>CM043698.1:21957500-23157500 GCA_023935145.1 Bretschneidera sinensis
GCTTCTGTCTTTCTCTAGCTTTATGGTTTTGAAACCAATAAAATACATTCTTGCTCTCAATCTTACCATAAAAACTCAACTGATTGGAGATTTTCTGAATCTGATCGGTACTCGGGGTTCGGAGTCCAGACCTGAACAAATCGGTCAGAACTTTGACCTGTTCAGTCGTGGGATTCCAACGCCCGCACTTCGTACCAGTAGTACTATCTTTGCCGCCACAACCACTGCCAGCACGAATGCTTCCGGCTTTAATACAAAAGCCTGGCATTCCCTGGTCCATATCTTAACTTCGAAATGCCTCTCTTTGAAGTGATCTGAACTTTCTTTCTGAGCTTCTGACCTCAAAAGATAAAAGGGTTTGTGCGCAGTGCGCTTATATAATACTTATAAGATGGAAGGATGAATACATTACTTTTTCTTTAATTTTCTTAATTTGTAACAAATTTTTGTTTTATTCAATTAGTGATTTAAGGGAAGCAGAATCAGTCATTTGTTTATATCAGTCTGCTTTGATTTTAGGGATTGAGAGATTGGTTTGTGCGGATTTGATCATCTTGTTAATTAATATGCCATGGTTTTTGTGCATAGAGAGAGACATGCGCAAAAGCTGCCACTGTTCAACGTTTTGGTCGGCGAGCAGACAAGAAGTAAGTTTCACCAATTATCAATAGATTACTACACTAATCTTATAGTATGAAAAATATATTTTCGTATATTTATAAGATTTTTGTGTTTTTCAGTAAAGTATATATGCACTTGCTGCTATGTAATAGTAATTAATTATAAGGATTAATGCATGCCTTTGTAGACTATTCTAGTGAGTGGAACACTACCAAAGGACATGTGAATAATCCAAGCATAGTTTCAAAAAATAATGGTTATCTGCTAAAAAACATTTATAATAGTTCAAGCTTTATATGTTATCTTAAGTGGGTTACTGGCAAAAAGAAGATTGATGCAAGTGAAAAGTCAAAGTTCACATTGTCTGATCTTTGTTGGACGGTTGTGATCGAAGCTACTGACAGAGATACTCAGTAGATAGATTGACCAAACCCAAAAATTGTTAAGTGTTTAAAACCTTCTTTTAAGGGTGTGGGGAGTGGGAACACAAACTAGAAGACAATAAAGCTACCAGAATTTAGATTATGGGAAAGACAACTCATGACCAGCCAAAAAGGAGAGGGAGAAACTTAGATTTTCTTCTGTCATGTGGCTTCTGTCTTAATTAGGCAACTAAATATGTGCATGTTCAATTTTTTTATGTCATCTACGTTTGCAGTTTGCTTTCACCTTTTGGTTCAAAATTTAGGGAACTTAAAAAGCTAGCCAACTCTCATGTTTGGAAAAATTCTTGCCTGGCTCGATGATTTTAGATTCGTTAGAAACTTTATTGGTAATTTGGAAGGGTTTTATTGATAACGTCAGTATAGATGTGAGACTCAAAAAATAACATTATTAATAAAAAAATTCAAGATAATCAGTGTAGTTTCCAACCGATCTAAAACATAAATTTTAATCCCGAGCCAAACAAGTATATATTTCTCCGGTTTGATTGTAGGTACTGGGTGCATGGGTGATCTCAAAAGTAATTGACCCACTTAAAATTTCCACTTAGATTAGGGTTTCTTTTTTGTTTTTATTTGAAATCTCTCTTGTTGCCATAAGAGACTGAATGACATTAGCTAATTTTATGAGTAAATTGTTGATGTCAATAGCAGGTTCCTTAAACTGCTACTCCTTTTCAGAAAAGAAAACTCCAACAAAAGTGAAGAAAGTAAATACTTAAACTTTGTTTCTGAGTAGTTTGTGGTTCTTCAGTTCTTTTATAAGTCAAGGAAGTGCAAGGCTAGCTAATTTATCTACAATTCCCAAAGATGTTGCATTATGATTATTATAAATAAATGCAACATGAATTTGTCTGTTAGCATTTGGCACTACGTACAGGTGGCTATATGCTCTAACTTCTAGTAGTATCACTCATCTAATGACTTAAATATTCTTTATTTCTTTAATCAAGACAGTTAAAAATACCTGTTTTTATTTTCTGAATTCTATTTTTTTCATCTTCTTACTTATTGACTCTTGCGGTTATGGGGTGAGAGAATGCATATGGAAAGTAGAGGAAAGGACAGTCAAGGATTTGGAAGATTATCTCTTCCCTTAATTTGAATGTTTATATAAAAAATGAGTTTATGTATTTTTTCTTGTTTGGATGATACCCTTTTATTTATATTCTTCCAATTTAAAAGAATTGATTAAAATGAAAAATAATAAAAAAAAAGTTTTGTGGGGATTTGAATCGTCTTTTCTTACCAATTGAAGAAGAAATAGTAAGAGTTTTGTGAAGCTAGCTTCAATTAAGCTTTTCTAGAATAAGCATGTCGCCAAGCGCAGTTTTTGTCAAATCATCTCAAATTCAAAGCAACTTGACTGGAGGTGCATGAAAATAGAGTGAAAGAAACACACATACGATTGATTATTGATGTAGGATAAATATATGTTCAAATCGAAAGATGCTATTTATCAAACGATAGAGTAAAATGATAATTTCTATCTATCTGGATCTTATAAATATGAGGTTCTCTAAATAGCAAGTAATTCAATTCATTTTTTTTTTTAGATTAAGATCCTCTCTATTTGAAAATTAAAATGAAATCAAGTTTATGGTGAGATTGAATACCACATTATTAAATACAGAATATTCATAATCAAATTTGTCAATATGACATTCAATCTTACCATCAACTTAACATTCATTTCAATTCTTAAATGGAGAAAATCGTGGACTTTTCTCTTTTACTCTTTCCAATTCATAGTTTAACTTAATTTTCGATGAGTCTTTCTCCGAACAAATTAACCACTTTGAATTGGCTTTCTTTCAAGTATCTCAGATCAAGTCCATACCAAACCCAACTCCAATTACCTATGTGACAAACCCTAAACGATACCCTACTTATTTTCGCATCAACAATTACAAACAGACACAAGAAGGATTTAAGGTTTGAGATTAATAAAAGTGTCATGTGTTTCTTTTGGTTTCCTATCTGTCCAACGTAGACCGTCTATACATTTACATTACTATATATATTTACATAGAGAGAAAGAGAAACGAGAATTCTAAGTTAAAAAGGGGTCTTAAGCTAAAACAAGGGCACGCGCGAAATCTAGGCCGCCCTAATTTTCGGTCTCTTTTCTCTGGTCTCCACCACGTTTGTCGGAAATGTGATAAGGGAGTGCCAAACACTGGAAGAAGATCACTGAACACTAACCAGACAAAAAGGGGAAAAGGGCACTAATCATCTTAAAGACAGCAAAAACATTCTTAAGCCCCAATCATAGGAGACCTGCCAACCAATGACACTGTCAATCAGTAGAAATTCTGGGGGACCTACCAGTGTTAGGGACACCACTAAGGGGGCACATAATGGATTCATGGTAACTGTTAACCAATCACGTACTACACACCAAATGTTTGCTCCAATTCTTTTGGTTAATGGGTAAGTTGCAGTGGATCATGACAGTATCCTACCTCGCACGTTTAACAAATCCCTAGAAAGCTTTGTTCATGGCCTTGCTGAAACTTTTCATGCTTTTTCCTCTACTAATTAGGCTCATATACAGCAATCCGTTTTTGGTCCCAATTCAAATTATTATCAGCAATTTCTCAGTTATTTCCCCACTAGCCTTTTTTTACCTTGAAAGAGAAAGAAAAGAAAAATACAGAGGGAGAGAACTACTTCAAGAATAATGGCTATAGCCATTTCTCTTTAATTACTTTACACCCCCGTTTGTTTTGCCCAAATAATGACATGGAGTAGAAATAATACTTTAAAAATGAAGCTAGTGAGAAATTGATGGATTGAAATTATGATATTTTTATTGGAAAGTAAAAAGAATTTCATCTTAAATTTAACAATCATATTCCTTTCTACCAGGTAAGACAATATGTTTGTGTTGTAATTATAATTGTAATTCTTTTTTTTCATTTTTTTTTTTTTGTTTGTCATGAAATCAAGCTATAATTACATTAAAAGCTCTGTATACATTACTACAAGCTCGAGGAGTTTGTATATGATATTTTGAGATTTCAATTTTGTAAACCTATTGTATCAACATTGTTTTCAATTTTAATATATATTGAGTTTGTTACTACTTTACATATGCTATTCATCCTGTTTATTAATTGTTAAATTAATTATTATTTTTTTGAATTTATAACAACGTCATTAAAATCTTCTTAATTGAGGTGGTAGCGAAATCATCTAGAAAATTATTGTACCAATCGAGTCCACTTCAATATCGGTTGACGCATAAATTAAATTTTGCATAAAAGAAAGTAAGTGTTGAAAGTAAATAGAGATAGATAATAATTGTTGAATAATTATTTGTGTGTCTCTTATAATTGATTATAGTGTTATTTATAACGCTTCAAGCTTGGACAGTTGTACTTATGTTTCTAAATAGTCTCTCACATTTTCACTTCCTCACGTTCTTTGGATTAATTGCGACGAGCATGTTACGCTTTCAAATCTTTCACTCCACTACGTGAGTTGTATCTAATCGTAGTCAAGTTTACTTTGACCAAATTAAATAAACGGCTTTTGGTTTATTCTCGATTCCTGAAGAG
Source organism: Bretschneidera sinensis (assembly GCA_023935145.1). NCBI lineage: Eukaryota > Viridiplantae > Streptophyta > Magnoliopsida > Brassicales > Akaniaceae > Bretschneidera > Bretschneidera sinensis. The sequence goes on from CM043698.1 coordinate 21,962,128, forward strand.
TCAAATTAACAATTATGTGTACTTGAGGTTGAAGTAAAATTCCCTCGAGCTTATCATCATCGAGTCATCCTATTTGTCTCGATATTGTCCTTCAAATTTTTCTTTTAAAAGTTCTTGTTTTGCGGGCTTTCTGACGATTGGTCGTCTTATCTCATTTAATGCTCTTATTACGTTTTTTTTTTTCTTTTTCTAGTTATATTCTCTCTTACTTGTTAGGGTTTTCCCACGTGATCTAAACAGGGCATGCTACCATATTAAATTATTTTTGGTATAAATAATATTGTACCATTAAAAATATCAAACATTTCGTCTCCTCAAACTTCATTTTGAGATATTATCACTAAAAACTTTTATTTTTTATCGTATGTTTCAATGTTTCCTGCATTTTCAATTTGATCAATTTAACATTATAAGATGTCATCCATTTAGCCCTTCTGATCAGTAATTCCGATCAATTTGACATCATCACACCCAATATAAATGAAACTTTTTTTCACGCGAAAAGACATTCTTGTCGTTCTCTTATATCCCGCAAATCACCTTATCTCTCTCATTCCCTTCATAGATCAAGGAAAAAAGATCTCTTCAAACAAAATCCCCAAATCTGCAAAATACTATTCTCTCTCTTAGTTTCAATTTGAACCAAATTCTAGCCCCTTTTGTGGGCAAAAAATTTACTGACTCCATGATCTCTCTCCTCACAGCCTAGACATGACAACAACAAATAATATTTTACAAGCTCTACAACTCAAAACGTAATGCTCTCACTACACTTAAATGACCATGATGCACGATGATCACCAGTGATAAAAATATTTGACCTTTGCCAATTGTCACTCCATAGAAGGACCACGATGATCACAAATGACAGTCTGCTAACGTATTTTGCAGATTTGGGGATTTTTTTTTGAAAGGTTTTTTTCTTCCTGTTAAGGGAAGGAGAGACATGACTTGATTTGGACATATAAGAGAATGGTAAGAATGTCTTTTCACATTTAGAAAAGGCTTATTGTAAAACTTGCTATCATGCAAATGATAAATTGATCAAATTGATAATGTAAGGAACAAAGTGAGACAAAACAAAACGCAAGGTATTCAATGATAATAACCTTTCATTTTTATAACTTTAGTTCAATGAGCTCTTAGTTGTCTCTTTTTAAAATAAATAAATAAACTTGAGATTAGCATGGCAAGAAACATGGGAGTCAAATAAAGATCTCCTTTTCAAAAGAAATGGTAACCACAAATGAGCTATATTATCGGCTAATACGCTCAGGTCAATAACCAGCATAGAATTCTCTTTCAAAATAACGTTGAGGCTAATTCGAAATCCAAGCTCACCCTTCTCCCTTTGAGCTTTGAAATCACTTCTGAGGCAAAGAAATCATCTCTTTCCAAACTCTTATCGGCTTTTTCTCTTAAAAATGAGTTGATAAGAATGCAATGATCCCAACCATTTCACACACTTAAACGAGAAGAGATGAAGATTTCATCCCACTCAGGGCACACGTGGAACAAAGACAATGATAATGGTTTCGTATGGGATATCCTGAAGGTAATTCTAAGATGGATAATTCCAGTCGAAAACGTACAACATTACAACATCATCATAAGGCTGGGCTAGAGGGGAGCACAAAATTTAACCTCAACTTCAATAAAGAGGATATTGTTTCGCAACAGCGACTGAGCAACTATAAAGCAATCTCGTTGAATCACGCACAAATACTATAAACCATGTCAGTAAATAAATGCCCACATCCCTCAAAGTTGGCAATATATCACTGGCAGTTAAAGGTTCCCAAAGCATGTTTTTTGGCAGATGGGCCTCAATTTAATAGAAAGAATTACAAGATCTGAGCAGCTGTATTCAACTTCTCTGCTATGCTGAGCTGTGTCCTGGTGATGCTAGACAAATATAAAAGTAGCAACTGGTCCTGCAAGAACCAAGTAAAAAACCAAGCACATCTAGGGTCAGATTAATGCTCTAAACGCTAAGCTTTCAAATTTTTCAGCACAGTTGAAAAGATAAGAATTTCAAGATTTAGGATGTAAAATATATTAACGAACTACATTCAACACGAGGTAGTTTAGATCACTGCAAATAACATTTGATAATATAATCTAAAATTAATCCTTGGTGCCCATTTATACTATTCTTTTTCTTATAAAAAAAATCTTTAATTAATCCTACCTGCAGGTTGTCATTAACAAGCTTATCAAAATCCGGTGGTGACAATTTGGGAAGGGAGGCAACTGTGTCTGCTATAAATCGCCCTATGTTGTTTTCTGGTGCAACACGACCTTCCTGAAAAGCAATTAAATATATCATACAAACTGCAAATGAGAATTAAACAGAAAGGTAGGACCATCCTGTGGTAGGGGTTGAGTAGGTTCAGACTGTATTACTATCCTCTTGTAACCCCCCCGGGAAAGAGGTAGCACTGTCCTACTCACCACAACATTGTCAACATATTTGTAGACGTCATCGATCAAAGCTAGTAGCCTTTCCATTGAGAGCTCCATTCCTTCCAAATCACTGGGAAGTTTGTCAACCATTGTTGTCTTGAGGATGTCAACTATCAAGACAATATTCTTCTAATCAGTTGCATCATTACTACAGATCCGACCAAATGTATCTACAACATATTCTTGAAGGCTTTAAAGTTGCCAATATTTCAAGGCACAAAATGAAAGCGAGCTAATGCTGGCAAGAAAGGATGGAAAGAAATAACAAAAATGTGCATCACAGCATAACCACTTAATACATAATTCCTTCCCCGTTTATCGTGACAGGATCAACTAAAGACGACAAGAAATTTTGAAATCATTCTAAATATTTTGATGGCAGATAAGATAAATAACTTTTAGTTTAAAAATGCAATGCAGGCATGAAATTTCAGGCACAAAGTTCTTATACACTAAAATGATAGTTTTCACATCAAAATGGTAATGTTATCTTGATTACAAGCAATAAGAGACTTGATGCCTTTTTAATAATTTCAACACCAAGAGGTCCCAATTGTCATCCATTTTTTATAACGCAAGCTGTATACAGTAATTCCTTTTCATCTCTTCTCTGGAAATATGGCTAAAATCCCTCCCATAGAATAGCTACTAAGCCTCTACGAGAAAGGACAACAACAGAGTAAGCTGAGCCCAAGCAAAGTAGCCGACAACATTTTTACCCTTGCAACAACACATACCAGGGTGACCAGAGGGGATTTCAAGTTTATGCTAAATACATCCAAAAATGTTAAATTACTATAGTGTTGCATCCATCAAGCATCAAAAAAAATTTAAAACCGTAAACTGAAGTTTTCCACCCATATCAACCAAGAAGACAAGTTTAGTAGCATTTCACATTGAGTAGGAACTATGCGCTCACTCAAGCGTGTTCATGCATGTGCACGTGTCACAGAGATAGAGAGGGAGAGGTCGGCTAAGTTTTACGCTATGAAAAAAGAAGGTTAGTATTCATACATCCAACTCGCTCAGCTTCTACCATACGGAGATCAAGAGGAATTTCTTGAAATTGTGCAGCAAGTTGGCGGTCTCCAAGGGACAAATTGGATGAAACAAAAGCTTTTATGGTACCCTCTCCATTCCTGAATCCTGTGTCCACTGTTAGATGAATAGGGTTGGGAACTTCTCTGGAATAAAATTCATGGATCAGCGCACTACCAGCAGTGACTCCAGGACCAGTTGAGTACCTGTACACATTACAGAGGCACAACAATAGAACAAGTCTATTAACTCCACTAACATAGGCTTTTATCAAGACACCTGTTAAGTGATATCATATGCTTCAAGAAAGCATTGAACATCATGAAAGAAAGTCTAATATTCATGCATCAATCATGGAGCTCTAGTTTCAGCTGTTATTGCAAAATTTCAGACCATCAAGGGTGTTCGAGTAAGACAAGGTAGAAAGGGAAAACTGGGGAACTTTTTAATTTCAGACCAATTGTTGTTACATTTTTTTTATAACGACCAATTTTTTTTACATTTTTTATAACGAGCAATCGTTGTTACATCATAATGTGTAATTGAAACAAATCAAAGAAAGAACTTCGTCAATATTATTTAGAAAAATAAAACTATGGTAAGATGAGAATTACCATCCAACAATCACTTCCTTCGGATTCACCTTTTGGTGGGATACTAACATATTATGATGGTAATCAATATCCAAAGCAACCTGCGGCCATATTAAATGAGAAAAATAATCGTTAATTTAAGAGAACTCCCAAGATCTGACATTCGAAATGATAACTTCAAATATTTAGCACTAAAATTTCACAAACAGAGATAATTGCAAGATCATTCAAAAGAGAGAGAAAATTTGACTTTAGTGAGAAATTACAAAAGAACTTTATCAATTTTCAACCAGAAATGTACTCTATCATTCAGAAAACTAATAAGATTTCTATGTTTAGTTACTTTATTATATAGATTTGTGAAATAAGTACAAGAGGACCAGATCTACTCAATAAGAAAAACGAAACGAAAGAGGAACAAGCCCTAGAAGGCCAAAAAAAAAAGCAAGCTGAGATAGAGAGAGCACAGAAGTTCATGATCTCAGATGCTACCATTCCTGAAGAAACATTACAACGTCTCTGTTGATCAAAGGAAAGTGCCAAGCATCCGGTTCTACTTCTAGTTTATCTTTTTTTTGTTGATAAGTTACTTCTAGTTTAAACACAACCGAACTTACCTCAACTGATCAAACCACTTAAACCTTACCCAATTACATGAGAACATTTAAAGAACTATATTGACAGGGGGTATTGGTCAGGATTAAGATATCTTCTGTATTCACAGTACCAATTATTTTCCTATTCTTTAATTAAGTGTTCTCAGAAACAGAGCATAGTAAGAACTAATAACCTCATGAATCATGATATAATTTTTTTCCTTTTTATTGGTAATATTATAACCTTTTTTATGAAAGGTAATATTAGAACCCAAGACCTACTCCAACCTCTCCAATCCGTTTACCATTCACCTATACCCCAAGACCCTCATGATATATGAATTTTCTCTTGAAGACTTCATGATATATGAAAAATGTTGCAACATGCCATTAATAGTTCAACAAATGTAAGGAAGCTAAGCAATGAGAGCATGGAATGCACGCTTTTATTTGTCGCTAAAAAAAACTTAATGCGCATTGCAATTTCATAAAACTACATCATCATTAAAGCAATAGTCAACCAAAAGAATCAACTGGAGCTAAGTAACACTCCAATCATCTTATCAAAAAAAAAAAAAAACACCCCAACCATAGGAAAATGAAATGAAAAAGGAATATAGAAAAAAGTAAGTCAAAAGATAACCATTGGAAATCAAGTACCAAATCATCCTAAAGTAGGCCAAATTCCTTCTATACGAGGAAACCAAACAGATCCAAGAAAAAAAATTAAAATCCTAACCTTTTTCCTTTCGATTTTTTACTCATAATCCAAACTCACACAAAAAATATCCAAAAAAAATAGAAGTAACAAATTCTTCCTCACTCAAATAAAAAAGAAAGGCAAAAAAAAAATGCTAATTAAGCCCAAAAAAAAGACCTGGTCGGAGGATTCGTTGTGAGGGACAGCATAGGAGTTGCGGATATCCACTGTTCCATCTGGGAGGACGGAACCGAGGAGAGTGCCGATGACCCGCTCGGCCTGATCAGGTCGCCTCACGTAGTAATCGCAGATGTTGAATATGACCAACGGGTGCACCTTAGCCGACAGGCTAGTCGTCGATGTTGACGGCGTCGCAAATTGCAACACCGTGTGCTCGCTTGCTGCCGCCATTGTTGAGACTCTGAAAGTAAGTACAAGGAAAGCGAGAGAGAGAAAGAGAGTTAGGGTTTTTCGATATAGAGAGGAGTTAAAAAAGTGATGTACATTGTTGGGCTTCCAAATAAGAGAAATGGGCCCCAAAAGTTGGAGCCCACAAGTCTTGCTATTTAACACTTCACAAATGACTGAAGAAGAAAAAGGAGCACCCATATGAAGTAAAACAGCAAATTAGAAAAGTTGACCAAAAGTTCATATATCAAAATAATAGAAAAAAAAAAGTTAATTTGTAATCCAAGCTCACAAAAGACTATTAACTAAAGATTTTATGTTTAAATCGATCAATTCACCATCAACTAGACAAGAATAACAGCAAATTAGAAAGTTTAAGCAAATTTCAACCTTTAATATTGTTGTTACCACGTCACAAAATGACTTAAGAACAGCAAATTATAAAACTTCAACATATTTTAACCTTTAATGTTATTGTTAATGCTTCACAAAATGACTAAAGAAGAAAGAAAAAAAAGCACATGCATTAAGTAAAACAACAAATTAAGAAACTTAAGCAAAAGTTTATATTAAACAAACATTAATTGTTATAATTGGTGTATACTTCACGAGTCTAAATCTGTAAAACCCTCGATGATCATGGGGTCCCGTATCCCGGTGAATGGGTGGAGGTCCTGCTCTTCGATGAGTCGGCGCTACTCCCGAAAATTTCAGACATGTACATGTTTTGAGTCTGATTTTTTGCTTGACGGTTTGAACTTAGACCCATGAGTAGCCGTAGTTTTGCAGCAGGGCGAAAACCTTAATTAAGACATCTTAAGTTGCCTATAAATACTCTCTATGTACTTAATGCACATTGTAACGAGAGATTTGTGAGGTTGATAATAATGAAACTTCTGGCAAAACTTAACCTTATTCTAAGTGAACCTAGGTATATCGTATCTTATTTTCTTTCTGTTTATAATTCGTATGAGTGATGGATCTTGAATCTTTTATTAATAAACATGATAAGAATAATAAATAAATAAAAAACTTACTTTGTAATCCAAGCTTACAAAATAGTATTACCTAAAGATGTTATGTTTAAATTGCTCAATTCACCACCAACTAGATAAGAGTCGCATTGAGAATTTAGGATACTACCTTCGCTTTCCTCTTGACATGAGTGACTATCATACCCGACACTTGTGCAACTAGTACATCTCTGATTTGTTTCAGCTATCTCAAACTATGAAGAATTTCGTTTTGTTGAGCTTAATTCTTCCCTGCTAGTTGATCTTACAAGACGACTTTCGTGGTTCGAACATTTATCTCAAGAAGTAAAAGAAAAGATGCACTCATAAGTTGATAAAACTCTTTTAGTATTTTTATTTTCTTTTGAGCAATGGGCCATTGATATTTATCTTGAAACCGGGTGAGCAATTGCAGAAATTCATCTTCATCAACATTCCTCCCACTACTAGCACAAGCTAAACTTTTAGTGCCTGTCATCTATTGTGAATGAACCATGTGATAGTGCCTTATCTTTCCACTCATTCACTCAGTCATCATGTGCACACAAAGAAACCCATAATTGCCACAAAATGATCTGTGCACATACATTGCATTGTGCCAAATTTAACTATTTCATATTGCTTGAACAACTCCCTCATTGTAAACATTGACATATAAATGACAATTTCCTTAAAAAATAAATATTAATGGAATGCAAACCTGGAGCTTCTCACTTGAAACTTATGATTTCATCTCATGAAATTTATTTTCAATTGCAAAGCATATTTTGTCTTTCACTTGGCGAAAACTTCCTGTAGAAACTTGCAAATACTTCTTAAGTTTTGCAAGTGAAATGTGATTTGATTTCCTTGTTGCCATGTTTATGTGAGAATCTAATCATTAATTTGATATCAACTGCCTTTGTGAATTGCTCATATGATAAACATGTTTAGGTCTATAATTATGTGAAATGTGATTTGATTTCCTTCTTGTTATGTTTATGTGAGAATCTAATCATTGATTTGATGTCAAATGCTTTGCGAATTGCTCACATGATAAACAAGTTTATTGAATTGATTGGTATAATGTATCTTACTTTTATTTGCTTTAATTTCTTTATCGTTTTTCTTTGTTTGCTTTATTAATTGCTTTCATATTATTATCCATTTATCATTATTATGTGTGTAATTGCTTCTTGTGCGATTGGTCATGCAATTAAAACTGGAGAATAATTGGTTCTTAATTAAATTACCCCCTAGCAAGTAAAAGTAGAGGTAAATCTTTTATAGCCTAGGTATGTGTGTATCCTCCATATTGAATTGGATCTCTCTTTGACTAGTAGGTAAAAGTTCTTGGTTTCTTAAGTTAATCAACTAACGATTTCAATCCAGTTTCGATTTTGTATCTTAGATTCGTTATATTTTTATTGAGATTAGCTCATATTTAAAAAAATATAATTTAAGAAAATGTTCTTGCCTGATAATTAAATGGACCATTGTACAATATACTTCTCATGATATTGAGCTATACAATAATTTTTCCGATTTATGAGACATTGTTGCGAGAAAGTAACTCGCATGAATGAGAATGCAAGATTCTACAACTTCACAGAGTTTTCCTAATTCATGGCAGTTTGTAGTCATTTCTCTTAATTATTTAGCAAACCAATCACAATAAAAAATTTGCCAACATTTTGGGAATTGAAGCTGAAAGAAGATCTAAAAAGAATACAACAAAATCATTCATGATTGTTGCCTCTTAGCAGTGAAGCACTCAAACTTGAACCCTTGAATTTGAAAGAATACTCTTTTTTTGACAAACTTTAAGAAAAAAAAGAAAAAAAAAAACATTAAGAATAAAAGGGTAAAATGTTTTAATTGTAGAAAATTTGGTCACTACAAATCAAATTGTCTTGAAAAGAGAAATGATAACAAATCAAATTTTAGAGGATCCAAATATATAAGTTGTGTGGTATCAAAATCTCTGTGAACTGATATTGATGATATTTGAGTGGATTCTGCATTGTCTCACCATGTATCAAATTCAAGAAATTGTTTTGTTGATATAACAAGGATCAAGCCTGATGATTGTGTGTACATGTTTTTTTTTAATTCTAAAAAAAATGATAGTTTTTTTAATTCTAAAAAATAAAAATAAATAACATATTTTACCAACAAAAATATAAAATACTTCATACCTTGATCCTCTGCAAACTTTATATTAATTCTTATTTCATTTCAATTTCTTGTGTAAACCAAAGGGCCTATCAATATCACCAACCTTCCTTTCAACAAAAAAGAGAAAGGAAAGATTTTCCTTGAAAACACATGCCCACATCGCACATACAAATACATACACACATATAAGCAAAAGGAGAAAATGGAACAAACTGGGAGCTTCATCATAATCCTGAAAGCGTCGACGGCCACAAGTATAAGCATTATAATATTGATATCGATCGATCAATCATCACTTGGATTTGAAAGGAATGGCTCTGATCACAACTTGGTGGTACAGAGCTGCAAGTGCTGCTCCAATGAATGGCCCCACCCAGAAAACCCACTGTACCCACAACCAAAATAAAGAGTTAAAAAATTGAACAGAGCACTGATAGATATATGATGCATGAAATTAAATGAAATAAAAAAGTGACTAATCAATAAAAGAATTAATATTGCAGGATTACATGGTCATGCCAAGCTTGGTCCTTGTTGTAGATAATGGCAGCACCAAGACTCCTAGCTGGGTTAATACCAGTTCCCGTGATTGGAATCGTCGCCAAGTGCACCAAGAACACCGCAAACCCAATTGGCAAAGGTGCCAAAATCTTACCATAAAAAAGTAAACATAAAATCACTATTAATAATATATTGGGTTAATTTTTGTTTATACCACTAGTCAGTCTAGAAAATTAATTAGGTTTAAGAGTTAGGCAGGGAGTAGGTATTATAAGCAGAGAACGTACAGGAACATGGGAGTCTCTAGCGCTACGTTTGGCATCAGTGGCAGAGAAGACAGTGTAGACAAGAACAAAGGTACCAACAATCTCAGCACCAAGCCCATCCCCTTTGGTGTAGCCAGGGTTCACTACGTTCGCACCACCACCCAACATCTCGTACTGTCGGTCCCCTTGAAAACCTTTCACCACACCAGCACCGCATATCGCTCCCAGGCACTGCATCACCATATAGAACACTGCCCTTGTCAACGACAGCTTCCTCGCCAGAAACAACCCAAACGTCACCGCCGGGTTTATGTGTCCCCCTGCACCCATGCCACGTACGTATACCATACATTTATTCATCTCCCAAATTAATTATTACTACCACAACAATGTGATCGAATTTTATAGTTTTAATTAAATATAGATTGAGATTAATTAGGGACCTGAGATTCCAGCAGTACAGTAGACGAGGGCGAAGATCATGCCACCAAAGGCCCAGGCGATTCCTTGAATCCCGACCGTTGCGCACTTATTAGTGCCTTGCTTGACAACGCCCATCACCGTTAAAACGGTGATGTACAGGAAAAGGAAAGTAGCTATGAACTCTGCGATCCCAGCCCTGTAAAAGGACCAAGAGGTCAGTTCGCCCGGTTCGAACAGTGGCGCCGGTGGTGGCTCCTTGTAGTCTTTTCCGTCATCTTGGCTTTGAGCCGTCGTTCCAATCGGCTGCCTCTCTGTGAACTTGTTGGCTCCCAACCTAACATCTTCTTCTTTACCCTCCATTTTTCTCTCTTTTAGCTAAAAAAACTGAGAAAATTTTAGAATAGAGGCTCTGGTCTTTGTGGGTTTGTGTCCTTTTTACTGATGAGAGTGGAGAGTGATGATGTGGGTTTTTTATAGGCTAAAATTGATTCTCCAGTAAAGTGAAACGAGGAACATGGTGGGGGCCTAGTGTGCGTATTTAATCGAATATAATTACATATCCTGTGACCAACCGACCAATCATTTTCTGGCTCTTTCTTTGGATGCTATCGTGAATTGACTCAAATGCCCTTAGTGTGGCTCGCCTTAAAGAACAATTGGTGCCCTAGTTGGCAAAATTCTAGCCACATATGTTTCCTGGTGGCCACCGGCCACCGTCCATCTCACTACGGGCCAGTGGTCAAGTGATGATCAATACCATAGTACTGCAAAAATCTTTGGTTAGAACAAATGCTTTAGGTTGGTCGAAATTTTAGGGGTAGTTTTAAAAAATTTATTTATAATAATAATATAAACACAAAATATAAAAAAATAATATCTTTATTAATTTTTTAAAAATTATTAATAAAATTACTTATAAATCTAAAATATTAAATTTAAATCAAATCAAATCAAAATATGAGGTCCATTCTAAGTAGGATCCACGGAGTTCCCTGAACAATGGGCCCATTTATTTTCTTTGGTGTTACTCCACTACACAGTGCACCGACAATATATGTGGATCGTATTTTATAATGGACACGTGGCTGACAAAGATTTGACTATGCATTAACCAACTTTCGATGCACCGTTGAACTTGAAACCCAATTGTGGAATTGGAGCTAAAGCCTCGTGTGACGTGGGTGTTTTCTTTCCTGAAAAAATAATGCATTATTCACATTTAATAATAATAAAATATTATTAAATATATTAATTTTATTATTAAATGTGATTTTTTTTTACCTTCAAATATTTTGTTTTACCAAAAAGTACAGGAATGAAACATAATACTTCACGGTAATCTTTCATTTTTTGAATGAAATAATTTCTACATGAATTCATCACGATATTAATAATAAAAAAATAAACGAAAATATCTCGTTTTCAGTGACATTTAACGGAAAATGTTGGGTTCATCTTGTCTGGAGTGGTCTCGAACTAAAAATCTTTTTCGTATTGACATGCAAAAGAAGTTTTTTCAGAGTTTTTGTATTATGAGAAGGACCTTCTGACATTCGAGACAGTGAACACTTCTATGAGGTGAAAAATAAAATATTAAGAAGTGAAGAGATATTTCAGAAGATGAGAGAATTGGATAAGTTTTCTTTTATTTATCGTATGATTTTTACTTGTACCTGATATTCTTCTTATTTCTACCTTATTAATTGAGAGTGTTATTGTGTATGCTTGTATTAGAGTCTTTCCTTTTGAGATTATTTCTAATTGTGTTTTTTGTTTGCTTTTTTTTTCCTTTATATGTTTTTTTCATTTTTTCTCTGTGTGTCCTTTATTCTCGTTCTAAGGTAGGAACTCCATTTATATAGGTATTGATATGTTTTTGGATTGTAAACTGGAAAATTAGCACCTTGAGTCTCACAGTAAACTACTCTTTATACTTGAAGCATAATTTTTTTAAAATTATTTTATTACTATATTAAAAAAATATAATCACATGTATATTATTGTAATCAATGTAAATTAATTCGTTGCTCAAAAATTATTGGGCGTTAACATGTCAGGCTATCAGTAGTGGACCATATCATTTTGGTCCCATCACACAATAATCATAAATAAAAAAATCCTAAGCTTTAAAGAAATAAAATCGATCAAACAAGTTGCTAACTTTTGTGGAAAACTACTTAGCTATAGTCTCTTAGTAGCTAGGCATTGCAACTTACAACTCTCATCTTGGTTAACTTTTGTCATTTGAGACAGCTGGCATAACTTCCCAAGCATACGATCTTGAAAATCTTGTTTTATTTATCCTTTTTTCTTTGAAAGGACGATCCTAAAAGTCTAAAACATGTGTATGTGGAATGTGTCAATGTCATTAATGTTCAAGTGAAAGAAAATATATTTTGAAGATTTCTCCTACCGACTCTAAATTATCTCTCTTTCTCTCTCGCAAGAGATAGGAAAATATCAAATATGTGTTTAATTTGTTTCATTTAGTTTTCTTAGTTTTTTTTTTCTTTTTTCCAGTTTGAAGATTTTATCATATTCTCTCCATTGATTTTTATTTTTTTAATAATAATTATTTTTATACCACTGTAAAGAAACCTCTTCCTACTCATTAATATAATAACTTTATATTAAATCACGTATTAAAAAATTATGTACAATTCACATAATTTTTTAATTAAAATATTTAATAAATAAATTAATTATTTTATTATGTGATTTGCATACGATTTTTTAATATATGATTCAACGTAAAAAGATGTTCCGTCACATTGATGTGGAGTCAAGTATTATTATTTTTTTTGTCATTTCGTATGAACCGATGATCAACTCGCAAAAATGCAAAATACTAATTATCAATTTAATTTTAATTAAATGATAAAATAAATCAAAACTGAGAGTAAAATCATAAGATCACAAAAATTTAAGTAATGTTGTATTATTGATTTATATATGAGTTTCATAATAAATTATAAATTTGTATCGTGATTATATCAATGTATTTATATAGTATTATTTCAATTAAAAAATTGAAAAAAAAAAAGCTTATATGATCATGTTGCAGCCTTTTATTTTATTGTTATAAATTTTATAACTTTACTAATCATATAATATGTGATCATTAAAATTTATCTAAAACGACAATCTTTCATACATAAAACACAATATAATTCACAAATATTGCTGTGAATTAGTGGGAAGAATTAATTTTTATTTTAAAATATATAATAATAGATCATCGTTGGGGTGGGTCCCAAATACGAAACAACATCCCTCTCCCATATCACTTTTAACGGCCACAAACTTTTCAAAGATCACCTTAGTAAACTCATCTAACGGTTAAAACGAACACAAGCAGTCAAGCACCAAATCTTTTGCTTATCAATGGAAAAACTTCCAACCCCCTTCCCTCTCTCTGAATTCTGATGGAAGAAGAAACTGCAAGTAGCCAAGTACGGACATATGCTTCGTGAACAAAGAGAGAGTGATGATACCAGCGCCAAACCTCAGACAATAACTTTCGTACACGTGTCCATCTCATCTCCATCTTATGGAGATTTCCTTCTTCTTTACTTCTCACTTCTCCTATACCTTCACCGCACTGTAAAATTTCTATTTCTCCATTTCCGTTAACCTTAAGGCACTGGCTAGAACGAACATATCCGGAGGTAAGTAACTGTATGAAAGCAAAGGCCGAGCCGACTTGTCCGTGAAACGGCGGTGACTCGGGCGGATCGACTCTTGGCTGAGTTACTACCCAGTCTTCTTCTTCTTATTATTTTCCCCAAATTTAAGTCAAAGGAAGAGGACAGTAAGCTGATGAGAGGGAGCTTGTTGATTAACCGTCGCGTGGTACAGAGGCTCCGGCAACTCGCGATGACGACCGTTGGATCGCGGAAGATCAAGCTTCTGCTTTGCTTCTGCATCGCGTTCACTCTACTCGTGCTCGCGAGCCGAGCGTCTTCGTTTATGGGATGGACTGATCACTCTGCCTCCCTCGATCGGTTCTCTAAACCACGGTGCGTTAGTATAGCTATATTCACAAGTCACAACAATCTCTGATGTAGCTTAATTACTGTTTTCTTTTAGGGAATAATTATTGTGTTTTGATTTTATGAATTAACAAGTTGGTTATTTTTAAATCCTAGTGGATAATTTTTCTATTTTTAGTTATTCAGATTAAGTATGCAATAACTAAGTTTTATTTACAAATTCAAGATCTGATTTATTAATGGAAAGTAGAAACGTGGATGTTGGATTAGATTAATGATATAATAAATACAATTTTGATTTTGTAGAGAAATTTTCCATTGTATGATATTAATACTGGAAAGTTGAGGAAAAGCATCCCTTCTGTATTATGAGTGTTAATGCAATTAGTTCTTGCTTAGATCACTTAAACCTTTATATATATATATATATATATATATATATATATATATATATATATATATAAACCTTTTTTATTTTATTTTGGGTGTTCAGAGTAAAAAAAAAGCTTCGTAGTTGGCGCTCTTAAGGAGAATACTTATTTTACCTTTTTTTTCTTTAGTTGGTCATATATTGCTTGGATAGTTCGATGTGCTCTATCATGCTCATTATATGGACTCAACAGTGTTTAAACAGTGTTTTGTGGTGCATTTAGTGAAGTACATTGATGGTTGGGTTTTTACTAATTTTGTTTTGGTTGTGACATCAATAATGGGTTTGATGTTACACTCAAATTTTGAAGGGAAAAATTACAAATCTTATCGATGAGGATAAAAAGAAACTAATCTAGGCATTATGCATCTTTAAAATTGCCGGTACAATCATGGGGTTTTGCCACAATAAATTGCCACTAAGAAGAGGATGAAATGTGGTGGCTATGCACTACGAACTACTCATAGGTATCTCAAGGGAGATATGGATTTGTGAGTCAGCAGAGGTTAATACCTGAAATGTTTTGGAGAACTTGGTCTTGAGGGTTTTAGAGTTAATCTGGCAACATCATCAACCAAGGTTATCCCTTCATGAGGCACCAGGGTTTCAAAATAAAAAGTTCCATGCTGAAGGGATATCCTGCAAGTGTTCAATGGTTGGGTAATTTTTATAGAATATCATTGCTTTTATCAGTGTGAAACTTTCTTTCCTAACTGTCAAAATATAGAATCATAAATTGTTCTTTGAAGGTTTTCACTGATTGAGCGGCACTACAGTCACTGTAATTTTGTTTTATGTGCATTTTTGCATTGATTTTTCCTACATGATAAGAAAGATTTTCACAAGGACTTACAAAGTCTTTTATTTTATCAGTAGTTGAGCTTGTAATGCATAGTGAGATGTTATGCGATGAAATTTTTGTAATCTGACCTTATTCCTTGTCAAGTGATGAGCTTTGCAGTATTGTTGGTGATATGTGGCTTCAACAGCCAGATTCATTTTCATTCTTATTGTTGACCTCTTAATTACTCCTTGTATCACAGCAGATCAGGTTTTATGATTTCTTGATGGATTGCATATTTCATGTACAGGAAAGGATATACAATTTTGATGAACACATGGAAGAGATATGATCTCTTGAAGCAGTCCATTTCTCACTATTCATCATGTGCTAGGCTTGATTCTGTACATATTGTGTGGAGTGAGCCTAACCCTCCATCAGATTCTCTTAAAGAGTTCCTCAACCACGTTGTACAGTCAAACTCTAAAGATGGGCGACAAGTTGAATTGAGATTTGATATCAATAAAGAAGACAGTTTGAACAACAGATTCAAAGAAATTAAGGATTTGAAAACAGATTCTGTTTTTTCAGTAGATGATGATGTTATATTTCCTTGCTCCTCAGTGGAATTGGCTTTCAATGTTTGGCAAAGTGCTCCAGATACAATGGTGGGATTTGTGCCCCGTAGCCATTGGGTTGATGAACCGGTATGCTGTTACCTCATTGTTGCTTCCTCTTGCTGCATTTTCTTCTTTGAGTTCCTTCTGATATTTGTTACCATTCGGTGCTAGTATTATACTATCACTTGAACTCTAGCTACAAGAATTTCGTTATGATTTTCCTTTTACGGGTTTCATGGTTGTTTAAATTTAGAAGTATCATTTGGTGTGAAATTTGCCTATCATGCATGGACTATTTGCCGCATTTTTCACTTTTTAACTCTCTGTGCTACTATGCTTGAGAACGCTCTTGTAGCATATTATGTTCCAATGTTCATAGTCTTCCTCGCGAATACACAGAGAAAAGAATATAATGAATTTTCATATATTATGCCTAAATGTAAAACTGCTATTTGTGCTTATGATCGCAAATGTATCAAATTGTTTGATTGGTACATTAGGTGATTATATGGACTCTACCTAACGAAAAATGGCACTTGAGAGTTTGGTTCATGAATTGAGTTTGGTGCCAATACTTATTATAATTGCATTCAGGTTATTTCTTTGGGCATTAGTTTTGGAATCAGAAGAATGCCTGCATGAAGGATGTCTGAATATGTTTAAAAATGCTTTTAACTTTGTTAATTTTATTCAGAAAGGCAATAAGGAATACATTTATGGTGGATGGTGGTCTGTTTGGTGGACGGGCACATACAGTATGGTACTTTCAAAGGCTGCCTTCTTCCACAAGAAGTATCTCAGCCTTTACACAAATGAGATGCCAGCATCAATTAGAGAATATGTAACCAGAAACAGGTTTCTTATCCTTTCGACTAGTTTATTACTTGTCTTTTCTTATCTGTTTTGGAATATCAAGTTTAGTTGTTTAAATGTTAATTTTCACTAAATCTTGAATTGGATTCACTAGGAACTGTGAAGATATTGCAATGTCTTTTCTTGTTGCAAATGTGACTGGTGCTCCCCCGATATGGGTGAAAGGTAAATGCCAAATCTGACACTATCGCATAATTTTGCACCAGTTCATTCTGTCATAAAATGATTAGTTAAAACAATATTTTATCTTTATGATTTGATGTATTGGTGATTTCATAACCGAAATCCAGATGGGGTATAAATGTTGATATGGAACCTGCAATTTACGCAATTAGTGGGTTGGAGGCCCTATCTGGGAGAAATAACTTAAATTAACTGTTGGTCTTAACAATATAAATTGTTATTCCCTGAGACATAGGGATGTTGTTTCATCTCTTCTTTCTCTCCAGTCTCCACGTATCCTTAAACCTTGTTCTTCAGGCTGGTGATGTTAGCACCTTACCATCACCAAGGCTATGAACCTTTTATTGAAGGAGCACTGTTATAGATGTGGTATTCTCTTTACTGGGTAATGGATGCATGTGTGATGTGGTTCAGCACAATCTCTTTTTACATTACTTGTAGTATATTGCTTTGTCATGGAATTTATGAGTTGAACCTTGGTTTGCTGTGTTAAAAATGCTGAACTAGAGTGTGTTCAGAAACTGTAATTTGGTTTATGTCTTCAGTAGATTATATCAATATTATTCTATTCCAGAGTCTTGAACCAAAACCATCAAGCATTTAAATGCTTTTTGACAGTTATAGGGTTTTTGGCAGCCTCAGTATGCATCTGCACTGGTGTCTGATTAGCTGTTACCTTGCTTAGAATAGAAGGCTAATTTTATATGGCAATAGGTATTCATGCTGGTGATCCAATGAACTGATTTCACTATACACTGACACTTTGTTTTATATTGTAAATGAACATTTATTTTTTCATTTTTCTTATTTGTTCTTTTCGGTACTACTTCTATAATCTAGTGGTCCATTTCAACTATATTTTCGTTGCTGTAATTGTAGGTAAAATATTTGAGATTGGTTCAACTGGAATTAGTACCTTGGGAGGTCATAGTGAAAGAAGAACCACGTGTTTTAACAGATTTGTTGCTGAGTATGGGCGAATGCCCTTGGTATCTACTTCCGTGAAGGTTATTGATAGTCACAGTGTTTGGTTTTGGTGACAGGGTACTGCATTTCAATAGTTGCATTTCCACTCTTTTTGTTTAATCTGTTGAGTTTCTGGTTCTTGTAGTTACTCAATTTTGTATAATATTGAAACTTATACGTGGAGTAATTTAGAGGTAGAATGTAATTTAGAACATACTTATTGACTGATTTCTTGTACTCATATCATGTAACAACGAGGCAGCTGCCATCCGAGTTTGTCACTTGTTTTGTCTTTTAAGTTGATGCTTGGAGCCCAGTTGTAAAATGAAGACGCGGTACTTTTGTGGTTGGTTCTTTTGTTAAATATTCGTTTCATCCCTGTCAGTGATCTTGGATTTACAGTTTTTTAATTTTGTTATTTTAAACTAGCGGATAATTCAGTAATGATATCTTCATTTTGATGGCTAGAGATGTGATGCCCGTAAAGGTAAAAACAATTTATGATTGCTTGACTATAATATGCACAAGAATTGACAAATTAACATGCTGAGGCTGAAGAATTCTGGAAATTAACACACTTCTCCTTTGTTTAATTGGTCAAAAGCTGTTTGAAAATTTGTTGCATACCTTACCCAAAAGTAGATAGCCGTGGTGTAGGAAGACAACTGGAGGAGTTTTGGTCAGTGTCCTCTGAAGGATTGTGCCTGTTTTACATTTCTTTGAAGCTATTTTGAATGCAATAATATCATCTACATTCACCTATCTATTTTCTGCCTTCAAATAGAATGGACAGCCTTCAAACTTTAGGAAAATTGGGATGGAAAAGTACCAATCAAGAAGATTGTGTATGTTGAAAATAGATTGTGTATGTTGAAAATAATAGCATCAAACCACTTGAAAATTTGTAATAAGAACCAATAATGGATGGAGCCAATGACTTTTTGTAACAATACAGCTAATATGAAGCACAAAATCCTGTCAAAACTGAATTAAAATCAAAGCATAATTTTTCAGTCAAACTCCAGATCTTCAATGCTTATCTCTACCTTGTGGTTGAGATAGATTCCATTGGGTATTGGACTAAAACACCTTCTCTAATCAATTATCCCAACTTTCTAACTGGATTCATGTAAAATGTTGATACATCAAAGAGAGAAATCAACAGAGAGACTACATGATTATTTTCTTGGTTTCCATCTGATTGTCATTGATTCAATAAAAATAAAAAAAATCACATATGTTTTCTTTAACTCAGATTTTATAGAGTTAAAACTATTATGGTAAGCAAGACCTGAAGGGTGAATGGGTGAT
Source organism: Bretschneidera sinensis (assembly GCA_023935145.1). NCBI lineage: Eukaryota > Viridiplantae > Streptophyta > Magnoliopsida > Brassicales > Akaniaceae > Bretschneidera > Bretschneidera sinensis. The sequence goes on from CM043698.1 coordinate 21,981,445, forward strand.
TAATCTTAAGTGAGCAGAATAAAAAATAGTTTATCCTTGCTTTCTTCTTTTTTCCTTCTTGTTTGCCTCTTTAAAATGCGATGAGTCTGACAATGAACTGTTATAAATATGGGCCATTCCCACCTCCGCCAAGTTCAAGTAGAACAATGAACTGAAAACAGTTCTAAGAGATTTGGGATGACATCTTGTCAACTGAATTTGATAAGCTAAAAACACGTTTGGAGGTTTGAGATGGCATCAGGACTGGGGCGAAGAACAAGCCTGGCTCTACATATGATTTCATTGTCTATGATTGGAAGGAGAGAAATTAAAAGAAAGAAAAGTGAGAAGAAAATAGAAAGTAGAAAGAAAACAAAATATTGATTTTTCCTTTATCTGCTTAATAGATATGATGGAAAATTAAAAAGAATAAAGTTAATTCATATTACCTTTCACTATGCAATCTCACCTACAACTTGAAAATAGCGATGGACTTGAACCATGCTCGAATAGTGAAGCGTTCAAGCTCGGTTCAACTCAAAATAAAAAGGCTCAAGTTTGAACTCAAAAAATTGAGATCGAGCTCAAGTTCAAACAATTTTTTTGTTGATTCGAGACTAAGTCTTGAATTGCCCATTCGAATCTCTCGAGCTTGAGCTCTAATTTTAATAAATATAAATAAAAATATTAATACAAATATATAAATGTTGACTTGAAATTGATAATGCCTTATCGAACTGTTTGTGAGCCGAATAATAAAGTATTCTTGCTCCGCTCGATAAAATATTCGAGACTAAATTTTAAGCTCGAGTTCAGTTCGAAACTTGACTAACCGAGCTTTGAACGAACTCGATCTCTAATAGCTGGATTAAAATCCACCCCAAATAGATTATCCTAGTTTCTTTCCTCTCACACTTCTCTCTTACCAATCAACAAAAACTGAGATATTCTCTTCTTTTTATTTTCTCTCCCTCTTCTCTCTTACTACTTTTTCTCTCTACCAATCATGCCTAAAAGTATATTGCTAAAATTAGACATACTAAAGAGTTTTTTCTAAGTTGTAAACATAGTTGCAATGGCGTATGATCTTAGACGGGAAAAACTTATGTCTTATGACATCAATCACACAGCTGCATTGAACTTCTGATTGCCACTTAAATATTAGTCATTAATCAACTTCTTTATGTCAGTTCTAAATTAGACAATGATGTCATGCATTTTTTTTTCTTCTGCATTCCTTCATAAACAATATGACATAAACTGAGGTGCTTCCATGGCTGGATACAGTCACCACACATTAAACAAAAACCCAAGGAGTTTATATTCCTGGGGAAAAGCATACTTGCAGTGTGATGGTATGCTTTTTTATGCTGCATTGCCTATATTAGATCATAAAGCCTTGTTATAGTTTGTGCTAAGTGGGAAACAGGTTTCTTCACCACCAGTGCTCCAAAGGAAATTGGCATACTTAGACGCGTGATAAGGGTTGTTTGGCTCAGCAGCCATTGCTTGCTGGTATCTCTCCTCTGCCTCCCACAAGTCATTCCTCACCATCCATAAGAAGTCTGCATACTGACTCAATGCCTCAGCATCAGGTGGTTCTACTTGGATAGCACGCTTGAAGCACTCCTCTGCCCTATAAATACGCCGTAGAATGAAAAAACAGAATCAGCCATATAGTTTTGGAAGCTAAAATTAGCAGAAAGTGATCATGTTAGTAATCCAATAATTCAATGGTAGTTGAACTAGATTGGCTGTAAAATTGGCCCAAATAGTTTCAGTAAATACTTAAATCTCACTGTAAAATACAAAGTTGGTTCAACTTAGCAAACAAGAACAGCAAAAGTCAAGAATGCAAAGGGCTTAAACTAAATAGGCTGACAGATGACTTGAGGATTACCTGTCATGATCTCGAGTGACGAGGTAGAGAAACTGAGCATAATTTAAGAGTATAAGTGGATTATTAGGCTCCTCAGCAGCACCCATCTGGTAAATAAGATCTGTTCTGAAATATTCCTCATAATCATCTGGTTCAAGCTCCACAGTTACCGGGGACACAAACTGCTGCCTTGTTTGATGATCAAGAATCTCATGTCTTGATTCAAATTGCATTCTTGAAGCTTCCTCAACCATCGAGTTCCACAAACCACTTTCGTCCTTCCCCTTAACAATATCATTACTTGCATCCAAGGGAACCTGTGATATCTCCTCGGGAACAACATTTGGGTATTGAATTGATGGCAATGATTTGCTAAAATGCCAGTCTCCACCCTCAGTTCCACTGCCAACTAGGCCTACTTTCCCACCCCCACTATTGTCGCCTGCTCCAGAAGACAAAACTGAAAACTTCTTGAATGATGAAGAATCAAGCTTTGATTTTTCTTCATTCTTTTCCTCTGTAATTGACAGGGTCTCCAAGATGGTTTCATTAGAAATTATTGGTGATAGAGTAGCTGCAATCAAATTCTCATTGGACATTGAATGTACAGTGAAATTAGCCAAGAGAATCATCACATAGACCATGAGAGTGGGTGTTCTTGAGAAGACTTGTTGAAATAGCCACACAAATGATGCATTCATATCTCTTTGCACCTTACTAACAATTCCTTCCAAATCTTCACAGTAAAGATTTTCCCTTATATGCAACGCATAGCTTTGAATCTCTCGGATAATGAAAACCATTGAAGAAAAGGCCTTTTTAACAGAGCAGTATGCAAAGTCCCCTGAATCTACAAAACCCTCTTCCCATTTTTGCTTTCTCTTTATTATCCTCAGAGAAAGAGGAATCTCAACCCTGTTTGCCCGCCGTTCAATGCTCACTCTAACAATCTCATCTCTTTCAGGCCAGTCAGGTGGCTCTGGCAAGATTCCGAGTAGATTAGGCTCAAGAAGTTCAAGCTTTGAAGGCAAAAATTGTGTCGAAAAGTCCATTTCTTTGCCATTTTCACCTTCTGAATCACTGGATATCTCTGAGATCACATAAGTAGTCTCCTTGTCATTATGATCTTCATCATCCATAGCAGAAAATCTTTGTGCCAATTCCTCAATATGTTTCGATAAATCTTCACCGTAAAATTCATTGAAACTTGAATTGCAGACTAGGTTATTGATATGCCCTTTAGATTTGATTGACCGATAAATTAGCCAATTAACCAAAGCTTGATTGCACCCAATACGAGAGGGAAATAACAAAGAAGAAATAGAACAGGCTGCTCTTTGAGAAGAAGGGAGACAATGAGGAACCATGAGCGGAAAGCTCTGCATATTCTTTTGTTTGCAAAGATTTAGCCCTTATTTGGCAATATCCTATTATGGGAATTCAAAATTTTGCTAAAGGAAACAAAGATGAGAGCAAAAACATAGAACCCATTAAAGAAGAGAAGAGAAAGATAACTGGTGAATGATTATCAAGGGAAGGGAAAGGCGGAAAGCGATATTATCAGTCAAAATCCATGAAGCCCGTGTAAAAATAAAGGTCCTATGTTCAAAGAAGATCAGAAAGTTGTTTTATTTTATTATTGACTCCAAACAAAAAATCAGATCTTCAGCAAGTCAAGAAATTGCTATTGCTTTCGATGCAACCCATACCTGAAAGTAAATTAAAAAAAAAAGGCCACCCATCAAAGTCAATTGATCATAATCTCTACATGTGACCTTTTGCTTCCACTTTCACATCAGAAAAATATAAATAATAAATAAACACCCACTTAAGAAAAGAAAAATCTGACAGAGAAAACGAAACCCAACAAAGAAAACATTCAAGAATCACTTAAGCAATATTACTAAAGGAAATTAAAAGCTTACCAAAATTTATACAAGAATGATCATCAATTTGCTGGCTTTTTTAGACATTGTTCATGTAACAAGCCTGTTGAAGAGAGAGCTCTACTCTTGGCAAAAACATATACAATTTCAAAATGATCTCTTTCTTTTTACTCCGGAAAGATAAATAAAATAAATAAATAGTAAATAAAAATCAAAGCTTTTTTCAAGTTTCTTTCTATTGTGGTGAAAAACGTTTAAGGTTTCTACGTTTTGAGAGTGAAGAACAGTTGTCGCGCGTTTCACGTGCGAGGACCTAGTATTGATTGCTGAGAGTACTGCAACACGTGGAGATCGAATGGGATAGTTTGATTGGTGGGTGATGTAAGTTGAGACACAGTCGAGTGAGAAAGTACAAGTAATAAAAATGAGTTACAATGGAGAAGACCAAAATGTTGATACAAAGAATCTGGGTGTTGGTCAGGTTGGGTGGCCCAAACATTTTAGATATTTTTGGTATAAAATGTCAAGCCTTGCTGGCCATGTAATTGCAAATAACAGCTCTTTGTTTAGCAGCCCAGCTGGGCCTTCAAAATCCGAAGTTTTGAGTATACTAGAGAGGATAATTACGGGCCTAGTAAAGTAAGTCTTCCAACCAGCAATTGTTGATACATTTCATGCGTTGATGAATCTTGACTACTTCCGGTTCGGCTTAGTTTTTTATTCTGTTGTAAGATTTATAAGTGATTTTAACATTGGTTTTAGACTCGAGTTAATTAATAAATTTTTTTTTGATACATAAAACTCTCAAAATTTACTCAAAAACGAGCAAACGCATGAGCCACTTCCCGATACATAAAAACATTATTCCTAAATATTATTTATTCTAATTAATCACACATGTATGCCTTTAATTACTACTCTCATGCTCAATAGTTAAAGAGTTTGCAATAAATACGGTTCATTGAGTTATCCTTAATTTAAATCATTCTATTCCTTTTTTCATAGCACCGTCACTTTGTTTTGATACCAAAAATTAAATAAATAAAAAGTCTCCGTAGAGCATTTGACATAAAATGTTTCTTGTTTTTGTGACAAGTGCCCACTAAAAGTAATTGGTATTAATAATGTTGATGGCAAAATTTAATTTTATACGAGTATTAATTGGAGTAATTATCTTAATATTTAATGTTTTAGATAAAGACTAATTATTATTAGAGATGGCAAAGATGTCGGGTTAAGTCAATCGGGTTTAGATCAGTTAGGTTGAGTTTTGGTCATATTGAGTTGTGGATCACTTTGAGTCAGGTCGGGTTCGAGTCATTTCAATCTGGGGTTATATTGGGTCTCGGGTCATTTCAAGCTTGGGTTGTATCGGGTCCTTGGATCATGTTGGATTGGGTCGGATTGGCTCAACAAAATAGATGTTTATGCTTAATTAAAAAAAATATTCTATTTACATATAATAAGGCTAAACGAGTTACATTGTCAAATCCGTGAAAATTAACTAATAAATCAATGCTTAATTTTTTAAATAATATGTTTAAATTTTTTAATGCAATATGCAATATTATGACTCTTAGTCCTAAAATTCAATCTTAAATGATTGTCCATAAAGTTATTATTCGCACTAGTAACGTCTTATACCATATTTTGGATATTAAATTATATATAATCACTTCATTCCATTCTATTTTTTCAGGATAATTAAAAATAAAATTTTATTGTGACTTGAAGAATAATATAAAATTTATTAGTTTTCTCGATTTTTTATTTGAAGTCAATGAGATTGTTCATATTAATACAATGTTAAACCATGCACATCATGTAAATCAATAATTAATTAATTATAATATAATTTATTTTATTTGATAACTAGTAAATTGAATATTATCCATGTTTTTTTATAAAAAATATTTTTTCAATCATTTCGAGCTCGGGTTTTTGAGTTGTTTCGAGTTCAGATCATTTTGAATCCGAATCGTTTCGGGTCACTCGGTTTAAGATTAAATTAGGTTCGAATCATATTATTTTGATGCATTTTCGGATCGAATTTAATTTTAAAGTCATGTCAAATTTTACCACCTCTAAATATTATAAAACAAAAAAAAATATACCGAATTATTATAAAACAAGTTACAACATGAGTTCTAATTGAAAGTCGATTACAGATTTCCTTGAAATATCATGACATGGCTGAAATTTTTTTAGATATCGATTGTTAAGCAGATTTTAATCCAATAAATGAAAAGATAGCGACCTCATTGATAAAACATCACTCTCCCGATGAATCGATGATGGAATTTTGTGAATAGATCATAATCGTCCTTAGGCATAGCCAACATGAATAATTAATCGATTTTTCTTTTACAACGTTGTGTAATGATACAAATATTCATAAGCTCAATTAAAATTTAATACAAAAAAAAAAAAGAATAATAATTTTAAGAATAAAATCTTTGTTCCCATGTCTCTAAAATTTAACTTACTAGAAAGCTAAAGACTCGGTCATTACACAACCAAAGAACCAAACGGCACCAAATCACTTATTTCTCCTCCGGTTCTGTTTATCCAATCCCGGTTCATGATGACTCCAAAACTCGCCCAGGAACGTCTTGGCACCATCCAAACTCGGGTAGTATGTGGGCTCCAGGAATATCTGACTCAGCGAGTCGCACGACTCGGAACTCACCACGACCCGGTTCGCTTTAGCCTCCAAGCTCCCCATCACCACCATGAGCACCTGTTTGTACCCGAAAAAGAACCGCTTCAAAGCCGCCTCTATCGCCTGCAAGCCCTGAAGCAAATGAATTTTCTCGAATTCCCTCTTCTCTCTGTACAATTTCATCGCTGCCTCTTGTATCCTGGGACCACCAGTTGGGTCCACCTCAACACTTAATATGTAGGGTACTTTGTGCTTCAGCTCTTTGGACAGTTTCGTCATTTCCACTAACCCTTTGGATCTGAAGCAAAACGCTTCGTTTGGTAAAGATTTGATTTGGAGTTGGTTCTTCAACTGAAGGAAATCCTCAGGGTCCATCAACAGGTGGAGATCTTCGATCTCGGCGAGAAGCTTCCAGATTCTCTCCAGCAAGTAGCAATCGCTTGACGCTCTTTCGAAGTCTTTGTTTTCGATTCTCGAAACGATTCGTTTTAGCAGTTCCTGCGACGCGTGAATCCATGACTCGAGGATCTGGTGCGTTGTGTACAGTGTTTGGTTCTCGTGGTTCTCTATGTGATGATAGAAGGGGTTCCTCTTTAGGTCGTGGAGCTCTTTCGGCTTGCAAACGACGTCGTAATCGAGGTTCGGTTTGCCAGCGAGGTTGGGTTCCCCTAGGCCGAGGGTGTACGGGCAACGCCGCATCTCGCACTCGATGGAGTACAGGATCTTCTGTGCAACGTCCTCGGATCTGCGCCACGTGGCGAGCCGGGGAAGCAGGCTGGCCTCGCTGGTACGGCTTACGACGGTAGCTTTGTCGGCGCCGGATAAATTCCACACCTCGGCTGAACTGCCGTCACGAGACAGCACACCGCTCGATGAGCCAAGATCGACGGTCGGCGCCTCTCCACGTTTCTCCTCCTCTTCGTTGTCCTCGCAGATAGCTGCGATTAGCTCGATCTGGCTCGTGGCAAGCGACTCGAGACGACGCTTCCACTCGCGCTGGTTTGCGTAAGGCCTTGGATCTGACAAGACGATCGAGACGAACCGAAACGTTACCTCCAGAGCTTGCAAAGCCGGCTTCAAAATTGACTCGCTCTTCCAGTCGGGGAATTCTTTGGAACTCCACAGCTTCCTTAGATCCGGAAGCCTAAAATAGTGTTCGTAAGCCGAGCAAGCCGGAGCAGAGGACGAAGCAGGCGACACGCTGGAAACCTTAAACGGCGTCGGGATTGAAACTTGGAGCTTGTTGGAGAGTTTCGGGGACTTGTTTGGGATATCAGGTGAGACCATCTTCGCTTTCCAATCTAAATCAACCATTTTTATGTTTTCTTGTATTGAAGTTGAAAAGAATTGCTTGTTCTTTTTTTTTTTTTCCTTTTGAATGGGGTTTCTGTTGATCTGTGTTTATTTGTTGGATTGAGTAAGATAAGGGAGAGAGAGGGTATATATAGCGGTGAGAGAAGTGAAGAGGGAAAAATGCGTGTGAAAAGAGAGCGAGGAATTTGAAAGTCGCGGTGGTGTTGAAAATTAATAAAGAAAAAATTAAAAAGAAAAGTCTTAATTTTGAAATTTTTTTAAAAAAAATAAAAAACTGTTTTAGGGTATAAATACAAAGAAACTGAGCACATGAAGCTTATCCATTTCACCTAACGTCGTAGAGGTGTATTTGGTCTGTAATACTCTCTGTACCCTCAGAAGAAGGAAACTGCTTTGTTTGGAATCTATTAAGGGTGTGGAACCGTTCCAAGTTGGACTTTGGTCGTAGTTTGTTTTTTCGTTAGATTAAGTCCGTCGTGTTGAAAGCTAATCCGCTGTGATCGCTCATCCTATGCTTCTCATGCAATCGGCGATAAATTATAAGCACTTGTGCACTATGATGAATTTTGGAATTTCCTTTTCTTTTTAATTTCATCTAGAGGGTATGCTTATAAGAAATGAAAAAAATTCTTAATTAGCACAATGTTATGACTTATGAAAGATACATATCATAAAAATTCGTTTCACTTTTGAATGAAAATATAAAATAAAAAAAATCACACTTTTCTCGTATCATTTAACTGTGAGATAAATCATTGTGCTATATATCTCATGAGACTATGTCAGTAATAATCACTAGAAAGTACTAGATCTAAAATGAATTTTCACTCAAGTTGCGGTAAAGTAGTTGATGACGCGTGAGAGAGCCGGCTTAGTGAGAGCAGTTGTAATGGATCATATTCGATAGATCTCGACGTAAGCTTTTTAACGGTATTAAAGTGTGTTTTTTTCGATTTTTCGATTCGTTGATTATTTAAAAAAAACTTTGAGGGTTCAAAAAATTAAATCCATGCTTTTAATGAATTATTGAAATATTATTTTGTTTTGTTTAAGGTAATTTGAATTTTTAAAGTTATTTTGATTATTTTACTTTAAAGTAAAGCAGGTGAAAGGTTATTTATTACCAACATTAGCAATTTGTTTTCATCTCCAAAGAAAAAAAGAAAAAAGCCTTCAGGCTTAAAACAATATGAAAATTATCATTTTAAAAGGAAATTATTTTTCATTAATGATTTTACTTTAAAATAAAAGGATCTTAACTCAATAAATAATAAAAGAAAAAATAGAGGATGTGATTTACTATTGGTGATGGGGCCACTCGATGAAGGTTGCAAATAACTGAAACTGCATCTGACCTTATACAGAATGGGACACTGCTCCTGTGCTTATCCTCGGATGCTTCCGTAATGTTCCACGTTTTATTCTATTGGTCAGATGCAAAAATGCTTACCAATTGTCACAAGTAAATGTGCTTATTGTTGTCCACGAATTCAGTTTATGACATAATTGCCTGTTTAATAGGATCAAGAGACTCGTAATTTGTAGTGAAAACGACTGGAGCCAACCCCTTTTAATTGAAATTTTTGGCCTTTTCACATGGAGGAATTTGGCACATTATATACCCAACTAAGGAAAATTCAAAAGAAACTGGTGGCTTTGCGGCTCTTTAAATACAAAGAGAGTTTAATTTTTTGCTCAATTCATCCACCTAAATGGCGAGCTCAAAACATGCCTTTCCTTTTCAAATGTTCTATGAAGGGTAAAATAACTGGTTTTACGGTTCACTTCATTTCATGCCTTAATTACTATACCAAACTCTAGGAATAGGATCATGTCTATTTTTGTAAAGTCATAATTTATTTTATATATATTTTTGATGATTTGTAAAGTCCTTAATTGAAATAAAGATTAATAGCCCATATGTCTTGATATGACTAAAATAATACGATCTAGTAGAAATCGGACAAGAGATCAATTAATAATTATCAAACGGTGAAGTGATCAGAACTGATCGCGGTGATGTATGCACAACCATATCTCATAAGGTAACGATGTGGCAACTCAAGAGGATATCATCATTCACATATATATAAATGAACATCTTTTGTGAAGCTCGAGACACAGATGTTTAGTCTATACAGTCTTATACTCTATAAAATCAAACAAAGAGAATTCCAACATCTATATAAAGAGACTCCCATCCTTGAGCGAAAGAGAAGAAAAAAAATAGAGAAGATAATCAAACAAGCCTAACCATTAAGAGCGAGAGGTCTAAATTAGACCAAACATAAAAAAAAAGGCAAGACTTAATCACAATCATACACTTCATAAAAAAGAAGTAGAAATCAAAGTGAATCTTACGTACAAAAATAAAACATCTAAGAAACAAAGAGAGCTAACTCAGCTCTATCTTCTTTTCAAATATTTTTTTATCTTTCACATTATTTTTTTATTCATCTTAAAGAGTGTTTGTTAACTTAATCAACCGAAGATCATTTTCGAAGTATAAATACTTTGAGGTATTTTTTTTTACAAGAGTACATGCATTCTCTATACAAATAAATTTTATTGTTCAAGAATTCTTCTACCCAAATCAACCTTCAGCAATACCTTCAGTGACTTTTTTTGGCATCAACGTGTCTAAATTTTTTTTTATTAATAGGTTTTGGATAAGTCCAGTCCTTTTCTTTGTCTCGTGCCCATGCTTCATGTTAGTAGTATTTTATTTTCAAAGTTACAACAGTTCATTACCACAAAAAAATTGGAGGAAAAATAAACACTTTTTTGTTTTCGAAAGTTGGCTAAAGAAAAGAAGCCTTGTTAGTTGGACTTCATTTTCCGCGTTTGCCGCTTAAAATTCGCCAATTCCACCGTCAAGCATTGACCCACGTGTCATCCGTTAATTGCTCTACCAAAGCACAGTTGGCGCAGTGCTGTCCAACTCTGCCGCGGTTTAATCTGCCAACTTATCGCGCGGTCAGGCACGTGACGATGCCCGTAAATCCGACTCGCAGGGTGTCATCCACGTGTACAACCCACTGTCAACTGTCAGCTCCAAATGGACCAATGAGATTTCTTTGGCGGTGCGGCCAAACAGATGCTGTTATGTGGATATACATTTGAGGTTTTGTAAAGTGTAGACGACTGGCTTGCACGTTCAGCGATAGGGCACAGTGAATGGGTATGGGCGGCCGCCAACCGCATTATGAAAGCGAGAAATAGTGAAATAAAAAAAAAATTGTTTTTTTATGTTTTAAAATTTGAGAAAACAGAGTTTTTTTTATGTTATCTTATTTTAAACAAATATTTTGTTGGTTGTTTTTTTGACTTTGAAGTAAGTCAAACTGTGGGTTTCCTAGCAAGGAAGCATGTTCTGGGGCAGATTATCATGCAGTGGATGTGGACTGACTCATTACTTCTCTCAATTATCCAATTCCCTTTTCTTCTTCACTCAGTTATCCACTTTTATCTTTTCATCTAGCTGTAGATAGAGAAGAATAAGAATTTCTTGTTGATGCTTTACAGGTTGAATAAGCATAGAATGTCGGTTAGCACATAACTTGTTTAATATATAATAATTTTAGTGGTTATCAAGGCTATCATAGAATCAAAAATTTTATAAAAGTTATGAGCAAAAAGATTTAAATTTATTTATTATAATATTTTATACATAACAGGCTTATATTTACATGTCGGGATTTGGGGATTTGGGCCATATCCGAATCCAGAAGCTTCATTAAATACAAGGTGGCTTAGCCAAACTAAGATTAAATAGAATTAACGTTAATTGCTTCAAAATGAACCAAGTAATATGTTAGTTAAGATCCTCTAACAGTCTAATAAAATAACCGATATCCTTGACTTTACTGTTTTTCACTGCTGCATAAAAATCCAAACACCATGAAGGAGTCGGTTTCAACTATCAAATGATCAAAAACTTTTACATGTTCTAGTAAAATTCGTTGTCTCAATGCCCAAAGTTCAGCAATGCTTTTATCATTAAAACCAATGTTGAAAGCAAAACCAACAAGGAATTTTCCACTCTAATCTCTGATTATACCGCCACCCCAGCATGATTCCTTTAAATTATTTGTCTTTGTACCTAAGTCTATGTTTGGAAAATAAAAATAAAAAAGAAGAGAGAGAAAATGGAAAGGAAAAAAAATGATTGAGAGAAAATTAAATCATACATGTATTTTTTTTGTTTTTTTAATCAAATTTTCATTTCGATACAAAAATAAATTTTATGTTTCATGCAAACAAAAATTTCTCTTAGCATGTCTCGAGTGCCCTAAGAAATTCATAATACATGTTAAACAAAAATTTTAAACTAATTTACTTTAAAGTTTAAATTGACTTAAATGCTTCACTAAATATAACATATATGATTATTATAGCACGTGATAGTAATCTGTAGTTCTAAAATGGATTGAATAAATAACTGCACGTGATGATAACATTTTAACTCGTGATATTCATGTTACGATATGCACAAAGAAGGAATTAACTTATGGCCTAAACTTCAAATTCATTGTTTGATAGATAGTTGAATGGTTGGTTCAAGGGTTAAACAATAAAATTAATGGAATTATTGAATTACTACTATACTATTACCTTTCTTTTTGGTTAAAAGAAATTTGAATCTCTCAAATCGTTTTTTATCTGAATAATTGAAGTACAACGTTAACTTAAAGTAGTAATACCATGGATTTGGTTTCGTGAGATGTAGTAAAAAACCGATAAAACCCATTAGTAATCACGAAAAAATTAAATAGTAACTTCCCGATTTAATTTTTTTGAAATAATTACTATTTAATTTCTTATTGATTACTAGTGGATTTTTCTTGTTCCATGATAACTTCCACGGAACCACCTAAATAGCAAGTTAGCATTCCTATTTTAAATGTAATCAACATATTTATTCATTAACTATATTCTAGTTAAAATAAACATGTCATTTTTTTAAAGAATTTATCTTACCTTTCCTACTCAAAGGGATAAATGAGTTTGTAAAGATCACTTTACATAATAAATTACCAACTCGAATTCTAATATCCATTTTGCTTTCAAGAGAAAGAAAAAAATTGTCCGAGACGCATCAATTGAAATTGCTTCGCAGCTTGTGATTAGTATATTTGGAGTAATACCACTAATAATAATAATATCATAGAAGAATAATGGAAATTTAATAAATTTGAGCAACTTTTCTATTGGTTTATTTATTTATTTTTATATCAAGCTTCGATTTCGTGAGCATCAGCGCGACTGCTAAGAATCCCATCAAGGAACAAAATCCTATCCCGTGCCCCCTTCAAGCTCTCCTCTCATGGAATATGAAAAACAAAGTTGACTTAAAAGAGCTTTTATTAGTTTTATTGTACGAAAATTCTAAGATAATCTACCCCACCACAAAATTCAGAAAAATATAAATAATAATAATAAAATAGAACAGAAAAGTCGTTTTTGTTATTTTTTTAATTTATATGTCACAATGCAAAATTCATCTAAGTAGATGATTAAGTTTTTTTATTTTAAATCAATAACATATATTTAAAAAAAAAAAAAATTATAATAAAAATAATTATTATAATTATTTTGTAGTAATGATTATTATTTATTATTATAATTATAATAATAATCGTTATAATTGTAATAATTATTATTATATTAGTAATGATTAATATAACAATTATTATTATAAGAATGATTATATTAGTAATTATTAATATAAAATCAATTACAACTAACAAAATTGTTCTTAGTCATATAATTATTAAATAATAGAATCTCAAATCTAGTCATGTTTTAGTAAATTATTGGATATAAAAATATATGACTTTTATAACCTAAATAAATAAAACAATTGACGTGGTACAGTGTACAAACAGTCGAAATAATAGGTTCCGTCAGTTAAAAATTTTATTCAACTTTTTTTGGTTATTTTTTTAACCGTTTAACCGAATTAACCTAAATATTTTAACATTAACCGACCGAATTGATTTCATTCGATAAAGTGAGTTAATCAATTAACCTTGGATCATGTTGTAGGACGAAGGCTATCGGACGATCAGGAAAATAATCTGCACGGTGGTTGCCTGCAGGGCTGTTATTGCGGTTACTGGGAGAACTATACTGCCCTCCACAAACACCAAGCCCCTCGAGAAGCTGTAGAGCGGGGTAAAAACTGGTTCCAACCGAGAGCCTCCCAGTTGCATCTGTTGGAAAGCGTCATAAAACAAGATGTCGGTCGAACTCCCGTTATCAACTAGGACGCACCTAACCTCGTGGTTGGCCAAGAGAAGAGAGATGACTACGGCATCGTCATGCGGGGTCTGGACTCCCTCCAAGTCCTCATCCACAAAAGTAATGGTTATATCTATCTTTCGTCTCTTGTGGGGTCCGGTAATCGAGGCTACTGACCGGGCATAAGTTTTTCAACGGTTCCCGGAAGTGCCCTTTGCTACGGGCTACCCACAGATGGTTTTGATGACCTTGGCGGCAGCGACCTCTGGCTTATTCTTGCTAGGCTCACCACGGCTTGGCCCGGGACTCTTCCGAGTAGGCCGCACCCCTCTATCCAGACCGAAAGGACGCTCGGGACTCCTCTGGGGTCGCCCCATGAATTTCTCCGTTCAGGGCCCGGTGAACTCTTTCAACTACCCCCTATTGATGAGGGCTTCTATCTTATGTTTTTGTGCCTGACAACCTTCGGTGTCATGCCCGTGTTTCCTGTGGAACCGGCACCATTTGTCTCAGTCTTCATTCAGGTGCAACGGTCTTGGGGGCCATTGCAAGATCGCCTTATCTTGGATTTGCATCAAGACGTCAGTCCTGGATGCATTTAGGGGGGTGAAGCTCCCGAAGGGCATGGGGGCCCTTGGCTTATCCTCGCGGAAAGTCCTTTTGATGGGCTCGCGGAGTGGACTGGTGGGGCACCTTTTGTTCCTTTCTGCGTCCCCTTCCCACTCCCTTCGGAAGGCCTGATCATCTTCTGCCAGCATATATTTCTAGCCTCGGGCCAAGATCTCATTCATGTCGTCGGGTGGTCTTCTAATGAGTTTTGAACAGAAGATCCCAGATCTCAGTTAGTTTTTAAATGCCAACATCTGGACACTGGGGTCGAGGTCGGGGATCCCCTAGGCCGCAGAATTGAACCTCAATATGTAGGCTCAGAGTTTTTCCTCTTTTAACTGGATGATGTTGAATAGGGATTCCAAGGTCTTCTTGGGGCCTTTGCTGCTGAGAAAGTGTGAGGCGAAGGCATAGTTTAGTTCCTTGAATGTGCGGATGCTCCCTGGTTTCAAACGAGAATACCACGTCCTGACCGCCTTCTCAAGCGTCAGGGGGAAAGCTCGGCATATTACGGGATCAGAGTGCCTGTAGAGTGTCATCGTGGTTTTGTAGTGCTGGAGATAGTCGAGGGGGCCCGTGGAACCATGGTAAGGTTTAATTTGGGGCATTCGACATTCGGAAGTTCGGTGGGAGGGAGGCCTCAAGGACTTCCTGAGTGAAATGAAGGTCCTGGACGTTGAGTTCATCCATAACACTGTGGTTACGACGCTTGAGTGCTTCATTGATTCGTCCCTCCATGTCCTCTATTTGCTTGCCGAGACCCTCACTACTTCTGGACGAGGGACTTTCTCTAGACTTGGCCATACGAGGTGAGGAGGACTCAACCGCGGAACAACCGTCGACAGGGAGCCTGCGATTGGCCAAACCGGTACTGCTGGGGTCCGATCGAGATGGTGCGAGTGAAGGCTAACGAGCCCCTCCGTAAACCTCGGCGACCAGGTTAGTCACTAGTCGTGAGAGCTCTACGAACTGTGCTTGGAGTGTAGCCATGTTGGGATGCGTATCGGATTCGACCAAAGAACTAGACCTGAACCGATGGGTACTAGCCCCCACTGCTCCTTTTCCGGCGTCCCTAGCGGTGTTTTTAGGTGGAATGGCAATAGATGAGTTCTTTAAATTTCTTCGCTTTTACTGTTTAACAGGAGATGATATTTTCCCACGGACAGCGCCAATCAATTGCTGCCAAAAACGTGCTGTTGGATTAGAGACCGGGCCTCAGAATCTGTACAGAGAATAGAACGTTAGCTAAGGGGTCTCCGGAGGGGATGCCTCCGAGGATTCTCAAATGCTTTTGTTAGAATGCAATAAGAAGTATAAGGATGACAGTGTTTTTCTTTTTTAGGTCAAGAAGCCTCCCTTTTGGAATGTGTACTTGAGTCTTTTTATAAGGTTTTTTAGGGTTGAGGCGGCCCTTTCCCCAGGGCGGTGATGACGTGGAGATCCAACTAAGTGGGCAATGATGTCGTGGAGGCCCAGCTGTATTGCCCTAGGCTGTCCGCGTGTTTACCTCGCTGCCTTGGTTAGGGGCTGTCCACGTGGAGGTTGAGACGGCCCTTTTATCCAGAGTGGTGGTGACGTGGAGGTCCAGCTGGGTGGACAATGATATCTTGGTGGCCCAGTTGTATTGTTTTAGGTTATCCGCGCGTCATCTTGCTACATGGGTTTGGGGCTATCCACGTGTCATGTTTTCATTGGGTGTGTATTTTTTAGCAGTATCACCTATTTTAAATGTAATCAACATATCTATTCATTAACTATATTCTTGTTATTATAAACATGTCATTTTTCTAAAGAATTTATCTTATTTTTCCTACTCAAAGGGATAAATGACTTTGTAAAGATCACCTTATTTAATAAATTACCAACTCAAATTCTAATATCCATTTTGCTTTCAAGAAGAGAGAGAGAAAAATTGTCCGAGACGCATTAATTGAAATTGCTTCACAGCTTGTGATTAGTATTTTTGGAGTTATACCGCTAATAATAATATCATAGAAGAATAATGGAAATTTAATAAATTTGAGCAACTCTTCTATTGGTTTATTTATTTATTTTATTAATTTTTATATCAAGCTTCGATTTCGTGAGCATCAACGCGACTGCAAAGAATCTCATCAAGGAAAGGAACAAAATCCTATCCCATGCCCCCTTCAAGCTCTCTTCTCATGGAATATGAAAAACAAAGTTGACTTAAAAGAGCTTTTTTTGGTTTTCTTGTACGAAAATTCTAAGATAATCTACCCTACCACGAAATTCAGAAAAATATATAAATAATAATAAAATAGAACAGAAAATCATTTTTGTTATTTTTTTTAATTTATATGTCACAATGCAATATTCATTTAAGTAAATGATTAAGTTTTTATTTTAAATCAATAAAGTACTTCAAATTTTACATATGTATTTTAATAAAGTTCATAAAAATTCAAAAATTATTTTTTATAATTTTAAATCAGTAACATGTATTTAAAAAAATTAATATCAAAATTACTTAAAAAATCAATTGTAATATATAAATTAAAAGAGTATAATTTACTGATAAGAATTTCTTGTAGAAATATTAATCAACATGTGATTAACTTTCCTCCTTGTCTCGATGCTGATGTAACTGCAGACTACATGGACCGAACTCCGTAGACTCTCCCCCTCCAAAGCTATTCTTCCTTCAAAACTTAAAGCAGCCTGATCTTTTATAAATTCTTACATAGCATAGATGCGTAAAAATACATGATACAAAAGTTTTTTCATTGAGAAATGATATGAAAAATTATATATATATATATATATATATATAAAATAGTAAAATAGACAATTGTATTGTGTATATTTTATAAACCCCTACTAGAAAGGAAGTTTTTCAGAACTTCAATTAAAAAACAAAAAGTAAACTTTTTCACTTTATTTAACTACTTAAATGGAGTTTACAAAGAGGAAATCCAGATCCAGTGGCTTGATACCAACTCTCTCAAGGCTAACAAGATGATGAACTCCAAGTTTTTGGGCCTTCTGAGCCCTAGTTTGTAGGATTTGGATTGACACTGCCTTACTCTGGCTTTTTCCTCTCCTGTTTTTGTTTTCATGAACTTGGTTCCTTCTGCTTTTTTTTTATCTTCAATTTTTTTGGAGACGTTGGTTATTCTGTTTACTAAATGAACTTTTCCAGTGTTGGCAATAGATGTTTTGAGGAGACAATAAGGTACATAGATATTAATTTAAAGTACCATTGGACAGGAATTTGATAATACAATACATAATTATTATTTAATGGCAATTGAACGGCAATAGAAACAAATAATGCTTTTACCGTCTTTCCCAAACCCTATTGGATTGGGTTCAATTTTCATTTCTTCTCTCATAATTTCTTTTTTAATTAAAGTTATATATTCATAATAAAACTAGATCCTTAAATATGTGATGATCTAAATGTTTACTTGCTTTTCAATAGAATTTCACAACCGGATCGTGGAGAAACTTAAAAAATCCTTGAGACAAATTTAAATCACTCTAAATGATGAGAAGACTAGACTGAGCTGCACATGCGAACCCAACCACTGGCGCAAACCAAGCAGCCAAGCCAACACACTCAACAAAAATCTTGCACCAGCTGATTCATTTACCATAAGTTACCAATTTCTCATTGTGCGTACATAGATATAATCTAACTCCCAACAGCCTATTAATGACCCAACCAAAGACGATTTCATACCAAGGGTGGGTTAGATTACTGCATGAACAAGAAACATGCATTCAGTAACTAATAAGCAAATCCAAAACACAAAATTCAGGAAGATCAATAGAAGATAAACAAGAATATAACCTAAATAAGAGCATTTATAATTATAGCTAACATAACACTTAGTCAAACAAGCTGAAACCCATATCATCATCTGACTCTTCAGCTGGTTCATCCTTCTTCTCCTCTAACTTGGCAGAGGCAGCAGGGGCAGCACCAGCATCAGCAGCAACTGGGGCAGCAGCAACAGCAAACTTGCTAGGATCCTGCATTCAGAGAATTAATGATTAGCAAATGCATAAGTTGGAACACTGCTAGGAGAAAAACAAAGCAGATTCAAAATACTGCATGCATGCGATTTTACCTTTAGGAACTCCTTCAATTTGTCTGCCTGAGGGAAGGAATACTCAGTTGCCACAGCAACAGCCAGCACATTCTTGTAGGCATTGATAAACATGTGCGGGGCAGCTGCCAGGGTTGGATATGAGATGGCCAGCGACAATGAGGTGACCATGGAGACACCAGCAGCAAATTTTTCAACAAGATCATCATCAGTCAGATCTAGCACCTCTGGGCTGAAGACTGAACCATTGTCATACACAGTTTGAACAACAAGACCATATGAGAAGGGCCTAATCCCAAGCTTAGCAAGAAGAGCAGCCTCAGAAGACCCAACCTTTTCACCCTTCCTAATAAGCTCCACAGGGGTGATAATTTCAACAGTACCCTTGTTAATCTTGGTTGGAATGTTAAGCACCTGAAATGAGATAGAATAAGAATTCAGAAAAAATTTCGGAAGCAGAACAACAACAGTACTAACATAGGCTGAGATGACAGACCTGAAAGAAAGAGGTTTGTGATGGGTCGAGCCCAGTGTTGCCAGGAGGGACAACCACATCAATTGGAGCAACCAAACCCACACGAGCAGGAGCTCCAACCTGTTAATATAGGATGATTAGACTCTCAAGATTGTTATAACTCCTGAGAAGAAATGTACATGACTCAGCATGCATGGATCAGCATAAAGTTGCATTAGATCATGGCATAAATAGCAAAGTGATGTCCATAAAAGTACAGATTATTTCTTAAGAAAAGTAGAAACATTCAACAACAATGCTTTGACATGTGAACAATAAGCTGTTGACATAATGATTGATTAGAAACTAAAAAACCAGGAAATAGGTCCATCTTAATTGAAATGTAAATGTGAGAGTGAAATATTACACAAGGGAACACCCTTCACTCAGATGATACAAATAAGAAAACATCTCATTTAAGTACTGTCTGGGAGTTTGTGAAATGGTTTACATTTTCTATAAAGAGAAGCTAGGCCAAATGATTTATGTTACATATAAAACACAGCTAGGCCAAATATTTCCAGAAAAAATCAAAAGTTGAATAAAAGTTTCAAAGAACCTGAATTGTTTTTGGTTCAAAAACCATTTTGAGAGCCATAAACCACAGCTAGACCAAAGGAAACACTTGTAATCATAAAAAAATTAGCGAGGAAGAAACACTTTAGCTCAAAGATACTACGATGTTTCAAAAATTGACACCGTAAGACTAGATGGACTCACACCTATCAAACTTGACACCATGTATTTTTACATTTCACATTCGAAGACTCGAATTGCTGAATCAGGATGAAAACTTGCAAACTCTAAACAAACATTTAAACTATAGACATACAGTTGAAAAATGAAAGCTTTGATGTAAGCCAGAAAAAAATAGAAACATCGGCACAAAAAAAGTCACCTTGAAAGATACAAGAAATCAACAACACTTAAATACCAACTACCATTGCACTAAAACAGTCTGTATATTGAAATTATAAGAAGAGAAAATAGAGAAACTTTAAAAAAAGATGGAAATTAAGGATATCAGAATCAATCAACACACCTTGTACTTTGCAACCTCCTCACTCACTTCCTTCAAATCACCACTTGTGAAGATCAACCCCACGTTACCCTGAACCAAAAACCAAAAAATATGGCTCACATCAGCACAAAATCAAACACCCTTGAAGCATTCTATGTCATTATTTTCCACAACACATAGAAAACTGACAAGCACTTCTTCAAGCTAAACACAAACCCAGTAATCCTTTCAACATAAAAACAAAAACCCAAAACTGGTATCGCGAAAGAGGAACCTGTAGGAGTGGGATGAGGTTGAGGAAGTTCTTGTTGCCAGTTTTTTCGGCGTGGATCCTTACGGATCGCTTCATCATGGTGTTCTTTCCCATAAGAACGACTGAGTCGCCGCGTAGACCCCTGCGGATGTTCTGGAGCTGGTTGGACCCCACGTTGTCTGCCGCCACCACCAGGATCTGACTGTACACATCCAGCAGTTGGCACAGCTTCGCGTCGTACGCTATCTTCTTCTCTGCCTTAGTTGGTTTTACCACCATTGCTGCTTCTTCTTATCGAGGTTTTCACTTCTTGATTGACTAACTAGCAAAAGAAGCTACACAAATAAGAGAGCAAAATCGAGGGCCAAGACAAAGCGACGGCTTGGTCAAGGCGGACAGCGAAAAGGTGCCGTCTCTTTAACCTCTGGAGATTTGGCGGTGGGTGTGAGAATGTAAAATGGAAAACCCTATATATATGAGGAGGCTTGTGAAGAAGAGCAATTAGGGTTAGAGTGGTATTAAACAGTAAAGGGGGGAGGACAGCGAGGGTTTCGGGTTGACCTAGATCGAACGGTTGGTGTTTTCTCCATATGTTGGTATCTGATGGCTGTGGTGTTTGGATTTGATGGGCCAAACAGGCCTTTGTGTATAAAGTGGGCTTTAACCGAACTTCTGATTGGGCAAATTTGGCCCGATAATGGAAGAAAGATCAACGGATACTTGAGCCCAACAAATGGGAATGTGTGCATTAATCGGTTAAATGTTATGTTAAGATGGAGATTTAATCTCCTTTTAATTAATTAATCGAATCGCTTCGAATAGTTTAAGTAAAATAATTCAGTTAATCGATTAAATTAATTAATTAAAATATAAATTTGACAAACAATCGATTAACGGTTTATATTTTTAACCATTCAACTGAGTAAGAAAATAATTAGTACTAACAATATAGTAAATATAAATATAATAAACTAAAAATTATTAAGTATAAATTAAATATATAATATATTTTTAAATAAATAATTATATAAATAATATTAGTTAATCGATTAACTGATTTTATAAAATAAAATCAATTCGATCGGTTAATGTCAAAATATTTAAGTTAATTCAGTCAAACGGTTAAAAAATAACCAACACAAAGTTGATTAAAATTTTTAACCGATCAAACCTATCATTTCAATTGTTTGTACACTGTACCACGTCAATTGTCTTATTTATTTAGGTTATAAAAGTTATATATTTTTATATCTAATAATTTACTAAAAAATGACAAGAATTGAGATTCTATCATTTAATAATTATATTACTAAAAATAATTTCGTTAGTTGTAATTGATTTCATATCGATTCCAGTTTGTTAACTTATCTAGCCAGACTTTCAAGTCATAATGGAATCAATTATTTTTAATTTATAACTAAATAAATTATTTTCTAATCAAGTTCTATTAAAAGTCAATTTCAATTTTCTTACCTTTTAATTCTGTTATGTGAAAATTGCGAACCAAAAGGGACAAACTCTTTGGTTACAAGTTACAACCACGTTTCAAAATAAAAATTATAACTTTAAAACTTACTGTTTTCAAGTACTTTAAAAAAAAAATCCAAAATATAAGTGTCCTAATTCATCACGTGGTGAATTAATTGACACAAACCCACGGTTTACACGAATTCCAAACTAGAGTTGGGTCCACGTATAAATATATGGGTTTCGTGACACAAATTGTTTGTCAAACTCATGTCACATGTTTATTATTGTCAAACCGCAGTTTGGTTTAATATTAAAAGATGGCCGAACAAGAACGAAAAAAAATCGATACATTTTAGATGTTTCCTTCGATAATCCTCAGTTCTTTTAGTTTTTTTTTTAATTTCATGTAAGGAATTAGATTTTTTAATTGAAAATTTAAATTGATATTCAAATTCAACACCACATCATCCTATATAAAATATATAAGTCAAAATTTATCTTGGTAACAATTAATCTCCCTATGAACTTAATTTACGTTTCAATTTTCAATTAAAATGATTAAAATCTCTTTTTCGATCTCACTTTTATTTGATAGTTTGAATTTTTCAAGCAATGCTTTAAATTTTTGTTCCCTGTTTGTTTGATTATTGTGCTCCTTCAATTCATGCCTTTTTTACGAGGGTAATTTGAAGTTTTCAATATAAATTGATGACATGGCATATACTTTGAAACAAAATTTTTCCTGAAAAAAATCAAAGGTTTGTTCGTTGCACGAAAAATTAACGTAAAAGTTATAAATTCTTAAGAATTAACAAAATTTTGATTATTCATTTGACAAACTTATAAAAATTATATTTTTTTTATGAAAATTGTAATTTTTTATGAAAATTACAATTTTCATAAAATACGAGAATTTTAACTCTCGTCAAATAAGTGAGAAATGCCAATTCATACTTTTTCATCATAATAAAAACTTCACACATCAAATAATTTTTATTTTAAGTTTTACATTATGATGTTAAACTAGTGCAAATGATAATGCTACGTCAATGCAAAATAGTAAA
This sequence comes from Bretschneidera sinensis, assembly GCA_023935145.1. NCBI lineage: Eukaryota > Viridiplantae > Streptophyta > Magnoliopsida > Brassicales > Akaniaceae > Bretschneidera > Bretschneidera sinensis. The sequence goes on from CM043698.1 coordinate 22,004,415, forward strand.
AATATGAAATATATTATTGAAATTAAACTCATTTTTATTAAAAACGTTTCAAAGTTTCTATTACATTTTTCAAATACTAAATATATCCGAACAATAAAAATCTTAATTATTAATAGTTTAAAATTTTAAGAATATGTGATTAAAAAAAAGAACTCTCATACAATGAACATACCCTAAGTGTCTTTCTAATTTTTATTTTTGAATACGATAAATAAAATAAATTTATGTTTTAAAAATACGAAAAGATAAGTGTCCGAACATCTAATCTCAATGGACAAAATGTATTCCACTTTGATTTAAAATAACCAATATTTTTATAATCCTTATGATATTACATTTATTATGTAATATAATAATTATTATTTTTAATTATTCATCCGATGTCATAAGGATGAACACTAACTCAATGATCGAATCGAATCATTATCTATTATTGATTTGATAAAGATGCACTCGTTCAATATACATCATTGGATTGAAGTAATTTTTATGATTTAAAATAAAATTGTTATATTTAACAATAATTTGATTAATTTCTTTTAATAATTCGTCACAATTTGTCAATAATATTATTTTTTACTATAAAATGTTTTACATTTACTGTTAACGATTGTTGTTCTTTTATAGAAATGTGACCATTTTACTTATGCTCGTAGAAACGTTTTTACTTATACCAAAGTTAGGCTGTTCGAGTTACTCTAAAATTACTTTTGAAAAATAAAAACAAAAACTAATGCAAATAAAGCAATGTTTTTACTTTATAGAAATGTTTTATTTTTTTTCTCTCGATAAATAATTCTCTCGATGTTTTTTGAAAGTTACTGTTAGGTGGTGTGATCCCGGCACCACTAATCACATTCATATAATCGAGGCACCGATTCAGTAGCCCTGATGGCCTCCACATACCGAGATCGGACGGCTGAGTTCCGATCACTGTCCCAGACCCTGAAGAAGATCGGAGGAATCACAGCCGTCGAGCAAGCTGACCATGATCCAGTCTCGTCGAAACCGTCACCGCCGGTCCCTTCAAGATCTGAATTCAACAGGAAGGCTTCACAGATCGGGTTGAGTATCCACGAAACCTCTCAAAAGATCGCTAGGCTCGCCAAACGTATGCCCCCCTCTTGCCAATAATTTTTATTGAGTTTTTAATTGCACTAGTCTCCTTATTTGCTGAGAAAATGTAAGAAAATAAAATAAATTAGGGCTTTTGAAGACTTGAAGTTAACAAACTCGAACCGAGCTCGCATGAGCTAAAGTTTAACTATTTGGAAACTTGAATAACGTGAATTGTATTTGTAAATGGAAGTAGCCAAGTTGATTATAATATTATATTTAATGATTATGAGAACTAACATTACTATGCCTATCGAATAAATTTAACTCCACAGTTAGTTATCCTTTTTTTCTTTCTTTTGATAAAGCACAGTTAATTATCGATAATCTAATATTTTTGTGATATATTGTTATGCTGTTTGCACCTTGTTTCATTTTGATGGTTTAAAGTTTAAGAATTTGAATGAAGAAAGGCTTTTAATGGCTGGAATTTTATCTTGTAAACCAGATGGATTTGGTACTTAACGATCCAGGTTTCCCGTGTTTCTCTGTTACTGTGTCTAGCATGTCTAGAAACTAATGCATTGCTAAGTTTGCAATCTGGAAGTAGTTTACTTCCTGTTTTTTTATCTGAAAAAGGCAAGGGAAAATACTTTCTAGATGATAAGCAAATGATGTATATGTCTGTGGCATCATTCCTGCAATTGGGTCTCGAAGCAATTTAGGTTTTTGGATGGGATGATGTTATCATGCCAAGTTGCTGATCCAGCATTTTCCTATATGTTTGTGTCAACCTGCAGTGGCAAAAAAGTCGTCCATGTTCGATGATCCGATTGTTGAAATACAGGAGTTAACTGCTTTGATAAAGAATGATATCACGGGGCTTAACATGGCTCTTTCAGATTTGCAAACCCTTCAAAACATGGAGATTGGTGATGGGAATTATTCTGAGGACACAGTTGTTCATTCAACAACTGTTTGTGATGACCTAAAGAGCAAACTTATGGGGGCTACAAAACAGCTTCAAGATGTATTAACCACAAGAACAGAGGTTTGTACTGACTAGAATTGGAACTTCTTATTGGATTACTTAACCCTTTTTTTTTACTTATGAAGCCTTTTGTTTACATGGTGTTCCCCCCTGCAGAACATCAAGGCTCATGAAAACAGGAAACAAATATTTTCTACAAAAAATACTTTGAGAGACAACCCACTTCAGCATCACTCTAAAACTGTGGCTGAGCCACCTCCTTGGTCAAGTTCATCAAATGCATCTGTGAGTTTGCAGCCATCAGCGTGAGTATCTTCTTTGAAACTTAGGTAAACATAATTTTCATCTCTCTTGTTCCCCTTTCCTCAATGCTACTACTATCATGAAGACATACAAACATACATCAAACATTTGTAATGGTTCTTCTCCTATCTCTGTACGCTAGAGACAGGTTGTCAGTATCAACCCACTTGAAAAGAAAAATATTTATTCAGTCTACAAGAAAATGATATCTAGTGATATTTTGGATGCACGGGAAAATAGACGTATCAAGCAATGATCAATTTGATTAAATATATGATGGAGAAAATTTCAACATAAATTTTGATAAAAAAAACTTACAACATAAGTATAAATACACCACTTTACTTGCTTTACTTTCTAATCTTTGGTGATATTTTAAATAGCCTTAAAAGAGTTTTGAACTTTAGTTTTAAAAAGCTGGAAATTCATTGTTATTTTCCTATATGGTGCTGATACTCGATCATAAAAGGACTATTAATAGTATGTATGCTATGAATAAAGTTTTTAATGTACTGCTATCCTTCTATTTTAACTAGCTTTTGTTGTAAATGCGTTGCACGTAGATAGGAATTGCGCATGATTAATTGTTTTACTATCTTTTTATATGTAATAGGAAAAAGAAAAGTAAAAATACTATGATTTTATTTGGATAAGAAAGAAATAAAAAGTAATTTCCAATATTTATAATATCAAGAAATTTTTTACTTTGATAAGTAAAGGAATAGTTTTAAAGGGCACCGAGGTGCCACCCATGTACAAATCAACTATCTACAAGATAATGTTTCTATAAAATCTATTAGATGAAACTATCTTACAAAAAAACTCACTCTAGCCAAAAAAACAAGGGTACTAAGCCACCATTCTTAAATAGAATCAATTGACCTTCCACCCGTCAAAAGCTTTCCTATTCCTTTCTAACCAAGTCATCAAAGTGAACCACCAAATGGAGAGTGGGATCTAGTTGATGATCTTATTTTTGTTCTTTGAAGCTCAAATTTCACTCCACACCCAAATCTCATCTTCAACGGAACCACTACTAGCCCAACAAAGTCCCAAAACCCCAAGAGCCTTATTCCAAAGTTCTCTTGTCCAAGAAAAACCTAATAATAAATGAGGCACAGTCTCACCCTCCTTGCAAAGGTAGCAACGATTCACTAGCACTTTTCCTCTATTTTGGAGATTGTTAATGTTCAAAATCCTCTCCCAAGTTGCTTCCCAAACAAAAGAAAGACCACTCTAGTGGGCACACAAGTCTTCCAAATGAATTTTTGAGGAAATTTGAAGTCCTATCTAATGTAAAGCCTTATAGCATTTTATCCTCCCTATGCAAGTCAATCTTTACTTTGTAAATTTCTTCATAAAAGTCTCTAATACTTTGAAGTTTCCAATCATGAGCATTGCGGGCAAGTGGAATATCCCACATCACCTCACCATTTATCAAAGATGCACAATTAATAATTAAACGTCATTTTCTCTCGCTACAGAGTAGACAAAAATTGGTCTTTCAAAGAGGTCTCCCACCACTAAATATCATGCCAAAAAGGGATAGCCTCCCCTCTCCCCGCTTCAAAGGTCATTAAGGGGAAAAGTTCATCCCAACCATTCCTAATCCATTTTCAAACCCTAACCGATGCGCATCTCTTCCTTCTTTGCACAATAAATTTTTGGCATAAGTGGTTGTTTTCATTTGCAAATATCCACAACCACTTACTAAGCAAAGCTTTATTGAAAGAAGTGATTAAGTCCCAGACCTCCCCTCTCAATGGTTTGTGTGCCTATGCCTCATTTCACCAAGTGGAATTCGGAACTCATCCCCAAAGCTTCCCAAAAGAAAACTCCTTTGAATGTCTTCCAACCTCATAGCAACCACACACTGGACGTGGAAAAAGGACATAAAGTAGATTGGAATGTTCGAAAGAGTGCTTTTTATACGTGTCAATCGCCTCCCCCCTTAGAAAAGTGGTGCTTTTTCCACCTGGTCAACTTCTTTTCAAACCATTCAAAATACATACTTTCCTATTTAAATCTAGCCCTCAAAGGAAGGCCCAAATAGGTGATAGGAAGAGACTCAACTGTGCACCCCAACAGGTTGCCAACTAATTTCCGTCAATTTCCTCCCCAAGAGGAATCAAAGAACTTTTGCTTAAATTCATCTTAATTTTGGAAACCGCCTCAAAGCAAAGAAAAACACATCAAAGATTGAGAGTTTTATTCTCTTTTCGCCCCACAAAAGGTAATGGTGTTGTTGACAAAAGAAATGTGTAACACCTTAACTTCTTCCCTTTCCTTACCCACCTTGAAACCCCTCATAAGCCCTCCCTACACCATTTTAGACAACATCTTGCTAAAAGTCAAGTAAATAAAAAAAGGGAGAAAGGATCTCTTTGTTGAAGACCTCTAAAAGCTTGAAAGAATTCGTAGGGGCAACCATTAACCAAAACAAAAAAGGAAGCGGATGAGATGCATTTTCTTAAACACTTGCACCAAGAAACTCCAAAACCCATCTTCTCAAGCAAATACAAGACAAACTCCCAACACGCATGGCCGTAAGCTTTTTCCATATGAAGAAACTTCAATATTAATATAATGTAAACAAAACCAAATATGCTTATAAATTTATCAATCTAATAAAATTATAATCAGATATTTAAATAGGTAACAAATATTTAAGTTTAATCATTATCAATCTTTTCTTAGTCAATTTAATTGATTCAGTTAGATAATATATTGCATATGGAAGTGTTGTTTATACAGAATACAGAGTTTTTGTAAAAGATTTGCTAATATAGAGTAAAACTAAATCCTAATTCTATGGATAAAATCCCTTAAACAAAAATCTAAAGGAACTAAATTATCTCTCTCTTGGTGTATCTATAGACCTTTCTTCCTTCTCAAAAGCCCTTTTGTTTCTCTTATTCCAAAGCCAAACAAGTCAAAAGATGGAAAGAGGAATCAAAGAGTACGCCTTCTTAATCTTCTTAGAAGCATGTAAACTACTCCAAACCAAAGTTCATCTCTTACGGAACCAGAAATAACCCAAGAGGCACCCAAAACACGATAGGCCATTTCCCATAGTCTTCGAGCTGACAGACGCTTCAACAAGAGATGAAAAATAGACTTGACACATTCTTTGCAAATGAAACATCTATTTACAAGAACTTTTCTCCCTATTTGGAGATTATCAAGAGTAAGAATCTTCTCTTAAGAGGTTTCCCAAGCAAAGAAACTAACTTTTTTAGGGAAATCCAAATGCATTTCCACGGGAAATTAGATTATCCCTCCAATATAAGCTCATCAGTAAGAATCTTGAAAAAAGACTTTACCTCAAACCGCTTATCTGGGTTAGGCTTCCATCTAATCAAGTCCTCCTTTATCACATCAAGACTAATGCTATACAAGGCTTCCAAAAACTTGTTCACACTCACAATTTCCTAATTATGAACATTTTGATTTCGAGGAACATCCCAAAACAACAAACCTTTACATGAAGAAATACAAGAACAAATAAGGGCATCTTTATCTATTACAATAGCGAAAACATTCGGGAATTGAACTTTCAAAGAAGTGTCCCCACACCAAGTATCATGCCAAAGTCGGGTGCTTTCTCCATTGCCCACTAACACGGAAACAAAAGGGAATAAATTATCCCACCCTTTCTGAACCATTTCCACACCCCCGCCCCATAGGCCCCCTCCCTTACCTCTCTTCCTTAGGCATCCAGCCATTAAACTCCACTATGAACTTAGCAACTAATAAAGAACATTGCGATTTCGAGGAACATCGCAAAACAACACACCTTTAAATGAAGAAATACAAGAACAACTAAGGGCATCTTTATCTCTTACAATAGCGAAAACATCCGGGAATTGAAATTTCAAAGAAGTGTCCCCACACCAAGTATCATGCCAAAGTCGGGTGCTTTCTCCATTGCCCACTAACACGGCAAAAGGGAATAAATTATCCCACCCTTTCTGAACCATTTCCACACCCCCACCCCATAGGCCCCCTCCCTTCCTTAGGCATCCACCCATTAAACTCCACTATGAACTTAGCAACAATCACTTTCCTTAAATATGATCTTTCTCCACCATGAATCTCTAAAACCACTTTCCAAGAAGAGCTTTATTGAACAACATAAGAGATTTTAGGCATAAACCCTTTTTTTTCCACCGGTTGTTTAACCACACTCTATCTCACAAAATGATATTTGTAATCTTTCTCCATATTTTCCATAAAAATATTCTTTGAATGCCTTCCAAACAGGTTATAGGAAAAAGAGACATAAAGTAAATGGGAAGGCTTGAAAGAGTGCTTTTAATGAGAGTAAGTCTACATCTTTTGGAGAGGTAATGATTCTTCCAATTGGCTAGCCTATTCTCAAACTTTTCAACAATCGAATCCCACATGCTTTTGTTCTTGAATTTAGCCCCAAGAGGAAGCTCAAGGTAATTAAACCCATACATAGGCCCCTATCAATCGCTCTCACCAATATCTTGGTAAGCACCTCCATCACCAAAGTGAGCAAGAAGGGCGATAATGGATCCCTTTGTTTGAGACCCCTTGATGCCTTGAAAAAAACGGAAGGACAACCATTTACTAGAATAGAGAACAACACCAAAGAAATGCATTTCACAATCCGCTTACACCTCTTTTCCTCGAAACCCATCATTCTCAACAAATAGATAAAAAAGTCCCATCAAACATGATCATAAGCCTTTTCTATATCAAGTTTGCAAATAATCCACCCCCTCCCTCTTTCAAGAGAGAATCCACAATCTCGTTGGCAATCAAAACGGTATCTATTATTTGACGAGCCTCAATGAAAGTATTTTGGTGAAGACTAACCACTTTTCCGATTACTTCAATCTAAAAGTGAGCACCTTCGAGATAAGCTTGTAAATGCACCCCACAAGACTAACTGGCCGAAAGTCTTTGATGTTAGTGCACCCACCTTCTATGGAATAAATAAGCACAATAAACTTGGCATTAAGGCTTCCCACAAACTAACCAGAAGAATGGAAGTTCTCAAAAACTATAAGAATGTCCCCTTTCTGCACATCCCAATTTTGTTGAATAAAGGCCAGCTTTATCACAACCAATCCCGGAGAGCAACAATAATCTCGTCATCAAAGGGCCTCTCAAGCCACCTCACATAATCACTATCAATACAATCAAAATCCAACTCATCCAATTTCGGTTTGCAATCACAATTCTCCTTATAAAAATTCTTATAGGCACTACAAATGGCCTCATTCATAACCTCTTCCTCCACAAACAAAGAGCCATCCACCTCTTCTATGATCATTAGCCATCTTGTGGAAAAATTTAGTATTCTTATCACCTTCCCAAAGCCAAAGTTAAGAGTACTTTTGTCTAGCGAATGTTTTACAACACATTCATATATTTATATATAGTACTAGTAGATTAATATTGGAGAAACTAAAGAGCTAGACAGCTACATGGGTTTTTAGGGGTATTTCTAGCGATATGCAGAGAGATTGGAGGGCTATTTTGATGTAGTCTCATTTTTTCTTTTAGGAGGTCTTCTTGTCCTCTTCTTTTGTATGCTTTTTCCTGTCTCTTAATGAATTTTATTTTATTTTTCTAAAAAAAGAAAATAAAGAGCTAGACCTTGACCGTCTTTCTGAGTCTGCCTGTTAATTTGGTTGCAATTACCACTTTGAAGGATCTGGTTACTCTCATTACTTGACTGCATGGTGTACCCCAAATACCTCTAATTGTCTTGCAGATCCCGTATAGAGCTAATCATCATCCTTCAAATATTTACAATGAGAAAAGGCCTTTTTTATTTTAAACTTATACATGTAGCTGAGATGATACTATGTCCAAATTAGAAGGCAATTATAATGGGAGCAACTTCCAAGTACTTTTCTTTCCTTTTTGTCTTGTTTTTTGGGGCTAGAAAGTAGTCCATCATTTCCAGAATTTGTTGGGATATGAATCCCATTCTTGTTAAAGTTTTGCAGAAAAACTCTCTTATTGCTTTGTTATACATAATATGACTTGTTAATTTTTTTTTGTGTTAAACTCTATGGATGTTCCTATTTTCGCTATTGCTAGAATCGTAACCTTGCTTTGATTATTTGTATCTAATCAGCTCTCTTTCCTCTGTTACCAGAGTGCCATCCAATGGAGTTCAAGTTGGCAACCAGCTGAGGTGCGTTGCATGATCAATTCTAAGGTTTTATGCTTATTCTGTAAACAATGAGTTGCACTGATTGATCCTGTTGTTTAATTTGGATGTGGTGATGAGGCATGTGCACTAATCAGCCACAACCAAATTAATCGACCGAACCGTATTTTTTATAATTTGGTCTAGTGATCTGCCAAATTAATTTGGCTCGGAAAAGGAGTTGAAAAGTTTCGGTTTTGAAAATCTGTAACTGAATTAGTGTATATACACACACACACACACACACACACACATATTAATATTTTTATGAAGTAAGGGTCTTAAAAGTCCTAGGTTCAAGAGGTGTGTGCGTCTATTTTACCAGTAAAAAAACTTAATACTCCGTATAATTTATGGAGTAATACATAATTTTACTTTTTTACTTTACAAACCCAGCCATGTAAGGCAGACTCCTTTTTTCTTTCCTGATTCTCTTTCTCTTCCAGTTTCTATCCTTAACCCTAAGCAAGCAATTTCATGAACAGTGAGAGGGGGGGGGGGAGGTCAGTTTGAACAATTATTTATTGTCGAAACCTCACTCGCCTCAAGATCTATGGATTACGTGAAGTCACCGATCTTAGAATTGGCCATGTTTGCTCAAAACTGCTAAAGCTTGAAGAAGCTCTCTTATTGCTTGTTTCTTATTCGTCACCTAAGCCTTCAATACAGTGCTCAAGCACTGCACCCATAGACTTCCAAGTGAAACCATGATGCTATTTGGGTTAAAATACACTGGAACCATGAGCTGCGGTAAGGCATTAATGGCCTTCATTTTTCCCCCTATTCTTCTAATGCATTGAGAAATATAAAAGTATTATTTTCCTTTGGTGCTTCTTTTTTTGGGTGAAATATTGATTTTGTTTTAAACCACCAAAATTTTGTATCTTAACAACAATTTGAGCGCTGGCTGAGTTGGGAATTTGTAATCCATAACCGAATTGTGTTAATCGAACCAACTGAAAAAAATCGATTAGTTTGGTTTTCAGTTATGCCCAAAATTTTGGTCAGGTCGGTTAAAAAGAAAGTACAACCAAAAACTTCGGTTAATCCAAAAATGACACTGAATTAACCGAATCGACGGAATGCACACCGCTAGTGGTATATTTGTAGTTAAAAGTGTTATGTGATTTCATGTTCCATCATATAAGGATCATTATTACATGGATTATGGATGCACAATTACTTGCATGTATGCACATGTCTGTACACGGGCACACATGTTTGATGTTCAGAATGTTTGTCCGAGCAATTCAAGTTAGTCCTGAGTTTCTATCTTATTTTACTTTTTTCTCTACTTCCTTTCCTTTATTAGGAATGTAATGGAGTGGATACTCAAATAAGGAGGATGGTTCCTTCTAGGAGGAATGGGAAAAGGTGATATAGGAAGTTTATGGACAAAGCATAAGCTCTCTGTCTACTCAATCAATATCCTTCATAAGAAAATGAGCCATAATCCAATTCTCACGTGGCTTAGATTACTGAGAAAGTAACCATTGATATCAAGCTTATCTAGTACTATTGAAGTGGGAACATTAGTTTTTCATCTTTGGAACTCAGTTTCGCCTTATTGTAGCATAGAACATCATTCCCTTTATTTGTTTATTTATTTATCTACTTAATCAAATTACAACAGTAGGATACACTATAAGGGGCCTTTACCATACCAAAACATAGATCTCCCCATTTACATGAGTGGAGTTACTACTTACCACTTAAATACAAGGCAATGCATCTTCAAGTTTATTTGTTCTCTGGACATTAGTGGATGTTGGTAGAATCTACTCCACTTGATTTTTGCATACCTATTCGGCAATCAAATCTCCTATTGCTGATTGCAAGTTCACATTTTTACTTGAATCTTGCCAAAACAGACGCAGGGCAGCTGTGGACAACACTCCTTCCCAACAAATGGAAATGTCCATGTTACAGCAAGTAGTTCCACGACAGGAGAATTATACACAAAGTCGAGCAGTTGCTCTTCACAATGTGGAATCTACAATTACAGAGCTCAGTGGAATCTTTACGCATTTAGCTACAATGGTTGCACAGCAGGGGGAACTAGCTATCAGGTCCATGAATTGTGCTTCGTATATTTGATTTTTGTATCTTTTCATTGACTGCTAGTTATCATGTTCATATAGAATTTTTGTTTAGTATTAAATCTGTGGTTTATCTGAGCAGGATCGATGATAACATGGATGAATCATTGGCTAATGTTGAGGGTGCTCGCAGTGCTCTTTTGAGGCATCTTAACCAAATATCATCAAATAGGTGGCTTTTAATCAAGATATTTGCCATTGTTATCTTCTTCCTGATGGTTTTCATCTTCTTCGTGGCTTGAATGTGGTCACTGGACCCAGGCCATTTTTGTTGCTGTGTGGGATACTTTGTTGATATAATGCTTACTTGTTAAGTAGAGGTTTTCATGTTGGCAGGAAGAAGCGGGCGTCTTCATTCTGTAATTTCAATTGTCATTCCCTCCTTTTTCTTTCGCCTGTTGCTATAACAACAGAGTTATACTTACAGCATTGCCGTTATGGGTTCTGATCATATTAGAGAAGCAAATTTTATGCATCAATTGGATGAATTTACTGTTCTAGTTGTGCCTGTGCAACAAATTGATATCGTGTATCATGAGATTGATATCTTGATAAATGGGGTGATAAATTTTTTACCCTCCTTTTCTTGCGTATCATGAGATTGTGTTTACTATAAGTGCAGATATAATCAAACACAGTGGACTCATTAGATGATTTGTTTGGCTTTTGGAACATGATTAACAAAATGTAAAGATCGTGGTTTTGAATCCTCTTTGTGCCCATTGAGTTGTAGCCTTCGAGGTGTTCAGTAGTGGAAAATGATGATATCACTTTTCATGGAGTATGTATCTTGTTGGCATGTGAGTTAAAAGGAACTGGGAGACTATTTCAAATAAAAAATTAAAAATTATTCTTAAAATCTTTAGAGGTGGCAAAACTTCATCCAATACGAAAACTCAACTTAGTCTAATTGAATTTCAGTTCAATTCTAATTAAAAAAAATATATATTAAGATGATACCACTTGAGCTCAACTCAATCTGAAACTTTTGGCTCAATTTTAACCTAATTTGATCCTAAAAAGTATGAAGTGATCCGAAATTTGAGTCTATCCAAATCTATAACTTGATTTGATCCGAAATATTACTTTTTGAAATAAAATTACAATTAAATAGTCTTATAAATAAATAGAAAAGTTGATTGTTTTTTTTGGAAGCATAAGAAAGTTGAATGTTAAAATTGTATTAAATTGGTATAATGTGAAGTCATATGTACACTTTTTAATAATTCACGCTCATAGCATTTGAATGTTTTAATCAATTTATAATTTTTTTTAAAAAATATAACATGTCAACTTAAAAACGAAAAAAAAAGGATAAATAATTGGACGACAACCTCTTGATCTAATAGTCACTTTTGGATCATTTAAGAGAATCGAGTTTAACCCTCTCCTCGCCAATATACTAAAAAAAAGAAAAAAAAAAGGAAGAACCAATTATTTAACTTGTGTTATTACTTGAAATATAATTATGAAAGAAATAAAGGTACACTAGTAAGAAAGTTTGATTTGTGGCAACAGATTTCTCCAAAAGAGAAGAGGTTTTAAGTTTGAATTCCTCCGACCCCACTTTTTTTTAAAAAAGAAAAAAAATTGTTTAGTTTGATGATTAAGTTTTTCCTTTCTCTAAAGTGTGTAAGCTCTTATCTATTATGACTTTACGTGAATTATCATGTTTCTGTGAAATTATTTAAAATTATTTCATTTGAAAGTGTTTTTATCTTTTTAACTTTTTAATTTTTTTTTTGTTTGGATAAGATAAACCTTTTTAAAATTAAATTGCATGAGTTTTAATTAAACACATAATAAAGCACTTTTGATCATTAAAAAATGATTTTTTAACTATAAAAAAAACTACAACAAATAGAACCTTAAATTCGGATATTAAGCATGACTCAATCTATGAAATGTGAGTTCTCAAGCCCAACTCATTTTCAATCTAAACTTCTCAAAATCCATTGTTTAGTTAAAGAACAAAATTTAGTTTAGTTTGATAATTAAAAGTTTTTCCTTTTCTTAAAGTGCCTAAACACTATTTATTGTGACTTGACGTGAACTATCATCTTTTTATGAAAACGCTTAAAAACTGTTTTATTTGAAAGTGTTTTTATCTTTTTAACATTTTAAATTTTTTTTTGATGAGATTAACTTCATAAAATTAAATTACTCAAGTTTTAATCACATATATTAAAGCATTTTTAATCATTAAAAAGTATTTTTTAACTATAAAAAAGTTACAACAAACAAGGACTTAAATTCGAATATTACGCATGACTCAATCTATGAGACATGAGTTCTTAAACTCAACTCATTTTCAATCTAGTTTTTCTTTTAAACTGAACTCTTAAACTTCTCAAAATCCATTCTTAGAATTTGGGCGTAATCTATATATGTTTAATCTAATTTAATCTAATCCGCGTTAAAATTTCCAATCATTCAATTTATGGATTGCACTTCAATTTAAGTGTCCTAAGTTTTTTATTTATTTATTATAACATTAGCTATCATAAAGGATAAGTGATATAAATAGAGTTTAGTGATGAAAACTTTACAAATGATTAGTATTAATGAGTATGTTTTTCTATTCTCCTTTGGTTTGATGTTTTAAATCTTTTACAATTTTAATTTTGAATTAGTTATCATATTCACTTAAGTTAGATTAATTACTTATAATCTAAGTTACCAAAAAAAAAAGTTACAGTCTTTCGTGATTTAAAAAAATCAAGCTTTTAGAGAATTTTTTTGTAATTACCTTTATTTTTGGGTTGCACCCATTTGTTACCTTTTTTAATAGTACTTTACTTTAAAAAAAATCGAGTGAGAAATCAAATTGATCTATAATCTAATCCAAGTTGACTCAAGACCAAAAGGAGCTTGAACCTGAGATGATTTGACTTACAATTGATCCGAGATAAAACAACATGAACTTGAAATGATCCATCCTATCCTGAATTGATACAACCTCTGACTTATATAAATAATTTGGGATAACTGCGTTGAAGGTCCTAAAATTATTGTTCTTTAGAACTTATATCCCTAAATTATGAATTCGACACTAAATTTTTTTAAATTGTCAAATAATTGACATACAACTATTTTAAGCATTATTAATCAATAAAATAGTCTTACAAATTTAATATCACAAAGAATTTGATTATGGTTTTTAGTACACATGAACAAATAAATGTGATACCACGACAAAAAAATATTCAAATTTTTTAATCCTGATTTTTTTACTATTAAAAATTGAAATTCACGAAAAAAATTGCTTGCGAGTGAATTTTTTTTTTCAAAAATTGTTGGATATTGAACTCTAAATGGTTCATATAGTTTATTGGAATTTTGTTTTAGTGTATTCAACAATCTCAGAGAAAAAAAAAGTATTATATTGATGAAAATAATAACATTGCAACTAGTTTAAATTCTGAGAATTTTTTATGCCAAATTCATAATTTAAATACTTAAATGCTAGACGCTCGTAAGTTTAAAAGCAAACGTATTTTCTCGAAATAATTTTAACTATATATTTCATTTACAAGTTGAACAGTCTCAGCTCAATGTGAAGTTATCTTTCATAAAGAATTTTGTAATTAGCATAATTTCAAGGATAACCTCCAGCCAAATCAGATTTATTTACTTGTGCAGGTCATATTTTTTAAGATGTTTGCCCTATTATATTATAGATTAGTCTTAGATACCTGTATTCCTTGAACATGAGAAGCAAAAGTCTATTTTATCAAAGTTGTGCACACCATATTTGGGATGTTTATGAAAAATGGAATATTCAACCCAAAAAAAATATTACCAAATAAAAACTTAGCATTGTTGAAGAAGCAACCAATCTACATTTGCATTTTGAATATATTTAGCAGTCTTTAGGTGATGGTGGGGGAGAATCCACTAACTTGTTTGCTTGGAATCTTCTTTTTCACTCCCAGAATTCTTAGTGGATTTCTTAGCTTCTTGTTTGCCACAATCATTATTCATTCCAAGTCTTGCAAAACAGTATTCATTATAAAGAAAATAAGTGAAAAATAACATAAAGAAGATTTTGCAGTATAGGCCAATATATGGAGATTTTGACTGGCTTTATGTTCAACTTTGCATTGAAAAAGAATCATTTCCATCCAAAAATGCAAACCATTTTTCAAAACATTTTCTTTCATTGGATATCATAGGTGATCAAAGATGTGTAAAGGCAAAAATATTGATTCATGAATAATAGTTTGCCTTTAAATTGTTTTTTTGTGTGTGTTATATGCAAATGCAAACATCTCTATTCTTGGCATAGCTTTTTCAAGGCAATTATTTTTGTGCCTATGAGATGAAGGATAACTTCGATTACAGTCTACAAAGATAGATGTGAACTAAAAGGATAAAAAAGCTAAAAGTTGATTTCACATGCAAGTAAAGAAAGGAAAGAGGAAAGGACCAACTTTTCTTTCTTTTGAAATTTCAAGCTGCATTTTTGCCAGTAAGATTGATGAGACCCTCCAATCTTGCTTAGAATCACAAATCTTACGAAATCTCTGAATTGTTTAAAAGTAGGTTTGGAGTCTTTCATTCAACCAACAAAGGTTTTCCTTAAGGCTTTGTTTGTCTCGTAAAGCATTTCCTATACCTATCAAAATCCTTATCTTTAGTCCTTTGATTAATATCTCTCTATGCTTCATGGTTTTTAGATGATGTTAATCTCACACCATCAACGGATAACTCCTACTCTTATTTTTATAAAATTTGAAAAAACTTATAATTAAATTTAGAGAATTTTAGTGATAACTACGTTAGCGGTAGAAGCTTTTTAAAAATTTTCTACCACGTGTTGGGGGTTGAGGGAGGGGTACCGGTATCTTTATTGTAATTTTATACATTAGCATCATAATTTTGCGTCAGGTGTGGAAGCATAGAGATAAAAAAAAAAAAGTTTACAGTTTTGTTTGACCCATCAGTAAAAATGATTTACGATTTTAAAAACGGTTTATGATAAAATAATAATAAAACTATAAACTATTTAACATTTAATAAAATAACAATGAAAATAATTTTTATAAAACAATATCAGTTTCTTATAAATATAAACTATTTCATAACATTAAAGGATGTTTGGCCTGACTTTAGTTTAGAGGAAACATATTAAATAGAAACCCTTTCATAAATTATCCCAAGCAGAAATTTAGGCCAGAAACAGTGGTAATTATGAGTACAAAATCTTACAATATGACAAAGTTGAAAATCATGACATGAAAGTATGAGTGTGTCATAATATCTTCAATTACCATAACTTAATGGGAAACAAGAAAGAGTCATTTTATTGCCAGACATAAGCTAATGCCTCAAGTCTTCATGTTCCATTATTGATTTGGTTGATAGTGGAGGTTAGTCATTGAAAAGACTAATGAGCAAGAAGGGATTTTTTGTACTAGGTCTAACTTCTAAGGATCCATAGCCTTCTAATTTGGATGATTATAAGTCCATATTGATGGCATCTGATAGACAAATTGCTTTCATGTAGGCATTTGTAGGCAAGAAAGCTAGAAGTTGAGGGAAGGATGAATTTTGGTGAAAGCAGCTATTTTGTAGTGGACATGTGACCATGTTGAGTGAGTGGAGATAATGGATTTTGCTCTGGATCTCTATCTTTTGATGGTCTTTGCCTGCTTTTGTTTTTCTTGTCTAGTAGTATCAAATTTGACGTAACCTTTCCTTGATTTTTGTTGCGATAATAAGGCCACCTTTGAATGTTTTGAGGGATGGAGTTTCCAGTTAACTTATTGATGAAGTCATAAAGAAATGCTCTTCAAGCTTGAACTAATTTCTTTCTTTCCCTTGTCATTAGAATTAATATTTCAGATTTTACTTCAATCAAATATTAAATTTTGTAAGTGATCCTAATAAGTAATAACCTGTTTGGAAAGATTGTTTTCACGAGGCATGAATTAACAAATAATTAAAAATATCTTTGTTTTTGCAGAGTGCAATACACTACTTTTGCACATGGATTTAGACTATTTAAATTTTGAGATTTAGTGAATATCACTTTATAATCAAAATTTGTGTGTATTGCATGCTTCACTTCACACTTTTTATAGCAGATGACTCACACTCGTTTGTACACAATCTTTTACTTAAATTTGCTGATTTGTAATGGTTTTTTATTGTGATAATATTAACGTTTTTCATTAAAAAAAAAAGAAAATTAGAATGCATTCAATTGTAAAAATAAATTGTAGTTGAAAATTTTGTATTTAGAAAACATTTTTTTGAAATTTTTGTGAATTTTTTTTTTCTAGAACTGAACACGTCATTAGTATCTCCTAAAATAAACGAAGGGATAATACTGGAAACATTTCAGCAAAAACATGCAATCTCTCGGTATCAACTCCTATGCAATAAAAAAACATGAAACTTCTCAATATCAACTCATTTGCAGTAAAAATTGTGAAGTAGATCATGCAGTATATATAAATTTTGATTATAAAGTAATTCTCATTAAATTTTAAAATTTAAAAAATTTGAATTCATATAAAAAAAACAATGTACTATCTGTTTTACTTTACAATTTTTTTACTGACAGCGCATTTCTACATTGCTGCACTTTTCCCATCATTATTCAATGGGAATTTCCATACAAAAATTAATGGGAATTACTATATTACATCATGCCTCATTAGAATTAATTAATGTTGTAATTATTTCCCTAAGGCTTTTGGTTTAATCATTAATGTGTTAGTAGTAGCAGTCTAGGCATTACCTTGATGGGTCAAAGCATTTAGTAAATTATTTGTGAGTTAGGCTGGGAACAACATCATTAATGTAACTTTTGTTTTTTAATGTAAGTAACATTATAATTACACTCATAATTAGAAGGGGGAGGGGGAAAATGAAAACGAAACTAACAAGAAAATGGATAAATGACACCAAGATTTTTTTTTTTTTTTTTTTTTATGGGGACACCGAGATTTTCTTTGTTTTAATATTTTTTTTTTCTTTTTAAACTCTCTTGGCTCTTGAGGTCTCTAACATTACAAACTTCATCTTTTGGATCTAACTCTTCCAAATAATAAAATAATTTCTTGGCTGGTTGTAGAATAATACATGGGATGTCCATTAATAATGTCACTGGAGTTTGTCATCAGGCACCATATATGTATCCTTGTTGAGACAATCAAATCTTGACACACCTCTCATCCCCTTCTGCATGGGACCCTTTAACTGTTAAATCATAAATGTTTATGGTCTTAACTCGATCCTTTCATTTTTGGGATGCTCCACTAAAGTAACGATTACACACATCCCTTTTTTTTTTTTCTTAATTAGAAATCATTGAAGAATTTTCACTAAAAATTTATACAACTCATTATTTTATCATTAATAAAATCACGATAATAAGTGAGAAAGTGAGTAACTCTATTAATAATTGTCGGAGAGTTCTCATTGGTAACTCAAGTCTTTGTTTTTTTATGTCATGATTTGTGATAAAAATAACTTTACCACTAAAGCAACTCTTCGAAATGAAAATGAGTATATACAAATAGTGTTGACTAAGATTCATTATATCCGTTTTATTTACCTGTAAAAAAGTAAGTATGAATATAAGTTTATAAGTCAACTAAAATATTTGCCTATATCGGATTTGACCAATTAAATTTCGGATTTGACTCGCCCGCTATCCACTTTTATGACTAGGGATGTCAACGGTTGATTTAAGACGGAAAATGCTTTTCTCGTTTATAAAATGAAGATAATGATTCTTTACAAAAACAATACGGAAATTTATTTATTTATTTATTTATAAATAATTTTACTTAAAAAATAATAAATATAATATTAATATATTTATAAACAAGAAAATATAAAACAATAAAAATTTAAAAAAATTAGTTAATAAATTAAATGGATCAGAAAATGTTATCTTCGTAGTCAATCTCGAATCTATCGAGAATTTTTTATCATCCTCATCCACAATATACTTTCCCCCAAATTTGACCTTCTATCAAGTTCGGAAACTTTTGCCATTTCTAACGCTGGTCTCATCCCTAATAATGCAATTGGCAATATCATAATAACTATACCAATTAAATGCCTAAAAGAAAAGCTTACTAATTAAAAGTTCAAAACAATTCCAAATAGGTTTGATAAGCCACATCTTAGGACCTATTCAAATCAAATATTTGTAAAGTTGTAGTAGTAATTAGACATGGCCCAATAGCACATTAACAAGAACAATAACAAACAACAAGGTTATGCTTGATTTTTCTAAATGTTTTTTTATATAAGGCACTTTTGATTAAGAATGGACATAATAAATTTTCATGTCCTATGTTAATTAATAATTCTCCCATTGGAAAACATTTTTTTAAAACAAAGAAAAAGAAAAGTTAAGGGCATTTCAAATTGATATGTCATGTAATTATTTCTGTCCCATAAAATAAGAAAACAGCCCTTAAAAAGGAAATTTTGTGGGGACTAATTGAGGAAAAAGGCATGCTTGCCTCAGGATGCTTGTTCCAATGCTTAATCAAAACATATTCTTAGTCTATAGAAAGCGACAGAAAATACCAAGGATAAGCCACAAAAAGGAAAAGTTAATTTATTGTTTATTGCAGCTTATTAATAATAGTGCATATAAATCCTAACAGAAGCTTTTGAAGATTAGGGAAAGGATAAATACTTTGTTAGTTCGGGTCTAAATAATAAATTTTAGATTAATTAAAAATTTTATTAATAATTTTAAAATTTTTATCGATAATATTAATTTTAGGTCTCACATTTATACTGACGTTACCAATGTAACTCTTTAAAATTATCAATAAAGTTTCTAACGATTATAAAATAACCAAATTTTTTTTAAAGGAAAGCCAAAATAAATTTATTTATTACTTATTGCAGCCTTATTAATAATAATGCATATAAATCCTAAGAGAAGCTTTTGAAGAGTAGGAAAAGCCATTATAAATCCATTCTGTGTCACATCCAATATTCTTTACTTGAAATTCCCTCTAATCATCATCATAGGTAGCTTAGACCTCTCAACGAGAATAATAAACCAAACTTAATCATCATCCAAATCTTCATGTCCATATATTCTTAGGATTGCATCTAAGTTTCACCTTATAATTTTTGGCTAAATATTTAAATTTCAAATTTGTAATTACTTGTGAACATTTTTGCTACTAGTATCTAATTTTAAGAACTAAACTTGCTGCCAATGAAGATTTGGTTCAGTGATAAAAAAATTAAGCTTTTGGTATTGAGATCACAAGATTCTATGAGCCAGGTTTAATTTTCGTTGTGTGTAGATTATTTATCTAATTTATATATAAATTATATCTTTCATTTTAAGTGAGTTGTGATAATGTTATAAGTTTTTGTATGAGCAATATGATAATACGAGTTTATATTATAATCAAATAAATCATTATATAAAAACAACGTTTCAATAACAATAATAATAAAAATAAATAAATTAAACTTGCATTATTTGTAATTGTTAGATTATATGTCATTTTTTGGTGTATTCGGGATTTAGTGTGTTTGGAAGTAAATCTCCCTTGCACAGAAAACCGGGAGATTAAAAAAGATAGATAATATCTATAATTGTGTAGCCACGAGTATAGGTGGAATTGAGTCAAGTAGCTCGTCTCGAAACTCGATTAAATCGAGCTTGAGTTTGTATTGTGATTTTTACTCGGTTAGCTTATTGAGCCGAACTCGAGCATTGTCAAATTCGTTTTGTTAGGCTCGTAAGCCAGCTCGATTTAATTAATAAACTAAATAAATTTTATATATACTATATTTATTTTTATTTTAAAAATATATATATATATATATATATATTAAATTTATTTTTTTATTTCAAAAATATAAGTATCAAATTTATTTATTTTATTTCGAAAAACATATGTTTATTATTTTATTTCAAAAAACTCGGTTCGAAATACTTGATTCGAGCTAACTTGTGAGCCGAGTTCAAGTTTGAATTTTACTTTACTAATCGAGCTTGAGTTCAATTTTTATAACTTGAACTCGATTCGAAAATCGATTCTAATAAGTTTTTTTTACTCATGAGTCAAGCTCGAATTCGAGTTTGCCTTAACTCGGACTCGACTTGACTCGGTTCAATTTCAACCCTAGCCATGGGTTTAATGAACCTTCATTAAACCAAAAAAATGTGGATAAGATAATACGGGTACTAAAGCAATATAGCAATTTTACAAGGTGTAGCTTAAGCAAAATTAACATAATTAATTGTTTAAAAGCTTTTCAAACCATTCAGACAAACGGCAGGGCTTCCAATCACCATTATTTCGAACTTTCCTATATATGTGGGGAAGGGTCCTTTATTTAACTCGCAAACTCGTTCCACTCATTACCTCCTCCACTAATCACTCCTATAAAAAAAGCTACTTTATTATAATTTAATAAATTTTACAGCACCATATCTAACCATACAAAGAGAAATTACGGAGATTTGTTTAATATATTTAAACACGTGTTACATAACCTTGACTTATCCCTATTAATTCTTTCGAAAAACTCAGTTTAAAAAAACTCGATTAAATTAAATTTAAACTGTGATTTTGACTTGATTAACTTATCGAATCGAGTTTGAGTAATTATTAGACTCGCGAGTCAATTCAGTTTAATTAATTAATAAATTAAATAAATATTATATATGTTATATTTATTATAAATATATATTATTTTATTTAAAATATAAATATTAAATTTATTTATTTTATTTCAAAAAACAAAAAAAAACATATATATTTATTTATTTTATTTCGAAAAGCTCGGTTCGAGAGCCAAGCTCTAACCTGAATTTTACTTTACAAGTCAAGCTCGAGTTCAGTTTTTTTAACTAGGGTTCCACTCAAAACTTGGTTCAAATAATTTTTTTATCACGAGTCGAATTCGAAAATCACTCACGGCTCGAATCCACTCCTACCAATCACCTCCTTAATTAGAAATTTTTTACATGAAGAGTACATGTCTATAATTTGTAAATAACTTTTTTTTTAAAAAAAAAAGAAAAAAAAGGAAAAAGAAAAATATTGAGATGTGTCTTTTATCATGCATTAGATTTTTCTCTTTTGATGGACATCAATTAAATATTAGATTTCAACAATATGTTGGGTCCAACAATTTACCATGAATTATTAATTATTATTAGTCAAAACAATTAAAAAGAGATATATAAAGGGAGGCGCGCGTCGACAGGGAGCATATTATGGAAAAGTTAATAAAGATGAATCTAAGTGAGAATTAGACCCCCCACCCACTCACCATGTGTATTATTAAGCTCATGATAAGGAAATAGAGGCTAATGACACTATTAATCTAATCTACATTAATAAAATCAAACCAAATATTGGATGCTGGCAACTTTTGACTGAGAAAAGAGTAGTTCACAGGCAAGCTAGTCATTTTAATATCAAAGTTAATTCGGCAATCAATTTCTTAGAATTTTGCTTTTTTTTTTCCTCATCCTACAAACATCTCTAAGCTCTTGTTGGGCAGGGTTTTGAAGAATTCTTATTTGCAGTATGTGCAAAACATAATTTTTTGTATTGGATAAAAATTTTATTGATAATTATTAAGTAATTTTATTGATAATATAAATAATCGTTATACGAACGTTATTAATAAAATTACTTAATAATTACGAGTGAAGTTTTCATAAAAATAATGTTTCGTGATAGTAAAAGGATTAATTAAGTAGCAATGATATATGATTAATAGTGTTTGCCTCCTTTCGAGAGAATTCTCTCTTGCATGCCCCCATGATGAATAATAAGCACTATACTTTCTTTTTCTCCTAGGCAAATAATTACAGTAATTATATATTTATAAGCACTACACTCATGATTTTAATTTATCAATGCATATGCATGAATATGAAGTGTATTTCAACTCAAAATCATACATAAGATCACTCTTGTACGAAATAATCAACTAAAGAAATCAACATACCATAATATATGGTGGTAGGTTAATAGAATTCAGCAGATGATAATATTTCCAATTTTCCATTTCAATATCGTTCGATGGTACATGATAGTTCAGTGTTTGGTAATCAGTCAATTACAGATTTGAAAACCTTTTGTTTTGTTATCTTGATTTAGATGGTAGAGTCATTAATAAGGAGACTATATATTATTGTGTATATGTAGGAGTTTGGTGAAAAAGTTTGGCTGTCTTTGGTCGATGGTCACCATATGCCTATAGGATTTTGATTTTGTGGTTCATTTTTTACTATCATTTTGTTGGTGCAAGATTTAATTTATACGTCAATCGATATTGAGATTGACTCAGTTGTAACAATACTTCTCTAGATAGGTTTGATACCATTTCAATTAAGAAGACTTTATAATATGTTGTTATAAACTCAAGAAAATGAATTTAATCTAACAGTTAATGAGCGAAATAAATTACAATTGTGCTGTAACAACAACCTCAATGTATTAATATCTCAAGCAAATTTGATACAAAGGGTTTACAAAGTTAAAACCTCAAAGTACCAAGTACAGATTATTCGAGCTTGTTGTAATGTAGGCCAAGCCTTCAGTGTTGTCCTGACTTGGATCAATTTCGAGATAGAGAAAAGGGATGAAGAATGGAAATTACTGCTATGATTACAACTACAGTTACTCCTACTGGAAAGTAAAGAAAAGTAAATGCATAAAAGATAATGATTGTTGGATGATTGTTCTTGTGTTCCTTATGATTGATTCTGCTGCTATTTATATTGTTTTAGGCTTAGACAGTTATGTTGATAATTTCCAAGAGTCTCCCACGTTTTCACTTCTTCATGTATTCTTGATTAAATGCGTTGAACATGTTATGTGTCAAAATCTTTAACTTCACCACGTGGTTTGTATTTAATCGTGGTCAATTTTACCTTAGCCAGTTAAATGCACGACTCTTGGATTGTCCTCGATCTCTAAATAGTTGGATTTGAAATTATGACCCATCCATTATGTTCGAGGTTGAGGTATTGAAGGTTCCCTCGAGCTCACAGCCTCGAGCTCTCGAGGTGCCCTGCTCATCTAGATGTCGCCTCTCAAACTTCTCATTTTTTAAAATCCTTATTTCGCAGGCTTTTTGACGATTGATCGTCTTATCTCAAATAATGCTCTACCATGCCTTTTCATTTTCTAGTCATCTTCTCTCTTGCTTGCTAGGAGCTTTACACATGACCCAATCAAGATATGCCACAACATTTTTTATTTGTGGTACGAACACTTTTATTAATTTTTTTTATATTGACTAAAAAAGAGATCGAACCTAAGTTTCCTAACTAAAAACTCAAAGATATCGTTTGACCAAAAAGTTACATTCCAATATTTTTGTAATTAATTTGATGTAATAAATTTTTTTTAATTAATATTGAGATGAAAATGTGACTATTAATAGGTTATATCCTCTTCTTTTGGATTTGTTTCCACCATCTTCCACCTAAGTATATGAAGGAGACATTGGGTAAGATGATTGGGGAGCATATAGGCTTATTGGAAAATATGGATGTGGAAGACTCAGGTATACGGTGGGGCAAATATTTGCGTGTTAGGGTTCATATGGATGTGACCAGGTCATTGCGAAGGGGGTTAAAGTCATGTTGGCTGGGCACAAGAAATTGATGTGGATACCAATAACTTATGAATGCTTGTCGTCTTTTGCTATGACTATGGTTGGCTAGGGAATCTTGATAAGGTATGCAGTTACAAGAAGAGAGAGAGGGGAAGTCGAATGGAGTACTAAAGAGGTATGGTGATTGGCTTAGGGCGACGCCAAAACGTCGTCGTTGCAGCGAATCCAAGCAACCAAGGGATGAACAAATCTGACATTTTTGTGAGTCAAGGGCTCCCACATCGATTTTGGGGGAGAGGATAGCGAGCAAGGGAAATAATACTATTCCTATTGCAAAAGTCTTCTAATAGTTATATAAGGTTGTACCAGATAAGGTTGGTGAGGATAAGTCGGTGACAAATTCGCCTGAAAGGGGGCAAGGAATAGATGAAGGGGTGACAAATCATGGCAGTGATATTGGTTTAGGACAGGATGTGGAGGTTGCTCCAGATCACGATGTTATGACAAATTCTACTATTAATCTGATAGTGAAAACGCAAAGTTTGGCAGGGATAGGTGTTGCAAATTCTATTGTGACTAATGATGAGCCAGTGTTGATAGTTATGACGAGCTTGGACATGAGTGGTGGAAAGTTACTGAGTGTGGGGTCGAGAAAAACTTGGAGACGTAAACCGAGATTGGGGCATCAAAGAACGAAACAGAGAGTTAATGGAAAAGGGTTTAAAACGTAAGCCTTATATGAAATTAGAACAAAGTTGGAATCGGGTCTAATTGATGATACATTGATGGAGGGTAAAAGAAGAAAAGTTGGTGACGTTGTATTCATGGAAGGTATTGAAGGACAACTAGATACGACGGGGCTGGAGGGGCAGCTCCGCTAACCAAAATGAGGCTATTAAGTTAGAATGTATATGGGCTTGGGAACTTTGTGCATTGAGGGCGCTTGGTGAGGTCATCAAAGGGGAAACTCATGATGTGATTTTTCTCACTGAAACAAAACGTGGGTCAATGAAATGGATCATGTAAAACGTAGGTGTCGAAAAGATTGTGGTATTGTTGTGGGTGTGCATGGAACGTGTGATGGGTTAGCAATGTTTTGGAAGCGTGAAATATTGTTTCATCTAAATAATTACTTCGATTTCCATATTGACATGACAATCACATATATGGCAGGTCAGTGGTGGTATATTGATTTTTATGGCAACCCGCAACGCCTCAACGACATAAATCATGAGAGTTATTGCGGTGTCTAAACGGAAAGAGTGATTTACCATGGGTTTGCGGTGGCGATTTTAATGAATTATTGTTGTCAAGTGAGAAAGATGAGATTTAGATTTGATGCAAAGACGAAGGCACTTATTAAATATTCTATAAATTTTTCTATGTTTTCAAGTTTACCCCCTCAAAATTATTGTATATTAACAATAACTCCCCAATAAATCTCAGTTTTCATCCAAAATTTTACTTTGTACCGCTGAAATATCAAATTTTAGATTGCTTTTGCAATCTATACCCCATATATAACTTTGTGAGGCGACAATCCTCATTTCAAAACTTAACATTTCCTTTTAAGTATAAGGATGGGTTTTACTTTGATTAACGTTTGATAAAATATATTTAAAATTAAAAAAATTAAATCGTTTGATAAAAATTATATATTAAAAATCAGATTTTTTGAACCAAATTATCAGTTTTTTTAAATGCTTTTCATAATTTTTTTAATGCTTGACACCATTTCTGTTTTGGGAAGTTCAATTTTTGAAAAGGTTGACCAAACGTTACATAAATACAGTCAGATTCTAAGTTAGAATTTTCAAAAAGAAATCACAATCGACCTTTTTAAGTAAGTAATTAATAAAATTAAAATGCCCTCCAGCCAATTTGCCATAAGACTGACGTAAGAGTCAATTCGCCAGTGAAATAATTTATGGTAAACCAAAGGTACAATTCAATCAACAGCATAAATAGGTAGTTTTATGGTAAATCTTGCTACTTAAACGACGGCGTCTTTATGTGTCTGCAGCTTCAAAAGTTCGCCAGAATAAATAGACACGACGTAACAGATTGGAATTTGGAATTAGTTTTCGGAAAATTAAATTCACAAAATTTATTAAAATTTTAATTTACACTCATCAAACCATTTAAAAACCCATCATTGTATGCTGAGACAACACACACACAGATGAGAGAGTGCAGTTACAGAAACTGAAGCTAGAGATATCTGCAACTGTTAACTGAAAACACAAACACACAGCAAAAGAAAGAAGAAAGGAAAAAAATAGATTTCGTGTTGTTGCATCTGCTCTCTTGTGATTCTTCTAAAAAACACCACAAGGAGTGTTCTTTATCTCTGCAAATTTTTCCTTCTCTGTATTCCTCAGGTCTTCCCCCTCCCTCCTCCCCCTTTCTTTGTCAGATCTTTTTTTCTAAAAGAAACAACTCTTTGGTTTAAAGTTTTATTTTTTTATTCAACTCAAAGGCTCACTTTTCTCGAGTGAAAAAAAAGAGAAGGCCCTTTATTGCTTGTTGGGTTTTTATGTGTGTACAATTCAGATTTTCTGATACTGCCAAATCCTGCAGATAAAGCAGCGTTTAAGAGGGAGGGGTATTTGGGTGAGTTGTACTAATAAAAGGACAATTAAAGAAACACTGGCAATCTTGGAATTGTGGGGGGAGATTGATTGGGTAGTAGGGGTGATAAGGTTTTTATTAATAAGAGTAATAACTAGCAAATCTGCAATAGATGGTAACTCCCCATAAGCATAAAGCTGTTACAGTTACTACCCCCAAAACCGGTGAAGGAGATAACTCTGTTTTCTTCCTCTAAAAGGTAAAACGAGTCCATCACACGCATGCTCTCTCTCTCTCTCTCTCTGTGTCTGATAGTAGCAGTTAAATAAGCAAATTGATTCGCGGATAGTCATACATTTGTCAAGGAAGCGCCTGTACTTTTTTTACTTCTTCATTTTAAGTATATATCAGCAACAAACCTGTCAAAATAAGGTAACGCACACTGAGATTTGAAGGTTCTGTTTATATATTGTACCTCGCTTTTATATTTGCTTTGATTTTAGCATCTGGGTTTTAGGCCTTATGTCTTTAAGATTTTGTGTTGTTTAATGATCTATTTCAGATCAATAGTGTGTTCACAGAGAAGGGAGGTGAACGATGTCACAGAAACAAGCTGAGGATGCAATTGTCCCAAGCTTAAACGAAACAGAGCATGAAGAGACAGAGGGAGAGAAAACAGATGACTCCATGCTTAACCTTAAGAGCTTTCTCTGGCATGGTGGGTCTGTATATGATGCCTGGTTTAGCTGTGCATCAAATCAGGTACTCAAAACTCAAAAAAAAAAAAAAAAACCGAACTTATAATTTCAGTCAAAGCAATTAACAAAGAATTCCTTTTTTTGTTGATTACAGGTTGCTCAGGTTTTATTAACGTTACCATATTCATTCTCTCAACTGGGGATGCTATCAGGGATTATTCTGCAGATTTTCTATGGTATTCTTGGGAGTTGGACTGCTTATCTCATCAGTGTTCTCTATATTGAGTACCGAAGCAGAAAGGAGAAAGAGAATGTCAGCTTCAAGAACCATGTCATTCAGGTTAGCTTTACAAATTTCAGTAACAAAACCAAGAAAAAAAAATCATTTGGTATTCTGTTTTCCAACAGAAAAAAATGAATTTTCGCTCATTTTTCTTTAATTTATGAGTACTATTTTTATTTATTTAAAATTGTAGTGGTTTGAAGTGCTGGATGGACTTTTGGGGCCATACTGGAAAGCTGTTGGATTAGCCTTCAACTGCACTTTTCTGCTCTTTGGAACTGTTATCCAGCTTATAGCTTGTGCAAGGTCTTTTTAGTTTTTATCTTTATCTTCTCTATATAAATATAATAATTTTTTGTTCAGATTTCAATATCTACAGGTCAATCAAAAATGGGTTTTGTTTAATTAACTGATTTAATTTTGTTTTATGGGTTGATTACAGTAACATATACTACATAAATGACAAATTAGACAAGAGGACATGGACTTATATCTTTGGAGCTTGTTGTGCAACTACTGTGTTCATTCCTTCATTTCACAACTACAGAATTTGGTCTTTCCTTGGGCTTGGTATGACCACTTACACTGCTTGGTATTTGACCATTGCCGCCATTGTTCATGGCCAGGTAAATTAATTCAATGGCTCTGATCTTTACTCACTTTCTTTATCCCTTATCAGCCGTCGATTAGGGATTTTTTTTTTCTTCTTTTACCTTTATTTTTGTAACTGTTGTACAGGTTGAGGGGGTTACTCACTCAGGTCCAAAAAAATTGGTTTTATATTTCACAGGCGCCACCAATATACTGTACACTTTCGGCGGACACGCTGTCACTGTGTAAGTGTTATTATTATATCTCTCTCCCTCCTTGTTTTTGTTATTAAACAATGCAGAAGAAGGTAGGAGTAAAATTTTCTTCTGCTATTTTCTTCTTCAGTGCGTTTTGTTTGTTTATACTTTTTTTTCTTGCCATTTTGGGGTTTTGGGGAAACGGACAAAACTAGGAAACAAACTCATTAATTTCCTATATGAGATAATGACCAAATTTCTGGTTTAGATTATTAGTGTGGTGTCTTTTGTTTGCAGGTAAATGCTACTTACTAGCTGTTTTGATTTTTGCCGGTGGGTATATATATAAAATGTATTTTTGAGAAAATGCTAACTTGTCTATTTAGGGCACAAGTTAGCTTTGTGTCTGAACTTTTTGGACTACAATGCCTATGACTCTTTCTATCTTTTGAGTATTTTAAATTTTTTCTTTGTTCTTTATCTAGAAAATAGTGACTGATCTATCCATTTTTGGGTCACTTGTTTTCGGTTATAATCGTAAAAAAAAAAAAAAAAAAATATAGATTTACACATAAACACTTGTTTGGGGAAGATTTTTATTTTTTTAATAAGATAAAAAGTTTTATACATAAGACAACAACGTTTTTTATTAAGGTTATATAATTTACACATAAACTCAAAGTTTTTTTATACGATTTTTTTTACATTAAGTTTAAATAATTTTTATTACTTGTGGGGGCAATATATTTATTTTAATGGGGTAATTTTAAAAATATCTAATATTAATTTTTTTTTCAAAAATTAAGTGGAGGTAGGTGACCCCACTGCCAGTGTGGATCCGCACCTGCTTCCATGATAATAAATTTGTGAATCAGCTTGCATTTCCTAGTTTACAAGATGCCCTTGCTTTTCTTCAAAAGCATGTGAGCGGATTAATTGATGTTTTCAAATGAAGCATAAGCTTTTGTTTATTATTAGTATTTTATTTAAAAGACAATGACCTCAAACTGACCCTTAGGGCGAAATCCAGGCCCCTAACCCGGGTTTTAAGTTGAGTCCGGGGATTCTAAGCCTGGCTGATTTGAAGGTTTTATTGTATGCATCTTAAGGATTTTGCGTGCTGTGTTAACTAAATGGAACTAAAAAGACTATGAACAAGGGAAGTCTTCTTCTCAGTCCATTTATTTGAAAAGTTCACAGTATCCAGCACACTAGCTTGATCATTGAGTCTTCAATCCATGCTTTAGTCACAATTGGTGCTTTTAGATTTAACTTTATAAAAAGTGAGTTTGTATCATGGATGTCATTGGCAACTTTACCATAGGATGTTTCCCCCACTTAATTTCAGTTGGTCTTGAGACAAATTTATTGCCACTTTTTTCACTTTTTTTTTTTTTTTTTTCCAAACCTTAGGATGTTTCCTTCTCTTATTTTCAGATGGTCATGAGACATATTCTGTTCCTTTACTAAAAAGTGGCATCTATTGTTGCAAGTCTCACTTCCCGCATGCTCCTTTTTGGCTAGTGCTTTTGAATCCTGTTAAAAACTTAAAATGGAATTAATTAAAATGTTGACAGGGAAATTATGCATGCAATGTGGAAGCCTCAAAAATTCAAGTACATATATCTGCTTGCAACTCTCTATGTCTTCACCCTAACCCTTCCATCTGCTGCTGCTGTTTACTGGGCGTTTGGCGATCAACTCCTCACCCATTCTAATGCCTTCTCACTCCTTCCCAACTCCGGATGGCGTGATTCTGCAGTTATCCTCATGCTGATCCACCAGGTAAATTCGCCTATAATTATAGTTTATCCTCATGCAGTTATCGAGTGATTAATTTGGGATGTAATACGATTGCAGTTTATAACATTTGGGTTTGCGTGCACACCGTTATATTTTGTGTGGGAAAAAGTGGTGGGGATGCATGACACGAAGAGCATATGCTTGAGGGCACTAGCCCGGTTGCCTGTTGTGATACCTATATGGTTCTTGGCCATAATATTTCCTTTCTTTGGTCCCATAAACTCAGCTGTGGGGGCTCTTTTGGTTAGCTTCACTGTCTACATCATCCCTGCTTTAGCCCATATACTCACTTATAGATCAGCATCTGCCCGACAGGTAATTCGCCCAATCTCTCTCTACCTATTATCTCTTCAATTTTTTCTTTTATACCAGATGTGTGCACCATTAAAGCTGGTTGTTATATGTCGGTGGAAAGACGAAAATTGTAAGTTAAAAATCATCGTTGTACAAAAAAAAAAAATGATGCGCATAGGCTTTATAAGAGTTTAGGGTAAGCGTCACAAACACTATCATATAGTGGGGCTTTGCTTATGTTGAAATATAAACAAAAGAGGGTGGTGCTATGTACACTGCTTATATTGCTGAATCCACCGCAAATTGGTGTAAAAAGGCCATTTTGTCTATCCAAATGAATGAGATAGAAAGTAAAGATGGATAAAATTGTATCTTCACAATGATTTCACCGTGGATGCAGCACTATATACCGTGTATATGGCAATCCCTTAAACAGAATTACAAACAAGAGAATTGCAGATGGGCTGTTGACTAGGTGTTCTGATGGAAAACAAGAGGGCAAAGTCTAATCTTCAACGGATATGCCATTTCAACTCACAATGTGGGATGAAGGTCACCTCCACTCGCAATATTTTTGCAGTTGTATCTCACACCAGTGGATGGGATTTGTATATATTTATTAGTCAAAGATGAGGTTTGGTGGCATTTCCTTGTCATTCAGTTATATGATAGTCACACTTGTACTCTTGTACTAGTAGCCACACCTTTGCATGAGCTGGCAAGTTGACCCACTAGTCTTATTCATTTAGAGCCCTGATAGGGAAAAAGCACAAACGTACAACGCGTTTGTACATTCTTTTGCTCAGGAATTCCATTGGTAATTCTCTGAAATTTTCATAGTAATGCAGCGGAACTCCATTAGTAACATGGAGGGATTGAAAAAAAAAGCTATTTTGCGTCAGGTGTGGCGCCTTCTCATGGGTTAATGGTTTCAGATGTCTCTTTTGTTGTATGTTCCCGCAGTTCACTTATCTTTGTCCATTCATATAATACTAACAGCTGCTTTAAGACAAGACGTAACCCATGAAACCATGATCATTAAAAAGATAAGAATCATCATTAACTTGAATCCTCATACTTCATTTTAACACTATTTGATTAGCATTTTAAGAGTACTCCATTTTAACCGAATCGAAAGTACAATTTGCTTCAGAAGCAATGAACTTTCTAATTTTCAATGATTCTTGTGTAAGCAGAATGCAGCGGAGAAGCCTCCGTTCTTCCTCCCGAGCTGGACGGGCATGTTTGTGCTGAATGCATTTGTGGTGGTTTGGGTGTTTGTGGTTGGATTTGGATTGGGAGGATGGGCGAGCATGACCAACTTCATCAAGCAAGTAGACACGTTTGGCCTCTTTGCCAAATGCTATCAGTGTCCGCCCCCAGCTTCTGCAAAAGCATCACATCACTGAGTTCTCGGGTTTTAAAGATTTGAACCTAAAAAGCTTTCATACATTCGATGACACGGCAGTTTTAACACCCTCTCTCTCTTATGTATAATACATGTGGTGTGCTGCATTTTCCCCTTTCTTTTGTTCAACGTTCCTATTAAGCATAGTAGATAATTGTGAATGGTTTTGTGTTTCCCTTTTTAAGGATCAAAGCAACATTTTCATGTTTGTTCTATTCAACATTATCAAAGCTGGCAAGAGGGTAGTCATTGAATTAGCATTCTTATTTTAAATCTAAGAAAGAATCTCCACTCATGGCATGTGATGTGATCATGATAGTTTGTGCCCTATAATTTTTCATGGATCATCTCCAATTTTATTCTTTCACATGGCTCACACATTGGCTAGCTTTTATTTTATTTAAACCCTTCTGCAGCTGAGTCCACATGAATGCATAACATATGATTTTAATTAATAATAACAATCTAGTAACAAACTTTAATTTTGATTTAAATCAAATAACAATTGGAACAACATAATATAATTTGTACTTTTTTCAAGTTTTGAGTGTAATGATTGAAGTGTTCCTCAAGGTTTTTTTTCCTGTTTATGATCATGCATAAATCAAAAGATTGGGGTGTGTTTGATTTTCAAATTAATATATCCGATTGTAATTAAGTATAAACACTAAAAAAAACACGGATAAGAATGTAAAATACCCTATTATATTTTAAAATTGAACTGTCATCAAAATATTTTAGTTTTGCAAGAGGAAAGTTATAAGCCTATAATTTTCACTTGGGTACATCGAATTAATGACACAAAACAACCTATAACTAAAATCTTAATCCTAAAAGAATGTGATACCAATCTTGTTTGCTTTTTATTCCTTTTGCACAATCTAGATGGTGATAGTTTGATAGAAAGTTAAAAACCATCAACTTTATTAGGAAGTGATTTAAGGAAACGCCCTTTATGAAAAATAAAGAGCATTAGGTGTTACATGTTTTCATTTCTTTTTTTAAGCCATGCTTTCTTTTTCCACGTATTTAAGTGAATTCAATTTACTGTGCGAGACCACAAGGTATTCCTATGATTGTGTGATGATATTCACTTTTTTTTTTTTTTTTTTTTAAATTTGCTTTTCTTCAAAAGTTTCCCTCTCTCTCTCACCCTTTTTCTTTTGACTTGAAAAGCAAATAGTCAGTCTGACAAATTAAATTGAGACATGGGCGTGATTCATACCAGTGAATATAGATTGACTATCTAAGATTTTTATTTGTATCTATCGATAATGCAAAGGAGATAGAAACGTTTGTATCAAAACTGTGTAAACGTCATCAAACGTAACTCAAATGCAAATATGATTTATGTTAGATTATTGGATAAAATTTATTTTATTTCACCGAAATGATTTGGGGTATGTTTGGTAATCGTTTTTTATTTTTTAAAAATTATTTTTAAAAGTAAAAATTTAAAACAGTTTTTTTGATATTTTATGAAGAAAGTGAATGTAAGTATCTATCCAAGTTTCTTGCCTGGTGAGAAATTTAATTTTTTTTTAAGTATGTTTGGGTAATAGTTTTTTGTTTTTAGTTTTCGAAAATGAAAACTGAAAAGAGTTTTACGATATTTTCTGAAAAAAACATGTTTGGATAACTGCAACTCGAAAACTATTTTCAAAACAGAAAACAATAAAATGTTGTTTGAATAATCTTATCTTGAAAACTGTTTTGATACACCTTATAATTATTTTTAGTTTTGAGTTTAAATTTAAAATCTATATTAATTTTATTTATCATATTTAAAAATGATTAATATTATTTTATTTTCAAAATTTTAATATTTTTTGTATATCATAAAAAAATAATGAAACAGAGAAATGAAAACTGATTTTATGGCTATTTTTCGAAAATTATATCAGAAAACACCAATTTAAAGCTTTTAAAAAACAATTTTTGAAAATTGTTTTAAAAAATTATTTTTCAAATATAAATTTTATTTTTAAAAACCACAAAAATTAAAAATAATTTTCAAAAACTGTTTCAAAATTGTTTCAATCATAACATTGAAGTTTTGATTTTGATGGTATCTTCCATTTCCTTTTGCTTTTTGAGGTCAATATCTATTAATCATCTTTTTTGTACAAATAAACAGAGCCAATTTGTAAGGGCTCAATTATGAGAAATGAGCCCAAAGTAAGGGCTCGTTCACGTCCATCAATTCGAACACATCTTGGTCCAATAACACATGGCAATCTTGTCATTAAATATCTTACCCGCCGAATATATCAAGTGAGCTAAACCCAATTATCATTACATTTGGGCTCAAAAAGCTTACAAATGTCTTTATTTTATTTTATTTTATTTTTATATGCTGAGCATCTTTCGGGTATTAACCACATTGTTGTTGGCATTTTATTGTAGGAAATAGGGTTGTTAATTTTGTTTCGTTCCTGCCGAATCGTTGATTCAATATTAAATCGAAATAAAATGTTTTTATATTTAGTTTCATTTTTTTTTCCAATCTGTGTGGTCATTTTTATTTGTTTAGGTCGAAATATCATATTTTGGTCGAAATATCATTTTTCAACCGAAATATTAAAATGTTATTTTTTTTTGTATTTTCGAAAATTTTTAACGGGATAATTTAGAAATTTTTACTTTCTGTCTGTAATTAGGGATTGATGTTTGAAAGATTAAGTGTTTTATTATGGTATATATATATTTGAAAGATATGCAATTTGATAACAGGATAAAATTTCAATTTAGATTTATATCAAAAAAAGATTTATAATTGATTTTAAAGCAAAAAAATTGGTAAGAATAATTTATATATTTGAATAGTAATTGTTTTCTTATGATTTATATTTATAATTATATCTATTTTTTGAAATATATTTAATTTGACATGCACGAATTTGAAAATACCGTTAAATCCTAAATGGCACACCAAAACGAAATAAAATCTAAACATTTCATTGTAAGTAGTTAAATCGAAACACTATTCGAGATGAAATTTAAACTTTGGTAAGAAACCCAAACTGAGTGGTAAGTCTACAATGCCATTGCTTTTTAATAGGGGTGAGCATGAGTCAGTTTAGCCTAAAAATTCAACCCAACCCATTCATACCGGGTTGGAAAAATCTCAACCCAACCCATTCTAATCGGTTTGGGTCGGTTTAGGTCACCGGGTTGATATATTTTTTCTACTAAAAAATTAAATCATACATATTACATAACAAAAAAATATTATACTAAATCCAAAACTAAATCCATACATATTGCAAGTAAAAGTTGTGTGCATCGGCTTTATATAAACTCTGTAATATATGCAATAACGTCATCATATTATCGATATAAGACTTAGACATGATAAACAAGTTTATTATCAATAAGAAATTTCATATTTCAATTTAAAAAACCAGAAAGATAAAAGTTTGGCACTTGAGAATACAGTTCAGACAAAATCATAGGGGAGCCAAATGAAATTTTTCATATCTATCATACCCAAAAATTTGTCAAAACATTTCTCCCTTGAACATCTTTAACTCTCAATTTGATCTTTCTGTAAGCATGGTCTTCATCACCTTGGAGGTCAGCCAGTGAAACCTCAAGAACTCGATGTTTGAGTCCTTCAGAAGCAATCTGTTAGAAACTATGAAAATATTATTTTTATGCATCAATATAACCTAAAATACATCCGATGCAGACTTCAAATTGTTTCAACAAAAACACAATAGCATGCAAGATTTAAGGTAAAGGTTCACAGTCTAGCGTCTTCCTCACACAAAGTACGCAAGTGAGATGCAGCAAAATGATATAGATGGCAGCAACTCAACAGATTTTCTGAAAGTCTCGTTGAGAATTAATTTGCCAGAATAGTGAAGTTTATCGTTAGAAGCTCAAGAAAAAATTTATACACATCTTATTAAATAATAAATATCATAACATAGAACAGTATAAGAAAATATACCCAGCACACTGGCTGCTAAGGCAGGGTGAAGAAAATGATAAAATCACAAT
Organism: Bretschneidera sinensis; assembly: GCA_023935145.1. NCBI lineage: Eukaryota > Viridiplantae > Streptophyta > Magnoliopsida > Brassicales > Akaniaceae > Bretschneidera > Bretschneidera sinensis. The sequence goes on from CM043698.1 coordinate 22,040,494, forward strand.
TAATTAAAAAAAGGTCTACCATTTAGTTTTTATTGATTAATAGTTTACCATTTAGTACACGGCAAACAAAATAATTCTACAGTCTACAGGCTACCCCTACAGCTATTACTATCTCTGATAAAGTTTATTTCTCATTTTGAAACTTGAGATTTGAAATAAATTTTAATTTTCTCTTCTACCACAACTGAGAAAGCAAAAAAGAATTCAACCTTTCATCATGATACAAACTGGATAATATATGAAAACCCAGAATATAAATATTTTTTAGAAACAAAATACAAACAATTCAATCCAATTTGTGGTTTACGTATATTCAAACCAATCAATTTACAATACAAGTAAAGCAAGAGCTCAGAAACAAGTAAAAAATTCAACCTTCTGGGCAATTAAAACATTGGTTCCAAACTTAGTACTGTTTGTTTTTTGAAAAGGAAAAGTGAAAAACCAGGCCAACACTTTCTAAGGAAAAGGAAGACTGCATACCTTTGTAGCTTTCTCTCACCAAACTTCACATTCGCCACTTTGTTTTTCTTTAAAAAAAAACGTTAGCCCCATAAAGAAACGAAGAAAGAGATAATGAAGAGATTGAAATTCTCAATCAGAGAGACTAGGTTTAGTGAATTGTAATTTCTTTTTCCCAAAATACTCATCATTCTATTATCTAATTACAACAAAGTATGCCCTGTTTGGCTGTTTGGATTTGGACTGTGCTATATATAATTTTACTCATTCATTATACTATAATTATTTAAACACAATTTTATATTTAATAAATATAATATATATATATATATATAATATAATTATATATTTGATAGGGTTACCGGTTTGGATCGGTTTGAAAATTTTGAACTCATGACCCAACCCAACCCATCGGGTTCAAAACAATTTCAACCAAACCAAACTCAACTTCTAAAAAGACTTAACCCAACCCAATCCATTGTATCGGTTTGGGTCGGGTCCACGGATCAATTGGGTTCCATGCTCACCCCTACTTTTTAATAACATTTGATAGAAACTTTCGGTATCATTTGATTATAATTTAGTGTAATAATATCATTTGATAATAATTTTATAAAATTATATCATTTTTATAAAAAATAAATAGATTAACATTTAACAGTAATTTAAGTCTGTAATTTAGTAGTTTCGCAACTCCACCAGAGATTTACACTATCAAATGCTCCATGGCTAATTTAGCAAACACAGAGCATAACTTTGGTAACTCAGTTTCCTTCTTTGCCACCTTAACCTTCACAGACTCCATGCTATACTGCTCTCTATTTGCCATTTCTTGCAAGTTCAGAATCACAATGTCAAGCCTACTCTTCTCCATTCTATGATTCTCAGCTTTGACCCGTAACTTCTTTATCTCCATTTGAGCCCACATGAATTCTGTCATCACATCAGTCAACTCCACCAATCTCCTCCTCAGCAGAATCACATTGTAACCCATACATTGCAACTCCTCCATGGTTCTCCACAGCTCTTTCGCTTTGACCCAGAAACCCACTGCCTGCAGAGAGTGGATTTGCTTCATTGTTTCTTCAAAAGTTTGATCCCACCCAGCTATCAAATTCTTCCTGGTTACTTCACTGTAGCTCCTAAGCTGAAGGAAATGTGGGCTTTGAGGTATACCATGAAGAATCCGAGAAACAATTGTCAATTGTAAAGGAGAAGTTGAGACGGGTTCTTGGTTTGATTCACTTGCTGCCTCGTTTTGCCTGATCACATTAGGAAATGAGACAAATATGCAATCTTTCTGCTGAATTAGTTGATTGGAACTCACAACTTGAACTGTTTTCTCTGCATAATTTAATCAAATGATTAAAATGCAGATATTATGAAAATGAACAAAAAGTAAGCAGAAATTAATCTTCTCACCAGACACTGATTTTGATTCAGATGGAGATGACGTTCCAAAATCTTCACTACTGCTAGTGAGTGAGGAATTAGTAGCATTAGACAAAGTGGCAGCAAATGGGTTCGCAGGGAATTGTACGGAGACAATCTTTTTTGCAAATTCAGTGATGGGAAATGCAAGCCCTGTAGTGGTGGGCTTAGTAACACCATCATGGTTTACTGTCTCAGTTGATTGCGTGGAGCAAGACTGAGAAGGAAAATGGAGTGGCAGTGTCACTAGACGGTGCCGTTAAGGTGGGGTTTGGGTTGGTTGTAGAGGAACTGGAATTGGGTGTGTTGAAGTGAAAAGATCTCTGACCACCACCCAATATTCTTGGATGAATGTAACGGCGACCATTTTCTTGGGCTGAACCAAAATTGCAACATTGAAGGTTTCTTTCAATCAGTCTACATGAGAAGAAAATCCTAAACGGGCGCATATTTTGTTAACAAGAAAATAAAAAGAAGAAAGTAAGAGAAAGATGATAAATATTTACCATTTGAAGAACCAAAGCTGAAGGTGAAGGGACTTGCGACTGTCATGGCTGCCCACAAAAAGAGAGAAGAAGAGAGGCGGTGGCTAATAGGTTCCACAATCTTTTTAGGTTGAGAGTATTAATCTTACTTGATTTTTAATGTTTGAATGACGATTGTGATACATTCGAACGTAGAGTATTTAAATCCAGCACACCCAAAAAAGGCACTTGCTTGTGTGTAAAAGGCAGTGACCCAGTTCTAATGTTTGACACTTGGTACCGAAAGGTGAAAAGTGTACAAAATGATTTCTATGGATTTGCTTGCTCACTAAGGAAACATATTCTCAAATCTGAGATCCGGCCATGTTTCCAAACAAATTTTATTTTTATTTTTTCATAGGCAAATTATAAATTTCGCTAGTATTGTTTTCATATTTTTGAAAAAAATTAGATCTAAGTATATACCATCTTCTTATTTGTTGGCAATCAATACATATTGAATTTTTATAAAATATGAATCAAGCGTAGTTTTACATTTGTTTATATTTAAATGAAATATAATAAACATTAATTTTAATAATCATAGTCTCAAAGATCCTTAAAGGTAATCCTAGGATAGCCCTCACTGCCTTGTTCATTTCTTGGTTAGCCAATTTTAAGCTCCTCCTCTTTCCCTTTGATCCAGACCCACTTTCATCAAAGCTTGCCTATCAAAATCAAGTAAATAAACAATTACCCATTTTACTATAACCACCAATCACCTTAAAACTCATCTACAAAACAAAATAATCCACCCAAGTTGGCTCTAAATAGAGCAACCAAAGTCTTGGTTTTTGCCATATCATTTTCCCCGTATGATCCTAAAAAACTTGCGCATCCAAGCATCCAGTATATGCATCTGAAATTGATCGAGTACACCAACTAAAGCCAGATCGACACCACCAGTTTAAGTACCACTAAACTCTTAATACTAAGCCAATGTCACATCGTTACATGAAAGTTTTCTGGACATCTAATGATCTACAACAGACTTAACTGCTCACTTTTTTTTGTTAACAGGCACAAAACAAATCTCTCCTTGCACCAACACAGTTTGTCGTATCAACAGCACCCTGTGATCCATTTGCATAGCTCTCCATCTCAATAACACGCGAATCCTTCATCTTCAGACCAGGACCAGTATGAATATAAAAAATGTAAAGTAAAATTGAAATCTAATACTTATTCTTTAAAAGAAAATGAAATGTAATATCCCTTTTCCTTCAAACTGGAATCACCAAAGAGCCAATCAATACGCAATAAATTAACCAAAAAAATTTAGAGAGAGAAGTCAAAAGAGGGAGGAGATTCTAAGCAAAGGAACAAAAAAACACTACATCAGCCTATCCCTGGAAAAATTCAACTTTGTTGCTAGGCCCATATCTTTCCACCACTTTTATCATTAAAATAAATCCAGCCACCTAATGCAAATGACTCCTAATACGAAGAGTTTGCTAAATGACTCAGTTGAGTATAAGAAACCCTTGATTACTAAAAACTACCTAATGCAAGAAAATGCAGCCTATACTTTCATAATAATATAAGTTACATAACTAACAGGGTAATTTTATTTTAGTGAGCCTCCTACTGAAGCTTGTGAACTGTACTATAGTTAGTATTGGTTGTATATTTGTCAGCCAAAAGAAAGTTGTTCTATGGACTGGTTTTGTATCCCCGTTTATTAGAGACAAAATCTGCTACTACTTTTTCTTTTCCCCATATGTAGCACATTTTCTACATTAGCAATGCCATCCTTCTAGAGTGTGCATCCATATGTTTCTGTTTGAAATATTGGACAAGTGACGCTCTTGAAGAATGACCTGAGGGAAGAGAAATCTGTCCTGAAAACTAAATTGAGAAACCGAAGTAAGGTTGGCTAGGTCTATACCTGACTTGAATGTACCTCCCCCAAATTTCATCAACAGAAATGATGTCACATTTTCTAGGACATGGTGTGGGAGTGCCCGTTGCAGACCCTGCAAACACTGGAAAAACATCTCCAAGGTCCAAACACTTGATTGCATGGATTTCACCATATGTCAAAAAGCAAATTACAAGAAATTAATGATTTAAGAAAATGATTTTCCCTTCTTTAAGTATATTAATGCTTTTGCCAGTTGATTAAGTAGCTACAACATTCTTACTCTGTATGAGCACTAACAAAGTAGACATATTACAAAATTCAAAGCTGATATGAGCACCAATAATATGAGATCCATTTGGCGCAACATAGGTAATCACATTCCACAGTACACCGATTAAGAAACCAAAGAAAAGACAAAAAAGAAAAAGGTTAAAAGCAGATCAAATACTAAGCAGCACAATTCTCGCTGCACCTAGTGCCTCGCATATTCCCTTCTGATAGACTCCCCATTCCCTTGCACTGAAGTTGATTCTAAAGCAGGAAAATAAACAAAAAGTGTCACTGTTTCATTTTGCTTTAGTTACCAACCTAAGCAAAGTAGGTCTCTTTTCTTCTCAATTAATTTTTTTATCAAGGAAAACACGGAAAGGACACAACACCACTCGAAAAGTGTAAATCAGATAGGTTTTTTTTCTCCTCCATTTTCTCAAAAAGGATCAAACTGAGCATATTTAACTAAAGGAAAAGAAAAATGATGTTGAGAAATGGATAGAAAACTAATGCGAAAGTTATTAAATTGTTGCTTACTCTTGTGACACAGCCATTCAAGTCAGTGTTTATATATAGAAGAATCCATTGAAGATTGCCAATTTTTTAAAATAAAAAAATTGTATACCTCCATTACATACTCTGGTGAGACATAACCAAAGGAGCAGCAAAATGAGTAAGATATGAACAACAAATTAATTACTTTCAGCTTCCTTGGTGTCCCATATTTCTCCTTCTCACTTTGACTCTAATGGTAGCTGCCAATAATACATATATGAATATACCTGCAAACTGAGTACTTCTCAACCTGGGAACCCTAATTTAGTATTAATCCGTGGTCAGTGGCTTCTGGAAGAATTTAAATGGTAAATAAATAAATAAAATAAACAAATCAAAGGCAATGTTGTGTAAACTGACCTGACAATTGGGGGTAATTTTTGGACTAAATTATCACTCAAATAAAATCTACATTCGATATACCAATACTAAAAAATCACCAACACATTCAAAAAGTGATTTTTCATAAATCAGTAGAGTAAACTATCCATATCATTCTGCAGCACTTGCACTAACATATTCCCTTCAATCCTTTTTTGTTCTCTAGTGGCATAAAACTACTGTAGCAGCAAGCATTCTTAGTAATCAACATTTAGTAGAATTTCTTGAAGATATTCATTTTATTGCAGACTGATACTCTTGTCGCACACAAACATTCAAGTCAGCTTTTTTATATAGAAAAAACTACTAAAGGTTGCCAATTTTCTTTGTTTTTTAAAAAAAAAATATGAATACCAACATTGCATACTTTGGTGAGATATAACCACTTTAGCAGCAAAATGAGAAAGATATTAACAATAGATTAATCAGCAATAATAGAGAAGAAAGTTCCGACTTAGTTGAGAGCTTCCCTAAGCTAGGCATGCTTAAACTCCTGGCATAAACTCTTTTAGGAGCATTAAAACTTACATTATAAGATTTCCTCCTCTTAAGAGCTTCATGTGCAAGATCCTCCTCTCCTTTCTCCAGAGCAAGTTGTGCCTTACGTTACCTATATTAACTTCTTTCAATGTATCTTCAGTGTCAGAAGTGACAAAATCAAATCATCATCCAACAATTCAGCACTCTTAACTCTTCAAACCGCAAAGTAATTTAAATGGAAGCACCATGTTTTACAAACACACCAATCTGATAGTTGAAGGTCCAAAGTATTGGCAACATGGAATTTGACTTTCAATAATACTTCTATATCAGACAATAAAAAATAAGCATGGACGTAGCAGAATTTTTTATTAGATTATATTAAAGCATATATGTTGTACCTGCTAACATCCACATAAAAGTAGCAAAACAATTCATTAGCTAATGCCCATAGAAAATGAGAAAATCTGACTTGGTGCCGAAGAAGATGGAGAGCTAAGTTTACGAAGGAGGGCCTAGTCTAACAAACCACATTTTCCCCATGAATCTTAATATTAAGCCCGAGGTATCAGGTTATACTTGCCCCTGCCTTTAGTGATAATCGATCTCAATAATTGTCCTCAGTTCTGTCTGATTTAAGAGCAATGGACAATATAAAAAGAAATTTAGTGAGAGAAAGAAGGGAATACTCTTGATTGAACAGTGCAATCACCAAAACTCCCTATCAGAGCCTCTAAACCAAGTATTGAAGATGGAGTACCTCCTAGAGACCTCTAAAAGAGGCGGATTTTTTTATAAAAAAAGGAATTTAACAGTGTAGTTCAAATCTTATTATATGTTTATATATATATATATATATATATATATAACTTTTCTATAATACAAAAAACTATGGTTAGGAATGAATAAAATATGTATCATATGCATCAAAGGTCAACTGAAATAAAAGTGCAGAAAATAAAAATTCACAATGAACTTTATGGGTATTGAAGCATCCCATTCTTCCCCTTGATGGACTACCTTCTTAAATGCTATAAAAGAACATGAGATGTTCCACCTCTACGATACACTATAAAGAAAGCATCCTTCAATGTAAAACAAAAAAAAAAAACAAAATATTTTCGAATTTTCCTCGATCTATGATGCACTTTATTTTTAAGCAAAGGGTAAGAGCATATATTTACATGCCAAACTTTCTTTCTTTTGATAAGCATCCACATGCCAAAATTTCAGAATAAGTGTCAATGTCACCATGCTTCTGGTTGTTGTAGTTAATGATTAATCTAGATCAGTTTTTCCTAAATAAATTAATAGCATAAAAAGACATGGCATAATGACATTAGTTACTGTATTGACAATTTCTTCTCTCTTTATTCTCTAATTTTTATAGTGTTTTAAAAAATAAAAAGAAAATGCAAGAACTTCCAATAGAAGCAAAGTACTCTAGGTATGACAAAATTGAGCCTAAACTGAAACTTAGTTGGGTTTAGAACAAATGGCTTTCTTTGGCAGCAAATTTGATGGTATTAAACCTTCAAATGGATTATAAATTTATATTTTATAACCAAAGCCCCAAATGATAATTTTTATTAGTGACTAAAGTAGTTCACACATCAGAACTTCTCGGTCCTTAAAACACCCTAGCTATCATCATTCCTATTGCTCAAGAATCCAGCACAACATAGTTTAGTAAGACTGAATTATTACAAACTCTGTTTATTATGTAGATTAACTCCACTTCAAATATTTTGTTAGACTTTGCTACATGTGCGTTGCTTCAAAGATTCAATTCACTTTTTTTTTCCAGGCTAACCGTAGTGTACTTACAATTTTGAAATATTAACACTCATCTTGAACATCTTGTCGACTCTCTATAAACCACATATGATTATCATATCATTATTATAGATTATTTTGAAGCAAAAAGACTAGTCTTGACCTGAGCCTATTAACTTAGTGGTTATTTCTGGATCCTCCACATAGGAGATCTGGGTAAGATCCCACTCCCTGACACTGTACCAAAAAAAGACTTATTTTATACATGCTGCCTACTCTGTAGACACCATGGTTGATTATCATATCATTAGTCGCAAGTCAGTACCTCAAATTTCTAAATGCTGGCTTAAAACTACATTTATGCACCCCAATCAACAATAATGGAAATAGAAAAAAAAAATATAAAAAAATCCACTTCAAAAGATTTCAATGTCAATCAATCTGTAAATATCTCGCTTTCAATATCAGAAAACAAAATACCTAAAATAACTGCAATGAAAAATATCACATTCCTTTCATAGTCACATATCATGATAATAGGTAAAAACCAGGTAATATTGAATGAAAATTTCTTGCTTAAAGAAGAGAACCAAAACTAACCATAAATTCAAGCTTAACAGAAAATAATGAAACAGAACTTGTCATGCCATCATTCAGAATCTTTCTTTGACAATTCCATCAATCAGTCAGGTGCTGTGGTCTGACGCATCTTTATCAAGTCACTGTTCATTTGAAGCCTGTTAACTCTAATATTTTTTTTCTGGGTCTTCAGAGGAACTTACGACTGTAATATCAAATGAAGCAAGCAACCAGTCCCTGAAATATGACCTTAACAATTCTAGCAAGCCGATAAAAAAGGTTCATGGAAACACCAAGAACGCCTTCACCTTTATCATGACAACAGGGTCGGCTGGAAGTGGCAATCCTCATTTCTTTAACTTTTAAAGCTCTACTGCAAGCAAAATAAAAATTTTCCAAAATAGGATATGAGTTGAAATAGGTAACCAGTAAAACTTAACTATCCATCAGCAGAGCAAAGGAGCAGCAAAAAAGAGAAGTAAACAAAGCACGAAATAGTTTAAAGAGGACATTCCACAAATACCTTGTAGACAGCCCTATGAACATGACATGATTTACACACCCTAATGAATGAACCCCGCCATGCATATAACAAAGAATCTTTTGTACAAAAAAGACACAATCAAGGCAAAAATCACTTCTTTAGATTAGGACTCACGATAACCCCCTTTCGCTTTTGTAAACAGTGTGATATTGATTATGTGGATAAAGTGGATGAAGAAACCATACTCCAATCCTCTTAACTATTTTTTTTCTTTCAGAGAATGCATTTGAACATAGTTACTGTATCACTTCATATTTACTAATTATCAGATAGTTATAAAACAGCTTACAACAAGTTTACAAAGCATTAAAACAATGAAAAGAATAGGAATTTGTAAGTATGCTTGTATATAAAGCTAATAAAAGGGTATATAAAGCTAATAAAGGGAGATAAAAAGTAATAATTACCCTGATCATTATTTCTTTCTTCTTCAATTACAATTGGCTTCGTGCAAATGATCAAACAGATAATTGAATGCAATATTAAAGTACTAGTAAAATTAAAATTTTCATGTTTTCTTAAAAGAAATAAAGGCCTAACCTTTTCTTTGATGCTATAATTGGTTGCTTGTGCAAGGATGCTCTGGTGTTTTAGTATGAACCCAGTGAGGGTGCGATAAATAATGCTGTTATAGCTCCTTTGTAATTGAGGTTGTTCTTTTCAAAATTTTAATAAAGAGTCTTTGCTTTTCAGGAAAAAAAATTAACTAACCAAGATAGCACTTAGTACAGTTCACATCCAAAAAGCCACATGTAAAGAAACATGTTTTAATCATGCTAATTCCAAGTTGATAAAGCATCATTTTCACTTTGTAATCAAAGAAATAGGGGAATGAAACTAAAAGGAAAATTAAAGAAAAAAATGCTTATAATTTCTCTGTAAAATAAAGCAGCTATTGGAAATATATACCATAATTAGAGAATTTTTAAATAGTTTTTTCTATTTAATGTCTCTTCTCTTAAAACTTTTTGCGTCATGTTTTCTTAAAAGAACTAAAGGCCTAACCTTTTCTTTGATGCTATAACTGGTTGCTTGTGCAAGGATGCTCTGGTGTTTTAGTTTGAACCCAGTGAGGGTGCGATAACTAATGCTGTTATAGCTCCTTTGTAATTCGGGTTATTCTTTTCAAAATTTTAATAAAGATTCTTTGCTTTTCTGGAAAAAAAAAATTAACTAACAAAGATAACACTTAGTACAGTTCACATCCAAAAAGCCACATGTACAGAAACATGTTTTAATCATGCTAATTCCAAGTTGAAAATTAAATAAAAAAATGCTTATAATTTCTCTGTAAAATAAAGCAGCTATTGGAAATATATACTATAATTAGAGAATTTTTAAATAGTTTTTCTATTTAATGTCTCTTATCTTAAAACTTTTTGCTTTGAGATTTGTGTAAGCACAACCAAAGCATCCTAGGTGTAAAATGAGCATATGCATTATAATAGAATCATGGTGCAGCTAAATCCTGTCTTGTACACAAAGTACCTGACAGCATTATGCTTGAATATAGTTTGGCTCAATTGCACCTAATCCATAATCAAGATCTAAATGAGTGGTGCAGGTTTTAGAATTTCTAAAATTAATGGAGTACATATTTTGAGCTATGAAGAGCAGAATGTTTATGAAGTTGTTAGTATCTATGAAAATCTGAATCTACTCTATCAAATGAGTTTAAATCTGAACCTGGTTAACATTCATTTGAGAATTTGTATTGAAGGAGCTACAATAAAAGGAACTATGTTTATTCAAATGAAAGCATGTACATGCCGCAGAAAAAACATTCATTTTGACGGTTTCTTTATGAAGTAGAAAAAAATATTAAGATTAGGCAATTTAGAATATATGTGAAGGGAAACTCCGGTAGAAAATCAATACCTTTACCATGCTTTATAATCACTAAGGAACATAAAAATAAATTCAGGATCAAGGCATCAAGCTATCAACAGGCAGCAAGCAACTGCAACAGAAAATTCCAAATTCATACCCACCATCCAAAGAGGACCACTATTGATACTGCCAAAATACACCTCTCCAACAAAAAGACGACACGTGGATCATATTGACCCCAAGCTGCAAGGAGACACGCGGAAGACCCAGGCTCGGACAGTTGGGCCTCCAGGTCATGACCGCCCTTCAGGGCATCATTGCCCCCCAGCTGGGCCTCCACGTCACCACCGCCCTCCAGGCCATCATTACCTCCAGGTTGGGACGCCAGGTCATCAAACCGCCTTAACGCATAGACGACTCCCGATCAAGACAGCAAGACAAAGCCCTAACGGACGGCCCCCAGCCACCTAGCTGGGCCTCCTAGGCATCATTACCCAACCCAGTTGGGGCAACATATCACTGCCGCCCTAGGTCAAATGCCGCCTCCAAAGCCCTATAGAAAGGGTCAGGTATGCACTCCAAAGGGCCCAACTTTTTTGCTCAACTGAAAAAGAGAGGGCTCGTCCCCTACATATTTTTGCTCTGACTCTAACTAAAGCTTTGGAGCATCCTCGGAGGCACCCCCTCCGGTGACCCCCTAGCTAACCTTCTTCTCCCTGTGCAGATACGTCTGAGTCCTAGCCTCCAACTCACCAACGCACATTTTTGGCATCAACAACTATAATAACTAAATCTCCACAAAAACCAAAGCAGACACCCAATTGAAACAGATTTTCATAACATCAGTAGAAGAAGATTCACAGCCAAGCTACCATATCATTATTTCTGCCAATACCCATCTGGGCAAGCAAAGTCAATAATAGGACTGAAACATTGTTATAGTATTATTCACACAGAAATTACTGTTAATTCTTATATACCTGAAAAACATTGCAGCCTTTTCATATTCAATGGAAAAAAAAGCAATTTCATTGTAAATTGAAATCGTGTAGATAGATGACATGAAATTATACGATTACAAAGGAGCAAAAAGAACAATGAACATAAATAATCAGAAAAAGTAAAATAAAAATATCAACAATAAAGATTTATGTTTTCATCTAATAACCAAAATTAGAAAATAAAAACGAACGAGCAACAACGATGAATAGGAAATCAAGGTTGTCCTTAAACTTTTCTTGATTCCTATTAATCGAACTTGGTTTTTGATTTCAGCAAAGATCTCTTCGATTGGCTGTTGCTACTATTTTAGCAACGAACAAAATCTACCCCCCTGCACCCACTTCAACTACAATAGGGGGCTGTTGCTTTCCTATACAAGGTGAAATTTGCTTACACTTGCATGGCCAGCAAGGCAAAAGGGAAAGAAACAAACCAATACTCATATACAGACAAAAAAATCAGAAAGAAAGAAACCCCAAAATTATTTGGAGAAGGTTTATTACCTGTGAAATCTGAAGCCTTCCTCTTGTATATGCTGTACCAGTGAAACGTTTTATTGATTTCCCTTCAGCTCCTATAGAAGAAAACAATTTACATGGTAATCAAGTCACTATGACAATTGGATCCTCAGAATGAATGTACAAAAACTAAAAAAAAATGACCTGGGCATGCTGACCTCAGAAGTGACTGTAGTGTGGTCGAATTTGCAGCGAAACTCCGAGCCACCACATTCAATTCAAAATAAATAATACAAATTAATAATTACAACAGAAAACTTCCAAAGATGGAATAGATGATATAACAAACATACACACACACACACACAACTTCCAAATCCACATGAAAACGAAACTGGCTCCATGACACCGAACAAAGTGTCTTATCCCATTTAAACAAATACACCTCGTTACTAAAATGCAAATTAAGTGTCGAAAAAAAGTAACAAAGAGCACTAAGTACTAACCCCTCATTTCTAATCCCAGCGACCCCATCCAAACAAATTCACCAAAGGACGAAGCAGGACCACAATTACTGATTTAACAGACCATTCTTCAAATACTTGGAAGGCATCTGTGTGAATGGAGTGAATCCAAAGGAAAGAGAAATCAAGTAGCATAATTGTGCAAAAGGAGAGAAAAGATGATGAGTTAATTTGGAGGGAGGAGGAATGTTGCGAAGTGGAGGAGGGAGAACATGAAGAGGCAGAGGAAGTGGAGAGATATGGAGAGGAAGCATGGATAGATGGAGAGCCAAAAGGCGTAGACGAAAACGTAAATAACACGTGCCATGTTTCCACCACTGGTTCCGTTTAACCCCCAGGAGCAAAACAGCAGCGTTTCCACAAAAATTGCAATTACGCCATGTGTCGTCATAAGGTAAAATTATATATATATATATATATATTAAAGATGTGCATTGTCGCCATTGAGAGCTCTGAAGTGGATTAAGTAATGGGCGACGATCGCGATGGCTTGACTCAAGAGTCAAAAGACTATGAAATGCAGATCACTACTTATCTGGATCGTCCACGTCTTCACTCTGCCCACTATCATAATTATCACCACATAAGATCAGAGCCTCCCTTAAACAATCCCTATGCTTGAAACAGTGGTGTGAATCTTTCTCGGCAACAACAGAGTAAATTCTACAAAACCAACAAAAAAGAAAGCAAGGAAAACAATCAAAGAATGCCACCGAGAAGACGAACCCGAAAGGTCTCAATTCGGCGGCGTTTCACGTGTTCCCTCCAACTCCTTTGTTTTTCCCCCTTTCATTTTCCTACTCTTTCTCACTTATTTTCCTTTTGTTTCACGAGATATTCTCAGGTGGGTCTGAAACGGATTGATGCTGCCCTTGACGCCCTCCGCCCCATGGGCTTCCCCGATAATTTGGTTCGTAAAACTGTCAGGGAACTCCTCAAGGTGACTCCTTTATGTTCATAAATACATATAGGCTTATGTACCTGTGAGTGTCTTTTAATCTCCTTTGTTTTTGTTTGCTGAGAAAATGTATGAAAGTAAATATAAGTTTTGATTTTTAATTTAAAACTTAGCTTTTTTAATATAGACCACGATCCTCTATTTAAGAATTGAATTGAAATGAGGGTGAAGTTCATAATTCAATGCCGCCTTGAAAATTTTAAATTTAAATATTCTCTCATTCTCATATTACATTTCAATTTTCAAATGAAAAGGGAGAGAATATCTTTTTAACATGGACCTGAAAAATAATATTTTAGTTGATGGGTTAAAAACTCTGTTTGCTAGATTTTTTTTCATAAAGATGGAAAAGGTTTTTAGGTTTCTTATAAACCCTCAATCTGTCAAATTTTTTTTAACACTCCAAATTAAAGTTTGCATATTTTCATAAAATGAAGTTTGTTTACCCTTGGGTAAAAGTGATCAACCCCTCCTTTAAAAAGCCTTACCTTCCTTTCCCTTTGAACTCCCAAACATAGTGGAAGGGTATTTGTTGTTTGTGGATTTTAAGAGGAAACAGAACGTAAATATTGTGAATTTTCTGTTCTCTTTATTGTACATTGGGATTCTAGATAATCAAACAGAGATATATATGTACTCATAGGAGATATGTACTCATTTTAGTGGCTTCATTCTTGCTCTGTTTCAAAGACTTATGGTGGAGATGAAGGGTGGACTTTTATTGAAGAAGCTTCTTATAGGGTACTGATAGATACGATAATTGAAGGATACGAGAAATCTGAGCAGGAAAATGCTGAACGGAAATCCTCTATGGAGAACTGTTCGCCAAAGGTAAGTTTTGTTGTTATTTCTAAGTTTTGTTTAAATATGTATTGATGTTTGTTTTCGTGCTTGGTTTGGTTGCTGAACCAGTTAGCAATCAAAATGAAAGGAAATTTAGCTCTTGTGCTCAGCGTTCTGTTTGGGCCATAATGTAGGAAAAGGAAGCAAAGAAATCTGCCATTAGATTGATTGTTTCCACTCCTTTGCTTTTCGTCCTTTTTTGAGAAGCATCTTCTCTCGTGTTCACCTCTAGAATGAAAAATCTGAACTAGAAACACATAAAGGATGAAAAAGGAAAACAATTATAGGGTTATGGTGTTCTGTCACGCTAACATACTTTCAAGATCAATGATGGTAGGAGAAATTGTGTTATAGTGGAGATTGTGGTTAGGTTCAACAGAGCCTTAATAAAATTATCAAATCTCAAGAGCACTTTATGAAGTGAGCTGGGACTTTGGGTAAGCGTTGCACGACTAGTAGAAGAACTCCTTTTGAGAAATTATATTAGCATTACTCACAAACTTACAAGAGGCAAGGGTAATCGAATCTCATGAGCTACATTCTTGCTATTGTGGGAGGCAGTTCTGTATAAATTGCCCCTCTCTCCAGGATGCTAAGAAGAGAGAGCATCTTAAACCTGTTGTATAGAGCAGAAAAATTGTTAATTATGAAGGCATTGCCTTTACTATGAAAGCTGTTCAATTTTATCTCACTTGTGAGTGTTATTGTGCCTTTTTCTAATTAGTGATTAGCCACAAAACTTTACATGGAAATGACTGGAACGAAGTTAAGTTGGACTTTGGTATCAAGTTCAACACAATGGATATCTCCACTTTTTTTCCCAGTTCAAAATTTTTGCCTGAGTTAACTTCTGGTAATGCTACTTCCTTTCTTAAATTTGGCATACAAAAATTTTAAATTGTGTGAGGTTTGTGTCATAGATGTGAATTCTTTTGGCTATTGTTTCTTTTTTACGCTTCTTATGTCTTTTCTTGATTATATACCAAACTGTGCATACAAAAAGGATGGAAATTTTTTAATTACAAGAATCTCCACAATAAGTACTGAATAGTCTTATGTCATGTGTTACTTGAAGTATTTATGTTCTATACATCATATAGACTTTGTTTCCAATTGAGGTATAAGATAAGCATTTCTACTAGTTAGTTTTGTTCCCATCCCATAAGTATTTGGTTTGTATGTCACCAATGCATAGACTCTTCTTGAAGTTGACATGGAGCAATTGCCTTTTATATATCCGAAATGTTCACTATTTATTATATTTAATCAACTCATGCATATATAAAATATACTTATTTTACATCACTAAATTGTATGCCTACTTACCAAGTAAACTACAAAGTTCTGAAGCATCCGGTGACAAAATATGTATTATATTGATATCCAATGATTGGTTCTCTACTCATTGATATGCAGAGTAGACATAGGTATTATGGCTACAATATTATTTTGAGGCTCATTATTTTGTCTAACAGTAAAATGTGGTTATAACTTAGTTTATGTCAAGAAATTAACCCTAAATTTTTTTATGAGTTGAGGAGTTTGGTGATTTGGTTGGTCAAATACATGGCATGCGTTTTTTTTTTTGCTAGTAACAGATGCTTGTAGCTTACCAGTAAAAAAAACAGATGCTTGTAGCTCTGTACTGGCTTCAATTTAGCTTTAAAATATATGAAGCCATTGTGTTAACTCTATACTTATTTTACATCACTAAAGTGTATGCCTACTTACCAAGTAAACTACAAAGTTCTGAAGCATGCGGTGACAAAATTTGTATCATTGCTATAGTCATTGATATCCAATGATTGGTGCTCTACTCATTGATATGCAATTATATGCAGAGTAGACATAGGTATTATGGCTACAATATTATTTTGGGGCTCATTATTTGGTCTATTTTCTCAAACAGTACAATGTGGTTATAACTTAGTTTATGTCAAGAAAGAAACCCTAAAAAAAATTTATGGGTTGAGGAGTTTGATGATTTGGTTGGTTAAATACGCGGCATGCTTTTTTTTTGCTAGTAACAGATGCTTGTAGCCCTGGACTGGCTTCAATTTAGCTTTAAAAGATATGAAGTTCTGCATATCCATGAAATTTCATTGTGTTAACTCTATTATGGCTATTCCATCCATACCATGGTAGCAAACATTTAGAAGTACGTGTTCCTTATATGATAAATTATGAAGGTGTTGTTTTCGTTGTAGTTCGACACATATACTGACTCCATTTTCTATATTTCTTTTGCCTCCTCATCCTTTAATTTTGTATTGAAAGTTTATTGAAAGGTGTAGTGAACTAGTAAATATCGGATAAGATGTGCATCAAGAATTGAAGATTATATGGTTCATGCTCTATGCTAAGCAATAATATACCTTTTTTTCATTTTTAAATGTTGTGTTGGATGACCTACAAGAGGAAATGAGAGATCTGGTGTTTGATCAACCTTCATTCTGTAGACATTTGCAGAATGATGTAAATTTTTGTAAAATGTCGTGAGGTTCAACAATTCTTCCATCGGATCCAGAGAAGTGGTTGCATGACCTTTTTGTTTCTATTATGCCTTTGAATTCTCACGTAACGAGTTTGCAGTTAAAATTTTGTTGAGCATAATCTTTCTCTGAATAGAACTTGTAATCCAATGATTATATAGTAATTCCTTATTTCTTGAAGGATGAAGTGATGGAAGATGAGCCTGGAGTACAAGTTCGCTCCTCACCAGATCATTCTATGCATGTTGAATCACCGCAGAGTCACTTTTCTTCACCAAAAGATATCAAGACATGCTCTTTGAATGATGATGATTCATTTCGAGATAAGTTTGGAGCACAAGTCCACTCCCCACAGGTGCACTCTGCACAAGTCAGTTCTCCACACATCAACCCCCAGCCTGTAATGGACATTATCCCATTCTCTACGAAGGATGACAGCTCACAAGGCAAGCTTGGAAGAATTCAGCTCCACTCTCCACAGATTTCCTCTTCAGCAACCTGCTCACCACACATGTTCTCCCCACCACCAGTGGAGTATTATCCAGTTCGGAGGCGTAAACCTTGTTATGGGTGGATCAGCAGTGATGATGAGGAAGATCTTGTGCACTTGACACCAGCCAAATAAGGAAAAAATAGGAGATACAAGACTTTCTGGGTGACTTTGCTAACTCCTCACCCATTTGGAGTAACTTTTCATCAAGATGATATTTTAGATACTATGGAATCTTTGTATGAAATTTTGAATTAATTATCTGATTGTAAATACTAGTTTGATGCTTCTATAGATGTTCAACTCTTAATAAAGTCAGTAAGGGCCTACTATCATACTAGATTCCAATCTCTAACTGAGATTTCGTTTTCTACTATTCTGGCAATGTAATATATATCACTATATCATCAAACTGGTCTTTTATGCGTTGTACAATATCAAAATGAAGATGAAACTCTCTTCAAAGGCACAAAATTCTGATTTTAACTTTAAATAATTTAATGTGAGAAATCAATGTATGTTGGTAGACATATGAATGGATGGATTATAAAATTTTTACTGTAAAACATGTAATATATTGTTTTTATATACAAATTTAAATTCATTAAGTTTTAAGATTTAATTAAAATAATTTTATAACTAAAATTTATATATATTACATGTTTTATAATATAATTTTTATAACAAATGAGTTAATACCGACACGAAACCTAAAACCCCTTTTAGTAAGTGTGAGTTCTGAGCTTTTAACGCGTAGAACTTATAAAAGGATAAAAGGGATCAGCGTAAGTAATGAGCTTTTAGGCCTCTATGAATTACGGTTTCTTCTTTAAAATATGCAAAGTTTTCATCTATTTCTCAAATACTCGTCAACGACAAATCAAAATCCCGTGCGTTACACTTTTGACTAATGTGATGCTGCCACGTATATAACTGATGAAACACCGATGACTGATGAGGACCATGGTTTCCTTGTTATGCCCTTAGTCTATTCAGCTCCCACTGATTCTTTTTTTGTTCTTCTTTCTAATAAAGAGAAACGCAAAGTTCGTCTGAGTTGCGTTTAGTCTCTATTTCGTTTCAGAGTCACGGGAGAGAGAATGCCACCAAGAGGACGCCCAAGGAAGGTGACCCATTTCACATTTCATGCTCATTTACTCGTACTTTCTCACTCTTCGAATGGACCATTGTCGACTCTCACACTTACTTGAACCATTTTCTCACATTTTCTTCTTCGGACCCTTTTCCCATAGTTTCCTGTTTTGTTTCATCGAACTTTCCCATTTATCTTTATTGCGCCCCACTTTACGCGATTCTCATTTTGTTGAGGTTTTCTTTTTCTCTCATTTTGTCTTTTGACTTTCATTATTTGTATCGATTTTGCAGAGGGGTATGAGGAGAATGGACGCAGCCCTAGATGCAATGCGGGCTTTTGGATTTCCAGAGAATTTGATTGTCAAAACGATTAAAGAACTCTTGAACGTGGGTTTGTTGTTCAGTTCATAGTGCTTTGAATGCAAAAAAATGTGTTTTTTTTAGCTGTTTAGAGGAAAGAAAATTTTGGTTTGTTATTCCAGGTGTATGGTGAAGATGGGTGGCCTTTCATTGAAGAGGGTTCATACAAGGTCCTACTTGACACCATTCTTGAAGAAGTGGAGAAAGAGGAAGAAAAGAAGGTTTGCCTTTTTCTCTTTTAATGTTATTTTTTACAAGTATCATTTTATTTTATTTTTTATAAGTATCTTCTAATTTTTTTTAATAATTATCTTTTAATGTTATTTGCTTTATTTGTCTCCATTTTTATGTCTTGTGCTATGTTTGGTGTTATTTTAGGCTCAGAAAAGCGTATATAAATATTGCCTTTTTGTTAATTCCTTAGTTTTGGTGTTCTTATTGGTTGGGGGTTTTCATGGTTACCAATGTGCGCATCACATTTTTAATTGAATTGCTACAATTTTTATCCGGAATTTTGTCCTAATACTCAATCTTATACAACACATGTGAGAGCTCAAATGTGTTGCACATGCAATTTAAGAGCCTCCTTACAAAAAGACTAATATGTCTCTTACTTAACAATTTTGATTTTTTTCTTTCTTATTTTTTCATTTGTTTCCCAAGAAAACCTCTTTTTGACCTTAAAGAGCATGTGCAAAGTATGCCAGGTTTTACATCTGCGGTAAAATTTCACTGCATTTTAGACTATAGAGTGCTATTGGGTATTAAGCTTAAGTGTGGGATGGACATTGTAGCAATGAATAGTGTGGGGTGGACTAATAGTACATGATGCATGTATAATCAAACCCCTATTGGTTGAACTAAATATAGTTTGCTTAACTGAGGGATTCTACTTTTCAGAAAGCAAAAACACAATAAGATTTAATGTAAGGCTCAACTTATTTGCCTTAATTTCCTTATAGCAACCAATGGGGGATAAAATGTCTAGGTGACTAGTTGATGCAGCGTTGGAAGAAAAGGGAAAGAACTTGGCAATCAAATTGGGGATTGCAGTATTTGCACTGGCCTCACAAATTTTGATTGCCTAGATTGTGGCTATATATGTAGCATGTAGAAGTAGAAGTCTCAACAGGGCCATCCTGGCATGCTGTTGTCATGTTTTGAATGACATTAAAGATGGAAGTAGGTGCATTACAAGAATGGTTTGGATTAAATCCATAGCCAGATCTTATTTCATCAGATGTACATGTATGGTGCATGTCTTAGTCTTGATTTCCTTAACAAAAATATGAAAAAGGAATAACAAAAGAGGCATACTGTAAAAAGTTTAAGCTAGCATTTTTCATCTCTCTGTTGAATATTACTAATAAAAATATCTGAATTTGAGGTAGACTATAGAGATGATAAATGGGAAACAAACCTTAGTCTCAAGTAGGTGATCATTAACTATAGGAAAAGGCGGCCTTATTCATTCGAGTTTAGTTTGTCTTCATTTGTTATTGATCATGGTAGAAGGGGTTCCTTACTATCATACTGCAACCATAAATAAAGGTGATTTAATAATTTTGGTAGTTTGATGAGTTTCTATCTGTTCTCATTCATTTTAGTGTCTAGCAATTCTGTTCCTGAGCCTGAACTTTTCTTTTAATTCATATCTGGTTTCCATCTACAAATTTACTTGGTGGAGGATTTGCATCATGGTCTCTATCTTTCTTTCTTTTTTTTCTTTTCCTTTTAAAAATTGGTAGTGATTTGAGGAATTTAGGGACTTTTGAGGAGTTGTAAGTGTTTTCCTTCAATATGGTGTCAGCGACATCTAATCTTTTTTTTGATAAGTAGAAGTTTAATACAATTGGGCACCAAGGGGTGCCAACCCATCTAGAACTTTTAGATACAAGACGTTGAGAGTCCTAATTAGGTTTCCTATTATGTGTCCTAGTAAGTTTTTTAGTCTTACTTAAGTTATGTCTCTTAGTTCTATTAGGTTTGATATTCATAAATGTGTGTGTGTGTGTGTGTGTATATATATATATATATATATTGTTGAATTGTTTTCAGATCATCATCAACAACAATACATAGAATTCTTTTCAATTCTTCTTGTTAATATGGTATCAGAGCTCATGGTTTGATATATATATATATATATATATATATATATTTTAGAATATGTTTTTTTAGTTTATGTTTTGTTTTTTTTACCGACAATTTTTCGGCGTTTCTCTATTGTGCCTTTTTTCCAGCAGGTTGTTTTTTTGTTTTTTGCATCCGATGGGATTCTGTTTATGTTTTTTGTTTCTGTTGAAAAAAAAGCAAAGCAAAGCAAAGGCGGAATAAAAAAAATATTCGTTATGTGCTCGTGTTTCCTTTTCCAAAAGAAGAAAGAAGAGTTCAAGAAGAAGAAAAAAGAAGAGTTCTTGCCCGTTACTGAAGAAGAGTTCCCCACCCCGATGTTGATGTTGTTGACCTATGCATGTTGATGTTGTTAACTGGGTCCAACCTGTGTTGATGTTGTATCCTCTTGACTCATTGATTGCAGCTCATTAAAGTCAAAGTCAACATTAGTAAAAAAAACAATACGAAAAAAGTCAAAGTCTTGTTGATCCAGTGTTCTTGGATCTTGGATCTTGTCTCTTAGGTGGTGCCGAGGTGGTGACCTAACTGTTTGTCATAAGTGTGGAGCCCCAACTTGTTTTCATGGGTTATTGTAACTTGTGGGTTTGAGTTTATTTGTTTCAGATTGGATTAGGTTTGTTATTGATATGGGTTTCTTTGTAACAAGTTGGCGTATGGGTATGCTCTAACTTGAGGGGGAATGTTGAGAGTTCTAATTAAGTTTCCTATTATGTGTCCTAGTAAGTTTTTTAGTCTTACTTAGTTTATGTCTCCTAGTCTTATTGGTTTGATATTCAAAAGTATTTATATAGGATTGTTGAATTATATTCAAATCATTAACAATAATACATAGAATTCTTTTCCAAACTTCTTGTTAACACAAGACAAAAATTCAACAAAATTTATATGCTCAATCTGTTGTATGATAGATAAGTAAAAAGAGAAGCAGATTGAGAAAGGGGAGAAACCAATCCCAGGTAGGCGGAAGAAGGGGTATTCTACTCAAACAACAAAGAATTAGGGATATTAGATAAAAAGAAAATAGATCAGACAAAAGATAGACAGACAAAAAGGAGAACAGACCAAGAAGAATAAAGAATAGAAAAACAAGACATAACAAAACTAGTAGTTTATTTCATAATCCAGTCTGAATTAAAAGCCTAAAATGAGTGCTCATAAATAAGCACTAATCCTAAATACAATAGGAAACTAAACATAATAGGAATCCCTCAAATACCCTAAGATCCTATAAAATATGAGAATATTCCTTATCTCATTTTGCATCATTCTACCCCACTTGCAAAAAACTCGACCAAAAGTTTTGAAGTGATTAAGGATCAAAACTCGCGATTGCTAGAGTGGACTTGTAAAGATTGGAAATTGTTTGAATGTTGTGTCTGCAATGTAATTGGGAACACGAATGATATCACGAATGATATCAAAGGAGCTTCAACCCAAAGCGGTAAAATAAACTCGATGGAAGGAATGTTAAGCAAACATATATCGGCATCCACGCTTTGGCAATGGTGATTTTCAGTGTGAAGGGTTTTAAGAGAAGGATCCAGTACATCGTGAGATTTGAATCCTTTTGCAATGACTGGAGCCTACTCTTCAAAGTGTTTTTGGAGTGGAGAAACGACTTCATACTTAGCGTCGTTATGACATGAACCTCGATGGATAGAAGTTTTGGCGAAAGCTGCGTCCACTAATTGTGTTGTTTGTGCAAGAAGTTATTGCATCTCGAGGATTTGAGTTTCAAAGTTGGAATACTCGATCTCCAACTGGCAACAGTTGTCATAAGTGCAACGACCATTAAGCTCGGTTTCAGCCCAGACAACATTTGAGGCAAGCTCTGTTGCACAAGAGTTTGAAAATCCACTGAACTTGGGAAAAAAACTAATTTTTTCGATATGATCAAACGGACCAAAAACCTGATAGAGCACATTTTCTGTAATTGGATACAGTACATGATGAACCGTAAGTCATAGTTGTCAAATATAGATTCGAAATTTTGTAAGATTTAGTATTAATTCTTAAAATCAATTTAAATTGACATGGAAACATGTAAAACAAACAATGTACACTAAAAGTGAAATATTTTAACATATATTGAATGATCGTGTGACCAATTGGAAAAACGTTTGTCTACCATGACCTATTCTAATTAACATATTATAGTCACATAATAGTAATTTACTAACAACTAACAACTAATATAGCACAATATAATAAATTAATAAATAATGTAATAAAATAATAAAATAAAATAATAGTATTACTATACTTAATACTATTATGGATTGAAATCAAATATATAAATGCTATAGGGACTTGTTTATTTCATCACAAATGAGTCTTAGAATCCTAAATTTCTAGATTAACTTATGAAAGAGAAAAGCTAGTGAACTATGTTTATTTTAGCTCTAAACATCTTGTTTTAATTCTTTTTTCTATAATTTTTTAAAAAATTTGTAAGTTTTATTGAATCGTACGAATCGAAGCAAAGCGAAACGAATCGTAGGTTCGACATTGATTCAGGATTAACTTAGATTTGGCATACCGATTCAAATCGTTTATGTCCTGAATCGAATCGTGATTTGTAAGAATATGATAATTATGACGGTAACTAGAGAAACTCGACTCAACTTACTCATTCCTCACAAGTGACTCCAATTTGATGTAAAAAAAACATAAATAAAATAGAAAGAAAAAGGAAACCTATGAGTTTTTTTGTTGTTGTGCTATTTTCTAATTTTTTTATTGCTTTTTTTATTGTCTTTTTTCCCTCTATTTTTGTTGTACAAAATAGAAAGGTAGCACCTAAACCAGCTCAAATATGACTCAAAAACAGCTTAAATCTGGCTGGAAATCGGCTAAAAAATGACTGGAAGCAACAGCTCAGTTCAAATCAGTGGCTTGACTCGGATCAGTATATCGACTTACAACAG
This sequence comes from Bretschneidera sinensis, assembly GCA_023935145.1. Classification (NCBI taxonomy): domain Eukaryota; kingdom Viridiplantae; phylum Streptophyta; class Magnoliopsida; order Brassicales; family Akaniaceae; genus Bretschneidera; species Bretschneidera sinensis. Next base: position 22,064,475 of record CM043698.1, read on the forward strand.
TGGCTCTGCTCGGAATAGTGGATCGACTCGAAGTAGTGGCTCGAATTGGCAATTGGTGAAACAGCTTAGGTCTAGTGCAAATCTAATCGAATCGGAGCCAAGTTTTACAGGTCGGCCGAAAACTTGATTCTAATGACCGTGGTAGGATCAGATCTGACGATGGATGGTCGAAAATTGCAGATTGGCTGTGCTATGGTCAAACGGGTCGCGGTCCTTTTGGCGGTAGAGACGGTAGCAACGCGGCGCGTGGTACCGGGGTTGATTAGATCGGCAATTTTCGACCTCGATGATGGCCTCAGATCCCCGCGAGGAGGTCTCTGGCGAAGGAGGCGTCGGTGCGTGACCGGATTACGACGGAGGGACTGGCTGAGAACTTAGGGTTTTGGTTGCAGGAACCCCTTGATGCTGATGGTGGCAGCGGTGCAGGCTGGAAGTGAAGGTGTTTTAGTTGTTGAACCTCTAGATTCATATTGGTTTGCTAATTTTTTTTTTTTTGGATACAATATGTGATTTGAGGGATAGATGGAAGTAGGGATGCATGACCTTTCGACTCTAATATCAATATGATGTACGATAGATAAGTAGAAAGAGAAGCAGATTGCGAAAGAGGAGAAACAAATGAGAATCAGGTATATTAGACGGATAGAAAATAGATTAGACAAAAGATAGACACATAAAAGGGAGAACATACCAAGAAGAATAAAGAATAGAGAAACAAGAGATAACAAAACAAGTAGTTTATTCTGTTGAGATTTAGGTTAGGGGCTAAAAGAGAAAGATGAGAGATTGAATAGAAATATTATAGAGTTATTATTATTGATGTTGTATTGTGAACAAACCAACAACCTTATATATACCTAAGGATATAAATTCTAATAAGAATAGGAAACATAAACCAAGACAAATTAGGAAAAACAATACATATCTAATTAGGAAACCTCTTAACACTCCCCCTCAAGTTGGAGCATACTCCAACTTGTTACAACTAAACCCATATTATAACAAACAAACCCGATCAATCTCAAACAAATAGATCCAACATTCATAAATTATAATAACCCATTAGATCAGAGCTCATGGTTTGGGATTTTGGTGGTGATCTTAGATAAACTCCATTATATATATATTATCTATTTTTTTTTTTTAGTTTTAGTTTTCTTTCAACAATTTTTCCGGCGTTTCTCTAGGTTGTTTTTTAGCAGGTTGTTTTTTTGTTTTTCTTGATGAGATTATGATGGATTCCGTATGTGTGTTTTTTTTTTTTGGTTTCGGTTGAAAAAAATAGCGAAGCAAAGGCAAAATAAAAAAATATCCATTATGTGTTCTCTAGTGTGTCTTCTTTTCCCGCAGGTTGTTTTTTGGTTTTTCCCAATGAGATTATGCTGCATTCCGTTTGTGTTTGTGTTTGTGTTTTTTTTTTTTTTTTTTTTGTTTCTGTTGAAAAAAATAGCGAAGCAAAGGTAGAATAAAAAAAAATATTCGTTATGTGTTCTCGTGTTTTCTTTTCAAAAAGAAGAAAAGAGTTCAAGAAGAAGGAAAAGAAGAAGAGTAGTTCAAGAAGAAAAAGAAGAAGAGTTGTTGACATTTTTTGAAAAAGAGTTCCTTACCTCGATGTTGATGTTGTTGACCAATGCATATTGTTGTTGTTAACCCAATTTTACCTGTGTTGATGTTGTATCCTCTTAACTTATTGATTGCAACCCATTTAAATCAAAATCAAAATCATATTCAGTCAAAGACAAGATGAAAAAAAGTCGAAGTCTTGTTGATTTGGTGTTCTCGAATCTTGTCTCATTAAGTGGTAGCGACGTGGTGACCTAACTATTTGTCGTGGGTGTAGAGTCCTAATGTGTTCTCATAGGTTATTGTAAATTATGGGTTTGGATTATTTGTTTTAGATTGGATTAGGTTTGTTATTGGTATGGGTTTCTTTGTAACAAGTTGATGCATGTGTATGCTCCAACTTGAGGGGGAGTGTTGAGAGTCCTAATTAGATTTTCTATTATGTGTCATAGTAGGTTTCTTAGTCTTACTTAGTTTATGTGTATCTTAGCTAATTGATGTCTCCTAATCTAGGTTTGATATTCATAAGTATATGTATGACTGTTAAATTGTATTTAGATAATCAATTAATGATACAAAGTTTTTTTTTTTCAATTCTTAATTCCAACGTTTTTCATAATCCGGTCTAAATCAAAAGCCTAATATGAGTGCTCTTATATAAGCACTAATCCTAAACACAATAGCAAACTAAACATAATAGGAAACTAATTAATAATAAAAATTAAATTCTTTATTTACACAATAATCCCTCTAATACCCTAAGATCCCATAAAATATGAGAATATTCCTTATTTCATTATGTATCACAATCTCATTTACAACTAAATGGTCATTAAGCCAAAAATTAATGGTATGAAACTGCCTATCATTGAGAAACAAAATAGACTTTTCCTCCCCGTCAAAAGCGCTCCTATTTTTCTCATTTCATATAATCCAAATGATAGAGAAAGAGGAATTAAAGCAAAAGCTTTGTTCAATTCTTTAGAGTCTCCCAAGCCTCTACATGCCCACATCTTCTCCTCCGAAGACTTGGCCTTCACCCTATAGAATCTAAGAACCAAGGAAGGCATCTCTCACAAGTGCCTTATCGACGAGCATCTTATAAGAATATTGTCAAGCGGCTTGGCATTCTCTTTACAAAGGTAGCATCCGTTGACTATGACTTTCCCTTGTCTTTGAAGGTTGTTAATTGTCACAATTTTCTCCCTAACAGCCTCCCATGCAAAGAAAGCCTCTTTAAGAGAGCACTAATCTTCCAAATAGCTCTCCAAGGCAAATAGGCTTTTCTTTTCGAGTTAGAGTTCTCTCTAAGCGCTTTATTGATGGATTTCAAAAGCTCCTCCTCCCCACAAGCACTACTTCACTTTGTCTTACAAATTCAAGTCCCATTCAACCCCCTAAATATTTTCAAAGAACCACGCTAAACTATGGATTTTTCCTCCATATTACCCCAACTGGCAGGTATGTTGATTTTTATCTATTTTTTGAGTTTTAAATAGTTGGTGGTATCTTAGCTGAACAAATAAATAAATAAAGCAGGCAGAAGCATTTTAAATAGTTTTGTTTTTTGGCTGGGTTTGGCACATTCCTTGTTATGTACTTTTGTAATGAACTATATAGCCTGCTGATTATTTGCTTCTTTAGTTGAGTTGTTTGCTGATCAAATTTGGAAAACTGGTGTTTCCTACCCTTGAACTGAGTTCATGATGCTCTTAAGTTTGACTGGCTCTGAATATAATGGTAATGGAACTTTTGCAAGGTCTTTGTACTACTTGAGGAATTGGTTTGAACTTTGAGATAAATCAGTTAATTGGAAAGTCATGACACTGATTTTGACCTTGAAATTTACGGATAAGATTTTTATTATCAGAGGTTAACTGCTTCTATGGTAATTGCGTTTTTATCTCTAGAAGGATGATGCTTCCCAAGTTGATGGAAGAAGTGGAGATGATACCAACACATCAGTTGCTGAGACCTTGAGTAGGGGTGTACTTGCCTGTTCCAGTGTGAAGGACCTACAGGCCACAGACATTGCATCACGGACTAATGAGGTTTCGAACGCTGAATTGAATACAAATGAGGCTGTGGACACTGCAGGAAGGACTAATGAAACTGGTAAATGATTATCCTTAATTTTTCCAAGCTTAATGATGTCATGAACTTATAAATGGGAGTAGTAATGTCGTCACCCTTCCTTTCCCTCCAAATTTCCCTTCCTTGCCCTTGAAACATTTTTCTTGTCAACTGTTCTAATCACTTGGACATGTTGAAATAAATTTTGATAAATTCCATGTATAGCTTTCAAAGAGAAACTTATGGATAAGAAATAATTTTTGTAATTTGCAAGCTTGTTTGCTCTGAATCATGAGTCCTTCCAATCTTTTTCCTCATTCTGGTTTCAAGCATTTTCTTTGGGTGGAGCAGAAATATTTTAACTTTGTCATTGAGGGGAAATGGAATGATGAGTTGAGAATCACTGAAAATGGCCATGGCAAGAGGGACATCAATCTTCTTGGAAAAGCAAGATTTTGGTTGGTTTCTTGACTCGTGGTATGAGTTCTGATTTTGGGGCTGCACAGAAATAGAAAGGGAAGATTCCAATCTCTCTTTGAAATTAGGCAGAAGGGGTCCAGGTTGGTATTTTTCCCGAAGGTGTTGTTGTGGGGGGTTGGTGCCGCGTTTACAGAGTCTGTAAAGAACTGGTTGCTGTTATTCTCCCGGAAAAGAATTCTTTGTTGTCTTCTTCTGTTAACAGACCTATTTCCCATATTTCCCCTGATCCTTTCTCTATTGAGATAGGACTTTCTTTAAAGGGTTGCTGCCCTCATTGTGGTCTTTCCTTGAATGGTTCTTTCCAGCTTGATTCTTGTTTTAGCAGTTTCAAAGATGTAGTTTTGGAGAAGGATGATAGTGTGAGGAAGAAGACTAATGTGGCAGATAAGAGTTTGAATTTGAATTCAAACCTTTTGGGCGTTGCTAAGGGGAAGGAAAAAGCGGGCTTGGACTTGATCAACAAGGCCTCTAGGGCAGGCAAGAAGGATTCGGGTCTTGTAGCTGGGCCTAGTAGCAGCTCGAGCTAGAGGGCATCTAAAAAAACCTGTGGGTCATCTCAAAATTCTCAAGAGATTTGGGCTTGGGGCGGGCCTATTGAGAAAAGCAGGTGAGTTGGGTAAAACTGGTAAGTTCAAGCCCATTCTCGGATCCAAAGGGAAATGGATCGCGACCTGGTTTGGACCGCCTGTTGATTTAGCGACTCAAGAGCTGGCAACGACAACTACGAAGGTGTTGGGTGGTGCGACTTCGACCATTGACGCTGGTTCAAACTTGCCCGTATTGATTCAGCCGGAGTTGACGTCGGCTCGGGATCCGGCAGCGGCAACGGCGATGTTGCAGGACCGGGCAACTCTACCGACGACGCTGGTCCGGCCTTTCCCGTAATGATCCGGCCAGAGTTGATGCCGGTGGCTCATTTTTCTTCTTTTTTTGGCAATCTCTCCTTTGTTTCTTCAGGTTTCAAGCCGGATTTCTCGAGGAATGTTTATGGGTTTCTATCATGGTGTCCGACCTCTGTGGGTTCTTGTCCAACGATGAAGCTTCGACGCTAAACCCTTCTTCTAATGTGTGCCACAATTTTTTGGTCTTGTCAATGGAGGGTGGCCTTTTTTCACCTGTCTCGTCTGGGTCAAATGTTTTTATGAGGGAAGAGGGGGAGAGATTGCTTCAGTTGGTCATTTAAGACATTTTGGATACTAATGAGGTGGGAGGTGATAAGTTTTCTATTCAAAAGGCTTCTGTTTCTCTGGAGTTGGGGTCCCTAATCAATACAGAGGAAGATTTTGAGGCTTATTCTAGTGACTGTTTAGGTTTGAATAGGAGGAGAGAGTTATCTTTTGAAAGAGCAAAAGATAGTAATACAGTGGGGGTTCCTGATGACAACTTGGCTCTTTTTATGAGTCTCGATTATCAAGAGCAGTGGCTAGTCAATGAAGATTTAGATGCTGAAAATGTGAATTTGTTGGCCTTTGAATGGGTTTCTATTGTTGGAGTTGAGGAGCAAGCCATTAAATTGTTCAAGGAAATTGAAAAGATTAGGCAGGAGGAAGGTTTAGCTAGAAGTAGAAGTCTCTCTTGGAAGAAGAAAGCAAAAAGGGGAGGTGAATGGAGAACTCAAAAGATTGGAGTTCAATGTCAACTATGAGAAAGATAGTGCTAACGGGCTGTGGGGATAGAGGATGAAAGGGGTTTTCTCATTGATCAATGAAGTTGAAAATCATTTCTTGGAACACAAGGGACTTGAATGACTTAAATAAAAGGTTTGTGGTGAAACATTTTCTTAGAGATGGAAAGGGGATGTGGTTTGTCTTAAGGAGACTAAAATGGACTTGATTGACGATGTGGTGATTCACAGTTTTTGGAGTATTAAGTCGTGCAGTTGGAAAGTTTTGTCGGGAGTAGGAGCTTCAAGAGGTATAGTAGTAATGTGGAATAAAAAGGTGTTGGATCTGATTGATTCTCATGTGGGGAGCTTCTCACTTTCTTGTGTGTTTAAGAGTTTGTCTTCATTCGGTGTTTGGGTGTTATCAGGTGTTTGTGGCTCACTTGTTTCCGATCAGAGGAGTCTTTTCTAGGGAGAGATTGCGGAGGTTAGATATAGATGGAGCCTCTCATGGATGGTGAAAGGGGACTTCAATGCTATCCTTTATCCTCATGAGAGAGTCGGTTGTTTGCAGGAGGATTGTTCTATGAGAAGTTTCTTGGCTTTTGTTAGGGGTCATGATCTCATTGATCTACCTCTTGCGGGTGGATCCTATACTTGGTAAAGCTTCAGAGAAGCCCTGTCTTTCTCTAGAATTGATCGATTCCTTGTGACTGACAGCTCAGAAGCTCTTTTTGCTAATATATTACAGAAACTTCTGCCTCGACCCACTTCTGATCATCATCCGATTGTGCTTGAAGTAGGGGGCTTGCATTGGCGTTCGACTCCTTTCAGTTTCGAGACCACGTGGCTTAAGGTGAAAAGTTTTCAGGATCTCACAAAAATATGGTGGGAAAGCTATACTGTTAAGGGCTTTGCTATTATTTTAGTGGCTATTAAATTGAAACGTTTTAAGGGTGAACTGAAGAAATGGAACAAGGAGACGTTCGGGAATGTCAATTCCTCTATCAATGCCCTTATGGGAGAGGTGAGTGGGCTTAATGAGAAGGAAGTCTCTATGGGGCTTTCGGGGGAGGAAAGAGAGAGAAGAGAAGGAGCTAAAAGGGATTTGTCTAAGCTCATTATTATGGAAGAACTCTTTTGGAGGCAGAAATCTAGAGAAATCTGGCTAAGGAAGGGCGACAAAAACACTAATTTTTTTCATAGGATGGCAAATAATCATAGGAGGCATAACTTTATTGCTTCTATTGAGGTTGAGGGGACAGTTTATGATGAGGAGTCAAGTATGAAGAAAGCTTTATGTTTATTCTATAAGTCTCTCTACAAGGAGTCTTGTGTTAGTAGACTGAATTTGGATGGTTTGGATTTCGTTAAAATTAATGGGAGGGAGGCTAGATGGTTAGAGCATCCTTTTGATGATGAGGAAATTCTTTGTGCCCTTAGGGTTTGTAATGGGGACAAGGCTCTAGGTTCCGATGGTTTCTCTATGGTGTTCATTAACCACAACTGGAAGGTCATTAAAGGTGATATTCTTAGACTTTTTGAAGAGTTCCATTCTTCGGGTGAGTTTGTGGATAGTCTTAATTGTACTTTTCTTGCTCTCATTCCGAAGAAAGTGGGAGCTTCCAATGTCAAAGATTTTTGACCTATTAGCTTGGTGTGTTGCATTTACAAACTTCTTTCGAAGGTCCTCACTAATAGATTGAAGAAAGCCATCTCTAATGTAGCGAGTCCTTTCCAAAATGCTTTTATGGAGGGTAGACAAATTTTGAATGCTAGTTTGATTGCAAATGAAGTTGAGGACACCCACTTAAAGCAAGGAGGGGGAGAGGTGATTTGCAAGCTAGATATGGAGAAGGCCTTTGATCACGTTAACTAGAGTTTTGTGATCTGCCTCTTGACAATGATGGGTTTTGGGGACATTTGGTGTAAATGGATTTTCAAATGTATCTCTTCGACTACCTTTTCAATCCTTTTTAATGGTAGTTCTACCGGTCACTTCAAAGCTTCGAGGGGTCTAAGGCAAGCGGATCTTTTATCTCCTTTCCTCTTTACATTGGTAATGGAAGCCCTTAGCAAGATGTTAGTAAAGATAGTTGATGGAGGGTTTTTGGGTGACTTTAAAGTAGGAAGAGAGGGAAGGAGTGTGAGTGTGCCCCATCTTCTCTTTGCCGATGATACTATTATTTTTTGTGGTGCTGAAGCTTCTCAAATTTTACACCTTCGTTGTGTTCTCTTATGCTTTGAGGCGGTTTCGAGACTTAATGTCAACCTTAGTAAAAGCGGCTTGATCCCCCCTGGTGATAGCATTAATGGAAGTTTTCTCGCTAGCTTGTTGGGTTGCAATGTGAGATCGCTTCCTTTTACTTATCTAGGTCTCCTGCTTGGAGCCAAATTTAAAGATTTTAGTGTTTAGAACCTCGTTGTGGAGAGGTTTGAAAAGAGCTTGGCTGGTTGGAAAAATCGCTTTCTTTCTAAAGGAGGAAGACTCACTCTCATTAAAAGTACTCTCTCTAGCCTCTCTATCTATTTTATGTCTCTTTTTCCTATCCTTGGCATGGTGGCAAAGAGGTTAGAGCATATTCAAAAAAGATTCCTTTGGGGCAATACCGGAGAGGATTTCAAATACCACTTGGTGAAATGGGGTGTAGTTAAGCAACCTTTTAATAAAGAGGGGCTTGGTATCAAATCCCTCACTCTTTTCAATAGAGCTCTTCTTGGTAAATGGTTCTGGAGATTTGTTGTGGAGAGTGACCATTTTTGGAGGAAAGTAGTGGTGGCTGAATTTGGATTGGAGCCTATTGGTTGGATGTCTAAAAAAAAGAAGGGGGGCTTATGGTGTTGGAGTTTGGAAGTGAAGTCGGAATGGATGGGAGGATTTTTGTTCTAGTCTTTCTATCTCGGTGGGTAATGGAAGGAGAACTTGTTTTTAGCTCAACTCGTGGTTTGGGAACTCTCCTCTTAAAGACCTTTTTCCGAAGATTTTTGCAATTGAGGGATAAAGAAACTCTTAATTCTTCTTGCATCTCTTCGACCAATGGTAACTTTATGTGGGATGTCCCTTTTGTCCGTAATGTTCATGATTGTGAGGTTGAGAGGGTGCAAAACTTCTTGGATTTTTTGTATAGCTTCAATTTCAACCTTTCTAAGAAGGATACTATTTTTTGGAGGGATAGTCCAAGCAAAGGTTTTGAGGTGAAAACTTTTTATAAGGTTCTTTTGGAAGAGATGGCTTTGGATGGGTCTTCCATTTTTCCATGGAAGACTATTTGGTGCTTCGGGGTTCCAACTAAAGTGAGTTTTTTTTTGCTTGGGAGGTTTCATGGGAGAAAATTCTCACTTTAGACAACTTACAAAAAAGAGGCAAGGTTGTGATGAATCGGTGTTTTATTTGCAAATGTTGTGGCGAGTTTGTTTTTCATCTTTTGTTGGAGTGTTCTTTGGCACGAGCTTTGTGGGAAATGGCTTATAAGGTGTTGGGTATCTCTTGAGTTTTTGCCGACTCCATGAGAGATGAAATTTGGTCTTTGAGTGGTTTTAAGGCTTTTAAAAATCTTTAGAAAGCTTACTCTATGATTCCTCTTTCGATCTTTTGGTTAGCTTAGAATGAAAGGAACCGTAGAGCTTTTGATGATATTGAGAAATTTATTTTTGTAATTAGGGAAAGGTAGTTCAACACCCTTAATTTTTGGGTCAACGAGCATTCTCTTGTAAATGATCTAGATTTAGTAGATTTTGTGGAGCTTCTCTTTTATAGGTAGTCCTTGTACATGGGTTGCACCCCCTTGATACGTCTTTTTATATATACAACTTATTTACTTATAAAAAATAATAATCTGATTTTCATTTGACCATCATGTTGTTGTAGAGCACATTGAAATTATCAAATTACCAATTGTACTGTAATAAATCAGATTTGCATCTGTGTATTTATTGTTATTTCACCATTATGCTGCTCCTGATTTTGGATGCTAATGATTGTTAGGAGATAGAAGCTGCTGGAAGGATAATAATTTGGATTCTAGGAGAAAGCAAATGAATATTGTCACTGGAACACATGATGGGAATTCAGGTGGTCTTGAACACCTTGTGAACATTTCCTGCTCACCTCCAAATGGTATTTGCTTCCAACAACCATTGCATAGTATCCGAACCCAGAAACGTGAACCTTACCACGGATGGATTAGAAGTGAAGACGAGGAGGAGGATCTTGTACAACTAAAACCAGAACCCTTGTCGCAAGAGCTAGCAAGATTGCTCATTGGAAATGATGTGCGGAGAAAGCGAAAGTCAATGTGGGATGTGAAGCCTGAGGATACGTAGGCCTTTGGTCTTTATGTTTCTGTAAACCCTTTGGCTTCATTTTGTTTTTCTCTCGTTTTGAAGCTTCTTCAGCTGTGTTTGTCGGTAAAAAGCATGCAGGTCATCAAATGATTTGGATGGTTTTGGTGGTACATCCCTTATAATGTTGATGTGGGAAATTCCATCATTCATCATTGAGTTTTACACTTGATTTTATTTTCGTTTCTCATTTTCAATAGAGAATCTAATGTTATGTTAATTATTATTATTTTAAAAAGTTACATATCCAATTGAAAAGAAGTTTTTTCATAGTGGAATAAATACATAAGAATACACATATTTTATACCACTTGTTAGGATTTAATTCACCAGCTTCGCAAATAAAATCATGTAACTATAAAGAGAAAAATTAAATAAATACAAAATATCAAAATTTATGTAGGTCTGTTAAGTCTTTTTGTGATTGCGTGATTTTATTTTTTATGGATGTGTGGATTAAATGCAACATGTTTATTAAAAATTAATAAAAATTACAAACATGAAAGGGCAATGAACCCCTACAAAATCAAGTCCAACAAGACTGCAAACCTATTACAATAATGCTTACATACAAAGCAACATCTCTTGGCAAAGAACTTGACTCCTGGTAAATCTGCTTGATGCGGTGCAGATGTGCTAAGGAAGCCAACACTTCCCCTAAAACATGGTGGAGCTTCCTCTGAGATGGAATGAGAGAATTGCAAGCCTTAACAGCTTAATGAATTCTCCAAGGGCAAGCAATTGAAGAAAAGCAATTTACAGAGCACTTTTGAATCACTTTTTATTGTCTCGTCGATCAGTTTAAACACATTTTTGAGTATTTGGGAGTTGAAAACAAAAAAGTATTTTACAATATGAGAATAAATTTGGAGAAGGAAAATAAAGTTGTTTTCAGCGTTTCTGCAGAACTAAAAGAAACGTGAAAAAATATTATTTATAAAATTGAAAAGAAAAAAAATGAAAACTATTTTAATTTTAAAAATAAATCAAACCCAGTAATTAAACCCGCTAAAGCTCAATAGGAGGGATTTTTACATGCATGGGTGCAAAACGTAATTTTGTATTTGGATAAAAATTTGATTAATAATTTATAAATTTTTTATTAATAATATTAATTATATACATACGAATTAATGAAATTTTTTAAAATTATCAGTTAAATGGTCACTGAATGTAAAAAAAAAATTGCATCTTGCACCTAATGCAAACAAAAATATCTTACAAAAAGGCAGTGGGCAACGGCGATACCTGTTTATGTTAGAGCACAAGACGACGTCCTTTGGTGCGTTTTCCCAAGAGGCCATAAGGGAACTGCGTGCCATTTTAATGCATCGAAAACGGAACGTATTTTAAGTGTACATTCTTTATTTGACGCGTAGTAATATGAGACCCACCACGGATAAAATGACGATGTGTTTTGTTGCTTTGGGAAAAGTTCTCATTTCCCTTCCAACGGATGACTCCTTTTGGCTAAGCTCTTTATCAGATTTTTGTCACGCTCCCAAGGATAAGACCCCCAAAAAACTGTGAATTTGCAAATTTTATGCGAACATAGACTCAAATCGTCAATGGAATCAGAATCTTAATTGAATTTGTCATTTTCTTTTATGTAAACTTTTTTTTTATATAAAAATGAATTTCGCAGCAAGTTTCCGCGGGAATTTCAGCGTCTTATCACAATGTAGTTCTTGTTGTGGTCTTCGATTTCAGCCATTATCAGCTTCTTCAAATCTTGATTTTGCTCAGCCGAAATGGCGTCGTCAAAAGAACTTGAAGTTGTACCGGGTTTCAAGGTAACAGTCTTTCTTCTTTTTAAAACCTTTTTTTAAAATGTTTTTACTGATAATTAATTATAGCGTCGAATTCAGATTTTGCGGGAAGAGAGAGGTTGTTTGTAGAGTGACTGAGACAGAGAGTGAACCAGATAGCAATAACGATGAGGTACGTTAGTGCTAATACTCTTTATCTCTCTCTCTCTCTTATTGAAATTTTTTGAGGTTTTGTTTGTGATTTAGTGTTTTACTGTTAGATTATCCTTAATTTCCATTAATGAATCAGTAGAAATTTGGTAAGCTTCTCGTGTTGGTATTAAGTTGTGCCTTCTGATGTACCCATGTTGTACATTTTTCAATTTTCTTCTATTCATGACTTTGCTGTTATTGCTTTTGTAATGCATGTGGTTGGATAGTAGAATTTAATTTGGAATCCCGTCTTTTCGAATTTGAAATTCTCGCTTTTACTTTGGTATTGGGGTTTGTTATTTTAACTTTCAATTGCAAGGCCCTTTTTGCTGTGTGAAGCTGTTAAACTATGATTGACTATGATGTATGGATTCATGTTTATTTGTGTGAACCAACATCCTCATAAATGTTACTTATCAGAAAAAAGAGAAAGAAATTCTCATAGAAGTGATAGTTTGCGTATTGCTTATATTTGGCTCAATAAAACTTGTTATTTTTCAAGCTTAAGATACTTGTTTTTAAATTTAAGTCTTATCCTTATATTTCTAGGAAAAAGGAGCAGGTGAAGATGGAGAAACGCCACCTTCAACTGATTCTCTTTTGCAAAACAAATCCAAGCTAGACTCTCAGCCTGTAGTTGTGGATGAAATAAATGATAATGGTGTGGAAACTAAAGCTCAAAGTGGTGCTCAGGTACTTATTTCTACATAATAATAATACTTGTGCAGCCATAGAATAGTAAAGTTCCTGGATAACTTACATTGGGCCAAAGGTATGGAGAAACCCAAGAGAGGGTGAATTGGGTTTTAAAACAAATTCAAAGCCTTGTTGCATGTTATAACTCTTTTTACAATCTCAAGCAATTAATTCAAGCACAATGAATGATAATCAAATATGCAAAATAGAAAGTGCTTAGATTGAAGAGATAAGGTAGACAGATTACAAACATAAGATGTTTATAGTGGTTCGGTAAATCGGATCTTCCCGAGCCTATGTCAAGTGTCAACTCTCTTCAAGGCCCACCTTGAAGTTCCACTATAATCAAACCCGATTACTATCTGTCGATTTTTTTTGGAGATCCAACTCAAACTTACAAAGTGTTTTACGAGCTCACACTTAATGTTTTCGCAAGTTCACTCCTAACTCTCAACAAGTGTTTCAAGGCTCACACTAAAATATGTGAAGAGATTCTCACACTAGAACTCTCTTCTCTCAATCTATGGATATGCAAATCCTTCTTCCAAAATGATGAGTATAAGATGACTGCTCAATAGCAAGATAATCCTCAGTAGGGTTGATTTACAAATCTAAGTGCTATTACTAGAGAGAGAAATTAACTTAGCAAAGGCTCAAATGCTCTCTAGAATGATTAATGCAATATCAATGATGTTCAAGGTTGTTTTAAGTGCTAATAAATGATATTGCATTAAGATATTTATAGCTAGAGGTAAACTAACCACTATGAGCATTAAATGCTCAATTCCCGCATCCGATACATTTGAAAAAATATAGCCATTGGAGCATATGTGTCAACCTGATCGACTATTTGCAACATAAATAGTGATTTGGACAAGAACTAGGTTGTGTTGACATTATTTTGGATTTTGATCACGTAAACAAACCCAAAAACATTCTGATGTCTTTGTTTTATTATGTTGATGCAATCTTGTGGGTTTCAACTCAAAAGATTTGGTCTAATTAAGTCAATGTGATTTGACAATTACATCGACGCGATTCATCAATTTTTGCCTAATTTCTTTCTAAATCAATTTTTATCATTTAAATGATTAAACATAAAAGCCAATGGATAGTTAAAGATTTTGCCTAAGACTTAACCTTCTTTGAAGCTTTAGATGATTTCCAATGAGTTGCTTCAAGTAGGGTCTTCATGTATGGTCCAAGACTTTTCTTATTTTCTCATTTTGGTTCCTGTATATGGATTTTGAAATACTTGGCATGAAACCATTAGATGTTCTTAAGTGTTTGTTATCATCAAAACCATTGGGTTGACTGACCCACTTTCAACAACTTATTTATCAAATGATGATCTAGTGAGTACTAACATTTACTTCGTGCAATTTGATATAATGCACTTTTATTGCATTATCCTTTTTGTTGAGATTGATGTGAACGGAATAACTCTTTTGTCGATTTGTATTTCTCGGATGTGAGAGAATATTCTTCTTTAAAGTGGTGTATGTAACACTATGAAAAATTAAGGGTAGGGAGTTTGTCTAGGAATGATGGCACCTTATCAGGGCATTTTATTTGAAAATATTCATTCTCACCTGTTGCATATAAACTCATGATTCTGTGTTCATGTACTCGACACATTTGTAAAAGTTTATGTTTTGAAGTGGTTTTGTTTGCAAATCTCATCATGAGATTTCAGAACAATGCTGGCTGTCTAATAAATATCAATTCCAAGAGCTTTCTAGTTTTATGGTTTGTCTCTCCCTTTAAATTTCTCTTTTCTATCAGGCAATGAGGGAAGAATTGGCTTTCATTGGGGGGATTGGGCACTCAGTATTAGTTCTTGGGATTCTGATTGCTTTGATGTTGGGTTTGAAACAGGATGTTGATGATGTAGAAGTCAGTATTGGATCACCTCTTCCAGGTGTGAAGGTGATTATGATCAATGCTGTAAAGTTTCCTTCATTAGAAGAGAGATCTTCTTTCAATGTTTCTTTGTTTACATCTTTTCATAAAGATTTTGTGAACAGCCACAGAACCTGGATGAATCAATCAGGATCCCAAAGGAAACAATCGACATTCTTAAGAACCAAGTATTTGGGTTTGATACATTTTTTGTGACAAGCCAGGAGCCATATGAGGTGAGGTGATTACAAAGAGTTTTTTTTTTATTTCTTACCTCCTCTCATTGTGCGTGAAAACCTCTACTTGAAGAGGTTGAAAACGAAAGAAGCTTTATGATGGTTTAGAAATCCTGTTTGCTAATTCGAGTTTCTAGTTGTTTTCATTTGAGTGGATTTGGAACCTTTCCTACAAAAGGTCAGTAAAGTACGCTTTTGAATAAGAAAAGAGAGAATTATTGGCATTTTTTAAAATCTTTTAGCCAACTGTGGTTGTTTTGTGTTCTTATATTGGGATTCTGTTGGCTTTGCTGGTATAAATTTGCTAGGGTGGAGTGTTGTTTAAAGGAAATTTGCGAGGACAGGCTGCTAAAAGCTATGATAAGATAACAACTAGGATGCAGGTATCTTTTCCTGTGCCTTTTCTCTTTTTTCCACTACCAATAATTCATGACTGATTATTCCTTCAACTTACTGACTGCTTAATGCATACGCAGAATAATTTTGGCGATCAGTATAAGCTTTTCCTTCTAGTGAATCCGGAGGATGATAAACCTGTGGCGGTTGTAGTTCCAAGGAATACCTTGCAACCAGAGACAACTGGTAGTTATTCATGCTAGTTTATTTTGAGAGTCCCCATTATTAGACTGTATCAGAAATCCTTGTCGTTGAAATTTAAGATTTGATTGTGACGGGCTTCACTTTATTTTTGCAGCGGTTCCCGAATGGTTTGCTGCTGGGGCTTTTGGACTAGTTACACTGTTTACCATGCTTCTGCGGAATGTGCCTGCACTGCAGTCCAATTTATTGTATGAATTTTCTTTTACTATGTTTTTTCACACTTAATAAAGTGTAACAATACTGCAGGTTCATTCCTTTTTTGTCCCTAGAAACACTGATTTGGCTAAACTTATTGATGGAGTAAACAAGGAAGAACAAATTTAGGGCTTCTAATTTAGGTATTATGGGGTTAGTTATGTAATTTTGGGAACGGCATGTGTATTTAGACTTGTAGGATTAATATAATTAAGTTTAAGTAGTTAGTTTCCTTATTTAAGTTTAGTAGTTAATTTCCTTAAATAAAGTATTCCTTATTGGAGTAGGACTAGGGTTTCTAAGATGATATAAGAGACATCTCTATGTTATTACTTAGTTATTGATGAATAAACAAACTATCATTGATACTTTCTTGCATCCCTGTAATTGGGTTTTGCTTCTTTGCACCCTATGAGTAAGTTGCTGCTTCCCTGTGATTGGGAATATCCATGTGATTAGGATTGTTTTATCTTTATTTTCTTGTTATTGTTCTTTTTCTCCTACTGCTCTACATCACTTATTGCACAGTTTCCACTCTTCTAACATTTAGGATGTTCACTTTTTATGCATTTCGAGTATATTAAGATGTTATTATCATGCGTATTTGTTCCTTCTGTCATGATTTGAGCGTGCTGTTTTTGAACTAGGACAATACTTTTAGCAAATTCGTCTTCTTTTTGTTCTTTTTTTTCTTGTCCTCTAGTGCTGGGACAACTCAATTTTAACATCATTGTTGTTGTTTATTTGTATTTTTCTTTTCACTTGTGCAATAGAAGCTTCAATTATAATCTATTTTTTATAATTCATTTCTGTGCTTTTGATTGCTTTCACTCATGATATTTTACTTGAGAAGAAATCAGATGTATTTTATTATTTGACCACAATAATAATATTTTTATTGTGCAGATCAACTTTTGACAATCTCAACTTGTTAACGGATGGCCTACCTGGAGCCCTCGTGACTGCACTTGTTCTTGGGGTACATGAATTGGGCCACATTTTACTCTCCAAGAGCACAGGAGTTATGCTTGGAGTTCCATACTTTGTTCCAAGTTGGCAGGTGATAAATAGGGCTTTGTTTTCTTTTTCCTGTTTAGCACTGAGATCCAGTAGATGGGAACCCTTGTTGCCTTGTAGGAAGTACAGCGTGAGTTAAGTGTGCACGTCACAGTACCTTTATCTTTTTATTGGCATGAGAGGCATCTAACTTGAAGTGACTTCTCTGTCTTGGGGTGCAATTTAGAAGCAACTGTGTGGGGAATTACTTCTAGTAATGCTAGATTGGCTTCCGGTGGCCTAGTTGGATAATTTTCAAATGGAACTGATCCCTTCATTCCTTGAAAAATGAAACTGCAGAATATGACATTACTTTTGGTTGATTAACTCTTAGTATGAATTGCTAGAATTGTAGAATTGGCCATGAAAGGTACTAGTCTTTGGTCTTTAGATGTCATTGACTTCTTTGGTTCCTTTATTGATATGGAATCACATCAATGGCGATGCTCATGCAATATGTACAGCAACCTTGGTCCATCATCTGGACAGATAGAAATCACAGTCATTCTACTTCCACACAATCACAAGTAGTATTTATTAAAATGTGTGGAAACTCTAATGACCTGTTTTGATGGCAGATAGGCTCTTTTGGTGCTATAACAAGGATTAAAAATATTGTGTCCAAGCGTGAAGATCTTTTGAAGGTTGCAGCAGCAGGACCTTTAGCTGGGTTTTCCTTGGGGTTCGTTCTTTTTCTTCTAGGATTCATCTTACCTCCTAGCGATGGGATTGGTGTTGTTGTTGATGCTTCTGTCTTTCATGAGTCACTCCTCATAGGGGGGCTTGGTAAGCACTTCAATTAAACATACATTGCTTACAGAGATTGTTAGTGTGTTTTGCATGTTTAGTTGGAAGTGGATCTTGAAAAGTTGAAATGCTCTGTAGATGGTCTCATGTCTCAAAATTTATTTCATTAGAGCTCATCGTGTTGGCATTTTCTTTCTTCCCAAATGCTTTGTAGATAGTGTCTGTCTCAAAATTTATTTCATGATGTTACCTCTTGTTTAGCTTCATCAAGTTAGATGGGTTCATTTTAATTGTGGTTTTGTCTTTTCTTTTATAGCAAAGCTTCTCCTTGGTGATATACTCAAGGAAGGAACTCCCATATCTGTTAACCCACTTGTGATTTGGGCATGGGCGGGACTTCTTATCAATGCCATCAACAGCATTCCTGCAGGGGAGCTAGATGGAGGACGAATTTCTTTGGCAATATGGGGAAGAAAGGTATACCAATTAGAGTTCACCACATTCCATCAAGCAACTCTGAATTTGAGACTAATTAAACTGTCAATTGGATATACTTCGACTTGCATATGTGCGTGCGTTCGAAATACTGATCAAGGTTTCTATTTGACAGGCTTCATCTAGGTTCACAGCTGCCTCCATTGTGCTTCTGGGGCTGTCATCGCTGTTTAATGACGTGGCATTCTACTGGGTGGTTCTTATATATTTCTTACAGAGGGGACCAATTGCTCCTCTCTCTGAGGAAATAACAGATCCAGACGAGAAATACGTTGCCCTTGGAGTTTTAGTTTTGTTCTTAGGATTGCTGGTATGTTTACCATACCCATTCCCTTTTACAAATGAAGCCATGACAAGTTTCTAGTGATAGAGACGATGTATAGTCTCCCTGTTGCATGGAATCTGAGATTAGTATCTGTATGAGGAAAATAGATACTTTAACATACATCTTAGCTTGTGAAGTCTAGTTAACAATTACTCCACATAGAGTAGTGATATAGCATAGATATATTTTTTTAATAAGATGGCAATTTATCTATTCATTCTATTAATAAGGATCCGAACACTTGAATCTAATATAGTAAAATTAAAAGTTCGTACTATACACATGTTTTACGCAGTATGCAGCATACTACTGTAAACATTGGTGGAAGATTTCTTCATCTTGTTAGTTGAAATCAGTGATGAAGAAAATAATTAGTAAGCAAAAGTGCTGTCATATACGTGGTGTCATCAAACAGAATAGATTGGTAGATTTCAATTTATTGCCCTTGATATTAAATGCAAACAGATGAAGAATTTTGGGTGTTTTTGTTTTCTCAATTGCTCCCCCTCTCCTTCTCTTAACTATTTTTTCCTTTTTTTCATTTCTTTAATCGGAGGGGGGATTTGACTTCCGCAGTTGTTGTACTTCATAGAACTAGATGAATCATTCATTGCGCAGTAGAGTTGTTATGGATAGTCTTGATTGCCAACGTTTGTCATTTGTGCATTTGCACGTGCAAATGGGCTTTTCACACCCATGCGCTGCACATGATGCCTGACAATGAGTGTCGGGCAATTGCAATTTGGGTCATTGTCCCTCTCATTTTCTTGTACGGTATGGGTTACACTACAAAAGAAATCTATATTTTAATGATCAAAATTCAACTCTTATCTAATGCTTTCGGAGAAGGCCTTAGGTGAGACGAGACGTTTGAGGGTAATTGAGGAGTTTTTCGAAATTTTAATAAAATAATAATTAATTAATTAAAATAATAAAAAATAATTTAAATTTAAATTAATTAATTTTTAACCAATTTTAATATTTTTAGAACATATAATCTAAGTAGTGTCTGCTTTGGTACACTAGCTATTCCCTTTGGTTTAATCTCTATAATGAATCACAGTAGCAGAGAATTATTTAATTTCTAGGTGGAATTTTTAAATAAAGGTTAAATGGTGGAATGACATTAATTTTGACTAAATGGGATGTGGTAACTCATATGATCTAACTGTAAATTTACTACCAGCTAGTAGTAATTGAGTACCATTCAAACCGGAGATAAAAAGGTTACTAAGAGCGAAGGGGAAAGCACTGCACTAATAGGTATTTGGATTTAATCTACGAGGGACATGCCTAACAAAAGCTTGGATTTCCTCCTTTTAGGGTTTCTAAAACCCTAAACCCTAAGAGCTTTTTTCAGGGTTTCTGCAGTTTGCAATTACATAAGAATCTAAGGTTTTGAAATACAAAACCAAAATTACACACAAAACAGAACAAAAAAACAGAAATAATAATGGATTACTAACCTGTTTGGGTTAAATTAGATGGTATAAACCTTATCCTTCCAACCTTAACATCGAGATTCCAAGAGATTGTAACTCCAATATCCACAATTTCCTTTAAAAAAATGTTTGGATCTTCCGGTAAAATGGATTGAGATCAAAGATTAACATTAGCCAAAAGATGAAGCATAGACAAAATTGAGATAAAACAAGTTTTGGGATTGAAGAGAGAGATGGAAACAATCAAAGCGAGTTTAGGGTGAATGGTTGGTCATGCATTAAATGGGGGTGAAGAAGTCTTTTAATGATTCCAGTCAATGGACTTCTTCTTCCGATGAAATTGAGAAATTTATTTGTATATTTTAAAACAATAGTCATGTAAATGTTGTTAAAATATAAGCTTGAGGGGTATTTTTACATTTTATTGATCTTACGATGAAGATAAATTAACATTGTCTTTATAAATTAGCCTTTTCTATGTTTACTTTTATATCAAATGTAAAATTAAAATGAAATCATTTTATTTTATCATCTTATTGATTTGATGTACCAAACGAGTACATAGTGTTTCAGTTTGTGTCTCACATATCAGTTGCAAGTACAACATTGATATACGTATCATGTTTATTGTTTTTTTTAACTATCAAATGTATGTGATTAACTCATGTGCGATAAAAATTGTAAAACAAAACTTGTAATATATTGTTTTTCACATAGATTTGAACTTTTTAAATTTTAAGATGTGACGGAGATCACTTTATACTCAAAATTTATGTATACTACAAATTTTACTTTACAAAAAAAAAAAAATTACCGAGAGTTAATCTCTTGTTTTATCACCAAATTTAATGTTTATTAAAAAAATGTATTATTTTATCACGAACTTTGATAAAAATTATTTAAAGTCATAAGAAAAGCCACCTAAAATAAATGCTTTTGAAGAGAGAAGATGAACTGACAAATGAAATGCAATTTACCAAAGAAGATGTCGGGTTGTTGTGCAGTGAATGCATGCAGGTGGCCGTCAACATGGGTACCACCGACAATAAAATCACTGGTTCTGTGAGGCATCGCGGAGTTTTGTTCTATAGTTTACTGCTGTGGCTTTCTTTCTTTAGTACTAACAAAAATAAATATGATAGAGAAAACAGGTGGGTGAGATCTTGTTTAGTCTTGTCCATGGGAGATGCTTTGATGGAAGACGTTTTCCACTGCCCCATTATAATTTTTTTTATTCTCATGTTATCGGATATATGGGTTCAATCCGTATTTTTCATGTATCAAAGATTAGATAAAAAATTATCGAGAAAGAATGATACATCTCGTGAAAATAAAAGATTGATGTATCCTTATGTGTTGGAAGTTTTGTTAAAAAATAAGATTCAGTTTACTGAATGAAGAATATAAAATTATTGTATGTTTTTTAGCTAACTGAATAAACCATTCAGTCGACTGAATACTCGATATTTGATACTTTGTAATTGTTGATTCAGTCGATTAAATAAAACAACTGAATATTCGAAAATTTTGAATTTGAATTCCAACACTTATAACTTTTCAGAAAGTTATGTTTTCTCTTTTGAAGAGTTATGTTTTTAAATTATTACTCTTCATTTTCAAATTGTTGAAAGTTTAAGTTAAATCTATAAATAACTCTAATAACTTCCAAAATAAACTTCTTCTTCTTATTCTTAGAGATTCTTAGAGACTTTGAATATCCTGGAATAATATTTGTCAGAACCCAAATCAATTAAGTGGAAACAAATAAAGCTTCTTTTTTTTCTTAGAGATTTTTAGAGACTTTCAGTATCCTGGAAGAATATTTTTCAGAACCCAGAGCAATTAAACACTTTGAATCTATAGTTTTCCCAACATCATGTAAGTCTAGTTTATGGAAAGTGTTAATGTCGAAAATCTGCCTCCCGAATCCCTACGCACATGAAAGATACGTAAACTAGATGTCTCCGATGACTCTCTGATGCGCTAATAAATTATATACATGAATAATATGAGAATATACTTTTTATGGTGAGAGTCCCTTTTATATAATGTGTTGGAGCTTCAAAAATTACATTTTTACCTGAGAGGTGATCATATGTCATTAGGTTATTAAAGAAGAAATTCTCCCCAACATTAAAAAGTTACGAGTGAAGTTGTCATCTCCGGCTCTACCCAAAAGATGCATATACCTAATTAGACAGCCAATAAAGAATGGAAAAATAAAGTCAGCACCCAAAACAAACCTCCCATGTGGTTTGGAATCCAAAGACAAAATTATAGTTCATGAATGGGTGGGTTTTCTACGGTAAATCTTTTATAAAAAAAATTTGGTACCGAATTTTTTAAATATTAAAAAATGTCATAAAAGTAGACATATTATCCGTAAAAAAAAATGATCAGTTTCAGGTACTAGTTTGTGCAGTTAATTATAGTGCTTGTGAATCTTTGCCGATTTCTGGGCTTTGGCCACAAATTTCTCTTTTAAATCTCAATTAAATGATAGCATTGATCATTTGATTAAATTAATTTTTATAGTTTTAATCAAATCAAATAAGTATCTTAAATTTCAATTTGATTCAATTGAATTTTCCAATTAATTCTCCCTTAATTTCATTAGTTTTTGTCATTTAAAATGATCATTTGAACTGAATTACTTAATCACCGAACTAAAATGTAATGAAAATTTTCCTATTTAACCATCACGTGAATCACACTTGAACTAAAAAAAAGATTGATCATTAAAAGATAAACAATTTGAATATAGAAAAACACTTCTCTGATTTTAGGTTTTGTTAATCATGCGATTTTCACCTGAAGTTTAAATGAGAAAATTTATATTGTGTTTTAGTCATGTGGTTAAGTACGTGACCAAAACAAAGGAAGCTAAGCGAGTTAATTGAAGATTTAAATAGATCAAATTTAAACTCCAAAAATTTATTTGATTATATTAAAATTCTAACAATCAATTTGATCGAAAATCCAAAATATAAGGACTGATAATGTGATTTAGCCCTCAATTTTTATATTTCTCTGTCTTCTACATTCTTTTAGTGACATTTGATGGATGCTTTCACTTCGAAATGGAGTAGAAAATAAAATAAAACCTAATTGATCTTTACAAATTGTTCATTACCACGTGTATGACATGTTCAGTCGAGGAGATTAGATGCATAAAAAATTCGTGGTATATAAGTTTTTCATTTAAATTGTAAAAGACATTAAATTAATTAATATTTAATTATTTTTATTATCCGTGATGGATTAATATCCATCACATATATGTTTTTTTTTACCGTTTATAGATATAAATAAAAAAAATTAGATATATTTGAATTTAAAAAACAATTGCGACGAAGTGTTTATATTTGTGACGAATTTGGTCGTCGCAAATAATAAATATCTACAATAGATATATGTCCGAAGCAAAAACTGAATTTTCTTGTAGTGGAAATTCATGAAATATAAAAAAATCGAATTGTCAAAATAAAACCATATTATTTAAAAACTAAGATATCAATTATAAATTAACTGTATAAAAGATAAATAGTTAAATTGTCATATACATGTGTGTTTATTTAAACAATAAAATTTCAAATCGTATTTTCTTATAAGCAAAAAAATCTAATTATATTGAAAATTTGTCAATACATTGTCTCTATTATTTAATTGAATAAAATATCACTACTAAATCAACTTCTTAATATCTTTAAGCTCTAAGATATATATATATATACACACACACATTGCTTAACATGAAAATTTTAAGTAAAATATTGAAAATACATACATGTGTATAATTATGTTAATATATTGATCAACATAAATAAATTAAGTATTCAACTTGAAAAATAATGAATTTAAAATGATGGAGTTTTATCGGGTCTACCAACATTATGCTCAAACTCATTACCTTACCAAACCTTTGGAGCATGCCAAGTAAAAGAGTGAGTAGTGTAGTCACTATCCTATCCAGTGTTTGATACTAGATCGAGTAAGGTACGTGCAATTGAAATTTGATTTGAAATAAATAAATAATATAGCTAATTTAATTACAAATTCACAAAAATTTACATGATAAATTATAAAAAAACCAAAATGGAAAATTCAGGGCTAAAATGGAAAATTCCCAACGCATCAAACAAATGTAGCATTTGTTGCATAGCTGAAACAGAATTCACCTGATTCGAGTCAATGGTTAATAAAATGTTGACGGTGATAATGAGAAGCATAAATCAGTGTTTTCGAAGTAGTTTTTGGGTAATGTTTTAGCCGTGTACATCTTTTGTTTTTGATCTTACACCAATGCTCGATATGTATGTTTTTTATATTCTGTTGAATTTTTTTTTGAAAATTTTAAAAATTAAAAAAAAAATTACAAGTATGAGACTTGAATTCATGTCCAAATAAATAAAAACACAAATATTAATTGTTTTTATTATAATATTATTATGTTTCATAAATATTTATTACATATTATCTGATTTAATAATAACTACAAACTATTTAATTAATCACTTACAAATTATAATAATATAAATATATTTTAATATTTATTAATTTTTAATTATTATTTTATAAAAATTTTGAAACACTCCGATTTCAGTTCGTCAAGTCCTTTCGTTTTTTTAAAACACTAAGATAAACATTAATATTTTGTAATTGTTCATAAATCTAAGGATATTTATGTCTTTGCAAGTGATAAAGCAATAGCATATTTGAAAACTAACGCCTATAAAGCACACTTTTATAAATATTACAATGCTGCTTTCAAGTTTCAACTCAACTTTGCCTTTTCACTTGGGAGTCTGAGCAGAAAACCGAAAGTTACTAACTATTTGAGAGCCCAAATTAGAAATAAAAATAAAATAAGATAAAATTTACGTAATTTTACGATAAAAAAAAATTACGTCATGTTAAATTCTTTTATTGTTATTAAGTTCATAAATTTTAAATATTTTTGTATGCTCAATATATAAAATTATTTATAAACAAATTACGATACAATTATTTATGAATTTAAACCCAAAAAAAATCATTCACAACTCATATACAGGTCTACCGGACCCGTTAAGACATGCACCATCACAAACAATAAAGCCCAAAAAAAAAAACACACACACCGTCTCTCGGTTACCGGCGACCCCGACTCTGTGTTTCCTCTATGAATGCGGTGGCAATGCAGACTGTAGGCTTCTCCCACCGCCTGATCCCGTCGAGTCACCGGTTCTCTCCGGTGACGGTCATTGGCATTTCCTGTAGAAGCTCAAGCTCACTTGCTTGTGTCCGTACAATCAAATGCATTTCTCTCTCAAGCCTCTCGTTAGGTGAACTTATGCTATTCAATTTCATGTTATTTTTAATTAACTGTTTGGTTGCTGAGAAATGTGAGAAATGGAAAGAAAATTAAGAATATAGATTGAGATTAACTGTTGATCCAAATCGTTTTCTTTTTAGAAATTTAATGAAAAAGGAATTCTAAAACGTAGTGAAGAACTTACTTGAACTAAAGTTAATAGGAGTAGTTGTTTGTAATTTGTAGAAAGCTATGCAATCAAATGATTAAAACTAAGAGAAAACTGTTGTTATTATTTTTTTCCTGCATTTTCTCAGCAACCAAGCGGTGCTTCCCCCCCACCCATTTTGGTTTGTTTTGTTCGAAATTGAATTTTTTTATTTTGCTTCATTTTTTTTTATAGATCTTTCCCTCCATGGATTCTGAGAAAATGAGGGAAAAGAAAAGTCAAAAGTTTGAATTTGGTGCTTTATGTTACTTCGTATTTATATTTTTAACGAAATGTAGAACTCGTCAACAAATTACGTAGTTGAATTAATTCGCTGCAATGGCGGTTTCAAACTTTTTTATTTCGTTTTTTCGTTTCACGCTGGTGTGCTATTTGGTTGTCAATAAAAATCTATCTTCTGTTCAATGACTCATGTTGAGTGAAAAATACAAGTTAAACTCTTAAGTGATATTTCTTGTTTAATTATTCTGGATTGGTTCGCAGTCAATGAGGCAACAATGTTCGTGGAAGCTTCTAAAAATGGAAACTTAGTTCCGCTTTAACGTTGTATATTCTCTGATGCGCTCACTCCAGTCATTGCTTATCGGTGCTTAGTGAAAGAAGATGATCGAGAGGCTGCAAGCTTTCTTTGTGAGTCGGTGGAGCCTGGCTTTCGGTCTTCAAGTGTTGTAAGAGCTTTTTATTGCTCCTTTGTATTGGACATATGAGTCTTTTCAGTTTTATATTGTTATTTAATATTGAATTGATTGTATTAGGAGTGTTATAGTGTGGTTGGAGCTCAGCCAACAATGGAAATTGTGGCAAAAGAAGATAAAGCAACAATAATGGATCATGAGGAAGGGAGTTTGACTGAGGAGTATGCTGAAGATCCAATGATGATACCGAGAAGAATCTCAGAGGGTTGGAAACCGCAACATATTGATGAACTTCCAGATACATTTTGTGGTAAGAGAACTCTGTTAAAGATTTACAGGGTAATGAATCCATATTAAGTATGATTCAATCATGATGTAATGAATTGCTTTAATTTGGAAAACTAAAATGGATTGAACCATTTAGATGCCCATTTCTTCCCCATTTTCTCCCCCCAATAACCTATGTAGATTTGATATATGAGTATAATTATATACATGGTGCATATGGGAAAGTGCAGGCTCTAGTTATGGGTTGGTCACACAATACCACGACAAATTAAGTTTTCAGAGTTATCTGGTGCCACATATAATTTTGGATGCTGAATAGTTCAAAATCATTCGTTTAGACTCTGTTGATCTTCGGGCAGTAAGGGAAAAGTTTGAGAATATTTGAACAATTTGAGATGACTAAAAAAATTTCAGTTCTGCTCCATTTATCCATCTCACATTTCCATAGTGATGCTGTTAACTTTGTTGGTTCCAGAGTTCATTTTGCTTTAGATGACATGACAGGTGACACTATTAGATTATATTTAAAGAAACCATTGGACCGGTTCTCTAAGTTCTGGGTCTGGCAAGCAACCATCAATTTGCTTGGTATGTGCCCTTCTGTTGTATTTATACGTGCATGGATATATCATATATGTAGCAGGGGTTAATTATGAAGCTGCTAACTGGGCAGATATATTGAGTGTTTCTAAATGCCTATTACTACTAAGAATCTTTTTTTTTTTTTTGATAAATACCTATTACTATTAAGAATCTTGCTAGGCATGTACAATAAATTGTCTCATAATATTGTAGAGAAACGTTAACTTTTGTTACATTCCTTGGTGCGCGTTAATGAATATGGTTTCCATATAAAATCTCTAAAGCCACACTTAGTGTTAAACTGCTGCAATGAATAGGTGGAGAAGAAAAAGCTGCCATTCTCAAGGGCCCCAAAGGATGACAGAAACCTTGCAGACATACATCTAGGCCTCTATAATGATGTGATTGTCTTTGGTCATGTGGAGAAGATACTATTGTCTCCATCCATGCTTTTACATAAGTTCTGTGGACCTATATACACATCATTTTGGGCCTTCTTTAAAGAAGTCAAGCATGACAAGTGAAGAATACAAGAAGGCTGTACTAGATGCAAAAGAACATATACTGGCAGGGGATATTTTCCAGATTGTATTAAGTCAGTGTTTTGAACGCCATACATTTGCTGATCCGTTTGAAGTTTATAGAGCTTTGAGATTTTAAATCCAAGTCAATATGTCTTATTTGCAGGTTAGTGTTTTCTTCTTTAAAACAATCTGGAACTGTATAACCATAGGTACACGCACTTTGTGAATCATTCAGCGGTTACATTTCTGATTTTTGTTTCTCTCTCCACCAGGCTAGGGGATGTATTCTGGTTGCGTCAAGTCCATAAATTCTTACACGAGTACATAAGGTAAATTGCTGCTATCATCAATTTGACTGCTTTGACGTGAAATTATTGAGAAATGCAACTTGCCTATACTGAGGTTACTCTAATTTTGAGTGGCAAGTTCTTTAAGTTTAATGATTAAGAAAAATGTTGCTACTTTGTAATCATCAAGTAACAAGGATGTTCACTTTTACATTTTTATGAGCAGAAGAAGATAGTGAATCGGCCATTAGCTGGAACAGTTAGGAGAGGGAAGACAACTGATGAAGATGAGATGTTGGAAAAGCAGTTGCTAAATAATGCAAAGGAATGTGCAGAACATATTATGCTGGTTGACCTGGGTCACAATGATGTTGGAAAGGTTTCCTAGAATGATTTTCTACTATTTCAAAACCATCATCATTTCTAAAAGCTCAAAGCTTATAATCTGCTAGATTTATACATTCACTTATCATGCGATCTTCAATATTGGACATGTTTGGTAAGCCATTTAAGCCAACTTGCTTTAAGTTGGCTTAAATGGCTTACCAAACATGGCCATTATATTGTCTAGATTCCATTTTTCATTGTTAGTTTGGAAGGTCGACCATGGAGAGCTACGATTTGTACATGTATTTGTAAATCTTACCTAGATGAGTCTATGACTTGTGGCTGGTATGAATTTGACCATGGGGGTTCATCAATTGTAACCATCACATCACTATTTTGCATAGTGTTCTGACTGTAGCAACTTAACTGCCTCTAGTCTTGTGATCTTGTCACTGCAAAGAACTTGTTACGTAGATTTCCAGCGTTTCAATTCATCATATTATGCTCAGAAAAGTTTCCAGATGCATTATCTAGTCTTGCCCATTTAAAAGTAAATGTTGATGATGAAATTTCCTTTTCAGTGTTAAGTTCGCTATCTGAAGAAGTAATGGTGCACTGTTGAGGTAACAGTGAGTTATTGTCCCTGATCTGATGATAGTTTTGATTCACATTGTTATACCTTTTCTTATGGAATTAGGGACTTAGGGTTTCTTCCTTTCTTGTACAAGTGCTAATGATGTCTCTTATAGTGGTATTGGCTTGGTTTAAAATTCTTGGTCAGGAATCATATAAATTACTTGAGATTACGAACAACATATGATTTCTCATGAAGAGTTTCCTTTGTGAAGCATGCAGGTCTCCAAATTTGGTTCTGTGAAGGTTGAAAAGCTTATGAATGTTGAACATTATTGCCATGTCATGCATATAAGTTCCACGGTGAGGAGATATGCTTATAGTCTTAAAATTGGGTTTAATTTTGTTACAAGATGTGGCTTGGGCATAGTTTCCTCTAAAGAGGAGGTCCCAAGTTCAAATCTCCCATCGAAAGTTAAAAAAAATTATTAGATGTGGCTTGGGCATAGTTTCCTCTAAAGAGGATGTCCCAAGTTCAAATCTCCCATCGACAGTTAAAAAAAAATTGTTACATGACACAAGCGTGTCTCTTATACAGAATATTTTTCTGCACTCAATGCATTTCACATGATGTAGAGCCGAGAAAGTATTGATTTTAGAAGATCCTTGTGGTTTTGAGTGCCTATTACGTTTCTATATATGTTCTTCAAATGATTATTTATAGCAGTTATAAATCTTCCTATTTCAGCTATTGAGAAATTTTGTTAATTTGTTTACCATAACACATTGGTGATGTTAATGAAGTGGCGTGCATGTATATATACCCTCAGTCTCACTTCCTTTCTGTTCATACTCATTTCTGTCTTTTCTCTCCAAACTCCCAAATATAGGGTAAGTTAGTTTGTGTACCACAATAGATTGATTGTTGATGAAGTGGTGTGCATGAGATTTAGTATGTTTTTTCATTTCGATTTTTGGCGTTTAAATGCCAAGCAGATTGAAATCAAACCCTTTTAATTTATATAGTAGCTTGAACCCATTTTGCCTTTTGGGACAGCTGTACAATCTATATCCTTTTTTAAAGAAATGTAATAGAGATTATTTAAGGATTCATTAGGTGACCTTAATTCCCTTTTTAATCAGTCTTAGTGGTTCTGATGATGACTCTATTCGCAATGCATTTATGTGTTAAAATGTCAACGAATGGTCTGAAGGACGTTTTAATGACTAAAGCCATGGCATTCATGCAGGTCACAGGAGAGTTGCATGATCATCTCACTTGCTGGGATGCGCTGCGTGCTGCATTTCCTGTTGGAACTGTTAGTGGAGCTCCAAAGATTCGTTATTTGTCCTTTTTTTGTTTCCCCTTTTGTTTGCCTTTTCTCAGCATGCTTCAGTTCTAAATTACTGCTGCTATGCTCAAAAGTGAATCTGAAGGTTGGCCTTTGCCAGGTTACTCAGTCTACTGATCACAAATAGGTGGGGAAGTTACCAACTCCAACATCTTTCAATGTTGGCATTGCTTGTTAATCATCATTATAATTCTCTCGTTTTCCTCGTTGTCTGTGCCCTCTCAAACAGGTGAAGGCCATGGAGTTAATTGATCAGTTGGAGGTGACGAGGCGTGGCCCTTGCAGTGGTGGGTTTGGTAGTGTTTCTTTTACTGGCGAGATGGACATTGCCTTGGCCCTTAGGACCATTATCTTCCCAACTGGAACCCGTTATGACACAACATATTCATATAAGGATGCCAACAAGCGCAGGGAATGGGTTGCGTACCTTCAAGCTGGTGCTGGAATAGTTGCTGACAGTAATCCGGATGATGAGAACCGTGAGTGCCACAGCAAAGCTGCTTGTCTTGCTCATGCCATTGACTTGGCAGAGTCAACCTTTGTTAACAAATGATGTGAGCTTTATCAATTGAGACCGACATTCAGTGCCAGCCCAAATTTTCTCAGTTGCAAACTTCTCTGAGAAGAGTTTGCTTGGGTTGGTGAAGAAAAGGAAGGAGATGAAAGATTGTAAAACTTTGGTTTATATAATTAAACCAGTCTTGTAAAACTACAGTTGCTTTGTTTTGGAAGAAAGATTGTTAAAAAAAAGAAAAGAAAAAGAGTGTGATTGAAGCTCGCTCTTCTTGTAAAGAGTGTTTGAGTTCTAGTTTTTCTGTTTTGATGGAGTGAGGCAACCTTTGCTTGGCGATCACAACTACGGAAAAAAAATTGGTAGAATTAAGCATTTACCGTATTCCTGTTATATTTTGTACTGGTAGCTTAATGGTAAGTTGAAGGTTTTTCATATCAGTTTGAGCTCTGGGTTTACCTGAACGGTATGGCTTGTGAGTGCTTGCATTTATTTTTGGTGTTATACAAAACCAAAAAAGTTTTTCTTTACATTTTTTTTCCTTTTAAAAAAAAGCTTTAAAAGAGATTAACCTTTTTTTTTATGGCATATAAAGGAGATTGACTTAAAAATTAGTAAGAAAAAATATTAAAAAATTGAGGGTAGATTTTACGGTGACTTCAACAAAACAAAAAAATAATGTCTTATTTTTACTGTTTAGGTAACTTGTGTTTTGATATAGTAAAATAAAAGCCAAACCATATTATATTTTTATGTATTTTTTATATTTATAATAAAAATTAAAAAATTCAATCAAGTTTTTTTCTTTAGGTTCGATATTGATAACCGTAAACTTATCAAATCATTACAACGATCAAGCAACTTAAAGCATGATGAATTATAAAAAAAATCGTTTAACTTTTATATGTTTATAAAAAAATCGATCAATCTTCTTTCTCTCATGTTTGATATTGATAACTTAAACATAAGAAACTATTGCAAAAACCAACTCAATTTGAAACTTGTTAACTAAGGGGATTATTCTATTGATTTAGCTTTTATTTGCAACAACATAACTTCAAAGTACTCAAATTAAACATTTGAAACCATTAGTACTGAAGTTTAATAAAATCAAATTACAAGGTACTTTTGTATATTTTAAAAAAACATAATAAGTTAGACCCATCGCTTGTAGTAAATAAAAGAAAAAGTGAGTTAGAAAAAAATATAAAAATAAGTTGATTGATAAAAGAAAGACAGGAATTCTGACCACAAATAATGTTGGATGCCTTTGAAAACAAGTTCCAAACGGCTTAATGTTTTCTCTACCGTAAAGGGTTGGGTCAAGTCAACGGTTGGGATATGTCAAGGTGTCCCACGTACTAAATACAGAAATTTCTTCGAATATTTAGTTTGATTTTATAAAACAGTGTCCTAGTCGGCAGAAAACTAGCGTAAATTGGTTCACGAATGGAAAGAGAGAGGGAGGGGGAAAGTGGTGCCCAGGAAAGGTAATGTCGAGCAAAGGAACGGAGGCTCTTGAGGAAGAGTCATGCTAATAAATAGGAAAACCAATCAGTGAAAATGCACAACAAAACTTTAAGACTGAGACCACTTCTGCCAAGAGAGTTTAGAGAGAGCTGCAGTTGTTATCTGTAAGAATAACAATAATAAGAGCACTTTGGTCCTAGATGTGCTACACCATCTTTCTGTGGTGCACCCACTCGTACTCCCAGGGATTTGCAGCTAAATTTCAAAATGAAACAGATAGATTAGCTTTGCTGGCCTTCAAGGATGCTATAGCCCTGGATCCCAATGGAGTTTTCAAATCATGGAATAACTCTAATCATTACTGTGGCTGGGAAGGAATTACTGGGAGCAAGAAGTATCGCGACAGGGTAGCTCTCCTGGACCTAACCTCAAAAGGGTTTGGTGGGCGCTCTCTCACCCTACATAGGGAATCTCAGCTTCCTCAAGATCATTATCCTCTAGGAGAACAGCTTCCACAGAGAAATCCAACCAGAGATTGGTCAGCTGTTTCGTTTGAAAGTACTCCATCTGAACAACAATTCCTTCCATGGAGAAGTTCCAACAAATCTAACCGGTTGTGCAAACCTCATACAACTCAATTTGATCGATAATGACCTTGCAGGGAAATTGACAGTTGAGCTTAGCTCTCTATCAAAGCTTAAAGCTCTAGGACTCGGCCGAAAAAATTTCAGAGGAAAGATTCCACCTTCCCTAGGGAATTTCTCATCTCTCATCCTTCTCTCCCTGCAAGCTGCCAGGTTGGAAGGGACCATTCCAGATGATCTTGGTCGACTGACAAAATTGCAGTATCTCCTGATTCCAGCAAATAATCTCATTGGCAATATTCCTTCCAGCATCTATAACCTGTCAAGCCTTATCACTGTATCAATGGCATCCAACCAGCTGAAGGGATACCTCCCAGCTGACATGGGCTTCACTTTACCCAATCTCCAACAACTTGCATTGGGTGACAACAGATTCACAGGTGCTATCCCTGCTTCACTATCAAATGCTTCACAACTCAGTTTGATTTCTTTTACAGATAACAGGTTTAGTGGAGTACTACCAGGGGAACTAGGAATGTTAACAAATCTGTCATGGCTGGGCTTTGGTGGTAACATGCTAGGAACAAGAGATGGGAATGACTTGAGTTTTATATCTTATTTAACCAACTGCACAAAACTAGAAAGGCTGTTCATAGGTGGAAATTTCCTCCAAGGCCAACTGCCCAATTCAGTTGCCAATCTCTCCACCCAACTCAGATATTCGTCAGTAGGCACAAAAAATCAGATACACGGAACCATCCCTGAAGGGATAACAAACCTTATCAACTTAAACTTATTGGATATGCAGTACATATTTTTGAGTGGCCCTATTGCAATCTTCAAAAGTTGGAAATTCTGGATATCCAAGGAAACAAATTGACAGGGCAAATTCCATCCTCCCTTGGTAACCTCACTGCCTTGTATGAGCTTCATTTAGAGGAAAATAACTTACAGGAAAAATACCCCCGAGCCTTGAAAACTGTCAAAAGCTACTCCAGCTGGATCTTCACAAAATTACCTGGAGGGTAGCATTCCAGCATCAGTTTTTAGTCTTCCATCTGCAGTGTACATCAATCTGTCTCATAATTCCTTAATTGATACCCTGCCATCAGATGCTGGCAACATGAAGCAACTCGAAAGCTTAGATATCTCTCAGAATAAATTGTCAGGTGGCATTCCTAACACAATTGGCTCATGTTTAAGCTTTATGTCTCTCAACATGAATGACAAACCTTTTGAAGGAACAATCCCCCAGGCATTAAGTGCTTTGAAGAGGATTAAATGAGCTGAATCTCTCTTGTAATAACTTATCAGGGGCAATACCTGAATACCTAGGGAAGCTTCCCTCTCTGAAATATCTAAATCTCTCATTCAATGAGCTTGAGGGTGAAGTTCCAGAAATTGGCATCCTCAAAAACTACGGTGGCATTTCTTTAGTTGGAAACAGAAAGCTCTGTGGAGGCATCCCCGAACTGAAGTTGCATGCCTGCAGTGTCCTACACTCCAATAAAAGTGGAATTCATCTAGCTCTCAAAGTTGTTATACCAATAACTATAGTGGGTGTTCTCTCAGCTTTGTTAGCAGGCTACATAATACTGCTACAAGAAAAATAAGTCAAATGAGAAGCCTTCAACATCATTGAACCATCAGTTCATGAAAGTCTCTTATGGGGAGCTTCTTAGAGCAACTGATTCTTTCTCTGATGCTAATTTAATTGGTGTTGGAAGTTATAGCTCAGTGTATAAAGGAATCCTTCATCAAAGTGAATCAGTCGTTGCAATAAAAGTGCTAAACCTTTGCCAAAGAGGAGCTCCAAAGAGCTTCATTTCTGAATGCAAAGCCCTGAGAAATATCCATCACAGAAATGTCCTTAAAATATCAAGTGTCTGCTCATCTGTAGATTATCAAGGTAATGACTTCAAAGCCGTAATCTATGAGTTCATGCAGAATGGGAGTTTAGAAAATTGGTTACATCAGAATGCAGATAGACATGAGTTCAGAAATCTTAATCTTGTGCAGAGAGTAAATATAGCCATTGATGTTGCTTCAGCACTAGAGTACCTTCACTGTCATTGCCAAATACCAATAGTTCACAGTGATCTCAAACCTAGTAATGTTCTTCTAGATGACAACATGGTTGCTCATGTGGGTGATTTCGGGCTTGTGAAAGTTCTTTCTACTGTTTCCAGTAGTTCTCAAGATGTTCAGTCGCATTCTGGCATGATAAAGGGATCTATTGGATATGTTGCTCCAGGTAAAAAGCTATCTGTTTAACTATTTTTTCAACTTGTTAGTAACAAGTGCTTTACTAATTAATCAGCTAATTGATTTACTGTGAATGCGTCTGCAGAATATGGCATGGGTGAACAGGTGTCTACCCAGGGAGATTTGTACAGTTATGGGATACTTCTGTTGGAGCTTTTTACAGTAAAGAGACCAACTGATGAAATGTTTGACGAGGGTCTGAACCTTCACAACTTCACTAGAATGGCACTACCAGAGCACGTAATGGATGTTGTGGATCCACATATGGTGCTCGAAGAAGATGTAACAAGGAAGGTGCAGGAATGTTTGGTCTCAGTGCTTAGAGTTGGACTTTCATGCTCAATGGAAACATCCAGAGATAGAATGGAAATAAGAGAGATGGTTAGTGAATTACATCTTTGTCACCCATCTTTACGAGTGTATCCATCAAAGAACAAGCATATGAGAGAATGAAAACTATTTCTGTAGAACTGGAGATCTAATGTAGATTGCATCCCCCCCCCCCCCCTCCCCCTCCTCCTTTTTCCTAACAAGTGCTATTCTTTATTGCATACTGGTTTCCCATATTGTCAACTCTTGGTTCATCAAACTCATTTTTCCGCGCTGCTTAGACTCCTATAGCAGTAAATTTATTAGTTCATTTGGAATTAAGGAGTTTGCACATACAACTCTGAAATCCACTAATCCATTTCCCTTCACAGCGACTATACTTGGTCAAAACTAAAACCAAATAATCTAAATTGTTAGTCTAAACTCTAAAAAGACCCAACATCCTTCGTCACACTCTTAACCACATTCATCCCAGAAAGTGTAAATCATTTAATCCCATAGCACAACAGTGTCCCATGAAAAGCTTCACAAGGATCACTCATCCTTCAATGTATATCCTTAAAACATAATCTGAGTCAGCTTCAAAGCTTATTTAACACAATTAATACCCACACTTCTGCTTAACCACCATCCATCAACTATGGTAATTACATTATTTCAGTTACCCACCAGTTCAGGTAAATGTCAAATCATTATAAAACAGCAATATAATTTCATATAAAAGGAGTATAACCTCGTTAATGCAAACAGTAGCATAATTTCCTCAGTTTTTTTTGGAAAAAGATTAAAAATGTGAAAAATACAGTGAGTAATAACAAAACATAAATTACAAAACTAAAACAAATCAAAAGAAACAATCAATGAAATTCAGCACCATAATCACTCCAATAAAGAAACTAAACACAATTAACGATCTGATCATTATTTACCAAACAGAAGAGAGTATTCTTACAAAAAGCACAAACTCTTAAACCAAACGGAAAAAAAAAGAAAAAAAAAGAGAGAGATCTTTGTAGTAGTACCACTTCAACACTAATATACAAAACAAAAGAAAATTCACCATATTCTCGTGGTACAGATCCGTTTGAATAAAAAAGCTCACCTCTACTTTATCGCTTGCTATCGTAATCGACGATCTCCGAATCGGTCACAGATCTCGAGTGCTGCACTATGGAGCGTCCGATCGAGTTGATCCAATCCTCCTTCTCTTTCTCCGAGTCGGCGATGAAGTACATGGTCTCCGTTCTCGTTGACAATTCAAAAGCGTACTGTTTGTTGAGGATATCCTCGGCTCCCTTGACGGTGAGGCAGGACGCCACTGGGATGATGCCACGTGGCCTGGAGGCGCGGTTGATGTGGGAGTCCTTGAACCAGAAGAGCTTGCCTTGCTTCAAAACGAACCACCGGCGGCGCCACGTCTTGATGTACTCGCCTTGCTTGGTGAGCCACCCAGTCCGCTCCGGGTTCGACCAGAATTCGACCCCATCGTAGTCGTTCTGCTTCTCGGTTTGGCCCATCGCGGCTCGCCACAGGCTGGCCATAGATGGTGGTGGTTTCGGGTTAGCGTCGAATTGGTGATGGAATCGAAGAGAATGCTAAAAGCCTTAAAAAGCTAAAAGAGCTTTTTTTTTTCTTTTCCCCTTTTTTTTTCTATTTGGTTTTTGTAAGAATACTACTGCTGGTCCAACCATTTTGTTCTTTTCATGGGATAATTTGTAGATCGACTTTTTTATTTATTTATTTTTTTGTGTTTGCGACACGAGTAACTTTAGGGGTAATCTTTGAAAGTGTCACTTGATCAATTATATATTTTATTATTAATAAAATCATTAAATGTAAGTAAATTTATTAATAATTATTAAAAAGTTAATGTTTGTTTTGGATATCTCATTTAACATATGAATAGGACTACCGATTTTATTAATGTCAAATAAATTTTACGAAAGTGAAAGCGAGTATCTATCCAAGTTTCTTGCCTGATGAGAAACTTAAATTTCTTGATGTTTCACTTGCCTCTTCAATTGCAGGAATGGGATGCAACCACTCCTCTAGGCTCCCATTAATCATGAATTCATTAATCAAAGCCTTAATATCATTACCATGATGATCAATGCCTGAACATGCTGTAAGTACCCTGACAAGATTTCGATGTCTGATGTTCCTCAGGGAGGGCCTCACATTCGGCCATGAAGCTCTTGGAAGCTCCTCGGTGCAGAAGGTTTAGCACCTTGACTGCAATAACCATTCCATCTCATCAAGATATATTCCATTGTACACAGATCCATAGCTACCTTCTTCTATCAGATTTGCTGAGGAGAACCCACTAGTAGCTTTTAGGAGACATTGATAAGACACATTCAAAAGCGAATTTCCTGAATAGCTTAAAGAAGATTCCTCTCTTTTCTTCCGAAATCAACAAAGAAATAGAAAAAATAGCACCAGAGTTACTCCTAGGATACCAGAAACTATAGGGACTGTTAAGTTCAGCATAAGAGTCGATCTCCTCTTTTTTAGACTTCATGGGGGCAACTGAAATTCTGGTATGCTTCCACATAGCTAACTGCTTCCAATGACTAAAGTAGCACTTGCATTCTTGAACACTACCTCCGTTGGTACCATGGCATTAAAATTATTGAAAGATTGAAGTTTTGCAATGACTCAAAATCTGCCAAGAATCCTGGAATTTCACTTGACAAATTGTTGCGAGAAAAATATAAAACTCCAAGACCTTTCAAAGAGCTCGAAGATGATGGAATAGGCCCTTGGAAGAAGTTCCCTTGCATGCGTAGGACTTCCAGCCTCACACAGCTACCAAGAACGCTTGGAATCTCACCAGATAGGATGTTATCAAAAACATAAAATTGACCTAGATTTTTCAAATTCCGAACTTCCATTGGAGGCTTACAGTCAAGTAGTTTTGAGATAGATCAAGAAAGATGGATAAGGATGAGAGACTAACAACTTGTGGGGGAATGGCACCGCTGAGATTGTTTTGAGCAAGATCCAAAGCTAGCAAATTTTCACAATTGGCCAGACTTGAGGGGATGTTGCCCTGAAGATTGCTTCCCACTAAGTGGTGTCTAATTAGCTTTGTTAAGTTTCCAAGAGAAGATGGAATATAACCTGAGAACTTGTTTTGATTGAAAATGATTTCCTCTAGATTTTGAAGTTTTCCTATGCTAGGAGGGATGATGCCTAAGAGATGGCTGTTCCAAACTGTGAATATTTCCAAGCTGATAAGATTCTCTGTTCCAGTTGGGATGCTGCCAACTATTCAATTGTTGTCGAGAACCAATTCTCTGAGCTTAGTAGAGAAGTTGGTGGCATTGGTCAAAAAAGACAGAAAGTTCAAGTCATCAGGTTCTCCATTCCCAAGATTGTTGGAGGTCATAGTTAACCAGTAAAGGTTATGCAACTTTTCTAAGGAAGGCATGTTTCCTGTAAACTTATTGTCATTTAGTTCAAGTCGTTCTAGATTTGAGGCATTGGACAGTGAAGCAGGAATGAATCCAGTGAACCGGCTATTGAAAACTTCAAGGTATTGAAGATTTGGAAAACAGATGCCCAACTCTGAGGGAAGATTGCCCTGCAATTGGTTGCTTCCTACGCCTAATTTGTGATGTAAGTGAGATTAAAGATTGAGGAATGTATAGTACCAGATAACCTGTTTTCAGTCGGACTTAGAAATGTAAGGTTACTAAGTTGGCCTAGAGTGTCAGGGATGCTCCCGGACAAACTATTTATTGAAAGTGACAGTGTATTAAGAAATAAGAAGTTCCCCAAAGAAGGAGGGATACCACCTGTAAGGCTGTTCAAGGCTTCAAGCTTAGAGAATTAAATTGGAGCTTTGACAATGAGTGAAGCTCCATTGGGATTTCTTATACCAGATTATTAGCTAAAGTGAGACGAGAAGATTAGAACAACTGGAAAAATTTGCAGGAATTGCACCACTGACTGAATTGTTCATACGGTTTGAACATTTGTAATTTTCACAAACGGCCTATTTCTGGAGGAATTTGATGATAGAAGCTGTTGTTTAGAAGATACAATTCTTTTAGAAAACTCAGATTGCCAATGTGTGGTGATAATTCTTGGAAGAAGATTAATGCTAATTCTTAACAAAGAAGCTAGTTCATATTATCAAGTGAAAAGAAAAGTAGAAAAAAGGTCCAATTCTCTTGATCGTAAATTTTTACTACAATCCTATCATAAAACACAAAATTACAATCAAATAAGAAACAAGAAGACTTTTACCATTACATGATTCTCAGCTAGCTGGAGTGAATTGGAACAAGTTTTTTCTGTCATATTGTTAACCATTTTTTTAAGTACTAAATGTAATTTGGAACAACTTTTTCACAATCTGAGGAGAACAGATAGCCGAAATGGTTATTGGTAGATTTTTGGCTGCCTCTCAGAATTACATTAGTCCAAGATAGAGTTGTTGTCAGTCACACTTTCTTCTGATTAATCTTCCACTTCTGCGAGAAAAATGAAACCATAATGAGAGAAAATCATGTCTTGAGTGCTCAAGTCTTGGCTTGAGAATCATGACATAAAATGTGAGTTCACAGACAGAAAAATGCTCCTTTGCATGGAACATGCAAGTAGGGCCTGATAAATAATGACATGAATGTTGAGATGGTAAAGAGATCAAAGATTGACGAGGGAAACTTATTTCCTCTGAGAGGCAGAAATACGAGATTCTTCGGCCAGCCTAAAACATCAGGGATACTTCCAGCCAAATTATTGCATGATACAGAAAGTGTATAGTAATAAGGGATGACAAATTCCTGAAAGGAGGAGGAATATATACTTCCTCTATGTAAGATTGTTGGCGCTTACAGAAACGAATTCAAGCTTTGGCAAGGTGCCAAGTTCTGCAGAAATTTCTCCCATCAGTTAGTTAAAAACAAGACTGATAAGAATAAGATTTGAGAAACCAGATATATTGGAAGGAATTTCCCCTCCAATTCAGTTGTTTTACAGATTTAAAATCTGCATTCTTCGTAAGCAGCCAATTTCTTGAGGAATTCCCTGAGTGGTGAAGCTATTGTTCTGGAGATGTAAGTTCCCTTAGAAAGCTCAAGTTCCCAACGTTTGATGATATGGAGCCAGCAAGTTTCCCAAACATAGTGACCTTCTAGTACCGACCAAGCAAGAGAAGAGAACAACAAAATGTTTACATGGACTCTTCATTTTACTTATTCATATCGGACAGGACACTCCAAATATGAGTATGTTGGTATTCGTCTAAGGTTTAAACATGGTTAAAGTTTAAACGGAATAAGAATAATGAAGAGGTTCAGCATGTACAAGGTGTGCGCCTCAGCACAAAGCTGGAAAAAAGGTGTGTGCATCAGGTCAGGCCGCGGCCCTGCTCTCTCCAGGCCACGGCGCCCAGAAGGTGGAGTGCTGGAGGAAGGCCAAGGCCGCGGTGCCTCCTACCCCAGGCCGCGGAGCCCAGAACCTTGAGGAATGGTGTTCTGCCATGGGCCGCGGCGCCCCTTGTTCTAGGCCGCAGCGCCAGGCACACTGAAGGCACACTAAGGCTAGTTTTTAGCCTCTCTTGTTAGGTGTGTGGATGCAAGATCAAAGCGCATAGGATCACTAATGAATGATGAAGGGCTATGGATGACTAGTCCTCTAGATCTAAAGGTGGATATTGACCCTCAAGATTGGTCAAGAAGTTGGTGCACTATATAAAGGGTCACCTAGCTTCAATCAACAACATAACAAGAGATGACATTGTGAATGAGACACAAGTGTGTGAATGAGAGAATTGTGTGAGAGTGCAAATACACAGACACATAAGAGGGACTCATTTGTGAGGTTGGTTGTAAAGAGAGAAGTAGTATAGATTGTGGGTAGAGTGCTTTTGTAATAGTTTTATCACTTTCTTTCTTCTCTTCTTGGTTCTTCAAGAACTTGGGTTTCTTGGAGAGGGTTGCTGCATTTTGTAAAGAACTCCATTGATAAGATAGTGCAGAGAGCTTGGAGGAGTTTACGGGGACATAAGCACATTGTCGAACCTCGATAACAAATCGCTTGTGTTCTTTTCTTTTTTTGCTTCGTTTGCTGTATTTTCTTTCTACAAGTCATTCTAGACTTGGGTGTTTGGAAGATCACCACATAGGCATCTTGTCAAGGTGATTTCCTAACAGAATATGACACTTAGACATTTCAAATCATTAGGAAATTTATGAAAAATTACAAAAAATAAAAATTCTGACATTCGGACACGTGTCGGACACCCATACTCAAGTCCAAGTAACATAGATGTAAAACATAAATGACCAGCACACAAGTGGATGGCCAAGTTAGTTGGAGAAACCTTTTTAATCTATCAGCAGATGGTCTGTCACAGTTTGAGGTGTAATATTTTCAGGGCTACCAATCTGTTGTCACGTTTCACCTTTTTTTTCCTCCTTTTTTTCTTTTTTGTGTATCTTGATTCCTTCAAGCAAAGTCCAAATTAGCAGAGTGGCCCCTACCACAACATGAGCTTGAACAAAATGCCATCAATGATA
Source organism: Bretschneidera sinensis (assembly GCA_023935145.1). Taxonomy (NCBI): domain Eukaryota; kingdom Viridiplantae; phylum Streptophyta; class Magnoliopsida; order Brassicales; family Akaniaceae; genus Bretschneidera; species Bretschneidera sinensis. The sequence continues at coordinate 22,105,970 of CM043698.1, forward strand.
ATCACCAGTGTCATCAATGGAAATAAGGAGGAATTGAGCAGGAAAGAGAGATAATATAAAGAATAAATAGGAAACGTAAGCTGTCTAATGATCCTGGCACCATGATAAAATAAGAATTTATCAAATTTCAACTATACTGGATTTCTTTTTCTTGCATAAAGTATAAAAATAAGAACTTTTAAATTTCAGCTATGGTTGAATTTCTCTTTAGATAGAGCTAATGATAATTTCATCCTTAAGTACTGTCAACACTGATGTCATTTGTGCTTCTCAACATTACATTCGTCTTTTATGTGTTGAAAAAGCACTGTTGACATCTAGACACGAGAATTTCCTTTGGATTTTTTTTCTTCTTTTTACATTGGCAAGGATGGAATCAGACCCGAGTTTACAATATAGAAAATAATCACCAGACCAAGAAGCTCGATTAAACAACAACACATTTTCTTCAAATCTTGCGGCTATTTCAATTTCAGACGAACATATAGAGATAACAAACTTCCACTGCGCTTCCGCAGTCTGTTAATAACCAGCCTTCATCTATAAAGTTGCTTGCAAGCAAAGAAAAATCTATAAGAAAATTAAATGGAGACAGAAAAATGAAGGCATTGGAATTACCCTCTCAAAACGTAATTACATAAAAATTTCTGGCCGGGACAAGATATTGAATATATGGCAGAATCACAAAACAAACAGGACGGCAGCACACTTCATACTCCTGCAATAACAAGAAAATTAAATGGTAAAGTTATTAAATATAACATAAAATGAAAATTTTAATACATGAAGTACTGGAAATAATGAAAACAACTTGTCTAAATTCCATTATAATATTTAATTACTAGCTCTATGCCAATTCTTTTACATGGAGTCAGGAAATGTTAATTTGAGTAAGCATGTTGCCCTTTGTTACTTGGCCATATGGAGTAATAGTAATACTACCTGCTGATTCAAGGGTCCTCCTTGTTTGTCTCTCTCCATATTTTCAAGTTCTGAGAAGTTTGTTCTTGATGGAATGCAGTTGAGCTTCAAAATCACCTATGTTCATTCGTTCTCTGGGCAGTTCTGCAGAACAAGCAACACCTATTCCGAATATCAAAATTAAGCACTCTTGTATTTTGTCACGTCTCAGGCTTCTCTCACCATTAGACACGTTGCCTGTACTTGTTTCCCCTTCTTCTCTTTCCGAGAGAAGTACTGGATCCGTAATCTCTACTAAGTTCCCAGGAAAAGCATCCTTGACAAAGTTACGAAGATTCAAACTATCCTTGAACATTTCATCAGTAGGTCTATTTCTCGTAAACATTTCCAGCAAGAGGATACCAAAACTGTAGACATCACCAAGTGTTGACACCTCGCTTCCCATACCATACTCTGCAATCCATAAAACACATACCATAAATTATCATTCTCAACTAATTGGAGTCGGTTAGGAAGTAGGCAATTTTAACCATTTGCATACATGCTCTTAACATAAGGAAATGCAAACTAAAATCATTTTGCGAATATAAATACTTTCCTTTTTGTGAAGAAAATGCTTTCGTATCATTATGTTTTTCAGCTTCTGAAATCAGACTGTATTACAAACTTATGGTCGAAGTAAAGAAAGATAGTTTATGTACCTGGAGCAGCATACCCCATGGATCCTCTTAATCCAATAGAGCTTGTTTGGTTAGAAGAAATGTCACGAGTTGCTTCTGGAAGGAATCTTGCTAACCCAAAGTCGCCTAAATGTCCAGTCATTTCACCATCTAGTAGAACATTGCTAGGCTTAAGGTCGCAGTGAACTATTGGCGGTTGGCAATGAAGATGAAGGTAGCCTAGCGCAGATGCAACATCTATGATAATATTTAGTCTCTGAAGAAGATTTAACTTTCTGGGAGCCTCATGTGCTTCATCTGTTGGATGCAACCACTTCTCCAGGCTCCCATTAACCATGAAGTCATAAACCAAAGCCTTAAAATCATTGCCCTGGAAATCAATACTTGCACAAGCACTTAGGATCTTGACAAGATTTCGATGCCTGACATTTCTCAAAGCTTCACACTCAGCCATGAAGCTCTTTGAAGCTCCTCGATGTTCAAGGTTAAGTACCTTCACTGCCACAATTCTTCCTTCGTGATCAAGGATTCCTTTATACACAGAACCAAAACTACCCATACCGATCAGATTATCTGAAGAGAAGCCGCCAGTTGCTTTTAGTAAATTATTGTAGGAGACTTGCAAAAATGAACCCAACAATGGTGGTGCAGAAGAGGGTGCCATTTTTGTTTTCCGCAACCAGTAAAAGATCACCACACAGTCAGTGAGAGAACTCCAGAAACTATAGGGATTATCAGTTTCAGTGATGGAGTTCGTTTTCGCTTCAGCCCTTTGATTGAACAAGTGGATAAGTGTAATTCAGAAATGCCACCGCAGAGCTTATCATTTCCAGCAAGTGAAGCAGCACTTGCGTTTTTGAAGACTCCCTCTGTTGGCACTCCACCCTCAAATTCATTATATGACAGATTCAAATTTTGCAGAAAGGGAAAGTCCTCCAATATTTCAGAATTGGACCAGACAAATTGTTGTGAGAAAGATCAAGATATGCATGCCTCTCAGAGAACTCAAAGAGGAAGGAATATTCCCTTGAAAGAAATTTCCCTTCATGATCAGCTGTTCCAAGCTAATGCAACTACCTAGACTACTAGGAATTTGACCTGATAACTCGTTATCAGATATATCTAGAGCAGCCAGATTTGTCAAGTTTCCAACTTGTGTTGGCAGAGAACCGGTCAGCTGGTTATGAGACAGATCAAGATAGATTGCCAAAGATGAGAGACCTACAACTTCTGAGGGTATAGTACCACTGAGATTATTATGAGAAAATCTAATTGTGCTAAATTTTGGCATCTCCCAAGACTAGAAGGAATACTTCCTTGCAAATGATTTCTGTCAAAATTTAATTTTGTTAACAAAGTTAGATTTCCTAGAGAAGATGGAATGTTCCCAAAGAACTTGTTGCCCTGGAACTGCAAATCTTTAAGATTTTGAAGATATCCTACACTTGTGGGAATTCGACCTTTGAATCGGTTATTCCCCAGATATAATATCTCCAAACTTTTCAGATTTCCTATCCCAGTTGGTATGCTTCCCAACAGTTTGTTGTTTTCGACTGACATTATGCTAAGCTGGGTTGACAAGTTTCCTATAGATTCAGGTAAAATTCCCCCAAAATTATTATTATTAATGGCCAGTAGCTGTAAGCTAGTAGCATTGATCAAAGAATTGAGAAAACTCAAGTCATCTTCTTCCCTATTTCCTAGTTGATTCTCAGAAACACTAACCCAATTGAGTTTATGCAAGTTCTCCAAAGTAGGCACCTTGCCACTAAATCTATTCTGTGGGATAGTAAGTCTCATTAGATTTGAAGCATTGGATATTGAAGCAGGAATAGGTCCAGTAAATTGGTTTGCAGCAACATTTATCACTTCAAGATTAGGAAGAGTGAAGCCTTAATCTGAGGGAAGACTACCCTGAAGTTGGTTAGCTGGAAAATGAAAGTACATTAGAGATGATAAGTTGCAGATTGAGGGAGGAATTTTACCCGAAAGCTTGTTTGCTCCAAATGCGATATAATATATCCTCTTCAACTGGCCTAGCGTTTCCGGAATGCTACCCACAAACTCATTTCCTGCTGCTGAAAGGCTCTCAAGAGATGACAAATTCCCAAAGGAAGGTGGGATCTCTCCTGAGAGATTGTTGAAGTATATGAAGAGTTCGCGGAGCTTGGATAAAGAGCCAAGCTCCTCTGGAACTTTCCCTACAAGCTCATTGTTGCCTAACCTAAGGGATTCAAGATTACTGCAACGTGATATGTTGGCAGGAATTTGACCTACAAATGAATTGTTTTCCAGGCCTAGATATTGTAACCTGGACAACTGACTGATTTCTTGAGGGATTTTGTCGCGGAAACCATTATTTTGGATGTCTAAAGCTCTAAGGAAGGTTAAGTTTCCAATGGAAGGTGATAAAGACCCCTCCAATCTCAGAGATGGAAGTTCTAACACGGTGACTCTTTGGTGCCTTCGACTACATTTGATACCCTGCCATTGGCAGAAGTGGGTGGAGTCATTCCATGAGCTAAAAAACTGGATAGGATCATGAGTTATTTTGGATTTGAATTCAAGCAACGCAAGTCGATCAGTTTCATTAGTGGCAGCAAAGCTATAAGATGGCAAGCTACAGCAAGAGAAAAGAAAGAGATAAATGGTAGTAAGTGAGGAAAAAGCAAATGAACTTGTTGTGATTACAACTTCCATTGAATTGTGTATTAAAAAAAATACTTTCCATATGGCTTTTCTATTTCGGAGTCTAGGAATTACTTTATAGGCATGTGAGCAGAAAAGGTTGTCAAATCATGTTCATATAATACCAGAAACAAAGTCTGTTTCAGCTATTCAAGATTGGTATTTTAAAATTTGGAGCTTTTTCAGATTCAGAACATTGTATTTGAAAACCAGCACCGTGGGGATTTTTTAGGACGGATTTTTTAGGACCACTTGGTGCTTCTATTGTTACATTGTCTTCAAGTTGGGATGAGTAAAATGGAGATTAGTTAGGAGGACTTTTTTACTGGACAATATCTAAAACCAAACATTGGTTGGTTTTAAATCTGTCTGAAACTTTAATAGTAATTTTAAAAAATTTTTATTGATAACATTATTTTTTTAAATCTCACACTTCGTTATTAATAAAGTTTTTTAAAATTATCAATAAATTTTAAAAATGATCTAAAACCAAAACTTTAGAAACGTTCTAACCAAGTATTTTTTATTAATTAAACTAATAACAGTAGACAATAACATTTTTTAAGCTATCATGAGCTCGCAAATCCAAACAGGGTAATTAGTTACGGATTATTTAGCTTTTAATAAAGACAAGTTGTCAAAGTTGATTGCCCTTGCTTCTGCCATTAGCCGAGGAAGTTGACCAAGAGCAGAAAAGAAATATAACAGCATTCATATATACTGAACTACAAGGAGCTAGAAACCACATGTTTACTGCTGAAATCCCAACTTTAATCATGCTGCAATCAGTTAAAGTACCCTTGCAAATTTCGAAGAAACTTATAAAAGGAAATAAAATGATAACGTAAGTTCACGATGATGCTTCCACGTAACTCATGGTGGCCCCACCATTTCAAGGTGCGTTGATGGATATGACGAGGAATGACGAGGAAAAGATAAGGTAAGATAAACAACAGAATTAAATGGCTCATTCTATTATTAAAGTAGATTAATTGTCATTCAGCGTTTTGTTCATTTTGTAAAAAAAAAAAAAAAAAATTTAAATTCGGGTGTTTTTATAAATGTTTATTGATATTAAGCTTAAAGTTTTTATCACATAGAATGCAGGATGATCTTTAGCTTCCGAGCTATTTCATATTTACTATGTACACTGAAATTAATACTTTGTGATGAATATATGAGGTAGTTTATTTGTTTATCCGTTTTTATTTTTAAAAAAATTAATTTTTTTATTTTATCTTCATTCTCATCATATCTATCAAATTTGTTCAATTATTATATATCTTTTGTGGTGAATAATAATATAAAAATTATTATATATTGTTTTGTCATGTCCACTAAACATACGACATAACCCTTTAACTGACCTTGAATTCATAATTTTACAACGTTTGAAAATGATTTAAATAAAATTTAAAATTAAATTTTAGTTATTTAAGTTATACTCAAGCTACTATCAAAACAATGCAAATATACTTAAAACTGTTCTATACGTGTTCTTTCCAAAAATAGAAAACAAATAACGACAGTTTTTCTTCTTCCTATTTTCGTTGATTATAACATTTTATCTTCCTATCAGATTTTGTTCAATTAACAGCACGTAATTGTGCCTTATTGGCACTATTCTTCCCTCAAACTGGGCCCATAAGCCCAATAAAATCCAAGTTGCAGCCCATAAATACTAGCCCATTTCCTAAGCCCATAAGCACAAAGCCTCCCACTCTCAAGTCCCTGATATCTCTCGTAGAATTCTCTCGCCTGTTATTTCGCCTACAGAGAGAGACCTTACGTGTCCGTCCGGAAAAGTGGAAAGTGAAAAGATGTCAACATTTGACGACTCGTTCGCTCAACTCGGAGACGACTCAGTTGACTCGGTCCTGACCACCGGGTCGATTCGCCCCTTCGACGAACCTGACAGTAACATAGGCTACGATTCGCAGCGGTTCGACTCGTTCTCCGCTACTCAGCAAATTCACGAGTCGGAGGAATCTACCGATGACGTGTTCGCATCCCAGCCGGCGATCTACGGGGAGTACTCGAACGGGAAAGGATTGGGTGGAGCCTTTGGCGGATCGGACGGTCCGATTTTGCCGGCTCCGTTGGAGATGGAGCCCGAAGAGGGATTCGCTTTGAGAGAATGGAGAAGGTAGATCTACTTAATTTTGATATTACTTTCTATTTGGTTCCTTAGAAAATTCAACGGAACCGAAAGCAAAACTTTTGAATTCTGTGTTTTAACTATGTTGTTTTGCTTCCATTTAATGAGAAGTCACTTGTGCTAAATTCGATAGCTGCCAAATTGTTTAATTTCTCCGGTCCAGAATACTGAAACGTCATGACGATTCAATTCACTAAATCTGTCAAGCAAACAGTGTGTTTCTAGAAAGCGGCGGTAAAAAAAAAAATTACTGTACTGAGGCTCAAAGTGGCGAAATATCGAAGATTTGTTGTCAGCTGTACTTTATTCTCTCATATGGATTATAAAAGGGGTTTTTGACATTTTCACCAATCTTGATAGTGTGTATTTGATTGAGCTAAATTATTCTTCGCATTGTATGGTAGTGACTTAGGATTTACACGGTAGGCAATGTGATAAGTAGTTTTCGCTTTGATTTTGCTTTTTGTTTCTTGAAGGGGTAGTGTTTTTGTTCTTTGTGCTTTTGAATATAATTGATTTATGACTTGGTTTAAAAATTTGATGCTTTTGATATTCTGAGATTGCTGTTCTAACTACCTGCTGAAGTAGTTTTCCTTAAAAAAAATCGTATGATTTTGATTATTGCTGTTATACACAGGCAGAATGCAACTCTCCTGGAGGAGAAGGAGAGGAGGGAAAAGGAGTTGTTGGGACAAATAATTGATGAAGCAGATCAGTACAAGGTTGACTTTTACACAAAGAGGGAGATTACCTGTGAAAACAACAAAGCCACTAACAGGGAGAAGGAGAAGGTGCAATTGCATTTTCATTTTCATTTTCTTTGCAACATATTTCAATATTGTTTTCTTTTAAAATATTTTCATGTTTACTTATGCATATTATGTTAGTTGTCATGTACGCTTTCAGTTTGAACCAGCTGGGTATTTCTTGATATGGGAAAGTTATTCTTAAATTGCACAATCATTCATCTAAGTTGGATAATATGTGGAGAAAAAAATTGGATAAATTGATGAAGAATATGTTCCAAACGCAATGTGTTTAGTGTGTTTAGTATGTTTAGTATGCATACATTTGGGATAATGGTGTTCTCACTGGATATTAGATGGTCTTCCTTTAAGGATAGATGGAATAAGTTAACTCGGATTTTAAGGTTTTTAAAAATGAATTTTTCTGTCAAATAATTCACTATGGTACTTATTCCCAAATCCAAGTAGCTTTTAACTTGTGTCCTCTTTGCCACATCAGCTTCACATCAGATTTTTTTTATAAGAAGAAAATGAACCAGGACTCTGACTCACACTTTCAAATTCCAAAAGGCATCTTTTGGAAGCAAGCTCTTCAGATACTTTGAAGGGGGAAAAACAATTTAATGGCAGACTATGCTCTTTATTTTACATTGCAGGCATGTCTGTAAGACACTTTTGTCTGCGCATGTATGTACAGTTGTAAATCCTGAGAATCAAATATCCTTCCATTTTTTTTTTTTCGTGAAATCCCCTTAGATCTCTTATTGCACGTTCAGGAGGGTGAATATTTTTGTGCCACTTATCCTTCCATTATTTTTTCCTGAAATATGCACATGGTTGAAATACTAAACTTTGCACGCTAGTATGTGAACAGATGCATTCTCAGTGATCCAAATTGGCATTTCTCTCCCACTGGTACAATGGTGTTGCATGCATATCGCATAAATATGGCTGTGGTGTACTGTCTCTTTGGTTCCAGATCTGATTTAGATTTTCTAGGGCTATCACTTTTTCTTTCTGTTCGTATTTACTTATTGCAGATTCAACTTCTGCATTTTTAACAAAAGCTTTTTTAATTACATTGCCAATAGACTTAAGAATGGTGGCAACTCAATGCACATGGAAGGAGAGTTTATCGATTAAAACCTCAATTGGCATAAACCATCTTGTTGCATGAGTAATTAAGGAAAATTGATTAGCGAACTGCCATGCTACCCATGTTCAATTGATTTGGATATTGTTTGTGAACTGAACCACAATTCCTTTTCCTGAAAAGCTTTCTCATAATTATCAGGTACCGAAAGTTCTTTTTTCCCCCCTTCTGACATCTTAGATATGTAGTTTTCTTATTTATGTTGTTCTTGTATGTTAGCTATTTCTGGCAAACCAAGAGAAGTTTCATGCTGAGGTTGATAAAAATTACTGGAAGGCAATTGCGGAGCTCATTCCTAATGAGGTGCCAGCTATAGAGAAGAAGAGAGGGAAGAAAGATCAGGAGAAGAAGCCTTCTGTCGTTGTGATCCAAGGTCCAAAGCCTGGGAAACCAACTGACCTTACAAGGATGCGGCAGATACTCATAAAATTGAAGCACAACACACCTCCACATCTGAAGCCTTCGCCACCACCAGCACCAGCCACTACAAAGGAAGCTAAAACTGATAATGCTACTGTTGCGGCAGGAGCCGCTGAGGCTGCCGCTATGGTGACATCCCCTGAGGTTGTAGTTGCTGCTTAATGGTTTTGCTATGACATTTCTTGAAGTTAAAAGACATGTTTTGGAGTATTTTATTACCAATGTGAAGTTTAGCACATCCTATCATCGTTAGTTTGGTATATTTTCCTTTTTGTGAGGTTAAAAACATATCATTCAACTTTTTCCTGTGTATAACAAAAACTCGATCGATCAGCAGGGTGTATACCCTCGTTTTTCACTTTAAGATAATATCATTTTGGTTTCTCTTTTTCTTTTTCTCTTTTATTTTGATCAATATCATTAAGGCGTTTTTGCCTGAAACTAGTATTATGTGTTCTGTTTGGTCTAGCGTATTTTCAAACTTAAAACTATACGTAGGTGTTTTAATTGATTGGCTTAATTATCTATTGGTTTATTTTTTTCAGAAACATAATCTTGTGTTGTTTTTTTATCGATTTGATACATGTGGTTTGTTCCATTAGTTATCCCATTAATTGTTTATCATTAAAATAAATTTAAAAATCTTAAAATTATTTAAGAAAACACGGAAAAAGAATCATTAAAGTATAAAAAAAAAAATTAATAATTCTGGGATATGGAATTTTGAATGCTATTTAATGAAGATGTGGAATTGAGTTAAAGAGATTTTCGTCTTTTGTGATAAATAATTGACGGAATAACGCTCTATCATTATTGGAGCAAACCATAGCTACGAAATCCATGAAAAAACACTAAAAGGTTGTGTTTCTAAAAAAAAAATTAAATCACATTAGTCTATCTATAATTAAGCCATGATACTTTAAGCTTATTTTAGGACTTTTCAATTTAGTGGTGCTTAAAATAGCACTTAGTATTTATTTACTCGAACACTAGGAATCCAATTGAGCTAGTAGTGAAACTATTTATAATTTATAAAATGTTTTTTTTAATGGTTTAGGTTAAAATAATAATAAAATATAAATTATTCAGTGTTTGGTAAAATAATAATAAAAACAATTTTTTAACACAAATTTAGTTTATTAAAAACAAAATATTTCATAAATCATTTTATGTTGTCTAACCTAGCTTTTGTTTATAAATTATCTCAAAGACGTTCTTAAATATAAAAAAAAATACTAAAATCAGCTCTAAGTACCACCAACTAAAAGCATCTAATTGGGCCATGAGGCATGTTCAAACTTCAAAGCAGTAGGTGCAAGGAAGCTATAGATTGGGGTGATGAAGACTGGCATACAACCGGTTCCATAACGAATACTTACGGGATCACTGACTTTTTCGCACTGGCCTTCAGCTATTTTAAGATTTAAGACAGCTTTATCCATGTTTCTGTAGGTTTCGATGAAGGAACACAGACGTTTATGTGACAGAAAATAAATCTAGAAATGTTGATTATTTGAACAAAAGTTAGGTGGTCCATAGCCAGTGATGGCTTGATCCAAAAATGTGTTTAGTACCCATACCAGACCCATTACTTTGCAATCCCCTTTTATGCAAATCTGCTCACTCTCTACTTTTGATAGGCGGGTTACATGTGGTCCAGCCTTATTGCCATTGTATTTAGAAGTACTCTGTTGCAAACCCAGACTTGACCCATCATCTTGTTTTTGGTCCTTTGTTATTGTCTCATTAGTACCTATCGTGCACAAGTGAAACGCTGTTATCAAAGATTTTTCGGTTCAATAATGCAGCTACGAACCTTGCAATGACAGTGTAAAATGGGAATCTGAATACCCTACTCACATGCAGAAAGGGGATTGATTGTGAGACTTCCTTCAAAGTATAGCAAATTCTTAACAATGTGCCCTCTGACACGATTTCATTACCAGACAAGCAACATATCAAATTTAAACTTTTACTTCAAACTGCTTCATTTACAAGATCAGTAAGTTCGATTTGAGGCCTGAGGCAGATATTCTATGAGCGGACTCCAACTGAGTTTTTATCGAGCAATTCAAACTTGATCGTCGAGCCAAACTCAAGCCTTAAAATAAAATTCGAATCGAACCGAATTCAAATACTTTAAAGTTAAGTTCAAAAAACTCTCGAACAGTTCGATAAAGTATTATCAAGTCAAACCAAGTTCAAACCAAAATTTATATTTTTATTTATCAAAATTAAAATTTAACCTCGAACTCGAATAAACAATTCAAAATTAAAGCTCAAACTCAAGTTTAAACTCGAATAAACTCGTTTATTATCAAGATCGAACCATCAAAAAACTTATTGAGTTTGAACTCAAACCCAAATTTTAAGCTCAATTCGAACTCGAGCTTGAATCTATTCATTATAAATCGAACCAAACTAAAACACCTTAATATTCGGACTCGACTCAGTTCGGCTTGAGTCCACCCTAATTGGCACTTTGCATGATGACTTCTCTTACTATTGAAAGAAAAACATGAAAGCCAGCAATCGGCAAACTCCGATATCCGTAGCACAAGTGAAGTTTAACGGGGAAAGTTCAAATTCTCGATTTCTTGTTTTGCAATAAAAAAAGATCAAATTCTCAAAGCTACTTCACAACTCACAGTGTAGAACATGGAGTGCTCAAGCATCTAACTGGTTTACTTAATAATACAAAGACCGTGAATTACATTACAGCCAACAAATCCAATCAGCTTTACATTATATTAGAAGCGTGACTCCAGGCAAGTTACTTGTCAAATTTTTAGATTTCAAAATAATAAATCTAAAATGAATTAGACGGATTATATCTCAGGTTTTGTAGGCCACATTTATCACCTGCCACGCACACTGCCGGGAGATCTGCCACCTCTCTCGCTGCCGATATCATCTTCTACTTCAATCCCATCTAAACATAGGCCATTAATGTGAAAACTCAAATCAGAACTAGCATTACTGCTCGTGGCAAGAGGGGAATCGGAGACACTAACTGTTCTGTTTCGTGTAGGCCCCGATCTCACACTATACAAAGAGGATGCTGGAATATTAGTCATCAGTGGTCGTAAATTACCAGGAATGCTTCGCCTTATGTCCTGCTCAAGATGAAATTGAAATTAAAAAAAGGAATACTCATCTTCTTTCCATTGTTCTTGATGGTTAACAGTTCAGAAGTAGAAAATAAAAAACACATGAAGAAGAAACTGAAATAAAAAATGAAAAGGAAAGAAATGACACTGATATCAGTGCATGAAGAGGCATGGGCGACATTCAGTCACTGAGTTCAGGTACATCTAGGACTAATTAACATGAAGATATGGATGAAATAAGGAATAACCACAAGCAATCTCAAATGAGTACAGGATTTGCAAACTGAAATAGTTCCCTTTGTTTTTGTCTCTCTTTTTGATGGAACAAACTGAAATACTTTAATAAACAACACACTGAAGGTCCAGGTAGGAATACTTCAACAGGCCACACAAAGAGAAGCTTATACACGGACACAGTATCCTATCTCATGCTATGCGAAAGAAAAGACTATGCCACAGAAAATGCAAAGAGATACGCACCATATGCCTTATAGCCATATCCAGTGATTTCTTTGAGAGCGTTCTTCCGAAGCCTGAGCTGTCTGGGGATGAAGATTTTGCAGACAGGTTAGCATGAGGGGAGTGCTTGTCATCTTGCTTGGGTGGTGCCAGCTTCCGCATGTTTATCACCCTTTCGACCATTTTCGTTCCAATTACAACAGGGCTCACATTGTCATTAACCCTGGAATACCCACGACTGACAGCAGGAACAGAGCCCCCACTAGCACGCATCATAACACCATTAGGAGCTCGTCCTCTTGATGGAGAGCATGACTGTCGTTTTGGTCTTCCTGTAGGACCAGGCTCAACAGAAGAAGACCGAGAACTTGGTGCTCCAGGCCTACCCCTTGTGGCTGAAAGTGGCCTTTCAGGTACTGATGTCCTCAAATTTGGTGGAGCATCTAGCGAGAAACCAGGCATCTCTGAAGGATTCCATGGTCTGGATTTCACTGTTGGAGAAGTGCCACGTGATGGCAGAGGATTTCTTGATGCCATGGACATTGGTTTTGCGACTGCATGAGACGATTTAACTGGAGGAGCAGATACACTGGGTGCACTTGATAGTGTGGATGGTCGACGAGTTGGTGTTGCTGCCCTCGATGTGGATTTAGATGGTGGTATAGAGGGTCTCGAAGTTGGTGTTGAAGATCTGGCTGTAGACCTTGATAAAGGCGTGGTGGATCTTGTCAGAACTGTAGGCTTAGTTGTGGCAACCGTGGGCTTCGTCGTGGCAACCATGGGTTTAGTTGCGACAGCTGTGGGTTTAGTTGCGGAAGCTGTGGGCTTAGCTGCGGACAGAGAGGATCTAGTCGAAGGCAATGTGGCTCGAGAAGTGGGTGTCGAAGGTCTTGAAGCTTTGGAAGCTGTGGTAATTGTGGGTCGTCCGGTTGGTGTTGCAGGTCTTGACCCTGGACCTCCTGATGATGAGGGTCTGCGAGTCCCTCCGCTTGAAGTGTTCAGCCCAGGAGACGAAGTTGGTTGTTTAGATACTAAGTTGCTCCTTGCAGCTAGCTCTGGCTGGGGATTTGCCAACTATAACCATGATGAACACAAATCACTGGGTATCATGAGTCGATGAATCCAATCATCATAAGAAGATAAATATCAATGAAATCACCCTTGTGAATTCAAAAGACTAAAATAAATGAGAGAATAAGCATCATCTTTCCTGTGGAGACTCATCCTCTGAACTAAGTAGAAAAGGTTTTAAAACTCAAATTAATTTTCAAAACTAGACGCTTAAGCCAAGTGCAGTATTGTTAAAATGGAGAGTAAATACAGTTGACAGTTCAAGCAAATCTAATGGCAAGTCTGTTATACATGCCAGCATTGAAAAAAATAAAAGATAGTAAATTAGTATGTGCCACAGGTTTAACCATTTCACATGGTCCTGCATATGGACTCCTGATCCCCAATAAGGTTTCCTTTCTTGATGAACCATACTTTATATGGGATAATAGAACCTTTTGCAATCTTGCTGCTTCCTAACACCTATAATTAAATGGTTTATAACGACCAAAGTTTCCCAAGAAACCAAACCATAAAGAATGGAAACTTTTATTTAGATCCTGTGTTTACTAAATACCAATCAAAAACCTTCGTGACAAGGAGTACTATCCAACTCATAATGTTAAGTAGCGCTCTTACTCTAGATTTCAAGGCAGTGGAGCGAACATTTGGAGTACCAAGCTGACTCATAACAGTCTTCCGCGATTCCATCTCCAAAGAAGGAAAAAGAGGAGTACCAGGAGGTGTTAGAAGCCTGAAAACAGGAAGAAAAGTGAAAAGAAAACCTCATTATGTTAATGCAAACAGGGAAAAAGAAAACCTGAAAACAATATAAAATCACTCACAGCTCCATGATCTGGCAATAACAATGGCACAGTTTTGAAAAACTAAACAAAGAATCTACATGCTCATGCATTGCTTCTTTAGTGATTAAGAAAAACATCTGCTGGATGGGAGCAAAGGCAGGCAGTGGTGGGCCCATTGGACCATTGTTGCCTCCGGCCAACCCTCCCCCGCCCCCAAATAGACAGAGAAAAAATAAAATTTACATTAAGAATCATAAAAGATGAACTTGTGCAGTGCATTTGGCACAAACATGCATTTGAATAGATGGCTCAAATTCATAAATTTTTAGTTAAGTAAAAAGAAAATCAGAATCACTAAGGTCGTGATTCAAAGAATTATCAAAAAAAAAAAAAACCTAATGTCATGATTCAAAGGCTTCAAGAAGTGATTAACCTGATGATGAAAAACCTTAAGATATATTAGAAAATTAAGGTTTCCTTTATCAAAGCTGCAATACTGATGAACTAAGAACTCCTCAAGAAGTTGAATTTGCAAGTATATTAAATAAAAACAGTTAAGCTTTCACAATACTTATAGAGCTATTGCAATTTCAGTTTCCCTTAAAAAGAAAAAGGCAACAAATAATCTAGTTTATGAAAATTTTGTAAAGGTCCAGCACTTTGGACAAACCTTTAGATGCCAGTTCTTCCTACCTCACTCAGTTCACTTTAGTTGTGTCCCCCTCAAAAACAAGAAAAAAGCCTTTTGTCTAGGGATCATATCTTCAAGCATATTACAAAGATGACTACTGCAAAAGCTAGTGGTAAAGATAACAACAAATCCTTAAATAGAACTTATGGGGAGAGGACAAGATCAATACTATGGGGAGCAACATGAAGAACCAAAGCACTAGGTTGAACAAATGAAGCAAAAACACTAGGTTCAACAAATAAGACATTAATGTCAAGTTATGGCAACATTGGACACCAGATGGAGGAAAAAGAACTCATGTGGTTCTTCTTTCTGATAAGAACTCAAGCAGTTGTTACCACAATCTAAGTTAAAGCTTAGTTGAGTCGAGAAACAATGATACTCTACTTTGGAATTCTTAAACCCATCAAATTGTCATTAGTATCTTCCTGTGAGGTTGCCAACCTATGTTCAGAAGATAGAACTACTGATTAAAAAAATTGTTCAGAAGATAGAACTGCTCTACTTGCTGCTTCTGACTTTAGGTACATGACACAATGTTCTTCACATCTAGAAAGCGTATCCACTTCCAAGTTCCAACAATTATGCATATCATCAATAATTATCAGATTTTTTCATAACCTCCAAATCGAGTAACACGATTCTTATGATACACCAAAAGTAAAGGATGTCAAAGCGAGAATTTGAATTTTTTCATTGCTACAGTGAAATATGATGAAGCATTCCCAAAAAAAATTCCGTTTTCTAGAAAAGGAAAGGGGCTGTTTTACATAAGTTGGACAAGGTACTTTGTTCTCTCCTGGGCTAAGGATGATTACAGCACACAATATAATGACAGAACTTTATATAAACACAAGTGGACAATTAAAAAAGATAAGATAAAGTAAACAAAGACGCTACTACATTACCAGTCATAGTCATTTTTATCATTTTCAGAGTTGAGAAAATCATCAGCACCAGTCTTGCGTGCAGGCGTCGATGATGAAATATTGAATATTGGAGAAATACCAGGTTTGGACCCTGCAATAAGCATAATACCAAATGACAAAGACAACACAGCTAAATCAGAAACATAACTCTTCCCAAAAATTAAGCGAAATCTGCACTCTTTTATATAAACAAATTTCAAGAAATCTACATAACTCAAGAAAGTAGAAACTGCTAGATACCTACCTAATCCAATAACTAATTCACACTCCAATCAAGCAGATAAAAACCGCAAAAAAAATATATATATATATATAATGAATAAGTGCATACCTAATGGAGCATCAAACTCTTCATAGTTATTAAGAAGAAGATTACTCTGTTCCTTCTCGCGCTTTTTCATCTCAAGAAACAATGCGAGCTCTTCTTCCTTCTCCTTCATCATCGAAGCCCTAAGCTGCTGCCTCTGCTTCATAGCTGCAGCTTGCATTTGCGATTCTTGAGCCCTAAAGCTTCGATTCATCGCTCAAAATCCAAAATATACGAAGAAACAAAAACAGGCACAACAATAGAAATTTACAGATCAAAAGACACTAAAGCCCAACTTAGCTTCTCATTCACGTCTCCAACAACAGCACAAACAATTTCCACACCAAACGCAATCATCAAGGAGCTTATTTTAGCCTTAAGTAGAAACAATTAGATCCCAAGTCGAGCTCAAGTACTGCAAAACTCGACGCACAAATCGGCATTTCTCTCACTTAACTTAAAACGAAGCTTGAACCTAGAGAGAGAAACTCCTCAGCTTGAACACACCGCCGTTGTTGAAGAACAGAGCTAAAAACCTAGAGAGAGAGAGAGAGATTGATGAGCTTGAAGAGAGCGCCACCGTTGCAGTGAAAGACGAAACTAGTGAGAGAAACTTTACACAGAAAGAAAACGTAGACAGAGAGAGATTAAGAGAGATTGAAATCATAGTGAGGAGAGAGAGAGAGAGGAGTGGCAGTGAATGTAACAAAGGAGTGGCTTGAGGGGCGAAAAGGAGAAAATGGTGATTTCGATGAGTGACGGGACAACCGTAAACAATTGCTATAGCTGTTTCTCACTTGAAGCTTACGTTTTCTGATTTTTGCTTTGGTGGATTGTGCTCGAGAAAATAAAAACTGTAATTTGTTTTTATGGTAAACATATAAGATTTTTATTTTAATATTAAAATATTAAAGGTAAATGAACTAATTTTACTGTTAAATTTTATGAATTATATTGTTAAATTTTCATTTTATATCGAGATTTTTTTCCTAACAAAATAAACATGTGATTGTTTTCGTTAATATAAAGAATTGACAGTGGTTATATTGTAAAAAATAAAAATTTATTTTAATTTTAATCAAAATATTTTGAATGTAATAAAAATTACACTAAAAATTATTTCAATATCATCAAGTATTAAAAATGTCTAACAAAAATCTATATAAAATGTTAAACTTTTAATTAAATAAAAATAAAATGATTTTTTTTTAATTTAGCATTTATCAATTCTTCATTAAAAAAAACACGTGATTTATTTTACTATAAAAAAAATTGCTTTTAGGTGCAATATCTACCGTTTGCTTTTAGGTGGATGGATGATCACGATAATGCCTTATTTTCTAATTTCCTTTTGAATTTTCAAAATGGGACTTTTTGCACTTTTGCCCTTGTACTCTCTTGTTATTTCAATTGTAGGTAGCATGGTTGTCTTATTATATCGTGATGACTGATGGATGGAAACTTATGTTCTTTCTCTTTTTTTATGTGAATTGCGATAATTGAGAGAAAATAGAAGCTCTCTTCTTTAAAATACGTTTATGGCAATTGATTGGATTATTCCCACATTTTTATGTAGTCGATATTGTTTAATACACATCATGAGTGAAAAGATAATTTACGTTAAAAAGTAGACTAAAGTTAAACAAAAGCTTTTAAAAATTAAGTTTTTTTTGTGTGTGATTAAATTAAATTTTAAATTTTAAATTACTTTTAAAATATTATTTTATGTTTCATTTAAACATTAATTAATCAGCGCTTTATACAATAACTGGTATGGTTAGGAGAGTGGTTTCTGGCATCTTAATCTCAAAGTGTTTGGCTCCTGAGAAAAATCGAAAAAAAAAAGTTATCAAAAATTTTTCTACATTTTATATTTATTTCTCTTGGATCGATGTAGATCTGTCAAGATTTTTCTAAATTTCATATTTATTTCTCTTGGATCGACATAGATCTGCCAAATAGAGGAGAAAATCAAATCGGTGATTACTGTGAAAGTCTTAGACATTTTTGGGAAATGTTGAAATTGTTTGGTGAGTAACAAAATGAGAAAGAAAATTTTCTTGCGCCTTTATTTTAAATGATTTTTTAGCTTTTGAATTATATTGGAAGATTTTTATATTCTACCAAAGTTTTTTGACGATCTTTAACATGAAAAATGGGAAAAAATACTTGTTTGGGTGCCAAGAAAATGAAGGAAAGTTCATTCTCAAGTGTTCATTAGCCCTTCTTTGAGTATGAATAGAGTACTATTGGTTATATTGGATATGGATTATACACAAAGAAAATGTTTGAATTTTATTGGCAATAAGGAATTTAAGATGTTGATTAGAGTTTTTTTTTTTAATTTTTTACTTAAATAATAGATTTTCTCAAAAGATATTTTAAATACTTTTGGTTAACTCTATTAATCCAATTGGCTGGAAAAAACTAAATTGCAACGGTTAATCATAATTCATTAATCAAATGTTTTATATCAGAATGCCACAAAATAAAATTGAGTACCAAAGTATAAGAACCCCCAAAACTTAAGAACCAAAATGCATTTAAGCCTACAAATATAATCAAAGTTCATTTTTTTTATTTAAGCCACCTATGGAGGTGGGAGTTTTCAGTTTAGGTAAACCCCAACTAGTAGATTAAAGGGAACGAAGTAATACACCCAATAAAGGCAAGGGACATGAGAACGTTAACCCTAAAAGAACCAAAATAGAACAATGAAATAAGCAGAAAGAAAGTATAATAGGAACAGAGGCCTTACAAGGCCGAAAATATCTACTTCTATTTGCATTTGCAAAGCAAAATTATTTTCAATTTGTGTAAAAAAAAAAATAGATTATTTCATAACACAAATGAGTACAACAAAATTACTAAAATTCGATCAATGTTTTAAATAGAGTGACTCTAATATAAGATACCTAATAAACCTTATATAAATGGATTCGATCTGATTTAAATGGTTAAAAATAGTTGTATGTATCAGTTCATTACCTTTAATCTATTTATCTCTCTTTATAATTTTTTTATTATTAATTTTTATTTTTAGGATTGTTAATAAAAACGTAATGTGTTTTATTATGTGTGAGAGAAAAATCAATCTTACACTTTTGTATATTATAATTCTTGCCCGAAAGTTTTTCTTTTTTCAATGAAATGTTTTGACTCTTTATTAACCACAACGGAGAAATATTAAGTTAGAATTGATGTAATGGTAATACAAATAAATAATATTAGTTAAATTTTGCGGCCACAATACAAACAAATGTGTACAATAATTTAATTCATTGGTGTGTCTAATCACACTACAACAATAAAAAAAAAAAATTGTGTCTTTGTACAATAATTATTTAATTATAACTAACTACTAATGTTGTGCCCTATGCTAATTTGGTCGGGTCCACGGGTACCTCCTTGTGGCAAACGAATTGTTCAATTCTCCTTGTTCATAAGCCGGTTCCAAAACACTTGGATCCTTTGTTGACCCGTGTGGGTCTTCTTCCTCCTTCAACGGGTACCACAAAACGATACATTTTTCGTTCTCTGATGGAGGCATAGATCGGCAATTGATGATGTAGGACGATGACGTTGATGCGCTGTTGCTCGTCGGTGGTGCCTGCTTGAGCGGTGGTGTGTTGGTTGTCATCGCGATCCGAGCTTTCTTTCTCGCTTTTTTCGACATTTTCTCCATCTGGTTTGGCTGAAAAATCATCGAGTTTTGTTACCGAAGATGATGCAACCACAATGGGTACTTTTTTAGGTGAAGAGAATACCAAAGGCTGAGAGGATTCCACCGATTCCTCTATGTAAAAATAGGTTTTAGTTTGATTTAATGTGTCCGCATATATCGTTTTATGGTGTGACCACCATTTAAAATGTGTCAATAAAAAATATATTGCATGCAATATAATTAGAAATTATAAGAGTAGCAATTAAAAGCTCAAATATGTAATTAATAAAAATAATAGCACCTAAGGAATAACGTGTTTACAGACTTAAAAAAAATTCACTCTGTATATATTTACTTTACTTTTATATAATATATTTGAATTAATTTTTAAAATAAAAAATAGATCAAATTGAAAATTGAAGCGGATCCAAACCAATTTGACCGGGTGGGATTAGATCAGATTGGCCAGGTCACCAGTTGGGCTGAGGCTTTCGTCATCCTGATTCTTCCGTGTCGGCCCAAACCCATGGTCAATGGTCAGGCCTACTAGTATCCACAATGTTACTCTGTTTATATTCGTAACTTGCAGCAAATTTTGCTTCATTTGAAATTAAACAGACAGAGAGAGAGAGAGAGAACTCAGTCAATCGCTCGAGATTGATAAATATACAGGGACGAGAGGGGAGAATCCCAAATTTATACGATTTCAATGAAGAAATCGAAAATGAGAAGCCAGGCTAGTAGCAGCAATAGCAACGATAACAGAGGAGAGAGCGTGGTGGTTGATTGTGGTAGGCGTAGAAGCTCTTGTGGTTACTGTAGATCCCCTGGTCGCAACAGCATCTCTCACGGTCTGTCGTTTTAATTTTGATTTTTTGATTAATTTGATTATTGAATAACTTGAATTGCACTGATCAAATTGGTAACTTTTAGGAGCACGAAGAATGTGGTTTTGCGAGGTGTAATTGTTGATAAACATGCGAACAGTTGTATTTTTATGCTAAGTAAGCAAATATAGTAGGTTTTTTTGTTTGGATAATTCGAGTTTGTTTTACTTTTGTCGATGGAAATGAGCTGAATTCGTGAGGTATGTTATGATCAATCCTTGTTCACTCTATTTATTTTGGTAATTTACAATATTTGAAAAAATACCAAATTAATGATTTGTTTCAATTTTATTCTTTTTGGACTTCTTTGATAATTATACTAAATGAAAATTTTCCGAAGTCTTGCTTTCATTAAATATGAGCAAGTACAGCGCTTTTGTTTGTGTGTATGTTGACCAAATTATGCTAAATGATTTCGTAATTTAATATACATCGCATTTCTAGAAAGTAGAAACACAAATGTAAATGTTGACATAAATAAATTGATTGAAAGAAAGAAACTTACTTCATGTCTGTAGGTTTAAGTCCCATCTCAAGAGGATGATATTGATGAGTAAATATATTAGTACTTATCTGTCTCAATATTTGTTTCTTCCTTGTGCAATTAAACAATAATGTAGACAAGAGATGCTTGGTTCTTATTATTTTTTTCCCCTATTTTGCCTTGTTTGTGCAGTTTTATGTGCACACAGCATGACAGTTGATGACTACCAAGGTTGGTCTATTCGACCTTTCGCGATATTTTACAAAATTAACACTTGTAATTACACTCACATGTAATGAAGAATCTCTTATTTGTGCAATGCTGTTCCCAAATTGTAGTTTGTAAGTCATATTGTGGTAAAAAGCTAAAAGGTGTGACACTCGAATATTTGTGGTTCTCTAACATACATGCAATGGTCTTGATGGATTATTAAGCTTTTAGTATGTGCAAAACCAGCGTATCATATGTGAGCCTTCTCTTGATTGCTCACTGCAAGTTTGTTATATCGTGTCAATCACCAGTAACCTG
Organism: Bretschneidera sinensis; assembly: GCA_023935145.1. Taxonomy (NCBI): domain Eukaryota; kingdom Viridiplantae; phylum Streptophyta; class Magnoliopsida; order Brassicales; family Akaniaceae; genus Bretschneidera; species Bretschneidera sinensis. Next base: position 22,127,651 of record CM043698.1, read on the forward strand.
ATGAAACCAAGTTTCTCCTTTTCCTCCCCCCCTCTTTTCCCCATTTTAAGTTAAATATATGCAATTCTTTTTACTTGTGCATCGTTTATGCCCTATTTATCGAGGGCATTGAAATAATAATGGGATTGTGGAAGTTTAGAGTCTTCCAAGGGTTTCAGTGAGTGCAATGCTTCTTTATTTTCCGTTTAGTAATGTGGTAAACATCTGACAATTGATTTCTACAGTTTCTCTTTCCCGTCTCTTTTCTTGCAGATGCATTAGTTTATTTTACCGCTTAATTAATAGCTCTCTAACCTTAATATAAAACCTGTAAATTTAAAATGGTTCTTTGCCCTTGTTGGTTATAGTATAAATTAGTTGTTAGATTTTTACTCTATTGCTTTATTGGTAGATCTTCTTGACCGAGGCTGGAGAAGATCTGGCTGTTTCCTCTACAAACCTGAGATGGAAAGGACATGTTGCCCAGCTTATACCATTCGTCTGAGGGCAAGTGATTTTGTTCCGTCTAAAGAGCAACTTAGAGTGTATAGACGAACTCAAAGGTATACTTGTGTAGTCTTTTTGTTTCTTCTTTTTAAATTATATTTTCTTGGTTAGCTTTCGTAAACAATATTGAAATGTATACTTTAGCATTATTATTTTGCCTGCTTTTTACTATGTCTGACAATATTTTCTCCTGATTAGCATCCATTATTGTCCCATCTGAATGTATTTGATGTTTCCACTCTGTCTCACTCTCTTTTCTAGTTTTATGCATACTACTTTTAGAGCTTAGCCCTAGTTCTGATTTGGGTACTGATGATGGTATATGCCTAGGTTTTTAGATGGCACTATAGATCTGAAAAAGTCCGTTGACCAAATAGAGGTTCCGACTACTACTAAGGAAACATGCAGCTGTTGCCATCATGAAGTTTCAAGCTCCGCAGGGATGAAATCCTTGTCTGGTAAAAATGAAGAAAAGAATAAGGAAGAATCAATTATGCATTATCTGTCTGAACAAATCGACAATGTGGTACATACATGCATCGAAAGTGGGGAGTTTCCTTCTGGTCTTCAATTACCTAAAGCTTCTGTCAAAAAGGTCTTAGGAGCTAAAAGGAAACTATTAACTGAAGGATCAGAAGATCTTTTATACTCCAGCAACATCGCATTCCAAATAGCAGCTGCTTTGAGGCAAGCACAATCAGCTGAGAAGGATGTGCACCAGTTAAGAGCGTTGAGAAATAGTGCAGAAGAAAATGCTTCACCTCCCAAAATTATTGCTGATAAGTTGGCAAGTTCGATGAATCAACTGTCAGAAACTTTTGGTCTGTCCACGAGGGCTTGCAATGGACATGTTAACTTTTATTCTGCTGCAAAAGATGCTTTTTTAGATAAAGATGTTCCAGTTATTACTGTCTCCAAACAATCTGGCGCAGGCAGTGACAGCAAAAATCTATGTTTTAGGAAGTGCTCTGAACATCCTCAATTGAAAAGGCGGAAGCTTGAGATACATTTAAAAAGATCCAGTTTTGATCCAGAAGAGTTTGCGTTGTATAGACGATATCAGATAAAAGTGCATAATGATGCACCCGATCACGTTACAGAAAGCTCATACAGGATGTTTTTGGTTGACACTCCCTTAGTATTTGTTCCACCATCTGGTGATAGTAAGGTTCCTCCCTGTGGCTTTGGCTCTTTCCATCAGCAATATGTGATTGATGGCCAGCTAGTTGCAGTTGGTGTGATAGACATCCTCCCTAGATGTTTGTCAAGTAAATATTTGTTCTGGGACCCAGATTATGCCTTTCTATCTCTGGGAAAGTATTCAGCCCTGCAAGAGTTAGGCTGGGTGAAAGGGAATGAAGCCCATTGCCCTAGTCTTCAGTACTACTATCTTGGTTATTACATACACTCCTGCAGTAAGATGAGATATAAAGCAGCATATCGACCATCCGAGCTTCTCTGTCCTCTTCGTTATGGGTAAGTTCTACATTTAGCAACTGACCGGTGAATACGAGGGCATGGTAGTTACTTTTTTAATATATGGGATCAACTTCATCCCAGTTTCCTACTCTGTGTGATTCCCCAAAAGTCCTTCCATTATCGTGTGATGATTTTCGATGCCATAATTGGATTATCTTTTTTGGAATATTTTTGTTAAATTTCTTTATGCAAATCTTGTAGTAAAATAGAGGCATCTGAGAATATTGAGAATCGCTCTAGCTTTCCGCCTTGTATATACCCTTGGTAATAATCTGTATTGCATGGTTCCAATCACCCATGTATCCTTGATCTGATACATATAAAGCATTGGACATTTGGGGATGCCACTTTTTATTAGAGTGATGATTCGAAGTGCTTGAGCCAGCTTGAGAGTCTGGTTGATTGTTTGTCATCATTGGAAGTCAGAAAAAGAACGGGAAGGGAAAAAAGAAAAAAAAGAGCCTATAATTGCAACCTATTCACCCTCAACATGTTCTCTCATTCCATGAGCTTGTGTTTCTCTTTGGTCAGTCACTTGATTTGTATTCCTCGAATGTGACTGATTTTATTGAGTTCAGCCCTTGAAATGTATATCTTAAATTGTATCTCATCATTACAATTAAATTTTTTATTAGCTTGTAACTGCAACATGAAATCTTATGAGTTGAAGTAATATTTCCAGGTGGGTTCCATTTGATATCGCGAGGCCTTTGCTCGACAGAAAGCCATACGTTGTCTTGTCAGATTTTTCCAGTTTACAAAGTGGGGAGCCCTCAGCACCTCGTGTCTCCGAAACTGTCACGGAGCGTCAGCATTATGATGATGACACTGGCCAAGAAGACTCGAATGATATTCTTCATATGGATGACGATGAAGAAATGATTGAACCTGAATCTGAAAGTTCTGATGATGAGTTGGACCCAGACACCAGTGGTCGGACATCTGGAATATAGGATGGTGATGTCACTAATGTTCTAATTGGGTTAAATGAATCTCGAGTTAGGTATAAGGTACATATATACTTAATGCTTTGGTGCATTGATGACCGAAAACGCATCATCAATGTTTTGTAATGGGGACTAAAATTTCATAGCTGGTATTAATCTACTGGCTCACTTGTTATTTTGGAGGTGTGAGGGACTAAAAATTTTCATAGCTGTTATACATTTACTGGCTCACTTTTTATTTTGGAAAAATGGTTAGGGAAAACAATGTTTGTATTTATATTTTTATCGTGATTCTCGGATTTTGGCTCAAATCCCCCCAATGAGGACTTCTAATTGGTTTGGGAAAAGTGGTTTCCTATTTTGTAGTTGCTTATTCTATTAGTAGTAGTAGTAGTAGTAGTAGTAGTGTTCTATTGGATGGTTGCTTGTTCTAATAGAATGAGTAGTAGTAGTCTTTTATGTTGTTCTTTTCCTATTAGTATTAGGACAATATCCTTTATATCTATATAAAAGGGGTCTTAGAGAAGGTTTGAGCTACACTTATACATTGTAAATAAGAGGGCTTTACTACTAAAACTAGGTTGAGAGCTTTGGGTGTATTGGGGTTTTGGTTTGTCAAGTAAAGAAAACATTTATAGCTAGAGCTAGTTTGGGTGTATGGGGGCTTTTGGGTTGTGAGGTAGTGAGAGTTTAGCAACTTTGCTCTTCCTAAAGTTGTAATTGAAGATTAATGAACCGGTGGGGTTTGTTTGTGGACGTAGGCAAAGAGGTTGTCGGACCACGTTAAATTGTTGCTTTCTTACTTTTTTTTGTTTTACTTATTTAATTTTCGTGTGTTTTTTGCTTAAAATTTGAGTAAGTGAATTTTAAAGGTAAAATCGCAACATATACTCGCTAGACACTACACATATATTGATTGATTAAATAATTACAGTGTAGTTGATCATTCTTGGCAGTGTGGACATGTTGTATATCAGAAGGCTACTCAGATAACATGATACAGAATTGATCTGTGTCCTTTGACAAGAACCTAGTTAGAGCTATCTGAACTTTCATTTAGTGCAACTTGCTCTAGTTTCTCTTTGCGATATATTTTTTTTCCTTTTAAGGCTTACTTTCTGTTTTGGTTTTCTTATGGATTTCTTCTTTCTTGTAGGATCTACAAGGAGCTTTTGGTTCCTCAAAAAGGAGTTACTTGGAATCCCAATTGCGTAGATATGAAAGGGTTGTGGGCGCAGAGCTGTCTGAATGAATGGTTTATTCACTTGGGTGAATTTGAATCTCCTTAGAAATTTTAAATTTTCGCAAAATTGAAGATGTACATTCTGCAGCGCGAGCTCAAGTTGCTACTGAGTCATACATCTTTTTATCATATTGTTTGCTAAAGGGATCTGCCTGCGGCGTTTCTGTACTTCTTGGACTGCTTTCATTTGATTCATTACCATTGGAAATACAGATCCTTAATCCAGATTCATTTCTTGGCTTGTATGTATGTCTCCACACTCATGTGGTTTGTTCTCTTTGTTTCCGGAATGAAATGAAGGTGGGTTTTGGACAATTGGTGTTCAATTTGAGGTTTTTCGTATTGCTGGATGTTTTTGACTTGGAGGAAACTGAAAATAATCTGTATACTACACTATTAAAATAAATTTACTTTTTTCATCTCTTTTTCAGCAAATCTGCCTTCTTTTTTCCTGTGTTATAGCAAATGGCCATCATGCAACTTTTTCCTTGGAGCTGCCTGTGTATTTCCTGTTGTAAAACAAATGAAAAAGGATGGCTTTTGCTTGTTCAGTTGTGCAATGAAGTAACGATTCAACTTGACGTCGACAACAGCACGAAGGAATAATTATTAAACAAGTGTTATTTGTAGGAAAAAATTACATTTAATTGTAAAATTTTCTGTTGACTTTTATTTTTTTTAGCTATAACAAAATAGTTTTTAAACTGTGTTAATAATTTTATTTAAGTGTTTTTCATTAAGCTTAAACATTCATTTCAAAGACAAAACGTAATTTAAACGTAAAAAAAAAAATTATAATTGAGAGATATTAAAAAAAAAAAAATTCGAAAACTAAGTTTAGACACAAAAAAATTTGTTTGCTTTTAAGTGGATGGAAAATCACGATAATGTACTCTTCTCTATTTTCCTTTTGAATTTTCAAAATGGGACTTTTTGCACTTTTGCCCTTGTACTCTCTTGTTATTGCAATTGTAGGTAGCATGGCTGTCTTATTATATTGTGATGACTGATGGATCATGGAAACTTATGTTCTCTCTCTTTTTGTTATGTGAATTGCGATAATTTAGAGAAAATAGAAGCTCTCTTAATTAAAATATGTTTATGGCAATTGATTGGATTCTTCCCACATTTTTATGTAGTCGATATTGTTTAATACACATCACATGACGAGTGAAAAATTAATTTATATTAAAAAGTAGATTAAAGTTAAAGATGAGCTTTTAAAAATTAGGTTTTTTTTATGTGATTAAATTAAATTTTAAATTTTAAATTACTTTTAAAATATTATTTTATGTTTCATTTAAGCATTACTTAATCAACGCCTTATACAATAATTTCACTCCAACAAATAATAGCTTTAGCAACATGAAAGAATTTTTTTTTCTCATAATGTAGCATGAAAGATATTTTTTTATACATATATTAATATAAAAAATTTATAAGTGTAATCTCTTTTATTTATACTCGATTACTCGGTGTGATCACTGGTATGGCTAGGAGAGTGGCTTCTGGCATCTTAATTTCGAAGCGTTTGGCTCCTGAGAAAAATCGGAAAAAAAAAGTTATCTAAGATTTTTCTAAATTTCATATTTATTTCTCTTGGATCGATGTAGATCTACCAAAGAGAGGAGAAAATCATATCTAGGATTACTTCGAAAGTCTTCGACATTTTTTGGAAATGTTGAAGTTGTTTGGTGAGTAACAAAATTCAAAAGAAAACTTTCTTGCGCCTTTATTTTAAAGAGTTTTATAGATTTTTTAGTTGATTTGAGATGATTTGAATTATACAGGAATATTATTATGTTCTACCAAAGTTTTTCGACGATCTTTAACATGAAATGAGAAAAAAGTAGTTGTTTGGGTGCTAAGAAAATGAAGGAAAGTTCATTCTCGAGTGTTCATTAGCCCTTCTTTAAGTATAAATAGAGTACTGTTAGTTATATTGGATCTGGATTATACACGAAGAAAATGTTTAAATTTTATTGGCAATAAAGAATTTAAGACGTTGATTAGAGTTTTTTATATGAAATTTTTTACTTAAATAATAGATTTTCTCAAAAGATATTTTTAATACTTTTGGTTAACTCTATTAGTCCAATTGGATGGAAAAAAACTAAATTGCAATGGTTAATCATAATTCATTAATCAAACATTTTATATTAGAATGCCACAAAATAAAAATTGTGTGCCAAAGTATAAGAACCCCCAAAACTTAAGAATCAAAATGCATTTAAGCCTACAAATATAATCAAAGTCCATTTTTTTATTTAGTTAAGCCACCTATGGAGGTGGGAGTTTTCAGTTTAAGTAAACCCCAACTCGTAGATTAAAGGGAAAGAAGTAAAACAACCAATAAAGGCAAGAGACATGAGAACGTTAACCCTAAAAGAACCCAAATAGAACAATAAAATAAGCAGAAAGATAGTATAATAGGAACAGAGGCCTTAAAAGGCTGAAAATATCTACCTCTATTTGCATTCGCAAAGCAAAACTACTTTCAATTTGTAAAGAAATCGATCATTTCATAACACAAATAAATACAATGAGTTTGATCAATGTTTTAGATGTAGCGACTCTAATATGAGATATTCAACAAACCTTTTATAATTAAATTTGATCTGATCTAAATGATTCAAGATAGTTGCATGTATATTTTTTTTACAATTTTCTCAGTATTAGATTTTTCTTTCAAAATTATTAGTAAAAGTGTAATTTGTTTTATCATGAGAGAAAAATTAATCTTGCACTTCCGTATATTATAATTCTTGCCCAAAAGTTTTTTTTTTATCAAATGTGTTGACTCTTATATTAAGTCACAATTGATGTAATGGTAATATAAATAAATAATATTAGTTAAATTTTGTGGCTAAGCACAATACAAACAAATGTGTACAATAATTTAATTCATTGGTGTGCCTAATCACACTACAACAATCATAAAAAAATTCGTGTCTTTGTACAATAATTATTTAATTATAACTACAACTGTTGTGCTCTATGCTAATTTGGGCGGGTCCACGGGTATCTCCTTGTGGCGAACGAATTGCTCAATTCTCCTTGTTCATAAACCGGTTACAAAACACTTGGATCCTTTGTTGACCCGTGTGGGTCTTCTTCCTTCTCCAACGGGCACCAAAAAACGGTACCTTTTTGGTTCACTGATGGAGGCATAGATTGGCAACTGATGATATAGGACGGTGACGTTGGTGCGCTGTTGCTTGTCGGCGGTGCCTGCTTGAGCGGTGGTGTGTTGGTTGCCACCGCGATCCGAGCCTTCTTTCTCGTTTTTTCGGTATTTTCTCCATCTGGTTTGGTTGAAAAATCTTCGAGTTTTGTTACAAAAAATGATACAACCACAATGGGTACCTTTTCAGATGAAAACGAAGAAAAAACCAAGGGCTGAGATTCTACCGATTCTTCTGTGCATATATTGTTTTATGGTGTGACCACCATTTAAAATGTGTAAATAAAAAAAGTATTGCATGCAATGTAATTAAAAATTATAAAAATAACAATTAAAAATCTAAATGTGTAATTAATAAAAATAATAGTACCTAAGGAATAACGTGTTTACATACTTAAAAAAAAATTCACTCTGTATATATTTACTTCACTTTTATATAATATATTCGAATTAATTTTTAAAATAAAAAATAGATCAAATTGAAAATTGAAGCGGATCGAAACCAATTTGACCGGGTGGGATTAGATCAGACTGGCCAGATCACCAGTTGGGCTGAGGCTTTCGTCATCCTGATTCTTCCGTGTCGGCCCAAACCCATGGTCAATGGTCAGGCCTACTAGTATCCACAATGTTACTCTGTTTATATTCGTAACTTGCAGCAAATTTTGCTTCATTTGAAATTAAACAGAGAGAGAGAGAGAGAACTCAGTCAATCGCTCGAGATTGATAAATATACAGGGACGAGCTGAGAGGGGAGAATCCCAAATTTATACGATTTCAATGAAGAAATCGAAAATGAGAAGCGAGGCTAGTAGCAGCAATAGCAACAATAACAGAGGAGAGAGCGTGGTGGTTGATTGTGGTAGGCGTAGAAGCTCTTGTGGTTATTGTAGATCCCCTGGTCGCAACAGCATCTCTCACGGTCTGTCGTTTTGATTTTGATTTTGTGATTAATTTGATTATTGAATAACTTGAATTGCACTGATCAAGTTGGCAACTTTTAGGAGCACGAAGAATGTGATTTTGCGAGGTGTAATTGTTGATAAACATGCGAACAGTTGTATTTTTATGCTAATTAAGCAAATATAGTAGGTTTTTTTGTTTGGATAATTCGAGTTTGTTTTACTTTTTTCGATGGAAATGAGCTGAATTCATGAGGTATGTTATGATCAATCCTTGTTCACTCTATTTATTTTGGTAATTTACAGTATTTGAAAAAAGATCAAATTAATGATTTGTTTCAATTTTATTCTTTTTGGACTTCTTTGATAATTATGCTAAATGAAAATTTTGAAAATTTTCCGAAGTCTTGCTTTCATTAAATATGAGCAAGTACAGCGCTTTTGTTTGTGTGTATGTTGACCAAATTATGCTAAATGATTTCATAATTTAATATACAGCGCATTTCTAGAAAGTAGAAACACAAATGTAGATGTTGACATAAATAAATTGATTGAAAGAAAGAAACTTACTTCATGTCTGTAGGTTTAAGTCCCATCTCAAGAGGAGGATATTGATGAGGAAATATATTAGTACTTATCTGTCTCAATATTTGTTTCTTCCTTGTGCAATTAAACAATAATGTAGACTAGAGATGCTTGGTTCTTATTATTTTTTTCCCTATTTTACCTTGTTTGTGTAGGTTTATGGGCACACAGCATGACAGTTGATGACTACCAAGGTTATATTTTACAAAATTAACACTTGTAATTACACTCACATGTAATGAAGAATCTCTTATTTGTGCAATGCTGTTCCCAAATTGTAGTTTGTAGGTCATATTGTGGTAAAAAGCTAAAAGGTGTGACACTCGAATATTTGTGGTTCTCTAACATACATGCAATGGCCTTGATGGATTATTAAGCTTTTAGTATGTGCGAAACCAGCGTATCATATGTGAGCCTTCTCTTGATTGCTCACTGAAAGTTTGTTATATCGAGTCAATCACCAGTAACCTGATGAAACCAAGTTTCTCCTTTCCTTCCCCCCTCTTTTCCCCATTTTAAGTTAAATATATGCAATTCTTTTTACTTGTGCATCGTTTATGCCCTATTTATCGAGGGCATTGAAATAATAATGGGATTGTGGAAGTTTAGAGTCTTCCAAGGGTTTCAGTGAGTGCAATGCTTCTTTATTTTCCGTTTAGTAATGTGGTAAACATCTGACAATTGATTTCTACAGTTTCTCTGGCCCGTCTCTTTTCTTGCAGATGCATTTGCTCTATTTTACCACTTAATTAATAGCTCTCTAACCTTAATATAAAACCTGTAAATTTAAAATGATTCTTTGCCCTTGTTGGTTATAGTATAAATTAGTTGTTAGATTTTTACTCTATTGCTTTATTGGTAGATCTTCTTGACCGAGGCTGGAGAAGATCTGGCTGTTTCCTCTACAAACCTGAGATGGAAAGGACATGTTGCCCAGCTTATACCATTCGTCTGAGGGCAAGTGATTTTGTTCCTTCTAAAGAGCAACTTAGAGTCTATAGACGAACTCAAAGGTATACTTGTGTAGTCTTTTTGTTTCTTCTTTTTATTCTTCTTTTTAAATTATATTTTTTTGGTTAACTTTCATAAACAATATTGACATGTATACTTTAGCATTATTATTTTACCTGCTTTTTACTATGTCTGACGATATTTTCTCCTGATTAGCATCCATTATTGTCCCATCTGAATGTATTTGATGTTTCCACTCTGTCTCACTCTCTTTTCTAGTTTTATGCATACTACTTTTAGAGCTTAGCCCTAGTTCTAATTTGGGTACTGATGATGGTATATGCCTAGGTTTTTAGATGGCACTATAGATCTGAAAAAGTCCGTTGACCAAATAGAGGTTCCGAATACTTCTAAGGAAACATGCAGCTGTTGCCATCATGAAGTTTCAAGCTCCGCAGGGATGAAATCCTTGTCTGGTAAAAATGAAGAAAAGAATAAGGAAGAATCAATTATGCATCATCTGTCCGAACAAATCGACAATGTGGTACATACATGCATCGAAAGTGGCAAGTTCCCTTCTGGTCTTCAATTACCTAAAGCTTCTGTCAAAAAGGTCTTAGGAGCTAAAAGGAAACTATTAACTGAAGGATCAGAAGATCTTTTATACTCCAGCAACATCGCATTCCAAATAGCAGCTGCTTTGAGGCAAGCACAATCAGCTGAGAAGGATGTGCACCAGTTAAGAGCGTTGAGAAATAGTGCAGAAGAAAATGCTTCATCTCCCAAAATTATTGCTGATAAGTTTGCAAGTTCGATGAATCAACTGTCAGAAACTTTTGGTCTGTCCACGAGGGCTTGCAATGGACATGTTAACTTCTATTCTGCTGCAAAAGATGCTTTTTTAGATAAAGATGTTCCAGTTATTACTGTCTCCAAACAATCTGGCGCAGGCAGTGACAGCAAAAATCTATGTTTTAGGAAGTGCTCTGAACATCCTCAATTGAAAAGGCGGAAGCTTGAGATACATTTAAAAAGATCCAGTTTTGATCCAGAAGAGTTTGCGTTGTATAGACGATATCAGATAAAAGTGCATAATGATGCACCAGAGCACGTTACAGAAAGCTCATACAGGATGTTTTTGGTTGACACTCCCTTAGTATTTGTTCCACCATCTGGTGATAGTAAGGTTCCTCCCTGTGGCTTTGGCTCTTTCCATCAGCAATATGTGATTGATGGCCAGCTAGTTGCAGTTGGTGTGATAGACATCCTCCCTAGATGTTTGTCAAGTAAATATTTGTTCTGGGACCCAGATTATGCCTTTCTATCTCTGGGAAAGTATTCAGCCCTGCAAGAGTTAGGCTGGGTGAAAGAGAATGAAGCCCATTGCCCTAGTCTTCAGTACTACTATCTTGGTTATTACATACACTCCTGCAGTAAGATGAGATATAAAGCAGCATATCGACCATCCGAGCTTCTCTGTCCTTTTCGTTATGGGTAAGTTCTACATTTAGCAACTGACCGGTGAATACGAGGGCATGGTAGTTACTTTTTTAATATATGGGATCAACTTCATCCCAGTTTCCTACTCTGTGTGATTCCCCAAAAGTCTTTCTATTATCGTGTGATGATTTTCGATGCATAATTGGATTATCTTTTTTGGAATATTTTTGTTAAACTTCTTTATGCAAATCATGTAGTAAAATAGAGGCATCTGAGAATATTGAGAATCGCTCTAGCTTTCTGCCTTGTATATTCCCTTGGTAATAATCTGTATTGCATGGTTCCAATCACCCATGTATCCTTGATCTGATACATATAAAGCATTGGACATTTGGGGATGCCACTTTTTATTAGAGTGATGATTAGAAGTGCATGAGCCAGCTTGAGATCCTGGTTGATTGCTTGTCATCATTGGAAGTCAGAAAAAGAACGGAAAGGGAAAAAAGAAAAAAAGAGCCTATAATTGCAACCTATTCACCCTCAACATGTTCTCTCAGTCCATGAGCTTGTGTTTCTCTTTGGTCAGTCACTTGATTTGTATTCCTCAAATGCTACCGATTTTATTGAGTCCAGCCCTTGAAATGTATATCTTAAATTGTATCTCATCATTACAATTAAATTTTTTATTAGCTTGTAACTGCAACATGAAATCTTATGAGTTGAAGTAATATTTCCAGGTGGGTTCCATTTGATATCGCGAGGCCTTTGCTCGACAGAAAGCCATACGTTGTCTTGTCAGATTTTTCCATTTTACAAAGTGGGGAGCCCTCAGCACCTCGTGTCTCTGAAACTGTCACGAAGCGTCAGCATTATGATGATGACACTGGCCAAGAAGACTCGAATGATATTCTTCATATGGATGACGATGAAGAAATGATTGAACCTGAATCTGAAAGTTCTGATGATGAGTTGGACCCAGAAACCAGTGGTTGGACATCTGGAATAGAGGATGGTGATGTCACTAATGTTCTAATTGGGTTAAATGAATCTCGAGTTAGATACAAGGTACATATATACTTAGTGCTTTGGCGCATTGATGACCGAAACCGCATCATCAATGTTTTCTAATGGGGACTAAAAAATTTCATAACTGGTATTAATCTACTGGCTAACTTTTTATTTTGGAGGTATGAGGGACTAAAAATTTTCATAGCTGTTATACATTTACTGGCTCACTTTTTATTTTGGAAAAATGGTTTGGGAAAACAATGTTTGTATTTATATTTTTATCGTGATTCCCGGATTTTGACTCAAATTCCCCAAGGAGGACTTCTAATTGGTTTGGGAAAAGTGGTTTCTTATTTTGTAGTTGCTTATTCTAGTAGTAGTAGTAGTAGCGTTCTATTGGATGGTTGCTTGTTCTAATAGGAGGAGGAGTAGTAGTAGTCTTCTATGTTCTTTTCTTATTAGTATTAGGACAATATCTTCTATATCTATATAAAAGGGGTCTTAGAGAAGGTTTGAGGTACACTTATACATTGTAAGTAAGAGGGGTTTACTACTAGAACTAGGTTGGGAGATTTGGGTGTATTGGGGTTTTGGGTTGTCAAGTAGAGAAAACATTTACAGCTAGAGCTAGTTTGGGTGTATGGGGGCTTTTGGGTTGTGAGGTAGTGAGAGTTTAGCAACTCTGCTCTTCCTAAAGTTGTAATTGAAGATTAATGAACCGGTGGGGTTTGTATGTGGACGTAGGCAAAGAGGTTGCCGAACCACATTAAATTGTTGCTTTCTTGCTTTTTTTTGTTTTGCCTATTTAATTGTCGTAGTTGTGTTTTTTGCTTAAAATTTGAGTAGGTGAATTTTAGAGGTAAAATCCCAACATATACTCGCTAGACACTACACATATATTGATTGATTAAATAATTACAGTGTAGTTGATCATTCTTGGCAGTGTGGACATATCGTATATCAGAAGGCTACTCAGATAACATGATACAGAATTGATCTGTGTCCTTTGACAAGAACCTAGTTAGAGCTATCTGAACTTTCATTTAGTGCAACTTGCTCTAGTTTCTCTTTGTGATATATTTTTTTCCTTTTAAGGCTTTCTTTCTGATTTCGTTTTCTTATGGATTTCTTCTTTCTTGTAGGATCTACAAGGAGCTTTTGGTTCCTCAAAAAGGAGTTACTTGGAATCCCAATTGCGTAGATATGAAAGGGTTGTGGGCGCAGAGCTGTCTGAACGAATGGTTTATTCACTTGGGTGAATTTGAATCTCCTTAGAAATTTTTAAATTTTCGCAAAATTGAAGATGTACATTCTGCAGCACGAGCTCAAGTTGCTGCTGAGTCATACATCTTTTTATCATATTGTTTGCTAAAGGGATCTGCCTGCGGCGTTTCTGTACTTCTTGGACTGCTTTCATTTGATTCATTACCATTTGAAATACAGATCCTTAATCCAGATTCATTTCGTGGCTTGTATGTATGTCTCCACACTCTTGTGGTTTGTTCTCTTTGTTTCCGGAATGAATGAAGGTGGGTTTTGGACAATTGGTGTTCAATTTGAGGTTTTTCGTATTGCTGGATGTTTTTCTGACTTAGAGGAAACTGAAAATAATCTGTGTACTACACTATTAAAATAAATTTACCTTTTTCATCTCGTTTGAAGCAAATCTGCCTTCTTTTTCCTGTGTTATAGCAAATGGCCATCATGCAACTTTTCCTTGGAGCTGCCTGTATATTTCCTGTTGTAAAACAAATGAAAAAGGATTGCTTTTGCTTGTTCAGTTATGCAATGAAGTAACGATTCAACTTGGCGTCGACAACAGCACGAAGGAATAATTATTAAACAAGTGTATTTGTAGGAAAAAATTACACTTAATTGTAAAATTTTCTGTTGATTTTTATTTTATTTTAATTATGACAAAACAGTTTTTTAACTGTGTTAACAGTTTTATCTAAGTGCTTTTCATTAAGCTTAAGCATCAATTTCAAAGACAAAACGTAATTCAAGCATAAAGAAAAAGAGAATGCAATTGGGAGACATTCAAAAGAAGATCGAAGACTAAATTTAGATTCTAAGGTAGTTTACCTTCACATGTAAATCTCTCATTTAGTTTCTTAGCTTGATCTTGGTTCAAAAACTTTTTTTGAAAATGTTTTAGTCAATCGAAAACTCATTTTTGTCAAAAATTGACTTAAAAGTCAATGGCATGTTTGGGTAACAATTTTTTGTCTCCAGTTTTCGAAAATGAAAACTAAAAACAATTTTTTGATATTTTATAGAGAAAACATGTTTGGATAACTGTAACTTCAAAATTGTTTCTAAAACAGAAAACAGTGAAATGTTATTTGGATAATCTTATTTTAAAAATTGTTTTAGTACACCTTGTAATTATTTTTAGTTTTGAGTTTAAATTTAAAATATATTTTAATTTTATTTATCATATTAACTAAATACTTAAAAATAATTAATATTATTTTATTTTTAAAATTTTAATATTTTTTATATACCATGAAGGAAGAATGAAACATAGAAGTGAACACTGATTTAAGCTATTTTTCGAAAATTATGTCAGAAGACACCAATTTGGGGTTTTCATAAAATTGTTTTTGAAAATCACTTTTGAAAACTGTTTGCCAAACATGGAAAGCAGTTTTTGAAAACTGAAAACAATTTTCGAAAATATCATCCAAACATGCCCCAAGTTTTCTAAAACTGACAGTCTACTGTAGGAAATAGACAGTAGATTGTGAAAGAGACAGAGAGTTTCACGGTTGGCTATCCAAATCATTTTGAGCCCAAAATTTCAAATTCAATAGAGGATAGATGAATGTCTATTTTTCACAATCAACTATCCTGTTGAGAAAAACAATTAGTTTTCAAAATCTGGACACGAGATTTTAGCAATTAATGCTCCAAACCTACCAAATCTGTGTCTAACGGTCATATAAGGCCAATGCTATAAAAAGCCCTCATAAATGAGCATTTAAACAACAAGAAAGAACATTCAATTTGAAAATCAACTTATTAATACTCTTGAAAGCTTTGAAAATTTTCTTTAAGCCATTTATCAAGTTTTGTTCTTAAAAGAAAAATCATCTTCATATTGTAAAACATTTATTGTCATCTCTTTCTTTTATATTAAATATTCATCGTTGTAAAGAGAAAGAGTAGGTATAACTCTTAAAGTGTTTAGGATTAAACATTTAATTGTACCTTACTTGTGGAAGAGAGTGCTTGTAAGGTTTGTGCAACACTCGTGAAGTTGTTCGATTACTATTAGTGGATTGTTTCAAGGAAGTTCCTTGAAGAGAGTGGACGTAGGGTCAGAGACATTTCGATATTGCCGAACCACTATAAACAGAGTTTGCATATTCTCTTGCCTTACTCCCCCTTACTCCTTTAATTTCAAGCATCTTATTTATTGTGTGATTTGCTTAAGTAAATTGTTAAAAACTTGTGTGTTAATTGCAAAAAAAAAAATTACAGCCAAATGGAGACAGACACGATGGGGTAATTAACCATCTAAGGTGGTAAGTTAACAAATACATTTAGTTGTCTAGTAATCTTTTGGCCCAAATTTGGTCAAAATCAGACCAATTGTTTGAATTGCTCCAAATTGACAAAATCAAAAGTTAAATTATCCATTTTGAAAATTGAAATGACAAACTACTACTTAACCCTAAACCTAGAGAGAATTTTGAAATTAAACCCAAAAAAAATTGTCTAATCCGGTCAATGAAAGATGCATGACACAAGGGTCAATTTCATTGTTGGATGAAGAGAATTTTTTTTTTCTCTCTTTTCATTCCATTCAATGGTGAGATGGACATTTTATGCCATATATTTTTAATGAACTTATGTTAAATAAGAACTTCTCATATTTGTAGAACTAATCATGTATGGTGGTGGTATGAAAATGAGATTTAAAACTGAAATCAAAGTAAAATGATAACTTTAGCTTTTGAATAATAAAATTATTACAGTAATAAAAAAATAAGATTCTATCTCCCAAATTTTAATTTTATATTACTAAATATAACGTTAATGATTTTTTAACAACGAGACATTCATATTTGCGAAAGCAATTCTTCTTTTGGTCTCGCATGGTTTTTTTCCTACATTTATGTAGAATTTATTAAAAAAAATACGTAATTTTTTTTTTATGAAATTCCCGTGGATATGAAAAAAGAAAAGCAATGCACTGAAAACGTCAAGTCCGTTTAAGATTAAAATTTGAATTTTCTACCTTTATTTATCTTAATAAAATATAAAACCATTTCATAAATTACCTTTTAAAAGGAATTTGTTTCGAAAATATAAACTATTTCAAAATCTCTCTCAAAAATTAAAATTAACAATCTCTCCCACCGAAACAACTAACCATCCACCAAAGAAAAGGTTTGCATTTTGGAATGCATAGGGAAGTTGGCTTACCAAACAACCCATTTCTGCTCAAGGGGATCACATGCAAGTTTTATGCTGCAAACAGCCAAACAGGAGATATCAATAGAGCAATTTTGTACTGAGGGTGGGAATTGCTAGATAAATCAATTTTCTTACTACCATTGCTACCCTAGAATCACCATTTCACAAAACTGTTAGCCCTTTTGACAGATATCAATTTAACAACATTGTGATGCCAAATCATTCTGCAGTTCTCTGGGTAATGGAGTATAACACAACAAAAGAAAAGGAGTTTTAAGAGAGATAAAAAGGGAGGACCCTTAAATAGCTGAAACTTTTTTCTTCTTCACTTTGGAACACAAGATTCAATTTAGTTTGAACATCAACTGAATCAGAATTAACGATAGGTTGTTTTCAATCAAGTTATTAACAGTAAGTTGGGCAAAGCTGCCGAAACGATGGAATTCACATGGGTTGAACAAAGAACATTGATGGAGTTCAGAGAATGTACACAATTGAAAGTGAAGTTGAAGGGTAGTGGGTCATCAAGCATCATCTGCATCACTCCCAACATGTGCTTCATGACTGACCCAGTAATTGCTTCCATCAGGACCAGATACCTTACACCTGCTCAACATCATAACCCATAAAACCTCAGTCAAGAACATCAACTCAAAACCAGAACTCTAACAAGTTTCTCTCTCCAAAAAATCTAGTCATCTACTGACCGTTCAAGGACAGATTTTCCTTCCTTGTACTTCTGGCTTTTCTCATGGGCAATCTCCTGAAACAAACCTTCCATATAACTAACACCAACAAGGAAATACACACAAACCACGATTTTTTAAATCTCTACTACCAAACCAAGATTTTTTAAATCTCTACTACCAAATCTTACATATTTCCACCCCACGATTGATCCACACCCAACACAGAAAATGTCAGCCACAGTATGCAGTCCAGTGATCATCATTCTTTCGTCTTTCTCTCCAACAGAGACATTCACTCTGTCAAAACAATAGGAGATGTGAATTCATCCATAAAATGACCAATCATGAACAAATATGGTCTTATCTTTTCAAAAGAGCGTGTGAGAAGATGTCCATGGACATCCATAATTATCATATGTCACAATTTCATCCATTAAAATATGATACCTGCAGTTATAATGTTACATCACCACTATCATTCAACTCTCCTGTTCCGCAGAGACTAAAATTGGCAAATAAAGGTAAAAAATTGATGCTTTGAAGCAGTTAATGATCTCTTATACATGATGAACAGACCATTGAATCATTACAGAGAAATACGCAACTTACTAGATCAACAATGAACTTAGTTTACCACAACGTATTATATTATAGTCCATTCAGGGAAATGAACTAGAGTAGTCTTCAAACAGAAATCCAGTTGAGCAAGAGACATATTAACAACATGTCATTCATAGATGAAAGTATAAGCAGTAAACTGTTTTCACAACCACGCAATTTCTCTTTTCTTATCCTTTTACCGGTTGGTACTAGTACAACACAACTGGCACCTTATGGCATTGGCAAATTTTAGACTCATTGCAATATAAACTATTTCAAGATGGTTTTGCAATTGAGATATAAATATATATTATTGAGGTGGCCATAGAAAACTTACACTTTATTGAAGAGATAAGCTTTCCCATGCCTGCAGTGGAAAGACTGAATAAAAGCACAGGAAAAATAAGTTGTCATTTGGTTTGCTTCTTATACAACCCCACATCATTATTGTTGCACACTATGAAAATTGTCGGAAAGTTAAAAGACGAGAAAAAGCCTCCAATATGCTGATTTTTCATCAAGATCATTCTTAAGGACATTATAATCCCATATCATCTAAACATTAAAGGTAATGTAGACAAGTGACAGAAGCAACTCACTCTGCTTAGAACCTACTACCTGCTATATCAAGACACTTGCAAGAGAGACATACATGAATATATGCAAATATATGTGTATAGCCATATGCATATATGCAAGACATAACTGGTTACCAAAGCATAAGAATGATATCGAGCTAGAAATTGTGATCCAAATTCATGCTTTAAAATAGAAAGCACAACTTGGCCCACCAAAGGAGACGAACATTTGAAAGCTTTCCCTAACTCTCCAACTGTGCCAGAATCAGATATTGAAGCATCCTTAACCTCATAATTTGGAATAGTAATCACACGACTCACACCAGAACCATCATCCACCGTATTTCTCTCAGGCATCCATCATATATGCACTTGAAGTTTAATTGAGAAGCTCGATGCATAGGATGATTGCATTTTCAACAAGAAGATTTTTGGGCAGGGCTGGGCAATTCTGAGAGCTAGTCATGGCACAGATGAACCAGGCTGGGGAATCCGAATTTAACAAATATATCATAGGCATTCAAGTTCTTCATCAAGAAGAAACAGTAGAAGGCTTCAATCCGGTTTTGAAAATCTAGTCATGTATGCACAATGCATCAATTCATCCCAGAAGTTACAACCGTCATAAAGTGCAAGAGCCTTTAGAGAAGATATGACATCCAACTATCTAACTATAGCAAACACACACAGAATTTCCTTGAAAGATAATGAAATCGGGTCCATCAGGCGTACAGATTTCAGTTCATTTAAAAAAATCCTTTTAAAGTCAACACATAAGCACCGCTACTCTAAAAAGCTTGCAAAAACAGTATACATTTGCAATCTAACCACAATGAAATCCTAGATAGAGTAATTCTTGCGCAAGAAAAGTATGCATATTGAACTTCAATGAAGAGACAAAACAGGGCCCAAATGAAATATCCCCAATTCCTCATTTTTTAAGCTAAATTATAATAGCTGACCAATCAAGCATCACAGAGTCTGCTAAGTTATCAGATCTATTAGTTCATTAAACAAGATGCCACTGGATAACAGTCATTATAATAAATGCTCCATCATTACAATGGTACATCGAGTATATTGTAGTTACTAAATATATAAAGTTTCCTTTAATTCTTCATTTCTTGGAAAAAAAATCCTCTCACCATAATAAACTTACTTAAAATCGTCATAAAACGAAAACACCCACATATAAAGCGTACCCATCAAAGAGCATACATAATTTTCATTTAAAAAAAAGTCGACATCAACCAAACAATTGTACACAAATGAAAATTTTCCAGACTATCATAAAACAATAAAGAATCAACAAATCAAAGGATGAAAAAGATTTAAAAAAAAAAAAAACTAACCTTGGACATGATGTCCTCGCAGAGAGCAAGATGGATCCTACAGTGCTTGCAGCTATAGATCTTCCCTTCAAGATTCACCACAAATAACCTCCCCATCTATATCCACACAGATCTTTTGACGATAATCTATAAGTCTATATATCAATCAAGAGAAATTAAAAATAAAATTCAGATAAAAGGAGTTGGTTGTTGAGGAAATCAGTGAAAGAAACAAAGAATGCGTAAGATTGAAGAAGATGGATCAATTGTATGCGCAAAAAATGGAACCAGAATGAAAGAAAAGGAGATGCTAGAGGAAGGAAGAAAAGAAAGGAATAGAGAGACGGAGAGCTTGTTAGAAGAATCGTTGAATTGTTAATGATTCTTTCTCTCTTTGGTCTTGTGTAGTTTGCAAGAAATGCGGACCGAGAACCTATCTGCCTACATCAATATTTCAATATTATTATCACCTTTTTCTGTTAAAGTGGGACTTGACAAGACGTGTAGTACTGTATTCTATGGGGTTTTCCGTTTATTTTAAATATTTTATTTTTCATTTTTATTTAATTAGCAGTAGTATTATTAATCCTCTCCGGCCCCTTAGGTGTTGTCTGGTTTAGAGTACAAAAGTGGGGTTCGGTGGGAATAGGAGTAAGTCTCCTATTTGTCATGCCATTTTGCCCTTGTTATTTCATCACAATTACAGGTGTATATAAACAAAACGCGCACACTTTTCACTCTTCTTCTTCTTCTCCTCCTCATTTTTCTGAATCCTAAAGAAACATGAGGTAAAGTTTTCTTCTTAAAATTCTTCTCTCCTTTATTTTTTTCTTCGCTTATCTTCTTCTTCCTATTTCACACCCAATTTCTTTATTGTACTTGGTTTTTCTTTACTTTTTTACTTTTTTTCTTTTCTTCTCTGTTTTTATTTTTGACGCCCTGATTTTCTTTCCCTTTCTCTTTTTTCTTTCTCTCATCTTCTTGTTTGAACGCCCAATTTTTATAGCTTTTTTTCTTTTCTTTTTTTAATTTCTTCTCTTCTTTTTCTTTTTTTCTTCCTTCTCTGGTTTTCTGTTGCACAATTTGATTTTTCTTTGCTTTCTTTTTCTTTTATTCTTTTCTTCTCTGTTTTTTACCTTCGATGCCTTGGTTTTCTTTCCATTTCTCTCTTTTTTTCTCATCTTATCTTCTTCCTTGTACCTTGAACCATGTACGCCTAGATTTTAAATTATCTGTTGTAAATTGCCTCTGACTATTTTATATATCAATACAATTGAATCTGCTAGTAAAATTGCACTATGAATTGATTATTAGTCTGATCTTGTTTGAATTGATATGAGATCCCGATGTATACTTGTTTCCATTGATGTTAGTGCTTTGATCTAATGGCTAGCTAAGAGAGATCTTTCAGAGAAGGGAAAGATCGATTGAACTAGGGTTGAAAGAGAAGGAATCAGGGGAAAATCATTTTTATATTAGGGGTAATTATGTCTTTCTATTAGTAATACAACTTTAATAGTATCTTTCAACCTCTAGACCAAACATGGGATAGAGCGGCACAGATTTAGTCAATCTCATTAACCAAACAAAAAATACAAATAATTTCATTTTAATATTTTTTTAATCTTAATTTTATTTCATTATAATTATATCTTTACGCGTGAATCAAACGAACTCTTATTGTTAGACATATTTTCACTTACATACAAGTATGATTAGGGTAGACTCAAACTAATTTTTAATTGATTTACTCGAATTTGATTTCAGTCAAAACTTGGTTAAAGCTCATCTCGTCAAGTTTCAAGTCAAACTCGAACTTGAAAAATAGGCTTGAATACCTTATACAGTCGAGTTTGAATACTTTACTATTCAGTTTATGAATCTCACAAACAATTCATTTAATTTAAAATTTTAAAATATTTTATATAATATATATTAATATTTATAGGCTTGAGTATTAAATATTTATTTAATTAGCAATAGTATTATTAAACCCTTATTCTTAATTTCCTATACTTCGTCTGACGGTTTGTTCTTTGCACTAAACCCGGTATTGTTTGACATATTGGTTATATTTCGATACAATTTAAAACCAATTATAAATAAAAATTTATTTTTAAAATTTATCAAAAATTTAATTAGATCAAATCAAATCACATATTAATTGATATTTAATAAAATTTGATTTAAATTGACTAGATTTTTAATAATTTAAAAAAAAAAACTCAAACTTAAAACTTATTTTAAATTAAACCAAAATATTGTTATTTTTCTTTATATATATATATATATATATATATATATATATATATATATATATATATGATGTATAATGTATGCCCCCACATATCTTTAGACAATTCTCTACCAGAACTAGAAGGAACAAGAAAGTAAAGTAAAAAATGATTTGAAATTCATGCCATAATCATAGAGAATGAGTAAAACCAAGTTTGCTTTGTTTTCTTCTTTTTTATTTCATGTCCTATAAACTTGCATGTATGGAGATTAAAAGTTCAAATTTTACTTCATTAAAAAAAACAATCAAATTATCTCATTTTATAAATTATTTTAACTTTTTTAACCTCTATACTATTACTTCAAAGTTTGAATCATGCAAAACAAATATCTTTTTTTACCATAATAATGATAAGTCGAATCTAGCTCAAAACATTACCTACAAAAAGAAATAAGATATCATACCGTGTCGGTCCGGTATGACCCACACTTTCATGGATCATGCCGTGCTTGGCACGGTGCTATTTTTTGTGCCGTGTTGGGCTTACTTTTTGAGGTCCACAGCACGATACGAAGTCCAACACGACCCGACATGAAGCACGGCACGAGATACGACTATAACAGATAATTAATTCAAAATTATATATAATTTTATGCCACTAAAATAATAAGTAAAAAATGAAAATTTTTGATATTTTAGGATTGTGGAAAAAAATGAAAATTTTTTGCCTCATTCTTAACATAATGACACTTGATTTACTCATTCATAAATGAAACAAATTCACCTAAAATTACACATTAACGTAAATTAAATCAAACCTAAACAAATATTTATCATTTGTGAATTTTTAATTTAAATATTGAAGTTATAATTAATTGATTTTAACATAATAACATATGATACAATGAACTAAAACATTAAGAGGAAATCATATAATATTATTCTTTTTAATCTACCGAATGAAACTTAGTTGCATAGCTTGGTTAGGTAGCTCATCATTCAATTTTTAAAGTCGTTTGTCTATGAATTGGATATGCTTGTTATTTTTTTATATTTAAAGGTAAAAAAGGTTATAAAATTTACTTTTCGAAATTATTAATAATATTTTATGTCTTTCTAATTTTTAAAATTTATAAGTTGTTTTTATATTTCACCTTTGTAAGTCATTTCATTTTCTTTCTTTATTTTATTTGTTGTTTTATTGTAAATTATTTATTTGAAAGATTTTTTAAAGTTGTAATTTTTAAATTATTTGTTTATGTTGTTGTTTTTGTTCAATTTCTAAATTATTTGTAATATTTAAATTCGTCAATAAAATTATTATTTTTTCTATACAATTATAAGTATTCAATTCAATATTTATAATTTTTTTTTATTGTTTTCAACAAAATATATAAAAAAAAATCAATATATACCTATAAGACCTATGGATCGGCACGGCCCAGTAACCATGCGAGTCTTGGGTAGTGACAGACTGAGATTTTTAAAAACACGACACAACACAAAAAAACAGAAGTATGGAACGAAAGTACAGTGGACCAGCACGGCCCACTGCCACCCCTAGAGATGTATTATTAAGAGTTTTGGGCCTAATTAATTAGGTTAGCATTTATATTGATTACCCAAGTGGCCCAATAGGCCTTTCTTTCTTCTATGCCCAATAGGCCTATTTAAGGAAATACTGAACTTGCTTACCTCCACCTGTAGGTACTGTTTGATAGAGTATAAAGATTTTAATAACAAACATAAATTATGTCAAAACCCTTTCAGTTTTTGGAATGCATTAAAACCTGAAAATATATTAAAAATTGAATTTGTTTTCGTTAAATTTTTTTCACTTTTGTTTTACCAAGAGGTGGGAAATGGTCGGGTACAAACGGAGTCTTACGCATAATGGGCTAACGAGTGTTAAAGTTATTCGTTTTTTAATGTCTTATTTTTCATATCCATACCCATATTTTAACGGACGGATAACGAATTAAAAACAAATATGAAAAAATTTCTTATTTAAGTGAGAAAAAAAGACTCGGACCAAATACGGGCAGAGTTACGGGTAATAGATTAATGGATACGAGCTAAAAATATCCGTTTCTTAAAGGGTCTTATTTTTTATTTTTGTACCCGTATTTTAGCATACGGGTAATGAGTCGGGTCAAAATGTTTTACCTCTAATTTTACCAATCATAAAACAATTTTACTTTCATTACTATTTTATAAAAAACTTTATTTCAAAAACTATTTTAATAGATATAAATTAAAAATACTGTTAAGCCAAATGTTATCTTAGTACATACTTACTTGACAAGCTTGACATGGAGTGATAGCCATAGTTTTCCCTCTTTTTTTTTTGGGGGGGGGGGGGGGGGGGGGGGTTGAAATAACAATGGTTTTCAAACTGCTAAGTTTCTTTTTGAATATTAATAAAGTTATTTTATAAACTAATATAAATACCATCTATTATATCATATTATCCTATAAACTTGAGAAGACAATATTTTAGAAAAAGGTTGCATCTCTCTTTTTATTTCAATAATTATCATTATCAACACATTAGACCTCCTGAAGCATCCTGGGCTCCACTCATTAGCACCTGGGGAAAAAGATAAGCATTTTCAAATAAAAATTGGCCCAATCCCGTAGCAAGAGTAACAAAAGATTGAAGATCCATCTCGGTTATATTCAAAATTTATCATGAAATCATCACTATGATTCCGTGTACGTAAGGTATGCGTGACCATATCAAATAAAAAATTAAAAAATAATAAATGATAATTTTCGATGAATGAATCAAATTGATGAAATTTAGTATCATCGTTATTAATCAACTGCATCACAATAGTCGAATAAAAAACAATCACTACATAAAACAAGCCTTGTCATTTGACAACCTAAAACCTCGAATACCCAACAAAGAAATATCATACTATATTTTAATTGGGTGGTCATTAGCCACTAAGAAAGTTGCTTGAAAAATATTGGAAAAAACTTATTAAAAATATATGATACAATATTTTTAACTATTGAATAATATATAAAGAATGTGAGATTTTTTTATTTAATAATAAAAAACATTTTATGTCATGTATTTTTCATAACACTGGGTTAAATAAAAAAAAATCATTGTTAAAAACAGATCATTTTGATTGCTCCCTTCACCTTTCATTTTTTTTTGAAATATTTCAATATAATTATCCTCAATTAAAAATCAAAAACCACATGTGAGTGGTTGAGAAGAATACAATGATATTTGATATCAATGCATTTATTTCTATTATAAAAAACTAGATTTTTTGTCAGTGTAATCGCAGATTTATTATCACAAAAATTAATTGTAGAAACATTTTATTCATAGTATAGCTCACCAAGAATTCTTCTCAACCACATTATTTGAGTAGCACAATTTTCAATAACAATGTATTCAACTTCGCTGTCGAAAAAGCAACAAGTGGTTGCCTTTTAAAATACCAAGAAAAACTCTAAACTCGTGGAAATCATAATCGATGTGCTTTTCCGTTTTTCAATGTCACTTGCCCAATCACTATCAATATGTCCAACAAATTTTACGCTATTGATCATATTTGATTTTGATAATAATATCGCACTAATTGTTCATTGTCTAGCTTCTTAAAAGTTTCCAAGTTCAAATCGATGCATCCATTGAAGATTAAAGTTCAAGAAGAAGATTAGAGAGAAATCTTAAAGCTAAATTAGGTAGATTAAAATGTAAATCTTTCTCTTAAAACACCTTGTTCAAATATACTGCAAAAACTTCTTTACAAAAGCTCCTTTTTTTTCAATTAAAAAATCTTTTTTCAAACAAAATAAAAGTTTTTTGATAGGTACAATTCTTAAAGGACAGTCAACTGGATCGAGATTAGTGAATTTTAAATAAAAAACTAAAAGAAACTTTATCTAATCGATTGAATACTTGCCAAATGTTTTTAAAATTCAATTCTTCCAGTCCGGCACAGTTGCTTGTAAGACGCTCCTCTGCACTATCTTGAACCCACAAAAAGTTTAAATGATTTAAAATTTATAAAAAAAAAAGTAATAACGACTCTTTGGTTTCGGGTTTTGGAACGGGTTCCAAGAATGGCGATGTGGTGGCAGCTGTGGTGGTGGCCATGGCTGGGTTATAGCTGGGTATTGATGAAGGAGGAGAAGTGTGGTATATATAACACAAGTGGAACTAATATTATTATAATCTAGAACATTACGCAATTAAGGTGATAAATGAGATAGCCATCTTTACAATCTGCCCCTAATTTTAGAGGATGAAAATACCCCGCCTTCATTCTATTATTTAATATAAACAATAATATAAATTCCTATTATAAATAAAACATGCTTAATATAAAATAATATTAATTATAAATAATAAAATATGATTGATATACAAATAATAAAATAAAATAATACTAGCTTATAAATAATAAGATGATTTATATAAAAAATAATAATATTAGTATATAAAAATATAAAAAAATTTATTATTATCTTAATACATTATTGGATTATTATAAAAATAACTATTTTTTTTAGAAAATAATATATAGTATAATACACAAATTTAATAATATAGTTATATAGAATTGTTATTTTTTTTACTAAGGGGAAAGATTGAAAATTTCGCGATATTGTTTTCTTTATTACTGGTAATTCTTAGGAACCTAAAATGATAATGTGGCATTGCTTGTAATCTGACCAAACATGATATATTATGAAATTACAACTATTTTATTGCAACATTTGGATTATTAGTAAAAAAAAATTTGTCAAATTATGTTAATAATGTACAAACTGTTGAGAAATTTGTTAAGAAAAATGAAGATAAAAAAATTGTTTTCACAACTAAACATGCCTCAAGTGATTGTTACATTCTATTTAAATGAAAAGATATAACTTCATCGTTATTTTGGTTAAAAATATATATTAACCGCTATTGAAATGGATTCAAACAAATGGTAAAACTTGTATGTCATCTAGGATACTTTGATGTTTTGGTTGGAGTTATTATATGAAGGGTTTAAAAATCCGTTAATAAATCTTGTATCTCATACAATATTATTTAGCATGTTTTTGTAATAATTTCTCTTGTTTGGTGGTCGACTTTTATGATTCATGCATTGCGCATCGCATTGTATTTACTTCACATCCAACTTAGGTTTTACTTTTATTCTATTTATGCAATTATTTTACAAAATAATTAATTACTATTCCATATAAATAAGTCGTTCACAAATAATAAATTATTATGCAGTTAAATTCATTAAATTAAATCTTTATTCTTTTCATATAATTAGGTTTATTTATTTTTTATTTACAATGATGAATTAACTTACCTTGTTCTTTATCCACCCATAAGATAATTTTTTTTATTCATAAAAGAGTTGTTGAAATGAGGAATCAAACTCTAAATCTTAAAACATCCGAATACATTTGACTTGTGACGATAACCAATAAACCAAAGACTTCTAGTTTTACACACACACTTTCCTCTAAGTTTTTTTTCATCCCAATATGAGGTTCTTAAAATTCTTAATTTCTTAAATGAGATTGTTTTATTCTTATTGAGATACATCAATGGTCTTATAACTTGACATAAAGTTCAAATTAATTTCTAAGAAACCTATCTTTACAACCTTCTCTTCCTTAGCTTCACATTCTTCTTTCAGCCACACTGACTTTAAAAATAAAAAACTAAAATCAACAAATTAAATTAAAAAAAATATTGATAAACAAAAAAGCTTAACCTTACTATCTTCTCAATTAAACATCTTAATTACCTCTTAACTTTAATAATGCATAAATATGCAAATCCCGATTAGCACTAGATATTAACATTACTTTATACTATAATACTATAACTGAAAACCCATGTATATAATTATAACATCTCATCGCCTACATTTGATGATGTGATAGGTGCAAATCCTTGGGAACTTTGCATCTCGTCAAAGTTAATGGTATATTTTTTTTTTATCTCAACATCACTAGTTCATCTCTCAAAGATAACAATATCTAGGTGCAACTATTACAAGGACCATTGTTGTAATTTATTCACTTGTTAATTTCAATTCATATCTCAAGAGTTGAAAAAAAAAACTTTTATAAAGATAAGTTTTATAGAAATTAATTTGACCATTATGTCAAACTATTGGATCATTGATGTAATTTATTCAGTTTGTGTTTGATGATGTAGTAAAAACAACTCAATTTAAAGAAATAAGAATAAAATAATTTTATTTACAGAATTAAGAATTTTTAAAAACTCTATATTGAGAAAAAAACTCCCAACATAAGCAAGTCATTTGCAAAACGTTTGTCACTCCAAATAAACAAACCTATTGAACTGACATAAAATAATAATTAATAAAGATTATATTTAAAATATTTTATATTTAATTAAATATTTGATTAATTCTTATGAACATTAATAAATTCATTAGTATATTAAATTTTAT
The DNA here is from genome assembly GCA_023935145.1 of Bretschneidera sinensis. NCBI lineage: Eukaryota > Viridiplantae > Streptophyta > Magnoliopsida > Brassicales > Akaniaceae > Bretschneidera > Bretschneidera sinensis. The sequence goes on from CM043698.1 coordinate 22,156,199, forward strand.
TTACATCAAAACAACATATATGTTTCTCACTATCAAAATCAAATTATAATATTTTTTACTTCAATTTTCTCATTATATATAAAAATAGTAAGAAAACATTAATTAATCATAAATAATATTTGTTCACGTGCATTGCACGGTAAAACAGAGTAATAGACTATAGTAGCTATTTAGGGCATGTTTGGTAACAATTTTCCATTTTCAGTGTTTGAAAACTGTTTTCGAAAAAAGCTTCTGAAAATAGTTTTCAGTTTTCAGTGTTCGAAAACATGTTTGGATAACAGTGTTCGAAAACTGTTTCCAAAACAGTTTTTAGTGAAATGTTGTTTGGATAATCAATGTTCGAAAACTGTTTTGAAAATAGAAAACTGTTTGGATTACATTTTCTTGTAGTTGTTTTAAGCTTTCAGTTTTCATTATTCAGTTTAAATTTTAATATCTAAAATTAATTTTATTTCTCATATTTACTAAATAAAATTTTTTAAGCACACACCAAATACTTGAAAATAATTAATATTATTTTATTTTTAAAATGTTAGTATTTTTTATATATCATCGATCAAACATGACAACACTCTTCCCCTGGTCATGTCATGTTTGTTTGTTAAATAAATTCTTAAAAATAAAAATAAAATATACAATACAACTTTTACAATTTGATAAAATTTGAACAACTAACCCATCAAATACAATATTCACTGTTTGTTCAATATATAAAAGATGACATACTTTTCTTCTTAAAAATAAGATAGTTGAGGACAACTTTAAGATACAATATTCATTGATCAAATACAACTTTAATAAATTGATAAAATGGAAATGAACGGCTCAAAATTGATAAATTTTATATTTATAATCTTTGGAGTTTACTAGTCAAATGTCAAATCAAGGCTAGACTATCTATTGGAGTTGAATATTTAGACTTGATTTTTGGTGGACATTAACTAATAATTACTCTGCAATTATGAAAATTGTCATAATTTTATCAAACTTCTAGATATAGAAACTGAGAGGTGAATTAAAGTTATTTTTTTGAAGTACAAGTTAGGACTACCTAAGAATTGAATTATAACCTAAAAGTTATGTAAGAGGATGAAATATTGAAGTTAAATTATTGAAAGTTTAACGACCTAATTCATTCAAAGAAACATTTTGATTCATGAGAGATGCTGAAGAAACAGTATGCTATTAGAAGAAAAAATAGAAATACTTCATAAAACAGTGCTAAACGATTACAGCAAACACACTGTCAATTAAAAGTATATCCTAGCTATGACTAACAGAGAAAAGAGAAGCAGAAAAAGAAAATACATAACATTAGATACTAAATGATCACCGCCCATCTTCAATTTCAAATGGGACCTGGTTCCTTATGCTGTCATAACCTGCCACGCCGATACTACTGCTACCACCATGATGGTCTGATAGCTTACCAAGCAAATATTCATCCCCTTCAGGGTACAAATCTCCTCCCATCCATGGATGTTTCTCCGTTGCTCTCAGTCCCTCCAATTCCATTGTTACTTCTTTCATAGTAGGACTTTCCTCTCCCTTGTCTCTTATACATCTCATTGCTAAACTAGCAACTTCCTTAAGCTGTTCAACATTTCTCTCATTCAACATTTGATGATCAAGAACTTCGAACAAACGATCATCTCTCATATGAAGCTGAAATGTTATGCAGTTAATGCTAACATTCCCTAATTAATCCATATAAAGGACAATATGTTGCTCAGAGAAAGAGGATCAAGAAAGCCTCATTAGATGTAAAGCTTAAGACAGAATTTCGGCCTCGATTTTGTTCATATATCATATAAATCATTAGATCTACTGGAAATTTTTAACATGAATTCCCTAGACCCGTAATGCAGCCAACTTCAACCAAGTCTCCAAGAATCTAAATTTTCAAGCACAAAACAGGGGCCCCTGCCTAGTAATCTGTCAGACCCACTGAAAAATCTTCACCAAATTCTTACATGCTAAAAGCTAAAACAAGCTAGTGAAATGCAAAGAATGATGAAATTTTAAGTTAACATAAAGCATAATTTCAGAGAGAGAGGTGTAGTCAACCAGTAAAGGGTTAGGATAAAGGCAGGAAAAAAAAAGAAGTAGTTTGTACATGCAACACTTATCAAGGACAACATATTCCTGCAAATAACATATAGTCCTATTCCAGCAAAGAGCAATAAGCCTCATCCAACAGCAGTGAAAAAAGAAGCAGTTTGTACATGTAACACTTATCAAGGACAGCATAAAAGATGTTTGGATGTAGATTATTATTGAATAATAAAAACAAGACTATATTTTCTTTACTTGTCATCTCACATTTCGAATAAAGTTTTGCAAAAAGCTGGAATCAATGACAAAATTGTGCTAGATTGGCAGACTAAACTAAAATGTGCTTTAAGCACCTCAAGTGACAGAATTTAAATGTAACTGTGTTAAGAATGGCTTGAAATGACTATATCTACCATCTCCACCAAGAAAGGAACATCATAATTCATCAGCCTGTTTTTATCACACTATATACAAATCTTTGAGAATATGATTGCTGATGTTAGGAATGAAATCCTAAGTTCAGATTGACAGATGTAGCTAAAAGTTGGGGTTTATATACTGTTTGCTGGTTTTGTTCCAATTTCTACCAAATGTGTAGTAGCACTCCTGCTTTTGTAATGTTCTTGGATAAATAATTTTCTTAACATTTATCCAAGAGAAAAAAATACCATACTCTGATTGTAAATCAGAAGATCACAAGTTTATTAATCTCAAGAGCAAGAAAATTAACTGCAACATTACATGGCATAGAATTTGATTAGTTACCAGAACAAAAAAAATGTTACTTAAAGGCTGACATATGATTACTGAATGATGGTCTATAAAAATTTTGCAAATAAGAGGAAAAAACAAGAATCATGCCCCAAATTACATGCTAAGAGGTGAAAAAAAAAACACACAGAATCACAATAACAATCCTAACCATTACCATTACATTAAGACCAAAAAGGAACTTGAATACCAAAAAAGAGAACTTGCACCTCACATCCCCGGCCAAAGAAAGTTTCTCACACCACAATAGTTTGAAAATAATACAGCAAAAAATCAACATTAGCAATAAAAACAGTAACAACTACTACTAATACCATTAAAATCCATTTAATCTATCAAAGTAAAGAGCTGTAAATCATTTAACTATCACAAAATGAAAACTGATCAAGAAAAAAAAATATGTCCAGATTAATAGACAAGTGAATTTTTATCTTCTTAAAAAGTTGCTATACCCGTACTAAGACTAACATGCCCAAATAAACAACAGAGATCATACAGGACTACAAGCAATAAGAAGAGAGAAAGAGAAAAATAGTGAGTTATCAGCTACCTTGCAAAAGTCTCCAGAAATCGTGGCTGGTCTATGTTCCATTAATGTTGAGAGAGATGCAAGAAGATGCAGACCTGAAATCAAGTGAATAGAGCCATTTAATTTTGTCATGCATAATAGTTAGGGACTAATTAACTATAACTAACCCCAAAGAATTAACTAATTAAATAAATCACACAAAACCCAAATCACCCTTTCATGTAAGAAAAAAACCCCAAACCAAGAACACCGATTACCATCATCAAACTGCCCTAAAAGCTTGTAGCATTGCTTGTTGGAGCAACAATAGGACCTTCAAATTCTACCTGAGAAGGCGTTGGAGAGATGGCAATGAAGCTGTGTTGTTGTGCCTCGGAGACATAACTACAACAATCAGTTTCTGTCCCTCCTCGCAATATTCAAAATCCCAAATTCTTTTTTTTTTGTTTTAACATTTCAAATTTCTTAGTTCCTTACTCAGCAACCAAACTTTTTCAATACATTTCACACAAAAAAGCACAAATCCTTCGCACTTTCAAAAATCAAAATTGTTACCAATAAGTTTAAAGAAATAAACAAACCTCAAAACCAAACTGATCATAAATTTCAAGTCAAAGCGCATCTACCAGAGTTTTGCAGCAAGCTTCTTCGCCAACATCCCAACATGTCCTTTCACTTGCCTTCCGTAAGCAGTGGGTCCGCTTTTGATTGCGGTAGTAGAAGCGGAAGCTGAGAAGTTTTCCAACTTCCGGTGGATGAGCTGAAAAGTTTGCTAACTTGAGAGTTTCCAGAGGAGAGAGATGATAAATCGACAGAGGGAGGCAGAGGGGGGAGAGAGTTGCTGCGATAGAGAACAGAGAGACGATGCTTATTTATGGGTTTGTCGCGATTCATTGAAGAGAACAGGAGAGAAACCTGTAGAAAGTGAAGAAAGGAAATAAAGAGAGAGAAGGATGAACGTTACAGAGAGAGGGAGAAGCTTTGTGGATTCGAGAATGAGAAGGCGAGGTCGCGAGAGAAGATTATGAATTAGGAAAGTGAAGCTGAACACTGATTTCAGACTGAAAACTGATTTCAGACTGAAAACGTCGATTTGTAGTGTTCAGATTTCAGTGTTTGAACAACAATTTAAGAAAACTGAACACTGAAAATTATTTTTGAACACTACATCCCAAACATACCTGCAGGTGTTGGAATAGAATTTTCAGTGTTTGAACACTGAAAAAGGGTTTTTGAAAACCCTTCCTTAACAAGCCCTTAGTTTTTTTATCAAAAGTTAAAAAAATAATAAAAGCGAAGATAATAATGTGCTACACTACTGATACCATGCGTACCTGCAGGTGATAAAATAATAACACAGACAGAAGATAGATGTCTGGGTTTACTACAGTGAGCTTCAGGTCTTTGACGTTGAGTTCCCGTTAATTAGCCAATCAAAACCCAAGTGGTGAGATTGCTAGATTCTATGCAGGTAACAAAATCATACACCCAACAAGGCGACAAAATGCTCTAGTACGTCACATTGACCCAAGGAGTTGCCACGCTGTAACTCACTCGACCTCCCACAAATATCTTCTTGGCATCTCTTGCTCGATGCTTTCCTCTGCTTTTTTCGTCGATCTTTTGGCAGTTCATTTCTCTTCCATTCAAGAGGTATGCGATTCTTTTATTTTTCGTCCCCTTTTTAATACGAATAAGTTTGTTTCTTATATTTGGTCTTCAATCACCATTTATTTGTCAAAATTCTTCAATTGCTGTTGTTTCTTTGTGAAGTCTTGATTATTGTCCTGCGTATAATATAATCTTGTCTTCCTCAAGAGGGAGTATTCCTTAATCTTTCTAAGTTTGGCTATATGGGAACTTTTGTTTCGAGCAAGCTCTCTGGGTAGTTTAATTTATATGCTTTTCAGTTGTAAATATCCTAAACCTTGTTGGGCTGCTGGGGAGAGAAAACAAAACTTTGAATTTCATGTTATATGTTGTTTTTCTTTCCCTAGAAAATCGAAAAGTCATCTTAAACTAGGATAATCTTGTATTAGGATTTCTTTGGTGGAAATTTTCTTGGATTATCTCAGCAAAAGGAATTGATTTGCTGTTTTTAAAAGTGCTGGTGGTTGATATAATATAAACCCCTTGTTATAGCATGTTATACTTTTTTTTGGCAATTAAGCACAGTGGTCTTACCATTTTAATCTCACATGAAACATCACAATTATGTCCAGTGTTGACTATGATCATGTTAACCTTGCTTTGGTCAAATCTATGTTCTTTAATTGCTTGATCTATCGGTTATAGTTTAATGGTGAGTCCACCCAGACTGCAGTGATCTTAATATCTTAATTCAATCATTTTGTTTTAGGAATCGTGGTTCTAAATATGAAGGTTTCCAAGGGCAAAGGGGCTGCAAGGAAGGACAAAATTGAAGTACCAAAGCCTGTCGAGAACAGGTTAGTCTTTGATGCTAATTATCTGTCTGCTATTATAATATTGCTTTCTCATTGATAGTTTTTTAGGGAGTTGCTTGATTCGTTTTGGGTTTTTACCACTCTAGTAACTTTTGAGTGAATCCTGGAGTCATGTACAAGTTTCTTCCTTTCAGGCAGGTTGGAAAAAGGAAGGCCGCGCTCAGCACTGGCAGGGGTAGCGAAAAATTGGTCAAGAAAGTCAAATTGGACAAGAAAGACCCGGACAAACCCAAGAGGCCTGCTACTGCTTTCTTTGTTTTCCTGTAAGTTTCTCTCTTAATTAATCTCACATATAAGGTTTAAATAAAGTAACAAAATTTTCAGTGTAATTGGAAGATTATTTCACATTGATACCATTTGTAAACACTGCAGAGAAGAGTTCAGGAAGGTTTACAAGCAAGAGCATCCAAATGTGAAGGCCGTCTCAGCTGTAAGTACTAAACTAACATCGTCTGTTAAATTTTATTCAAAATTTTTGCTACTCAGTTTGATGAAACTGATTTGGCTATTGGATGCTACGACTGAAGGTTGGGAAAGCTGGGGGAGCGAAGTGGAAATCCCTGTCTGAAGCGGTAAGTGCTAAATATTTCCAGGAAGTAACTTGAATAAATTGGGAAGTTTTAAGGATAATGAATAATGATGCCTCCTCCTGAAGTGGTTTCTTTAACTTGGAAATCCTATGAATTCTGTTTGCAAAGGTGATGCATTAACCCTGTACCGTGGCTCCTTCTGGACCTGGTTATGCACCAATTACATGTTCAAGGGCTTTGGAAAATTGATGGCCTGCCCAAGCTAATGCCAGTCTGGTGTAGACTACGGAGTCCCTAGATTATATGGTATTGCATGTGGCTTGAAGATTTTATAGGACTGGGTGCTGGATTTTGAGACATACATCTGTAACTGATGTTGCAAGTTCGAAATTAGCAATATATAAATTAGTTGAAATAAATAGTTATGCTAAAGGGTATATTAAGTTGTTAGTAAGTTCTATTCCTCATCTATTTCTTGGTTTCTGGCTTTCCAAATGTTGATGCTCCTTGTGTTTTTATCCCGATTCTCTCCTGGGCTTGCGTTTGGCAGGACAAAGCTCCGTACGAAGCAAAAGCAGCAAAAAGGAAATCAGAATATGAGAAACTAATGACAGTATACAACAAGAAACAGGTAACTTTTGGCCCTTCACATAATCAAGAAAGAGATATATTATTCCTTCATCTTTGGATTACTCTCTTGACTTGCTAATGTTTCATTCAGGAAAGTGTGGATGATGATGAAGAAGAGCCTGACAGGTCAAAGTTCAATGCACGTAATGAAGATGATGAGGAGAGTGCAGAGGTAAGCTATCCAAGTTATGGTCCTTGTATTGAGTGGTGTAGAGGATATTTCTTAATTCTTGCATGTGATAGTTTTTTTTTTTTTTATATAAGTAAAAATGTATATGGGGTGAAACCCAAATACAAAAATTATCTACACGATAGTAACTCTAGAAAATCTAAAGGATCCTCATCAATCACAAACAATTTGCCTTTGAACCAAAAACTAAGGGCCCGTTTGCCGACGGGATTATCATGGAATAGGACTAGGATTAAAGGGGTATAAAGAGGTAATACTTAAATCCTATGTTTGGTTCATGACATTGCTGTATTGGGACTAAAGTAGGATAACAAGCCCACTTACCAAATATCCTAAACTAGCATTGTTCATCATATACACAATCCCAATTTTTTCACAAACCCTAAAAAATTTGTGAATTTGAACGAAAGATAGAAAATGGAATAATTTTTCTCTGTATTATTCGCAGTTAAATGGTTTACACAGATTTTCTTTATATAAGAGAATACAAGTACAAAATAAGGAAACTAACTAAAATAGCTAGCTGTTCTAATTAATTACAGAGTTGATTAAAGAGTTATTTACAGAAATAAGAATACAGCTAATAAAACTTATAATATTCGGTAATATTATGACCGAATCTTCCCTTTTCAACACTTCCCCTCAAGCTGGTTTAAAGATATCTTCCATAGCCAGCTTGCCAATGATTTTATCGAACTGTCTTGTAAGAAGTCCCTTTGTGAACACGTCTGCAATTTGTTCGGTAGTAGGAATGTATGGCATGCAAATTACACCGTTTTCAATCTTTTCCTTGATGAAATGTTTGTCAACCTCCACATGCTTTGTTCTGTCATGAAATACTAGATTATGAGCTATTGAAATAGCAGCTTTATTGTCACAGTATAACTTCATAGGTAACGTGCTAGAGATCTTCAGTTCTTCTAACAGTCTATTTATCCATAACTCTTCACAAATCTCATTAGCAACTGATCTAAACTCAGCCTCTGCACTACTTCTTGCTACCACATTCTGTTTTTTACTTCGCCAAGTAACAAGGTTGCCTCCAACAAACGTGCAGTAGCCAGAAGTTGATCGTCTATCAATGGCACTCCCAGCCCAATCTGCATCAGTATAGGCTTCAACTTGCAAATGCCCACGGTTCTTGTACATTAAACCTTTCCCTGGAGTTCCCTTCAGGTATCTGAGAATTCTATAGACTGCATCAAAGTGTTCTTGTCCTGGTGAATGCATGAATTGGCAGAGGAATAGAAGCTAAACCAGAGAAGATCGAGGCTATCCTTGGTATGACCTCTCATCAGATGATAAAGTAAGTACAAAGGTTGATAGGACGTGTAGTGACACTTGGTCGTTCATGTCGAAATCTGCTGAAAAGTGTCTCCCCTTTTTTAGAGCCATTAGGAAGGCAAAAGACTTCATCTGGGCTGAAGACTATTAGAAAGCCTTTGAGGAGCTGAAAGAATATCTGAGTTCTCTCCCACTTCTGACCAAATATGTCATGGGAGAGGAACTCTTCCTATATTTATTGGTTGAGCAAGAAGTAGTAGCCTCTATTTTGATTCGAGAAGATATAGGTGTCTAGAAACCTATGTACTATGTTAGCAAAGTTCTACATGATGAAGATGTACGGTACCTCCTGATTGAAAAGATGGTGTATGCCCTCGTAATTACAGCACGAAAACTTCAGTCGTATTTCCAGGCACACACCATCGTCTTCTTAGTAGATCAACCGCTAAGACAAGTGGTTCATAATCCAGACATCTTGAGAAGAATGGTCAAGTGGTCCATAGAGCTCGGAGAGTTCGATATCCGGTACAACCCCCAAAAATCCATCAAGGCTCAGTCCCTCGCAGACTTCATTGTAGAGACAACGCTCCAGGAGGATCCGAGAAAAGCACCAGAACTAGAGATAGTCGAGCAAATTCTGCAATGGACTCTTCATGTAGACGGCTCTTCGAACAGCATCAAAAGTGGAGAAGGGCTCATCCTTTACAGTCAGGACGGATTCACCATTAAATATGCTTTAAGATTTGAGTTCAAAGCTTCCAATAGTGAAGCAGAGTATGAGACATTACTCGTCGGAATAAAGCTGGCAAACACGATGGCTGCTGAAGCCTTGGACGCATACAACGACTCGCAACTAGTGGTAAATCAGACGAATAATGAATTTGAAGCTCGGGGTGAGTAGATTGCTCGGTATCTTAAGAAGGCTAAAGAACTTACCATTGCGTTCACAGCATTTCGGATAACTCAGATCCCTCAGGCAAAGAATTTGAAAGCTGATGCTCTAGCCCGACTCGCCTCCTCAAAGCAGACTTAACTAACCTAAGCCATCTACCTTGAGACTCTTGCCACCCCAAGCATTGACGAAGTACATGTATTGCTAGTGACCGAAGGAGAGACGTGGGCAGACCTGTAACGACCCATCCCGGGCTAACTGCGAATGCGATATTTGGACGTGTATGTGACAAGTAGATTAGTCTCCCAACAAGCCTTTGATACTGCTTTCTCTTCACAACTTCTTCTTCAGTTTTAGAAGGCTGTAGCTTAAGGTTGGGTTCAATTGGTGTCTCGGTTGGTCTACATCCTAGTAGACCTGTTTTTTCAAGTAGATCAAGAACACATTTACGTTGATTCACAAATATAACTTCTTTGGATCTAGCAAACTCCATCCCAAGAAAGTATTTCAAAGCACCCAAATCCTGGATCTCGAAGTCAACTGCAAGTCTCTTTTTTAATCTCTCCAATTCTTCATTATCATCACCTGTCAAGACTATATCATCCACATAGACAATTAAGATTGCAATTTTGCCTTCTTTACTGTGTTTGTAAAACATAGTATGGTCAGCTTGGCTTTGACAGTAGCCACAACTCTTTACAGCTTTCCCAAATCTCTCAAACCAGGCTCTAGGGGATTGTTTGAGATCATATAACGACTTCTTTAGTTTACAAACTTTGTTTGGTCCTAACTCTCCCTTAAACCTGGGTGGTAGGCTCATAAAGACCTCTTCCTGAAGATCTCCATTTAAAAATGCATTTTTAACATCTAACTGGTGTAAGGGCCAGTTGAAATTCACAGCCAAAGATAACAAGATACTGATTGAGTTTATCTTGGCTACAGGGGCAAAAGTTTCCTGATAATCGATCTCATATGTCTGACTGAACCCTTTTGCAACTAGTCTAGTCTTGTATCTCTCTATGCTACCATCAGCTTTACACTTCACTGTAAAGACCCACTTGTAGCCAATTGTTTTATTCTCCTTAGGTAAATTAACTATCTCTCAAGTACCACTTCGTCTAATAGCATTCATCTCTTTTATCACTGCTAATTTCCAATTCGGATCATCTAGAGCTTCTTGAATGTTTCTCGGAAAAAACAAGTGTGAGATTTTGGAAGTAAATGCCCTATGGGTATGAGAAAGTTTTGCATAGGAAAGATATTCGGTAATGGGATATTTAGGATTTTTTTTTGCAAGTTCGGATTCTTTTCCTAATGGCTATTGGAAAAACAAGATCCGACGGTTCTTTGCTAGGAGTGGTAACATGAACTGAAGATGAGTTAGGGAAAGACTTACCTGTGATATTTGGAGTTCCGGTTCCGAAGGTTGAGATTGATCATTTCCATGAGGAATAAGCTGACTTTGACTCCTTTTATGAATCATTTTTCGAGTATAAACCATAAGCTCAGGATTTTGTTGTAGTGATTCTCCCCCTGGTTTGGCACTATATGACTAGGACTCCCTTCATTGTTTTTATTGATTTTATCACTTTGTTCCTCAGGTTCAGATTGTTCCTGATTTTGAGTTTCTAGAATGGCAGTGGGAAGAGAGGAATGTGGTGTAGTAGTCAAAATCACATTTAGTAAAAGAGTAGGGAATAAATCCCAAAAATTTTCTTCCTTTACCTCATTCTCTCCCTGAAGACAATTTTTGTGAAAGTAGAGTTTATTTTCAAAGAACGAGACATCTATATTCACATAAATTTTTCTTGTTCGGGGATTATAGCATTTATATCCCTTTTTATTGATTGCATACCCAATGAAAACACATTTTTCAGCTCGAGGATCAAGTTTTGACCGAGTATTATTAGGTATATGAACAAACACAGTGCAGTCAAACACTTTTAGAGGCAAATCCGAGTACATTCTTGATAAGGAAAAACATTTTTTGAAACATTCTAATGGTGTGCTGAATGTTAGAACCCTTGTAGGCATTTTGTTAATCAAGAAAGATGCTGTTAAAACTGCTTCCCCCAAAAATATTTTGGAACATTCATTGAAAACATTATAGCATGAGCTACTTCAAGCAAATACCTATTTTTTCTTTCAGCAATCCCATTCTGTTGAGGAGTATCCACACAAGTTGATTGATGATGTATACCTTTTTCTTTTAAAAAATTTCCCAAAAGTCCTTTAAAATACTCGGTTCCGTTATCAGTGTGAAGAATGCTAATTTTTGTTTGAAATTGTGTTTCAACCATTGTGTAAAAATCCTTAAAAAGTTTTTCAACCTCAGATTTTCCATTCATCAAATAAACCCAATATAAACGGGTATGATCATCTATAAAGGTAACAAACCATTTTTTTTCTAGACATAGTAGTAATTCTTGAAGGTCCCCAAACATCACTATATATTAAATAAAAAGGTTTTGAAGAAGCATAAGGTTTTGGTAAATAGGTATTTCGATGACTCATTGATAAGCAATAACTTTCATAGTAAAATGATGAACAATCCAAACCCTTAAATAAAGTGGGAAACAAATGTTGAAGATATGAGAAGCTAGGATGTCCTAGTCTTAAATGCCAAAGCATTATTTGTTCATAAACAGAATTAGAACTAACACTGCTAAGGCCCTGAGCCTTTTTATTATCGGAGAAATCATCATTAAAGTAGTAAAGCCCACCTTCCATCTTAGCACTGCAAATCTTCTTCCCCGAGTTCCGGTCCTGAAATTCACAATAAGCATCATAGAAAACAACACGACAATTAGATTCTTTGGCTAGTTTATTCACAGACAAAAGGTTATAGGCTAGTTTAGGAACATGAAGAACAGATTTAAGATCTATATTCTTAGATAATTTAATCAAACTTTTCCCGGCAATAGGTGAAAAACTTCCATCTGCAATTCTAATTTTTTCAAGGCCAGAACATGGTGAATAAGTGCTAAAAAGATTTGAAAGGCTAGTCATATGATCAGAGGCTCCAAAATCGATTATCCATGGAGCAAAATTTGAACAAGAATGGGCATTAAAAGCACTACCTGTTTGTGCAAGAGAGACACTAGGAATACCAGATGAGGAATTGGATTTTAGTAGTTTCAGAAGATGATTCATCTGCTCCTTGCTGAAGGGACTTGACTCAGCTTCATTGGCAGTGGGAATCACACGTTATTTTTGTCACCAGGCTTGCTGCTTTTCCAATTTGCTGGTTTTTCATGAATTTTTCAGCAAGTATCTCGAGTATGGTGTGGTTCGTTACAATAATCGCACCAAACCCCAGGCTTCTTTTCAGTTTTGTGCTGAAAATTGGCTGCCTTATTAGCAGTAGATTCGGTAACAAAGGCAGAACCTTCAATGGCCCCGCTGGTGATCTTCTTTCCCAACATTACGTGTCCGTGGCTTTCTTCTCTTCGAACTTCAGCAAACACTTCACCGAGTGGAGGAAGTGGAGTCTTGCCAATGATCTTTCCCCTAACTTCATCAAACTCCACGTTTAGTCCGGCAAGGAATTTGTAAGTGCGATGAGTCTCTACAGTTCGTTTGTAATAACTAGCATCTTCAGTGGATTTCCATTCATAATCAGTGAACAAATCCAAGTCCTGCCACAGCCATTTCAATGAATTGAAATACTTGGTGACTGAATCTTTGCCTTATCGAATCTCGCCAAGTTTCAGAGTCAATTCATAAATTTGAGATTGATTTCCCAAATCAGAATACATCTGATTAACGTTGTCCCAAAGTTCTTTGGTCGTAGAATAGCACATATAATTGGAACTAATGTCCTCATCCATCGAATTCATGAGCCAGGTCATTACCATTGAATTTTCTGCATCCCAGGTCGCATACACTGGATCCTCCGGGGCTGGTTCCTTCTTTTCTCCTGTTAAATACCCAATTTTTCCTCGTCCTCTGATGTACATCCGAACTGATTGGGACCATCGTAAGAAGTTGTTCCCATTAAGACGAATTGTAGTGATTTGGACAGAGTGAGAATAGGTACTGGGGTTTTGAATTGTAGGGTGGGTTGCAGGATTTGTGAGGGTTGGAGTTGACTCAGAGGAGATGTCAGACATGGTTGGATTGCGCAACAAAAAAAAAAAAAAGAAAATTCTAGGGTTTTAGGGTTGCTCTGATACCATGTGAATTTGAACAAAAGACAGAAAATAGAATAATTTTTTTTTTGTATTATTTGCAGTTAAATGGTTTACACAGATTTTCTTTATATAAGAGAATACAAGTACAAAATAAAGAAACTGACTAAAATGACTAGCTGTCCTAATTAATTACAGAGTTGACTAAAGAGCTATTTACAGAAATAAGAATACAGCTAATAAAACTCATAATATTCGGTAATATTATGATCGAATCTTCCCTTTTCAACAAAATCCAAACAGAAAAATCCAACTTCCCATGATTTCATTTCCATAAACAGAAAATCAAAACACAAAATTTGGGATCTATAATACAACTACATGCTGCACTGAATCAATGCACGTTAAACCCATGCACGTTACCAAACAGAAAGCATGAAAAAGGTAGTGAACACCCAGAAAAAATGAGAGCCAACAAATTTGTTTTTCTTCTTCTTCCCTTTTTTTCCTTCTCCTCCTCTTTCTTCTTCTTCCCTTCTTCTTCCTCCTCAATCTGCGCAGATCTTTATCACCCAAAACATCCAATTCAACAAAGATCCTATATCAAAAAATAAATAAAAATAAATTTTCTCCTGAATTTAGCTCTTTCGACCAAACCCAAAAAATAAAGATAGGAAAACACAAAAGACGACTTTGGTTATTCACCGAACTCCCAAATTAAGACCAATATCAAAGATATGGCCAATAGCTAAGCTTTTCGGAAGTGAAGTCCATCCCAAAAACTCTAGTGCAAATGTGACAAGAAGCATACGAGAACCAGTGATGATTATATAAGCTTGATAGGTTTATTGGATTTTGGTATCTTTTAGTGGGTATAGGGCTAAAACAAGGGATTTGATTGTTGCATAAAACCCTAGAAGAGACCTTAAACTCCATGAATTGTTCTTTGGGGGAAAAAGGGTCAAGCTTTGAGAGAACGAGTAGGCAAAAGCAATGCAAGGTTTTGGATCAGTGTTCTCTCCGCGAGGCAGCGCTGGCTATGTGTGAGTCTGCACCGCCTTGTGCAAATCTGGGCAAATTGAGGAGGAGGAAGAAGAAAGGGGAAGAGAATGAGAATGGGAAGAAGAAGGAAGAGAAGGAGGAGGAGAAGGAAAAAGGGAAGAAGGTGAAGGAAGAAGAAGAAGAGGAAGCAGCAAGAAGAAGACGAAGAAGAAGAGGTTATTTCTGAGGCAAAATGGGTAGCTACAGTCTGAGGCAAAATGGGTAGAAAAACAAATTTTTAGTCCCAAAGAGGTTATTTCTGTGCCATGGGGGAGTGGGTCAGAAATACTGGGGTTATGATTAATTTTGTCCCACTTTAATCCCACATTAACAATAAATCCCTCAAACCAAACATGGGATTAACTGTTCATGTGGGATTAAAATAGTCTATCCCACCTTAGTCCAACCAACCAAACAGGTCCTAAGGTTATTAAACCATCTATCTCTAATCACTCCTATAGGCCTCCTTCCCCCATCAAAAGCCCTTCTATTTCTCTCATTCCAAATGAGCCAAAAAAATATAGAGGAATGAAAAAGTATGTCTTCTTATGCTCTTTCGAAATTGTAAACCACTCCAAGTCCAAATTTTATCTTTCAGTGAGCTGGTTACCACCCAAGAAATACCCACAACACTATATGCCATCTCTCATGAGCTTTAGTCAAAGAGAACTCCAACAAAAGATGAGACACGGAATCGACCTTTCTTTACAAACGTAGCATCTATTAACAATTGTTCTCCCTCTTCTTGTAAATTGTCAATAGTTAGAATCTTCTCCCAAAAGGCTTCCCTCGTAAGGAATCTAAGTTTTTTAGGGGTTTGTGCAACCCAAATGGCTTTCCATGAAAAAGTGGGGGAACCTTCCCGTGGAAGTTCCTCAAAAAGGATCTAATCACTTTAAATGACCTCTCCTCATCATCAAGAGACCTTCTGTTTCTCTCATTCCAAACTAGCCAAAAATTAGAGAAGGGAATCAAACAATAAGCTTTCTTTAACTTCTTAGAAACTTGAATACCACTCAAAGCCCAAACTTAATCTCTCATGGACTCGACAACCACCAAGAGATATCCTAAGCGCAATAAGCCATATCCCATAAGATTCTCGTCAACAGGCATTTCAACAAAAGATGAAACATATACTCAATGTCAATGGATGGCAAAGTCCATATTCTTTTCTTTAATTAGGGTCACTAACTATTCCACTTCACCCACACTTGCCATATATTCATCATTGTTTTAAGGCTTACTTTAGGCCATGTTTCCTTCCTTGTTTTAAGGAATGTCTTTTTCCTTTAACAACCTATATATACTCTTAATTGTATTCTCAATAAGATGAACTCAAGTAAGCATTTGTATAATTTCTTTACTCTCTTCAATTCTCACATTTCTTTACTCTCTTAAATTCTAACATGGTATCAGAGCCAGTTGCTTAGGTTTTTCTCTCGTTTGTAATTTTTCTCGGTTTTGTGTTTCGGCGTGTTCTGTGTTGTTCTCGGTGAACCCGTCGTGAAAGTTTTTTTTTGTTGTTTTTTGGTCTTCTCTTTCTGGGTTGGTGTTGTCGGCACCTCTTATTTTTTTTGGTTTGAGCAGTTTCGGCATTCACAACATCCTCTATTTTCAGAGAGGTGTTTTGTAGCTTTGGGTCTCAGATTTCTCGGTGTTTTTTTTTGTTCTCAGATCTCTTTGGTAGTTTGTTTTTTTTCTGCTTTGGGTGGTTTCGACATTTTTTTTTGTCGGGCTATTTTTTTTTGCACTTATTTGCAATGGATTTTGCACCTGTGTTTCAAATTTACGGGCAAAAATTACTCTACATGGGCTTTTCAGTTTGAAATTCTCCTAAAGGGAAAAGAACTTTGGGGCCATATCGATGGCATGGATGTCGCACAAACATCTAATACAGACCAATCGAAGGATGTTGGGTCTTCTCCTTTTTGGACTGTGCTTGATGCTCGGATCATGTCTTGGCTTCTTGGTTCGGTGGAGCCACATATTGTCACCAACTTGCGTACTCATCGCTCTGCTCAATCCATGTGGACTTATCTGAAGAAGGTTTATCATCAAGATAATGATGCTTATCGCTTTCAGTTAGAGCATGCAATTGCCACCTTTCAACATGGCAGTCTTTCCATCAAAGACTATTACTCGGCCTTTCTGATTCTTTGGTCTGACTATACTGATCTTGTTACAGTGGCTGTTCCTGTTGCCACTCTTTCGACTATTCAGTAACTCCACGAGACTAGATGGCGTGATCAATTTCTTATGAAACTACGCCCGGAATATGAATCTATTCGCTCCTCTCTGCTGAATAGATCTCCTGTTCCTTCTCTTGATGTTTGTTTTGGTGAGTTACTTCGTGAAGAACGTCTTAGTACTCAAGCCACTCTGGAGCAATTTTATGGTAGTCCAGGAACTGTTGCTTATGCTGCCCAAGGACGCAGACCGCCTATGCATTCTAAAAACTTGCAGTGTTTTTGCTGTAAGGAATGTGGGCATATTGCTGCCAATTGTCCCAAGAAATACTGCTCTTATTGTAAGAAGAAAGGTCACATCATCAAAGAATGTCGTCTCCGCCCACAGAACCGTCAGGCTCAAGTATTTCAGACTTTTGTTATTGTACCCTCCGCAGCTCCTGGCTCTTCTTCCAGTGCCTCTCCTGTTCCGGCACCTCCTGCAGCGAATTACTGCACACCCGAAATGGTGCAACATATGCTAATTTCAGCATTATCTGCAATGGGGTTTCAAGGTAAAAATTCTACCAAACTCTGGTACGTAGACTCGGGGGCCTCTAATCACATGACGAATACTCCCACCGTTCTGTGTCATGTTCGACCCTATGTTGGTCCATCTGCCATTCAGACTGCCAATGGCAGTTCTTTACCAATCGCTACTGTCGGAGATGCCTCTTCTAAATTCACTGATGTGTTTCTTGCTCCTCAACTTTCCACGAATCTTATTTCTGTTGGTCAATTAGTTGATAACAATTGTGTTGTTAACTTTTCTGATGATGGTTGTGTTGTACAGGACCAGGTAACGGGAGAGCTGATCGCGAAGGGACCTAAAGTGGGGTGCTTGTTTCCACTATTTTTATCTGTCCCAGTAATTTCTCCAGTTTCGTCTATTAAGTCTCTTGCTTGCAATAATGTTCCAAATCTGAGTATGGTGTGGCATCGTCGTTTAGGCCATCCCAATACACAGATTTTATCTCATGTATTGCACTCTGGTTTTCTTGATAATGAAGAACGTTCTTCTTTATCTCTTAAGTGTGATTCTTGCAAACTTGGTAAAAGCAAAATTCTTCCCTTTCCTTTACATGCTAGCAGAGCTTCACTGCTTTGATCTTATCCATAGTGATGCTTGGGGACCTTCCCCCGTTAGTTCACATGAAAAATTTAAATATTATGTAACTTTCATTGATGATTATAGCAGATTCACTTGGGTTTATTTTTTTCGCTCTAAATCTGAGGTTTTTCGTACTTTCACTAATTTTTTAGCGTATGTTGACAATCAATTTTCTGCGACTATTAAGACATTACGCACAGATTCTGGTGGTGAATATTTGTCTACTGAGTTTCAGGAATTCTTGATTTCGAAAGGTATTATTCATCAACGTTCATGTCCTGCTACTTCCCAACAGAATGGAGTAGCCGAACGCAAAAATCGTCATCTTCTTGATGTGGTACGTACTCTCTTGTTAGAATCATCTGTTCCATCAACGTTCTGGGTCGAGGCTTCGAAAACTGCTACTCACTTGATTAATCGTTTACCTTCCCAAATCTTACACATGGAGTCTCCCTATTTCCGCTTGTTTGCTAAACAACCTAGTTATGATAATCTCCGTATCTTTGGTTGTGTATGTTTTGTCCATTTACCTCCCCATGATAGACATAAATTATCTGCTCAATCTATTAGATGTGCATTCTTGAGATATAATGTGTGTCAAAAGGGATTTGTTTGTTATGATCCTACCTTACATCGTACACGTATTTCTAGGAATGTTATTTTCTTTGAAAATCAACATTTCTTTCCTATGTCATCTGAGCCCTCTTCTTCTACGGTGGTCCTCCCCTCCTTTGAGCAACAATTTTCAGATCTTCATCAAGTCAGCTCTCGCTTTAAACCAGGTATTGTATATACGAGACGCTCCCGCCCACAGTCTCTTCCGATAGCTCAACCGATATCTGATCCTACCATGCTCCAGTCAGTTGCAGCACCTTCAGAACACTTGGTACGTCGCTCTTCTCGAATATCTTTACCTCCGGATAGGTATGGGTGGTTTGCTTCTGCTCTTACTGCTGCATTGTCCAATTTTGATATTCCCACATGTTACTCACATGCTGTCAAGCATGATTGTTGGCGACAAGCTATGCAAGAAGAAATTGCTGCTTTAGAGGCCAATCACACCTGGGACATTGCTCCTTGTCCTTCCATTATAGTCCCCCTGGGTTGCAAATGGGTTTACTCCGTCAAGGTTCGATCTGATGGAAGTTTGGATCGTTATAAAGCTCGGCTTGTTGCACTTGGAAATAAACAGGAATATGGTGTTAATTATGAAGAAACCTTTGCTCCTGTGGCTAAGATGACCACTGTTCGTACGATTCTAGCTCTTGCTGCTTCCAATGATTGGCCACTACATCAGATGGATGTCAAGAATGTTTTTCTTCATGGGGATCTTAAAGAGTGTATTTATATGAAGCCACCCTCGGGATTGTTTCCTTCTCCAAACTCACATGTGTGTAAGCTTCGTCGCTCCCTTTATGGTCTCAAACAAGCTCCAAGGGCTTGGTTTGATAAATTTTGAACTAATTTATTACAATTCTCATTCAAGCAGAGCAAGTATGACACTTCCTTGTTTCTTCGAAAATCAGACATGGGTATTGTTGTTCTTTTAGTTTATGTTGATGATATTGTGATTACTGGTTCCGATTCTGTTTTACTTGGCCGGCTCAAGACCCATCTCTCCGAGTCCTTTCATATGAAAGATCTTGGGTCTCTTACATATTTTCTCGGTCTTGAGGTGCATCGTAGTCCGTCGGGTATTTCACTCAATCAACATAAGTATGCTAGTGACCTGGTGGCTACAGCAGGCCTACAGGAGGCCACTTCTGTTGATACTCCCATGGAATTGAATGTCAAGCTTCGTAAAGAGGAGGGTGATTTACTTGCTGATCCTAGTTTATACCGAAAGTTGGTGGACAGTCTTGTCTACCTCACCATTACTAGACCGGACATTTCCTTTGCAGTACAACAAGTCAGCCAGTTTCTTCAGACCCCTCGTCACCTTCATTTGGTTGCTGTCCGTAGGATCATACGCTATGTTCAGGGCACTTCTGCACGTGGCTTATTCTTTCCTCCTGGCAATTCTCCTCGACTTACTGCTTATAGCGACGCTGATTGGGCTGGTTGTGCTGATACACGTCGCTCCATTACTGGTTGGTGTGTGTTCTTAGGTGATGCATTGATCTCATGGAAGAGTAAGAAGCAAGTCATCTACAGAATTTGAGTATCGGGCGATGTCTCTTGCTTGTTCCGAAATTATTTGGCTTAGAAGTTTGCTTGCTGAGCTAGATTTTTCTGCAACTGATCCTACACCTCTACATGCTGATAATACAAGTGCTATTCAGATCACGGCCAATCCTATCTATCATGAGCGCACGAAGCATATTGAAGTCGACTGTTACTCTATCCGCGAAACATTTGAAGCTTGTGTTATCACTCTTCCACATGTTTCCACTGACCTACAAATTGCTGATATCTTAACCAAAGCGCTCACTCGCCATCGACATTGCTTCTTAAGCAGCAAATTGATGCTTATTGATCAACCTGCATCAATTTGAGGGGGGCTGTCAATGGATGGCAAAGTCCATATTCTTTTCTTTAATTAAGGTCACTAACTATTCCACTTCACCCACACTTGCCATATATTCATCCTTGTTTTAAGGCTTACTTTAGGCCATGTTTCCTTCCTTGTTTTAAGGCTTACTTTAGACCATGTTTCCTTCCTTGTTACATCTCTTTACTCTTTTAAATTCTAACACTCAACACATTCTTTACAAATGTAACATCTATTAACAATCACTTTTCTCCTTCTTTGAAGATTATCAATAATTAGGATTTTCTCCCAAAATCCCCACAAAAAAAGTTAACTTTTTTAGCGCCATAAGAAATTCTAACAAATTTCCAATAGGTAAGGAGAGACCTTCAATTGGGTGCTCATATTTTCGGACTAGCCTTTACCATGCCATATCCTCTCGTCACATTAAGATTAGTGCAATATAAGCCCTCCAAAAAATTCTAAACACTTGAAAGTTCCCAATCATGAATATTGTGGGTAAGAGAAACATCGCAAGAAATCGCATCATTGGACGAAGAGATGCAAGAACTAGTAAGGGCGTCCTTATCTCTCACAGTAGCATAAACATCTGGAAATCGATCTTTTATTGAAGTTTCCCTGCACCAAATATCACACGAAAGTCGGGTTCTTTCGCCATTGCCCACAATCAAAAGGAAAAAATTGTCCTCCCTTTATGGATCCATTTCTACACCTCCACACTATAGCCCCCCTTTCTCCTTAGAAATCCACCCATTAAGCTCAATCTCAAACTTAGCATCAACCACATTCCTACAAAGTTGATCATTTTCCACCATGAAGCGCCATAACCATTTACCAAGAAGAGAGATGTTGAAAAAAGTGACACTTTTGGCCTAGCCGACCTTTTCTAACGATTGCTATTCCTCCACGCATTTCCCCTAAGGAATCTTCTTTGAATGCCCTCCAACCAATTAACCACCAAACTAGGAATAGGGAAAAGAGACATAAAGTAAATGGGGAGGCTCCAAAGGATACTTTTGGTGAGAGCAAGTCTTTCCTCCTTGATGATGCTTCTTCCATTTGGCTAACCTCTTATCAAACCTTTCAACAATGGGATCCCAAACACTTATATCTTCGAACTTTTGCCCCAAGAGGAAGCCCTAGGTAGGTTACGGGGATGGATTCCGCACTGCAACTCAACAAAGTAGCAAGAGCCATTAATATTCTCACCAATAGAGATTAAAATCACTGTTGGTAAGATTGATCTTATGCCCGGAAACCACTTCAAAGCAAAGGACACATCTAAGGTGAAGGATTTGTACCCCCTGCATACCATAAAACATAATTGTGTAATCGGCAAAGAAAAGATGACAATCTCACAACCCCTTCATTTCTACTCATCTCAAAATCCACTTACACCACTTTTTCTCAAAACCCATATTTTTTAGTAAGTAAAGAACAAAATCCCAACAAACATGGTTATAAGGCTTTTTCATATCAAGCTTGCAAATCATCTACCCGTTCCTTCTTTCAAATGAGTGTCCACAATCTCATTGGCAATCAACGCATCCAAAATTTGTCTTCCTCAATTAAGGCATTTTTTTAGGACTTTCAACTTTCCCAATCACTTTCTTCATTCTCAAAGTTAGAAACTTTGAAATGAGATTATAAACGCACCCCACAAGACTAATCGGATGCAAGTCTTTAATATTGGTGGCATGAACCTTATTCAAAATTAGGACAATGAATGTACTATTAAGGCTTACCATGAACTCGCCAACTTCTCAAAAAGTCTAACAATCTTCCACTTCACAATCTCTCAATTATGCTGAAGAAATGCCATAGAGAATCCATCGGGTCTTGGAGCTTTACCACTATTACAGAACAAGAAGATTTTCCTCGTCATCAAAGGATCTTTCAAGCTAATCCACCATTCGCAGTTAATGCAATCAAAATCCATCCAACCCAAATTTAGTGCCTATTTGGGAGTGCTTCTCAAACAGCTTCAACTGCCAAAAAGCAGAAGCTATACCATACACCTCTTTTTGACTAATTTTTTATGAACCAAAGCTGAAAACAACTTAAAAAAAAGCTGATTTAGGGCCAAAATCAGAAGCTAGATTTTGTAGCTTTTAATCTCATAATCAGTTTTGATACTTTCATGTTCCTAAATTAACTTTGTGTGGCAAAGGTATTTACACCCTTAACAATAGATAAATCACCCGCCATTCTTCTTAATCAAATTTGAAATGTAACAAATATTATTTTTATTATTTAATAAAAATATTATTTTATTTATTTAATAAAATTATTATTAATTAAATTGAATTAATAAATATTATCATTTTAATTGTTTATATTTTATTGCAATAAAATTACTATATTTATATTGTGCAAATAATAAAGTTAATTTGATGAAAGAAAGACTTCCAAATAGACAAATAGTACTCATATACCCTTTTTAGTAAGTTCAACATCTATAAGTAATTTTACAACTTATTTACCAAATATATAAACTAATATGACAACACGTTTAACACAATTTTTACCAAACTTCAAATGGATTTTTACTCCACAACACTTCTACCTAAAGCTGTTTTAGAATCACTTTTGAGTTCCTACAATAGAATCAAAAACTAAGCGAAACGGGCCCTTAGTCTAAAAATGCAAGACTCCTTGTAAAGATTCTTGTAGAAACCCCAAATGGCCTCCTTCGTTACCCCCACATCCACAAACAAAGAGCCATCAACCTTAATGGAGCCAAAAAATTGTACCTTCTATGATTGTTAGCCATCTTGCGAAAAAATTTGGTGTTCCTATCACCTTCCCGGAGCTATGATTATATAGATTTTTGCTGCCGTGAAATTTCTTCAACAGAGATGATCTGGGAAACTTCTTTCTTGACTCAAACCCTTCTCTCTTTGTCTTCACTAGTTAGGCCCTCGCTAACCTCCTTTTCATCAAGGTCACTAATCTCCCCCATTAAGGCATTAAGAGTGGAGTTAACGTTCCCCAAAGAAAATGGCTACTCATGTTAGATTTGTAAAGAACCTTTGCTGCCTGAGATCAGGGTAATTGATGATATCTGGTATGCTTACATGGTCAATACTCTAGAAGTCTTGCTTAAATGGAGAGTTTATGAGCTTTATAGTTTAATTGGCTCATTTCATTCAGTCTGCTGTATCAATAGAATGTCTATTTCTTTAATTCTACTAATAACAAAAATTAGACTTCTGTATTTTAGTGGTGGATTATGTGTTTTAACTGTTTATATTTTTGTACATACTTTTGTTAGTCAGTCCTGATATAAATTGGCTGGTCCATCCATAGGAGGATGAAGAAGACGACGAGGATGATGACTGAAGCTGGAATTCCTTATATGTCTTGTCCTACATATGAGTGAGGCAGCAAACTCTGGACTTTGTGTTATAGTACATTTCGGTTATTTTGTGTGGTTCGTTTTCTGTGTAGAAGAAAATCGAGCTCTTAGGTGCTGTTTAATAGTCATGTAAGGCTGCTTCTGTATTCCCTATGCATACATGCTACCTGTCTCAGTTGAGATATCCTGAGCACAAAATGCACTGGGGCTTGAACGATAAATTATTTGATTTTGTTTGATAAAACTAGTAAATGAATGGCCTTACACGATGAAACAGGGTGCAGTTGTGTTACTCCTTACTGCTGGTATTGTGGATTCTTTATTGAAATCAAAGGTTTTCTATTATCTTTCCAGCATTCAGGTCAACTTAATTTTTAAATACTGGTATCTACAGACGCAGAGGATACCTGGTTCCACTTGCCATTGAATGAATTTAGAGAGCCCCTGGGATATTTTCTACTTGAATTGGTAGAGAACTTTATAGAGGAGACTAGCTGTGGTTTTTTCTGTTTCCCCTGCTTTAAACATGAAATAGTTGCATAGTGGTAAATTTGAACCTGGTGTTAATATCTGCTTCTTTCTATGTTTGGATTTGGTGTTTTTGATACTGTATGGTTAAGCTGTAGTCATGCTGATTTCTATCTTTGTTGATATCATTGTGTTTACCTGATACCAGCACTTCCCTGCCACTAGTTAGATAATTCTTTGAAAAATATTCTCTCTGATTTGCGTCAAATGTTGAATAAAATGCTTCTCTTAATGCATTAGGACTTGATGGTGCTTAAAAGCCCATATTGCAGGATGAATGTTTACTTTTACTGTAATTGCCATAGCCCATAGGGCACATCATGTAAACCTGTGCTATACACCCACTTAGGTTAATTAATTGGCAGAGAATGAAAGCGTGAGAAAGGACGAGGGAGAAAAGAAGAGCAAGGATGAAAAAATAAAAAAAGATGTGATAAAAAAATATGAGAGGATAAAAGAAAACGACAAAAAAATGTTTATTTAACTTCCATCCGTTCATTTCAGTTTGAAAGCATTGCAAATTGTACACATGAGAGGGAGAATGAGATTATTTTATTCTTTATACTTTCGATTGTTTCCACTTAATCCGGTGAAAATTTTGTAAAGCCATTGAGTGATGTTTATGTAAATTTAAGTGTTTAATCGAAATTTTTATCCGAATGAAATGATTTTTAGTTGATTTTAAAAATTAATGTATTAAATTAGAGCAATTAAAAATATAACGGCTTTTATATGTAATTTCTAAACAATTTCTAGCTAAGCTATTTCATCTCCTGCGTGCACAAGTTGATTTTATAATTTTTTTCCTTTTTTTTTTTTGGCGAGGAATATAAAATTCATTCACATATAGCTTTAATATAAACAAATTATTCAAAAATATAAGTTAAATCATTAACCTTTCATAGCAAATTCTTTCCTGGATCTAATGATTCCCTGCATTTTTTTACTACTCTCTAAATTTAGTGATGATAATTATTTTACTAATACTACAAGATACTACAATTACTATTATTTTCCATAATCTATGTGGCTACTCCGGTGTCAATAAAAAATGACAGTTTATCTTACGTGGTAAACATATACATTTGATAGTAAAATTTATATTTTTGGTGATAAAATATATACATTTGGTAGTAAAATTGATTTTTTTTTTACTTTTATCATTAATATTTTTTTACTACAAAACATATAAATTTATCACCAAATAATTCTCTCAGTCCTAATTTATGTCACAATATACTATTCATATAATTAATGATTATTTTCTTTAATTTTAAATTAATAAAGTACTTAAAGTTTTACATATATAGTTTAATAAAGTTCATAAGTATTCAAAAATTATTTTTTTATTATTTTAAATCAATAACATATTAAAAAAATTAAAGTTAAAATTACTTAAAAAATAAACTGTGATATATATAAATTGAGACAGAAAAAATATATATTTTATCACAAAATATAAACACAAAGCAATTTTTTTCCTTTTCAATGTCACGATAGAATCTACCCATAATCTATTACTACTAGAGAGCAAGTAAAGTGGTAATACCACGGATCCAGTTTTATAAGAATTATCACCGAATTATGAAAGTTCACTAATAATCACGAGAAAATTAAATAGTGATTTTAATATTTAATTTTTTAAAAAATAATTACTACTTAATTTTCTTATGATTACTAATAAATTTTTTCGATTTCATGATAACTTTCACGAAATCAGGTCATGAGATCACCACTCGAGCTATTAAACTTATTTCTAAGTGTAACTTTACTTTTAAAAAAAACGGAATGTAGCAGGTTAAAAAGAAGAAACAAGAACATCTGATTTTGTGTGTTGGATCATGAGCTACTTTTGTATTTTGAATGTCTTTGATCAAAAAAGGAAAAAGAAAAAAAAGAAATCTTTTACTGAATTAGTAAAAGGGCAGCCACTTTCGAAGCAATTATCATTAATCATGAAATGTTTAGTGGTACAATTTTTAGCTTTAATATAGTTTTTTTTTAAATCAAGCTTTAACTTAATTAATCTCTGATCAATAACAGATGATAGGTTGTAAAGAAAAGAATTATGAGATAAATATTACCATGATTTCACACGTGTCGATGTCGAAACATGTAGCCGGAAAGTGAAGCATGTGATGTTGCCAGCGACATACTTAAATGCCATCATCATCAAACCAACAACAAAAAAAAAGAGCCAAAGTATTATTTAATTACTACAGAGAAAAGTTACCCACAATCCCCACACAAATAAACCAATCAACCCTTGTTTTCTTTTTTTCATCTGTGTTTATTATATTAATCACGATTATTAAGGCCTATAATTCAATCGGTGTAAGTGGATCACTCACTTTCACCTCTTTGATGATGTTGGAATTCTGTCGCAGTGATTTACGCATGCACGTGCGGTGGGTTAATTAATATTTTCATCTATGAATTACTTAACTGGCTAGGGTTTATCAATCAAAATGTTATAAAAAAAAGGGGCATCATTATTACATGCACCATCATGAATTATTAGATCAACAAGAGGTAGGCGGCATTTGTTTTTTTTTTTTTTTTTTTTTTTTTACAAAATTATAAGTATTGAATATTGAATAAATATTTAAATAATATTAAACTAATGAAAAACAATTTTTGAATTCTGAATGGTTAAATATTTAGACTATTTGATAATCAAATTAATTGAAATATTTAAATATGTATATTTTTTTTTTTAATCATCTCACCTGTTAAAAATTAGATTGTTTGTTGCAGATAAGAGTTAATTGTTTATGTAAACAAAGTTTGAATGTTTCATCACAAATATATTCTCAATTATTTTTTTTCTTCAAGTTATAATCCCATTTTCTTTAAATAACTAATTTACATATAAAAATAGATTAAATTAACAATGAATACATATTATTAATTTAATACTTAAATAGTCAATAAAATTAAAAACAAATTTACTCATAAAAGTAATTTAATGCTTTTAAATTTCTCTCACGCTCTGCTACTGAGAGAAAAAAGAAGGAAAAAAAAGGAAACTCAAAGGGAAAATAAAAAAATTATGGTCAAACTCCATCTCTCTCTCTCGCACAGTCAAACCATGCCACCATTGCGCCTCCACCGTCATCAATCCATAGCCACCATCTCATCCTCCACCACGATAAGCCAAAGTCCTCCTTCCTCTCTCTCTCGAGAACGCACAACCACCATCAAGCTAACTACCCACATTGAGCCACCATGTAATAGCCGAAAAGCCACTGGCCCTTCACCACAATTAATGGCATCAGAGAATTCCCTCTTGGCCCCTGACACTACATAGGTCCTCAGTGACAGAACCAATGGGTTGCCATTCTTATCATTATCGTTTCTTTTTGGTGACTCGAACCCGGGTAACCCGGGTCTCAACTCGATGACCTTCAAGTTGAGGCCACTTTTGTTTTTATTGGAGTTTTCTGTTGGAGAAATCTCTGGTAAACCCATATAAAGAAAAAGAAGAGATGAGTTTTGGTGATGAAAATTGAAAAGACATAAAATTAGGGTTGAGGATATTTATGATATTATGATAATAAAGTGAGGGGTTTTTTTGGTCCAAAATACCATTCAGATACCATTAAGATTCAATTTTAAATCTAATTCAACTCATTAAGTGGCGAAAAACAAATGAACTTAATAGAACAACATTTGAACGATTCAGATATGGTACCATTAAGTGCAAAGAAACATTACCTTAATGTACTTGTAAATTCTCACATAAGGTGCATCGTTTCGATATAACTCAATTGATAAGTACCTTTTTTTTTTAGATGATGTCTCAAATTTGAATCTCTCATCTCCAGTTAATACATGATCAAAAATTTAATTCGAACTTAGAATCTTCTCTTCTATAAAAAAAAGGATTATCAATTTAATTAATGTTTAACCATGGACAAATATGCTTTCAAGTTTACGATAAAACAATTTGTGAGATTTTTTATGCATTAAAAACGTTTGAAGAAGGATGGTGACGTTATTTTCAAAGCTTTGTGTGAGTGTTTTCACAAATTGGTAGTGTTGGTTTTTATCAAATTATTATTGGGTAATACTTGTCTCATCCTATCGTAACAGGAGGACTCGAGCCTAATTAAATATTCTTAATTAAGAGAGTGAACATCAACCATTTTGCTAAAATTTCGGTGATAATTTGTTAGATTTAGTAGTCAATTAAGATTATGCAAGGTAAATTTTGCACCTTTTCAATTTTGTTAGAGGGCATTCACAACTCCTAGCTTAGCTAGTTTCCTGTTCTTTTTCTTATTTCACTTAAAAGAAATTCACATGCATAGAAAGCATTCCAATTTATCCTTCTTTGATCTTTTATCAATAGGGTAGCACGTACCTATCTAGCTTTGAAATGAAAAGGATATGACTTGATAGGGGATCGAAAACTGGATTCACATACTATTGTAGAAATATGAATGGCATAATATTTCTTGACAAATTAACAAAAGACAGGAAAGTCAACAGTGCATGATTTACATTGAACCCAATCTATGCATATAATTACGTAGCATTGTCTCCTATTTTTCAAGCAACAAAGCAAGAAGCATTAGATCTAAATCAAAAGATAAACAGTAGTTGCTAACCCTAGATAATATTTTTTGCTGTTTTAACCTCTTTTTGTCAAGGAAACGATAATCGGTTAGGGAATGATTGGTGCGCAGGCAGTAGCTATGTTAAGATTTTTTTTTTTTTCACTTTTTGGTCTCCTTGTGAAGAAAGTAGCCTTAAAAATGCTGCAGTATTGGAGCAAAGGATGAGGCATTAAAGACAAACAACAAAGTGAGGATTATGTCTAATACTTCTTGATTAGAGACAAAGAAACCCATCTCCAAAATTAAAAGGGGATTTGGCTGGCAATCATGTAAACCAAAGATTTATCACTTGAAACCACTCTAGATAGAAAATTGATCTTTTTATGTGAGTGCTTAGTTAGGAGTAATATTTTCCCAGAAACCCATCTCCAATAAGAAAACTTCCTATGCTTTTGTCACCAATCAAGAATTCTAGAACCTCCAAAAAACACTATCATTGTCTCATTTGAATTCTATATATCATAAAGCACAACTGAACCAACCTAACAATACGTGTGAATCTATGAAACTTGACATTAGTGCGTATTGCAACATCAATGCCCACTCCATTAGGTACTTAGAATTCTAGTGGTATATCTCCACTATAGACTTTGAGCTCGATGTTTTGAATTATAGTTTTTTTATTTATAATTTTCCCTTATTTAATAAAAAAAACTACAATGAAACGTTGTTCCACATCAAAATTAAGTCTACATTAAAATCACTATATACACATCCTTTAACCTTTTGTTTTCGTATAGGGGTGAGAATTAATTTTAGTAGTTGAGAAAAAAATTTCTTCCGATACATTTTTGGATGATTATCGTGTTATTCATGGTGTTAATGTGACACTCATTCAAAAATGTGAAATTTTTCCTCCAATTGAATTGGAGAGAAGCTTGGTCCTTCATGTAGTCATCTTCAAGTGAAGCAATGCCATCAATTAAGTAAGCATAATAGGCTATTCTACGAATAAAATTTGTGGAATACTAATTGATTGTAACGACCCATCCCGGGTTGGCCACCCCCGAGATGGTGTCATTACATTTTGAAAATCCCAGCACGACACATATATGCAACAATAAAAATAAATAACACTAAAAGAAATTTTATATCAATCTGATCTTTAAACATTCTATACAATATAAGATGCATGAATATTTATAAATAAATTTTTTATTTTTATTTTCTCATTAGTTTGAGGATGTTGACACGTACATGACTTACAGAAAATGATTTTTTCTGAACCTCAACTAACCAAACTATTTGTCAAGCCTGCTACCTGAAAATCATTGTACAATAAGGAGTGAGCTTCACAAGCTCAGAAAATTAAATTTACTAGAAATACTCATTTGCATAAACAGTATTTATGCCCTCATAAGGTCTTTTTTCTGATATGGCTTGTTGATGCAGACTAAATTTAGGTGGGTGATGATTCTTGATGTTAATGATGGTGAAGATAGCGGGTGAGTGATGATTCTTAATGTTAATGACGGTGAAGATGGATTTTGATGGTGAATTGTAAGAAAGATGAAGATAATTGGTACTACTTAATGAATAGTGACCAAACCCCTGGGAAAAATAGAGGGGACAAACTCAAAGGTGGATTTTGATGGTGAATTATAAGGAAGATGAAGATAATTGGTACTTAATGACTAGTGACCAAACCCCTGGGAAAAATAGAGGGGACAAACTCAAAGGTTTCTTGATTATTGATTTGCTTGATTCTACAAATGAGTATACAATGTCTTGTATAAACTATGAGTGATGAATACAATAAGTAACCAACTACCATTCTAACTACGTACTTAACCAATTAACAAACTATTAACCAACTAATCTCTTATTCAATAAACATGTTCTTTAATACTAGTTCTATTAATCTCATCTGTTGTCTAAAACCGATTGTTAGAGGTTAGGAGTACTCGGGGTATGATTGATAATCCAGCTTGTACTCATTGCCAAGCCCTGGTGGAGGATGCTCCCCATGTGTTGTGGGACTGTCTTGTGCCTAATGCTTTGAGGCAAAAAAATTTACTCTCTTGGCTTGCGGGATTGCATTCGTTCCAACGCTGATCAAGCTCCTACTGATCTTTTGAATTGGAAAAATGATTTCTTTGCTTGTATTTGGGTGCTTTGGCTGAGGAATGAGGCTATGATTTGTTGACAAAAGCCACTAAACTAGAAAATTAGAGGACTTCGATGGAAAATTCTTGTACGGGACTATGCGTTTAGATCGGATACATCATAACTGTTCATCAAATATTTTTTTTTTAAATAACCGATCCAAAAGCACGATATTTAAACCCAATGCAAATTTTCATTACAAACTTTCCTTAGCAGTAGCTGCTAGCTGCATCCTTAGCAATTACATCCAAAACAAAAGGTTGGTTACATCGGGGTGCCACAGAAGCAAATCTATCTTAAAGTATCACCCACTTGACTTGATTCGTCTTAATATAGCAAACAGGTGCCTGCATTTGCACCTTTTTTTGGCTTTTCTGGAGGCAACATCATTGATTTTATCTGCCTCTATACTAATCAATCATAATTTATGGCTATTTAATTTTGAGTTTGAAACCACCGATAGAAACATAAAAAATTCTAGATTATTATTTCAAGTGTGAAAATGGCTTTGTATTTTCATTTGATTGGTTCTTAGAGTATTTGATGGTCACCTAAGAATCTAAGATATAGATTACATAACTTTTCCTCGCAGCTACTGTATGTTCCTGTCTTTTTTCTGTATGGTAGATGTCACCATTCTCCACCATATGGTTGCACATGCAAAGCCATGTGCTATTTATCCTCCTCAGCCTAAGTGGTTGAAATAGAAAAAGGAAAAAGAAAAGAAGACAGAATAATTGAAATATTTTTTTTAGTTGAATTAATCAAGTGACATACAACATGCCCAGAATGTGGTTCAGAAATGATTAGCTTCTAATTGTAATTTACCTAAATTAGGTAAATTATAATAAACTCTTAGCCGAATTGTCATTAGTTTTATTATTTATTTGAACTTATTTATATGTGAGATTGACCTATTTGTGACACCTAATAAAATTTATAAGCTATTTGGTGATCATCTAACAATTTTTACAATATTTTTAGTTGCGTGTTATTTTTTAATGAATTTTCAATCTTTAATAGTAAAAAAATAAGAAAAAAATATTTTCAACAGTAAAAAAATTCTTATATTTTTTCTCATGGTATATCATATTTATCTTTGCATGTGTATAAAAAATCATGATCAAATTTTTTGTGTTATTAAGTTTTTAAAAGAATTTTATTTCTGAATAATACTTAAAAATGGTATATTGTTATTAATTGAAATCACAAGACTTAGTATAAGTACCAAAAGAAAATTCAAAATTCATTATGAAAATAAGTCCATTGGCAAGTTTATACATTTATTTTAACCTAAAAATTATTACTTAATTTTTCACAAATTACTAACTTACTTCCGGACAGAATGATTATATGTGAGAGGTGTACATTAAGGCTGTACCCCTATTATTGCTCTATAATCTATAGGTACAAAACGTGGAAGGGTTATGGGACAAGTGATTAATTAATTTTAACTTGCAAATCACTTCAAAATCATTAACTCAACTAATTGACATTCTCGCAGATAGCACACTCATAATTAATTACCAACATTAGCACACTAATCCCTTAAACAAAAAGTTATTTCTACGAATTTTAACTCTAATTACGTTTCTCGAACAAATAAGATGCGTACGTTGATTAATCAGAGGCAGGAAACAGTTGGCGAGCGTAAGGTCGGGTATGGGTCAAATTTTATAGATTAAAAAAATAAATTTTTTAATAAATTTTTATTTTTTATATTTATATCTTTATTTTAATAAATAAATAACAGGTCAAAAATTAATAAAGATAAAAATTTCTTCTAATAAAAAAAAGATTCTAATCAAATATGTACTTAATCTTATAAATAATGAGTTAACGAGTACAAATTAAAAATATTTACCTATAAATGAATTATATTTTTTATATTATATCTATATTTTAACAAACATATAATGAGCATAAAACGAGCATCAGCTAAAATCTCACCTCCATTTAATCAGTTCCTAATAATGAACTAGATCTTATTTGAACAAGAAGAAACTAGTAGATGGCTTTTGGTTGACCTATATGACCAATAGAGCCATTTACTACCAGATAATGGGTTATAATAAACATTTGAGTTAGAATTAAAAAAAAAGAAATTGATTGGTTTGGATTTAAATTATTAAATTTAAATTAATTAAAAATTAAATTTAAACTAATTAAAAAATTTATTAATAATATTAAATTTTTTATTAGTAATATTAATTTTTAAATTTTATATTTATATTAATATTATTAATAAAATTTTTTAAAATTATTAATAAATTTTTTAATTAATATAAATAAATAAGGTTAAACCCGAATCAACATTTTTTTTTGCCAAAATGGATTTGATCATGCGATCTCTCTCTCTCTCTCTCTCTTAAAGTCATTGTCTTATCAGTAAATGGGAGCACACGTGCAACTTTGACAGAGCCATGCAGGTGAAAGATCAGACATTGGGAAGTGTAAAAACAAAACTTTCGGTTTGTCAGTTCCACACGTGTGGGTTTCAGACCTCGTGTCTCGTGGTTGACCACTCAGTTGACCTTTGCCATCACCGTCTACTTTTGTTAGAATTTCTCATTGATTGAAATGGTATATACCCTATCTATAATAGTAAAATTGAATCCAATACATTGTTGTTAAAAATATCGTTGTGATATTTTCTTTTCTTTTCTTTTTTTTTTTATTTTTGTGCTGTGGATTATTTCTAGTAAATAATGAAAAACACAATTTAAACAATAAATTTTATTTTATTAAAATGTAACACCATTATAATAAAATAATAATTGTTGTGATTAAAAAACAACAAAAAGAAATTTATGTTCTTATTTTCAAAAACTTTATTGCTAAAAAACAAACCCAATAATGCCATAAACCATTTTTTTTTTACTCCGAATTTTTTTTTTATAAATTTTTGAAAATCAAGTGATTCAAACCGATACAAAATTACAAGGTTTAAAATGTTCGTGAAACATGACGCACGCTCAATAATCAAGTTCACAAATGATTAATTTGAAAGACAATATTGAATTTCATACAATATCAAAAAACGATAATTTATATAGTCACAATTGAACCAATTATTGGCTTTTGATATTTTTATAAAAAAAAATCAGTGAAGGCTAAGGCCGATAGATTATATAATGAAATTGACCTTTTTTTCATCCATTATCTTTTTATGTAAACGAATTTTAATTTCAATTTTAATTTTCTATGCTAGTAAATGGTTTTATTAAATTTAAAATTAAAACTTTATCTATTAGCTTAACAAAGGACAAAAATTTGAACAGCTATTTAATTCCTTAGGTATCCAAACTCTTAGGATAATGATCAAAATTTGCCAATGATTTCTAAACAACTCAATAATTCATACTAATAATGTCATTTCAACTTGAAAAGTTCAACACATGAATCATACACTATTCAGAGGCCCCATCCATCAACCAACAAGGAAAATAATACCAAAAACAAAAAAGTTGACTAGTCCAATTTGTCTGACATATCATATATAAATAGACCTTTCCTCATGAAAGTTTGCTCACTTATCTTGGAAAGAAAATGTGCACTTCATATGGTGTGAGACATGTTATGCCCCGTATCACTATCAGGATTACGGATTCTTTTGTTTTTTTAAGAGAAAATTCATGCATCATTTTGACATGAACAAAAAAATACGATCCAATAAGGATCGAACACATGGTCAATCATTTTTAGACAGTGAAATGATTCAATCTGCTATGATTATGATAATATGCATGTTATCATAATTCTGAACACTTTGACAAGATAACTCAAATAAAAACCATTTCTTACAGATAGAGATCATCTTGTACAAGACTTGATATTCAAAAGTCACATCCTGACAGTGTTTCACTTTGGAAGATCAGACAAAAAACTCAAAAGTGCCTATATAAAGAGGTTCCCATCTTAAAAGAAGAAGGAGATACAAGAGCGAAGCCATATACTTATGAAGAAAAAGAGAAATTTACAGTAAGAGGTAAAAACCAAAGAAAACTTTAGAAACAAAGAGAAAACATACGAGAAACAAAGAGAATTATCCTAATTCTCTCGTTCTCTCGAATATTCCTTCACCTCGACATAACTCTCATCTCTCTTCTCTCTTGAAAACACCTACTGAATAAGTATCGGATGGTCCTTTTTGAAGCACAATACTTTGAAAGATTTCTTTTATAGGTGTCTGAAGACTTCAAATTCAAAGGAAATATTCTTTTTTGAGATTCTTCCATCTAAACTGTGTTGGAATTTTGGGTTTATATATGTTATAACATTGTACATGTACACTCGTTATCTAATAAAAGACCCAATTAAGTGATATAATTTTTATAGGTCTCCAAAGTATCAAGGTTTTTTAGTATGGGCCACCTTATGTGTAGAAGCCCGATGTGGATGCACATGTGTGAGGTAACTGTTAGGGTTATGGTCCCTAAGGCACAAGGATATAAATAGGCATAAAGGGAAAGTGTTTAACGTGCGTTAAATTTTATTGAAATAGAAAGTTCTTCTCCCTCCCCTCTAACATTCAGTTGATTGATTCTCATACCAAATGTGATTCTCCCTGTAGTCTTAGAAGATCAACCCAATGAGGCTTGCTTGCAATGGATTCCGGTTTGTTTCTAACTCATCTTCTATATATATATGAATTCTTGACAAGTTTAATATGAAAAGATCTTGGCTGTATCATTGATTATTTGTGTATTAGTATCAAGATTGATATAACAAATGGTATCAGAGCCTTTCATGTTAAATTGTTGAGATTCATATAAAATTTGAGTTTCTTGAATTTTTTCCCATAAAGTATGTTTAGGGCAGAAATTTGTTTTGAAAAAATTGCTATAAATTCGTGTTTGTTGATGAGATTGTATAATTACTCTGTGAATTGCATCTCAAAATATGATTTTTTTGGGTCTGACAATATTAAATTTTGGTGATTTTTTATGACTGTTTTTGTAACTGCAAATTGCAGTTTATCAAACCAGTGTTGCAGTGCTGGATTTGATCTTTCTTTTTTTTGGCTAATTTCGTAAATTATGCATTAAGCTCTTTGACACTGGTTCATATGATAAAGATAGCCATTTTTAATTTTTCTATAACCGGTGGAAATCATTTTATATTGTATGCAATTTTTCTATAAAGATTGCAATTGTGGAAATCATTTTTTGTTGTCATGACAACTTGCCATGATATTCTGGATATGCTTAGAATATATAGTAAAGTGAAAATTATGGAAATCATTTTTTTATTGTCATGACAACTTGCCATGATATTCTGGATATACTGAGAATATATAGTAAAGTGGAATTTGCGGAAATCTTTTTTTCTTTATTGTCACGACAGCTTGCCAATTGCAAGCATATTATTTTGGTATTCATTATAGAGGACCACTACAGTCAGTCCCAAAATCCAGAGAACTAGTACTGCAGCACCAGCGATCTGTCCCTTGGATAGATTGCTGGCGCTGCGACGCCATAGGCTGGCACCGTGGCACCGGTCAAGGTAAAAAAAAAAAAAAATTAAGGATTTTGTTCCGAATTTTATGTTTTATATTTTCGATGAATGAATTGAAGTATTATGTTGCCAAAGCAATCTCTAATATGAAAATTTATTTATTTTAAGACATGTAAACATGCTATTAATAAGTGAAAATAATCAGCCTAAATGAAGGTTATTTTTGCATTGTTAATAGATTAAAATAGTTGTGAATATGTGACAAATAAAGGTTGTCATGCGAATAATGTGTCGGTCCAAAGAAAGGCACAATATTTGGCAGGTTGGGTTGTCAATATTCATGAACTATATTTGAGATACCACTTACAAGTTGATATTTCTGTCCAAAGACTAAGTATTAATGTTGTGCTAGGTATCTTGTTATGGGCCCACATGCATGTGTGTATGTATACAGTTTTGTTTTGATTCATATATACGTGAGTTGTTATTAATTATGAGCTTTTGTTCATACTTATAGCAACATCGATTTCTGTTAACATCAACAGCATTCCCGTGCTTAACAGCACAAATTTGGGAGAGGAATTTCTTAGCATCATTTTCATCAGGAATAGAACCCTTGATGGTATCAGGAATCGAGTGCTTTATAATCATTAGGCTCATGCAGTTTGTTTGCTCCCACTTTTCATATACAACCTTTTGCTCAACGGTACTATCGTCGGTCAAAGGTGCGGGGTGATCGACCCTCAATGCATAGTCTAATTTCATGCACCCCAGCACGATCATAGCAGACCGATTCGTCGCAAATGAAAAGGTCGAGACAAACACCATCTTGACTAAGCTTGTCTCAATGCGGTATAAGGGGAAGGGGAATATAAGAGAGTATATCATGGAGATGTCAAACCTTGTGACAAGACTAAAGGCATTCAAGCTGGAAATGCCAGAAGACATTCTGGTGCACTTACTCTTGATCTTTCTTCCTACACAATTCAGTTCTTTCAAAATCAGTTACAACACTCAAAAGGAGAAATGGACTTTGAATGAGCTGATTGCTCAATGTGTCCAAGAGGAAGAGAGACTTAATCATGAAAAGGTTGAAAGTGCTCATTTAGCATCAACTTATCAGGACCACAATTCCAGTAAGAAAAGAAATAAGAACATTAAAGGAAAGGAAACTGCAGGGTCTGAAAATTCACACCACAAGGGACAACATAAACAAGATAAAGGTATAACTTGTTTCTTTTGCCACAAAGTTGGTCATGTGAAGAAAGACTGCACAAAATACGCCAAGTATGTGACTTGGCATGAGAAGAAGGGTAAACTTCTAAACTTTGTTTGATTAGAAGTTAATTTGGCCTTAGTACCTAAGAACACTTGGTGGATAGATACAGGTGCAACTACTCACATAAGTGTTTCTATGCAGGGGTGCATAAGGAGCCGAATGCCAACTAATGCTGAGAGATTCATCTATGTAGAAAATGACGAAAGAGCTCCTGTGGAGGCAGTTTGTTTATTTAGATTACAATTGGAATCTGGTTGTAATTTGGATTTGGATGAGACTTTTTATGTATCGTCTTTTAGACAGAATTTGGTTTCTATTTCATGTTTGGACAAATCGGGTTTTTTCTTGTTCATTTGGAAATAAAATGTTTAGTCTTTTCAGAATTCAAATTTGTTTGGTACCAGTTCTTTAATTGATAATTTATATAAACTGGATATGATTCCCTCCAAAGAAAACGAATCTTTGCATACAAGTAATATTGGTATTAAGCGCAGATTAACAAATGAGAATTCATCAATGTTATGGCACAAGTGTTTAGGACATATTTCTAAACAAAGGATTCAAAAACTTGTGTCAGAAGGAATTTTTGATCCCTTAGATTTGTCAGATTTTGAAGTCTGCATTAAGTACATTAAGGAAAAACAAACAAATATTAAAAATAAAGTTGTTAATAGGAGTAATAGTGCCTTAGAATTGATACATACGGATATTTGTGGTCCATTCCCTACAGCTTCTTGGAATGGACAACAATATTTTATCACTTTCATAGATGACTACTCCAGGTATGAATATCTTTACTTAATTCATGAGAAGTCTCAATCTATAAATGTGTTTAAGAATTTCAAAGCTGAAGTTGAAAATCAATTTGGCAAAAAAATTAAGGCTGTCAAATCTGACTGTGGAGGTGAATACTACAGTAAATATGATGGATCAGGTGAACAACGTCCCAGACCCTTCGCTAAATTTTTGATGGAATGTGGGATCATTCCTCAATACACCATGCCAGTGACTCCTAGTTAAAATGGTGTAGCTGAGAGACGAAACCGAACCTTAAAGGATATGGTAAGAAGTATGATTAGTCATTCTTCTTTGCCAGAATCTCTTTGGGGTGAAGTCATCAAGACTGCAGTTTACATCCTGAACAGAGTTCCAAGTAAAGCAGTAGTTAAAACCCCATATGAGTTATGGATAGGCAAAAAGCCTAATATTAGGCATTTGCATGTTTGGAGATGTCCAGCGAAGGCTCGGCCTTATAAGCCAAATGAGAAGAAGCTAGACTCAAGGACCGTTAGCTGCTATTTTGTTGGATACTCTGAAAGATCAAGGGGTTTCAAATTTTATGATTCCTTTAATAGATCCTTTTTTGAAACAGGTAATGCCAAGTTCATTGAAGATGTTGAGTTAAGTGGGAGAGACCAACTCAGGCAAGTCAATTTTGAAGAGGAATATGTTTACATTCCTGTTGTTGCAACTGAAAACGTTCAGGTATCCATACCTGATATTATTCAAAATGCAAATCCGGAGATCCAACACATTGATGACGAACTTGAATTGCTGCCTGCTCAAAATCAGGAACCACCTGAGGTTCATCAAGAGGTACCTCAACAACCTTAAGTGGAAGTGCCATTAAGGAGATCCACTAGAGAAAGGAGAAATGCGATTTCGACTGATTATGTCGTGTATCTCTAAAAACATGAGTTTGATATGGGTCTGAAAGATGATATGGGTCTGAAAGATGATCCGACTTCTTTGAGTCATATGGAGGACCAGTTGGAAATTGACATGTTTAAGATCATGTTTCATGTAATTTCCATGCTACATATCCATACTAGATCTATGTCATTAATTGTGTTAATGTTGTGACCATTGATGGGTCTTGTTACGATAAATGTGATAAAGACCGCTTTGATCCTACATTGATATGGTTAATGGACCAGATTGTTGTTGGATATTTTGGTTTAGATAACAAAAATGAGCTCAAGTAAGGTTATCTTCATGTACAATATAAAGGATAACATATGTAACCAAAGTAGGAGATTGTTGGAATTTTAAGTTCAGATATGTTATAACATTGTACATGTAGACTCGTTATCTAATAAATGACCCGATTAAGT
Source organism: Bretschneidera sinensis (assembly GCA_023935145.1). NCBI lineage: Eukaryota > Viridiplantae > Streptophyta > Magnoliopsida > Brassicales > Akaniaceae > Bretschneidera > Bretschneidera sinensis. The sequence goes on from CM043698.1 coordinate 22,196,010, forward strand.
GATATAATTTTTATGGGTCTCCAAAGTATCAAAGTTCTTTAGTATGGGCCACCTTATGTGTAGATGCCCGATGTGGTATGGGTCTTTGTTAATGGGCTAAAGACTCAATGCATATGTGTGAGGTAACTGTTAGGGTTATGGTCCCTAAGGCACAGGGATATAAATAGACATCAGGGGAGGGTGTTTAACGTGCGTTAAATTTTAATTGAAACAGACAGTTCTTCTCCCTCCCCTCTAACATTCAGTTGATTGGTTCCCATACCAAAGGTGGTTCTCCATGTAGTCTTAGAATATCAACCCAATGAGGCTTGCTTGCAATAGATTCTGGTTTGTTTCTAACTCATTTTCTCAATATATATGTGTGTGTATATATATATATATATATATATATATATATATATATATATATATATATTCTTGACAAGTTTAATGTGAAAAAATCTTAACTGTATCATTGATTATTTGTGTATTAGTATCAAGATTAATATAACAAACTGACCTCAAACAACACCCGTTGAAAGTCATAAATGATCGAAAATCTTGGTCGTCATCTTTATTTGGCATCAACAACTTAATAATTATATGAATCACGAAATGTTGTGTGTAATTTTTCCTTATGGCTAGATGAGAACTTTGCATGTGTGGTTCTTTTTCATCTTTATAATTTTTCCTTATTTACGCCCCCACAAAATGTGACCATCTCATGCTATTACCCTTGTGGTCCAATCAAGCGAGCTTGAATCATATCTTTGATGATATGTAGCCTACTCTCTAGGTTATATATAAAGCATACACTAATAAAGGTTGATTAACCCAAATTAGCTAAAGAGAGATTGTAGCCCTTAAAATTAAACTTTAAAGTTTAGCATTATTATGTAAATTATTAAGGTTGTGTTTAGTTTTAGAAAATGTTTTTTTAATTTTTATTTCAATTTTTTAAAACAATTTTATCAATAATTTGTATATTCTTAACATAATTCGAAAAACAAAACTTATCTTTCCAATCATATTGAAAAAATTGAAAAACAAAAAAAAAATATTTCTTAATTTTTTAATATTAAGTTAAAAAAGAAGTATTGTTTTTTAAATTACGATTAGAATATATAAATTATTGATAAAAATATTTTTTACAACTAGATGCACCTATATGCTCACTTGACACTTTATGAATACATGTTTTTTTTATTATTAAATTCTTTTTTAGCCAACGAAAGTAAATCAATTCAATGAATAAAGTAAGTCCTATTACAGATAAGGGTAGCTCATATACACGCTAAATTTGGTTACTGCCATTGAAAAATTGTATTCGAATATCACATTTTTGTCTTTCTGTAGCACTAAAAGATAAAAATAAATCCTTGATATGAGCTGTCTCAGCATGAAAAAAGCTTTTTCCTACAAATAATCCTCTATTTTTCTCCTTTTTGCAACCAAATGAAACAATATTACGTGCGTCGGTCTCATCTTTCGTATCGGACTTATTTTTTGTATCGGTTTCACCTCCTGTATCGATCTCACATTAAAAAAACTTGTATGCCTAAGGTCAAGTTAAGATTGTAAACAGGTTTGGACATAGTAGTCAGGAGTAAATCGATTATTAATTAGTCATTTAGAAGTTTTTTTTTAAATTTAAATATATTTAGTTCTTACTTGTAAGGTATAAAATGGTTATTTTTTCTCGTTCTCATAAACATTGTATTGAAATACACACATAATTCAATAACAATTTACTCTTCTATATAAAAGTAGTAGTAACGTAACTAGAAATAATAGTAACATGCCAATCAAATTTTCTTTGCTAATACTTCGTACTAAGATGTGTGGACCTAAGAAAAAACACTGAAACAGTAAATCGTTTTCATTTGACTTATTACCAAGAGAGAAATATTGAATAAAATGAATCTTTCAACAATCGTCAAATCTATTCGGATGCGAAACAACATTCAACTTGTTGATGCCAAAAAATGAGTGTTGCTGAGCTGGATGGTTGTTCTGTAGAAGTACCTGCACAGAGAAAGGGAGATTTGCTATTGGGGTCGACGGAGGGGATGCCTCCGAGGATGCTCCGATGCTTAAGTTAGCAAAAGTTTAAGATTGTAAGTGTTTAAAGCTAAAAAGCTCCCTCCTTTTGGACCGCTTACCAAATCCTTTTATAGAGTTCCGGAGGCGGTGATGGGTCGGGGCAGCTGTAATAGGATACCCCAACTGGGTAGGGTAATGATGCCTATGAGGCCCAGCTAGGAAGCTGAGAACCGTTCAGTAGGGCTTTTGCCTTGTTGGCTTATTCCAAAGCCGTCTATGTGTAAGACGGTGTTTAGGTCTGACGCCCCAACTTGGTTGGTAATGATGATCCGGAGGGCGGTGGTGACGTGGAGGCCCAGCTGGAGCCAAGATGTTCCTGAGGGCGGTCATGACCTGGAGGCCCAGCTGGAGGCAATGATGCCCTGAAGGGCGGTCATGACCTGGAGGTCCAACTGTCTGGGCCTGAACTGTCCGCGTGTCTCTTTGAATTCAGGGCTCACGATAATCCACGTGTCCTCCTCCTATTGGAGTGACATATTTTGGTAGTATCAGAGGCCCCCCACTTCCTTAAGTGCAGCACTGTGGTTAAGGAAGTAGCATAACTGGGTTGGCGTTAGGCCCTCTGTGGAGACATGAAGCTGGGTCGAAGATGTGCTCTAAGGCAAAAGAGAGTGAGCCGAGGACTTTTGTAGCAGTCCATCTCCTCGGACCTGGAAGAGAGTGGACCGAGGACCAGTGGAGCAATCCATCTCCTCGGCCAAGAATACCAGGGGTCCGAGGACACGTGGAGCAATCCATCTCCTCGGACCTTGAAGAGAGTGGGCCGAGGACCAGTGGAGCAATCCATCTCCTCGGCCAAGAATACCAGGGGTCCGAGGACACGTGGAGCAATCCATCTCCTCGGACCTTGAAGAGAGTGGGCCGAGGACCAGTGGAGCAATCCATCTCCTCGGCCAAGAATACCAGAGGTCCGAGGACACGTGGAGCAATCCATCTCCTCGGACCTTGAAGAGAGAGGGCCGAGGACCAGTGGAGCAATCCATCTCCACGGCCAAGAATACCAGGGGTCCGAGGACACGTGGAGCAATCCATCTCCTCGGACCTTGAAGAGAGTGGGCCGAGGACCAGTGGAGCAATCCATCTCCTCGGCCAAGAATACCAGGGGTCCGAGGACACGTGGAGCAATCCATCTCCTCGGACCTTGAAGAGAGTGGACCGAGGACCAGTGGAGCAATCCATCTCCTCGGCCAAGAATACCAGGGGTCCGAGGACACGTGGAGCAATCCATCTCCTCGGACCTTGAAGAGAGTGGGCCGAGGACCAGTGGAGCAATCCATCTCCTCGGCCAAGAATACCAGGGGTCCGAGGACACGTGGAGCAATCCATCTCCTCGGACCTTGAAGAGAGTGGGCCGAGGACCAGTGGAGCAATCCATCTCCTCGGCCAAGAATACCAGGGGTCCGAGGACACGTGGAGCAATCCATCTCCTCGGACCTTGAAGAGAGTGGGCCGAGGACCAGTGGAGCAATCCATCTCCTCGGCCAAGAATACCAGAGGTCCGAGGACACGTGGAGCAATCCATCTCCTCGGACCTTGAAGAGAGAGGGCCGAGGACCAGTGGAGCAATCCATCTCCTCAGCCAAGAATACCAGGGGTCCGAGGACACGTGAAACTACGTAAAAGATTCTCGTGTCTAGGACGACGGCGATAGAGACACGTGGTCTCACCATATGGATGCCGCGTCATGTTACCCTTTTTAGGGAAAACGGCGGCCGCCTCGAGGGACGTAACGTCCCCTGGGAAAGAGTGTGGGTCGTTTGGGAGTTCTAAATTGTCCCCTAGATTCCTGCGACCGCATTAAATGCTCCTCGTTGGCCGTGATACTTCTGCTATATAAGGGGCTTTGGTTTCTTCTTCTTCCACACCTGCCATAATTTCTTTCTGTTTTCAGAGAGTTGCTTTCCTGAGAGCCTTCGGCCTCGTCCAAAGAAGCTTGTGAGTCCTCGTCCTCGTCCCCTCAGTGAGAAGGTTGGTGTGATCGTTGCAATCGCGAGACCTTGGGAGGAAAGCTCTAGGAGGAATTCAAGTCCGAATCCTTCGGACGTTGGTGAGTTCGTGTTCTTTTTTATTTTCGTACCATGTCTTCTTCGTTTGATACATACCGCGATAGGCCCAGTAGTAGTAATGGTAGGAGTAGTGTAGATGGTACGAGTGGTAGCAGCTCCGAGGGCGCAGAGGCGTCCTCGTCTTCTTCTGGGGGGGATGCCCTCAGATTGGGTACGCCAAGGGCAGGCCCCATGGCACTAGTGCCCTATATTCCTTCGGGGGTTGGGAGAGAATATCAGGAAAAGTCCTCGTCTAGTGAGGAAACTCGTAGAGCTGTGACCGATATTAGGGAGACCTTGGCTGGAGAGGAGAGGGAGGAATGGTACTATACAGCCAACGACATTCCTAGCCAACTGAGGGAGGAAGATTTGGAGGTAATTAGGAAGACCTACCGTATTCCGGGCGAGTACGGTCTTCGGCTGGCCAGGGTGGGGGAGAGGGCCTGTGATGTCCTCCCTGACCGAGCTCCGTTCGAGCTCTGCGTGTATGAACATCACATGCAGGCCGGGCTTCGGTTTCCCCTCCACCCCTACTTCTGTGCAATTTTAAAATATTTTGATATAGCACTATGTCAGTTGGTACCAAACTCGGTACGACTGATCATGGCCTTTATCTGTGTTTGCTTAGAAGTGGGCCGTCCAATGACGATGGACATTTTTAAGGCCCACTTCTTGATCAGCCGGCATGGCCAGACAGGGTGGGTGGTCTTTAGTACTCGGCCGAAGAGGAGGTTGCTGAAGAAAACCCCTTCATCTATCAAGAGGTGGAAGAAGAATTTCTTTTTCATCCGATCTGCCGAGGACTTCGGCCTGCCTCGTGCGTGGAGTATGGACCGCACTGGGAAATGCAAAAAGGCGGGCCTTCTTCCATATGAGCAAGAGACAGTGAATGCCATGCTGGCCTCGCCTTTGGACGTTGGGGTCCTATATGACAATGAAGAACTGGCCCAGCGAGGTCTTTGTTCTTCGTGCCCCGAGCCTTCGCTAGAGAGCGGTAAAGGCTTTAGTGTACCTTCTTTTTATTCTCATTTTGCATTGTTATCTTGCAATTTATACTTAACGCCATTTCCTTCATTTGTTTGTTTGTGTGCTCTGCTCAGAGATGGAAGCGGCTGCCCGTGCTCGTGAGCATGCCAAGAAATTGGCGATGGAGCAGAGAAGATCGGCTCGGTCTGAGAAGCAATCGGCTTCGACTTCGCGGCCGAAGAAGAGGCCACGAGCCCCATCTCCGGCTCCGATTGACTTAGGGACTCCTCCGAGGCCACCTACCCAGTCAGAGACACCTCCAGCAAGCAGTGCCCCGGCTCCGATCCCAGCGACTGCAGGGACTCCCATTATCTCGGGCTCTAGCCAAGGTGTGGCTTCGGAAGCCTCGATCTTTATGCCCAATTGGGCCATCCGGACAGACGACTCCGTCTTCGCACATCCTCGGGTGGCGAGAGAACATCTGTTTAAGGGAACTCCCCCTCGTGACCTCGCTGAATTGGGTCGTAAGACCACGGAGTCTCTATGTGCGGCGACTGAGGCTCTTGCTTCCCAGGTTAGATTTCGCTTTCGCTTTACTTTACGTTGTTTTCATCGACTTTTGTTTCATACTTGGCTTCTGGTATCAGATGGGTGTTTTGGTGGGCGCGGCCACTCGTCGGTGCATAGAGACAGCGGAGCTCCTTGGGCGAACCCAACGCCAGCTGGAGGAGAGGAACAAGGCTGTTTGCCGGCTGCAGGCTTCTTTAGAATCTGCTGTCCGGGCCAAAGCCGAGGCTGAAGCCACTGCTCGGGCAGCCGTTGAGGGGGTCGAGGCTCGCCTTGGAGCCGCAGCGGAGGAGGCCGAGGCTCGTCTTCGAGCGGTTACAGAAGAGGCTGAGGTCCATACTAGGGTTGCCGTGGAGGAGGCCTTGGCATCCTTCCAAAGCTCGGAGGCCTATCGCCTAGCCGTGGTGTCTGAGGGCGGCCAGCAGTACCTTACGGGGTTCATGGAGGCCAAGGAGAAGGCCGAGTCCATGTATCCAGAGCTTGATTTCTCCGCGTTGGACTTGCTTGGGCCGGAGGATGAGGAGCTGCCGGCTTCGGATGACGAGGCTGCTGACGGACAGGATCGTGACGGGCGCTCGGGCACGGGATCTCCTGTCATTGGAGATCAGTAGGGTTTAGGTTGAGGGCGATCCATTGTAGCCCTTTTTTGTTGTTTTGACCCGGTCTGTGCGTTAGGGTTGTATTTTGAGGCCGCTAGCGCCCTACTTAATTTTGGTTTTAAGGTTTTTGTTTCGTATTGGACGAAATGATGTAAGTAAATCTTTTCATATATATAAAACAAGAGTACTTACATATGTGTAACACTTATTTATTGATAAAAACGTCGAAGATGTGCCGCATTCCAAGTACGAGGAAGGGCTTTTCCGTTCAACTCTTCGAGTTCAAAAGAACCGGGGCGGCATACCTTTTTGATTCGATAAGGCCCTTCCCAATTAGGGACTAATTTGCCTGAATCTCGGGGCCTAGATACTGCATTTTTTCGCAAGACGAGGTCGTGAAGACAGAAACGTCTTACTTTTACTCTTGAGTTGAAGTACCTGGTGGCTCGCTGCTGGTAAACGGCGAGACGAATTTGGGCTTTGTCTCGGGCTTCGTCGAAAAGATCAGCGTTCGTGCGAAGGCCTTCCTCATTGCTTCGTTCTTCGAAATTCTGAACTCGTAAGGAAGGTATTCCTATTTCCAAGGGGATGACTGCCTCGGACCCATAAGTCATGAAGAAAGGGGTTTCCCCAGTAGGTGCTCGAGTCGTGGTTCGATATGCCCAAAGTATGTTGGGCAAATGGTCTGCCCACTGCTTCTCTGCTTGGTCTATTCGCCTTTTAATGCCTTGCAAGATCGTTCGGTTGGTAACTTCGGCTTGTCCATTTGCTTGCGGATATCCAACCGAAGAGAAACGATGGTCAATGTGTAATTCATCGCAAAATGTTTTGAACCGAACGCTGTTAAACTGTTTGCCGTTGTCTGTTACTAATACTTGTGGTACTCCAAACCGACACACGATTGATTTCCATACGAAAGCTCGGGCTTGAAAGTCCGTGATGCTGGCCAAGGGTTCGGCTTCTACCCATTTTGTAAAATAATCTATGGCAACTATGAGGTATCTTCGCTGGCCGGTCGCTCCGGGAAGGGCCCGAGAAGGTCCATTCCCCACATAGCGAAAGGGAGTGGACTGACGATTGGTGTCAAAAGGTTCGCTGGTTGTCGTGGCACAATGGCATACCGTTGACAGCTTTGGCATTTGGTCACCAACTCCATGGCTGCTTCCCTCATCTTCGGCCAATACTATCCTTGACGGTGGATTTTGAATGCCAAGGCACGTCCTCCGAGGTGATTTCCGCATATACCTTCGTGGACTTCTCGAAGGGCGTAGTTAGCTTCGGTCGGATCAAGATACTTTAAGAAGGGCGTTGTCAACCCCCGCTTATACAGGTGATCATCCAGAATAGCGTATCGGGCGGCTCGAGACACAATCTTTCGGGCTTCGCCCTTATCATCGGGAAGAATACCGTCACGTAGATATTCCAGGATAGGACTCATCCATGTTCTCTCACCAGTCACGGGTAAGACCATTATTTCGTCGATACTCGGCACGGCTAGGGTTTCGAGGTAAACTGCTCGCCTGGACTCGAGCTGGCGAGACGAAGCAAGTCGGGCCAATGAGTCGGTCTTCGCATTTTCTGCCCGTGGAATCTGGTTTAGAGAAAAGACTTCAAACTGCCCGGCTAATGCCTTTGCTGCTGCTAGGTAGCGAGCGATTTTTTCTCCTCGGGCCTCGAATTCACCGTTCACCTGGTTCACCACCAGTTGGGAATCGCTATATACATGTAAGTTTTGTACAGATATTACCTTGGCCAATTTCATGCCGGCGAGTAGAGCCTCATACTCGGCTTCGTTGTTTGACGCTGGAAACTTAAATCTCAGGGCGTATTCAATGGAGAAGTTGTCAGGACCGCTTAGAATGAGCCCGGCTCCACTTCCAGAGTCAGTAGAGGACCCATCCACATGAAGAGTCCAATGCATAAAGGAATTCGATTGACTAACATCCTGGGGAGAGTCTTCCTCCGGTAAAGTAGTTTCCATGACAAAATCAGCTAGGGCTTGTGCTTTGATAGCAGTCCGAGGCCGATAACGGATGTCGAACTCTCCCAACTCTATCGACCATTTAACCATTCTACCAGAAACGTCTGGCTTATGAAGTATATGTCGAAGAGGCTGGTTGGTGAGGACAGTGATGGTATGGGCTTGAAAATAAGGTCGAAGCTTCCGGGCCGAAGTTAACAGAGCATACGCCATTTTTTCTGCCGGGGGATATCTTGTCTCAGCATCATGGAGTACTTTGCTGACATAATACACCGGCTTCTGCGCGCCCTCTTCTTCTCGTATTAACACGGAGGCTACTACTTCGGGCCCAGTCGAAAGATACAAGAAAATTTCTTCTCCGACTACTGGCTTGGTAAGCACGGGTGGTGTCCCCAAATATATTTTCAACGTCCTGAATGCTTCTTGGCAAGCTTCGTTCCACACGAAGTTCTGCGTCCGACGAATGGCTTTAAAAAAGGGCAGGCACTTCTAGGCTGATTTTGACATAAACCGGCTGAGGGCCGCGATTTTTCCAGTAAGTCGCTGGACTTCTTTCACGGTCCGAGGCGGACTCATACGAAGAATGGCGTCAATCTTTTCTGGGTTGGCTTCGATGCCCCTATGGGTGACTAAGAAGCCGAGGAACTTCCCCCCAGTAACTCCAAAGGCACACTTTGTAGGATTCAATTTCATATGATAATGACGAAGGATAGTAAAAGCTTCTTGGAGATCAGCTTCGTGGGTTTTTGCCTCGACGCTTTTAACCAGCATGTCGTCCACATATACTTCCATATTACGACCAATCTGTTCTTTGAATATTTTGTTTACTAACCTCTGATAAGTGGCCCCGGCATTTTTCAAACCGAATGGCATGACCCTATAACAATAGAGGCCTTGTTCTGTGATAAATGCTGTCTTTTCTTGGTCGGGCGGGTGCATGAGGATTTGATTATACCCGGAGTAAGCATCCATGAATGTTATCAGCTCATGGCCGGATGTTGCGTCCACGAGTTGATCAATCCGAGGCAAAGGAAAACTGTCTTTTGGACAGGCTTTATTTAGATCAGAAAAGTCTATACAGATTCGCCATTTGCCATTGGCCTTTTTTACCATTACAACATTAGATACCCAATCCGGATAGCTCACCTCTCGGATGAAGTCACCCGAACGTAATTTCTCAACTTCTGTCCGAACGACTGCCTGTCGCTCGGAAGCAAACGATCTTTTCTTCTGAATAACCGGTTTGTGGGCCGGGTCGACACTCAGGCGATGTACGATGACGTCAGGGCTGATTCCTGGCATATCTGCAGCAGTCCAGGCGAATAGATCTTGGTTCGCCCGGAGAAGGGCTAATAAAGATTCTTGGGAAGAGCTGGACAGGTTGGAACCAATTTGCACAGTTTTGGTGCTATCTTCGCCAAGGGGGATTGTGAGTACATCTTCTCCGGGCCTACCTCGTAGGTTGCTTGCTTCATCCCTAAGGTCATCCAGTTCGAGTGGTAGGGCTTCCGTCTTTTTACCTTTTATTGCACTGAGATAACAGGATCTGGCGGTTTGTTGATATCCTTTGATCTCGCCTACTCCGTCTGTCGTGGGGAATTTGATTTTGAGATGATAAGTAGAGACAACAGCTCGGAGTTTATTTAGTGTGGGTCGTCCGAGTATCATATTGTAGGAAGAGGGTTGTCGGACGATTAACAAGGTGGAATGTACTGTTGTTGTTTGAGGTGCCGTTCCCGCAGTTACCGGGAGAGTTATGCTGCCTTCTGTAAAGACCGGTCCCCCTGAGAAGCCATAGAGTGGGGTGGAAACCAGCTCCAGATGTGCATCGCCCAACTGCATTTGGTGAAAGGCATCATAAAAGAGGATGTCGGCCGAGCTCCCGTTGTCGACTAGGACTCGTCTTATCTCATGGTTAGCCACAAGGAGTGAAATTACGACAGCATCGTCGTGTGGGATCTGCACTCCTTCCAAGTCTTCGTCCGAAAAAGAAATAATCTCTCCGGTCCTAGGTCTTTTCTGAGATCCAGCAACAGAGGCTATTGACCTAGCATAAGACCTACTGCGAGCACGGGATCCCCCTCCAGCAACGAGCCCTCCGTAAATGGTTTTGATAATCTTCGCCACGGGGACCTCCGGTTTTTTCTGGCTGGGCTCTCTATAACTTGGCCTCGGGCTCTTCTGGGCTGCCCTTGTAGGTCTGTTTCGTTCATAAGAACGTTCAGGGCCTCTGCGCGATCGTTCATCATATTTCTCTTGTCGTGGCCTGACATATTCTTTTAGATACCCTCGATTGATGAGGGCCTCGATCTGATTTTTTAAGGCCTTACATTCTTCCGTATCATGGCCGAAGTTTTTGTGAAACCTGCACCAAGTATTGCGATCCGGGTTGAGGTTTGACGGCCTTGGAGGCCATTGCAAGAGGTCCCTATCATGAATCTGCATCAGAATGTTGGTTCTGGAGGCATTCAGCGGTGCATAGCTGTGGATTTGCCTCGGAGTTCTGGCTCTGGTTCCATAGGTTGCAAGAGTTCGGGACCTATCCTCGAAAGGCCTGAGGGTTCTGGGTTTCTCCTAGCGGAACGGCCGCTTAGAGGGTTCAAGGCTGGGACTAGTGGGGCCTCTCTTCCTCTTTTCCGTATCTCCTTCGCGTTCTCTTCGGAATGCTTGATCATCTTCTGCTAGCATGTATTTTTCGGCTCGGGCCAAGACCTCATTCATGTCCATAGGCGGACATCTGATGAGTTTTGAGCTGAAGAATCCGGATCTTAATCCATTTTTGAAAGCCAGGAGCTGAACATTGGGATCAAGGTTTGGAATCTCCCAAGCTGCAGTGTTGAATCTGGAAATATAGGCGCGAAGCTTCTCTCCTTTTGCCTGGACAATGTTAAACAGAGACTCCGAAGTTTTCTTGGGTCCTTTGCTGCTGATGAAATGTGAGGCGAAGGCATAACTTAGGTCTTTGAAGGTGCGAATACCCCCCGGTTTCAAGCGGGAATACCACGTCCCAGCAGCTTTCTCTAGGGTTAATGGAAACGCTCTGCACATTATAGGGTCCGAATGTCTATGAAGGGTCATTGTGGTTCGGTAGTGCTGGAGGTGATCTAAGGGATCTGTGGATCCATCATAAAGTTTGATTTGTGGCATACGAAAATTGTGGGGGAGAGGGGCGTCAAGGACTTCTTGTATGAAAGGTGGGTCCTGTACGTCGAGATCATCGCTAATACTGTGGCCGCGTTCTTTAAACGCTTCATTGATGCGTCCCTCTATGTCCTCGATCCGTTTGCCAAACCCTTCGCTGTTATTGGGCACGGGACTCTCTCTGAACTTAGCTGGGGAAGGTGAGTGGGTCGCTGAGCAGACATCCGCTGGTGGGCGACGGTCAGTGGAAACACCGTGACCTGGTTCCAGCGATGGGAGTGGCAGCGTCTGCTGAGGTCTCCTACGAACTTCGGCAGCCAGATCGGCCACCAGGTGTGCAAGCTCTGTGAATTGCGCCTGGAGCGTGCCTTTATTCGGGTGAACGTCGGGTTCGGCTGAAGAACTGTCTCCCGACCGTAGCGCGCGAGCGCCTAGATCTCTGGCGGGTGTTTTTGGAGGCATGCTAACAGATGAGTTCTTGACTTCTTCGCTGTTACTGTCAGCGAGAGATGTGGTTTCCCACAGACGGCGCCAATCTGTTGATGCCAAAAAATGAGTGTTGCTGAGCTGGATGGTTGTTCTGTAGAAGTACCTGCACAGAGAAAGGGAGATTTGCTATTGGGGTCGACGGAGGGGATGCCTCCGAGGATGCTCCGATGCTTAAGTTAGCAAAAGTTTAAGATTGTAAGTGTTTAAAGCTAAAAAGCTCCCTCCTTTTGGACCGCTTACCAAATCCTTTTATAGAGTTCCGGAGGCGGTGATGGGTCGGGGCAGCTGTAACAGGATACCCCAACTGGGTAGGGTAATGATGCCTATGAGGCCCAGCTAGGAAGCTGAGAACCGTTCAGTAGGGCTTTTGCCTTGTTGGCTTATTCCAAAGCCGTCTATGTGTAAGACGGTGTTTAGGTCTGACGCCCCAACTTGGTTGGTAATGATGATCCGGAGGGCGGTGGTGACGTGGAGGCCCAGCTGGAGCCAAGATGTTCCTGAGGGCGGTCATGACCTGGAGGCCCAGCTGGAGGCAATGATGCCCTGAAGGGCGGTCATGACCTGGAGGTCCAACTGTCTGGGCCTGAACTGTCCGCGTGTCTCTTTGAATTCAGGGCTCACGATAATCCACATGTCCTCCTCCTATTGGAGTGACATATTTTGGTAGTATCACAACTCTATCTTGACATTGTAACCCATTAACTTTTCTGCATCAACAGTTAATAACTAATAATAAATTATATATATTTACCCTTTAAAAAAAGTATATATATATACAAAATATGTTGTGGGCAAGCATGTAACGTGTGTGGTTCAAGATTGTTAATGTCCCACGTACGAATACAGAATCTTCTTCACTTACTAAGGACAATAATTAATCAAAACTCTCACCCCTAACATTTTCCATGATGATCAATACCTTTCAGTACTTAAACCACATCGACCAATATGAATTATGTGATGCATCAAGTGGGTATGCAGTGACAAGTACATAATCAGATGGTAGGGTCCTATTTCAATTTTAATCGATTTGGTTAGGAGTCGGATTAAAGTAAAACTGTTAGTTGAAGGTCGAGCACGGCTAGTAGTACGTGTTTGGATTCCACTTAAATCAATTGGAATCGGTTTCTTTTTACTCATTTGTAAGTGCAAATTTGGTCAGTGTACCCAATTTTCTCAAGTATAAAAATTAGTGTGGAACAAGTAGTTATGGGCCATGGGAAAGACAGACATATCGAGGGGATTTTCACTTGCTCATCAGCTATAAACTGTCACCTCACACGTGGGTTGAGATGTTGTGGGGCAGTATTGCATTATTTATGAGTTATAGCAAAGCTTATTATCTCAATAATTTTTAAAAAAAAGCCTAATATCATGGAAGATAAAATAAACAAGGATTTTTTATTTTATTTTATAGAAAACTACTGCTAGACCAAACATTAATCCAGTCAGGAGATAAATGTGTTTTGTCATTGCATGATGATTTTACATTAATCAATTTGAAAAATTTTAGTTTAATTTTAGTTTATTTGATTTATTATATGGATTTAATTGAATCATAAAATTTGATTCCGAATTTTATTTTTAAAAATATTATTCTATTAAAAAAACTTCATATAAGAAATCCTTCTAAGTTTTGTCGATTTCTTAATCCTTAACCTAGATTTGCTCGTATGATAAAATAATTATGTTAATGGGCAGTTAATTAATTAATTAACTTAGTGCAAGTTTGAAGATGCTAGAGGGCAAATGTCAAATAAAATGTTGTTGCAAGTAAACATGGCAATGGAGCTCAGAATCCATAACCTTAATACTAAGTTGATTTCTATCGAAATCCCGCAAATCAGGGCTTCTAATTTGTCTCAAAATAACGAACATATATACCTAGCTAGGATTACCACAGATTCAGTTACATGTAATTGAAAAAATTTATTAATAATCATAAAAAATTGAGTTAATTTTGATAATTAATTTTTTTTGTATAATTACTATTTAATTTTTTTTGTGATTACTAATAAATTTTTTCGATTTTACGATAACTTTCGGTTCCATGAAATAAAGACTCATTCCTACAACCTACTAATATATTCCCTTTTAAACTCTTTTTTTTGAACGGATGATGGACAAGGCTCTTACGTTAACATAATACTCTTTATTTTTAGATTTTTCAATTAAAATTGTAAAAATAAAAAGAAATTACTTTTAAAAATTATTATACTCTAAAAAACATATTCGACAAAATTTAGATAATTTAGTTATTTAAAATTAATAAAAAAATTAATCATTTAATTGGATGAATAGATTCAACAAGACAAACATTATTAGACAGGAATAATAATAAAAACACAAAGAAATCAAATTTTTTTTGATATAGTTGTTATTTTTTATTTTTTTAAAAAGTTGGGTTCGATATATAATTTTTTTTTTTTTCCAAATGTACCAAAAAAAAAATCAACAAAAATAAGTATGTTTTAAAGAAATTAACAGCTTGATTTAACATCAATAATGGGGATTGATTAAGCATTATAAAAATAATAATAATTGGGATTAGGAACTTTAGATATGTATGCTTTTGCTCAACTTTAAATGAAGTAAAGTTGGGAGATGGAGTGCAGAAAACACATGATGGGATTCATGTAATCAAAAGGTTCTTCTAGTAAACATATACTAATAGGGAAACGCGGTTTACTTGCGAGCCAGGGATCGATCATTATTTTTATGGGGTTTGTCTTGTGGGTGGAGAGCTTAATGTCCCTAATGGGGACCATGTGGGATGGGAATGGAATCAACATGTGGTCTCATCACCTAATGTTAAAGATCCAAACCCTATAAATGCGTACTACCTGTCCTTATATTTTGACACGTGGTCGGTTGTTAAGCTATCTTTAGAAGCTTCATTTGTGGGCTTGGCTGGAATAGTTTAACAATTAAGATTAGTTTTCTATGCTAATTGCTAATCATAATTAATTTGCAGTTAATAATGACAATGAGAAATGAAGGGTTTTAAGTAATAAATGAAGAGATAATTTATCTTTTAGCTTTTCAACTTTTCCATTTCTTTAGTAGGGGAAGCAAACATTTGGAGATGAGTTGGACAATTAGGACGCATAATGACATTCTGTTTGCCTTAAACCATGATAATTACTGTTTCTACTAATCTATAAAGCCAGTCTAACTCAAACTATTGTTTTAAAAATCAAGATGCCCATGTCAGAGAATGGTCAGATGTACACATGCCTCGTGGGAAAAGTTTTCCAAAGGGCGGTGGCTTTGAGCGTGTGTTGGCGAACGTCTAGCATCAGTAGTATAATGAGAAAGTGTCATATTATATATATATAGTTTATAATCTAAAAAACAGTATGAATAACAATTTTTGAATATTAAACTTGTGGTGTTATAAATAATATCAAAATCGATTCAGATCTATTATAACGTAGATGTATGATATTTAGATAGATCACGAGTTCATCGTGATATTTAAACTCTTAATACATCAAAACTATTGATATGATATATGATATTTGTGATTTGAACTCATTTTCACGAGTTTAATCAAAAGTAGTTTGCGACGATTCACATAAGTTCATATCATTATGTTTAGTTTGCACATTTAAATTATTAGTAATATCATGTTACCATGTTTTGTTTGATTAGGAAGTACCGATAGTCCAAAAAATAATACCGCATTCTAATTTTGTCTCGAAACTAAAAAAAAATAATTTTATAATTATTATAATTATTAAATATTAATATTATATTTTTATATTTTTAAATTATTATAATATAATGTTATATTTTTTTGTGTTTATTTTTATATAACAAAATTATTATTTATGCTAATAGAATTTTATTATTTATAGATTAATAGTTTTTTTATGTATAAATAATAAAATGGGAGTGAGGGTATCGTTGTGATAATCATATGTATATATATATATATATATATATATATAGTACTAAGGATATTATTGAAATCTGGCTCTTCTTTGACGATTCAAACGATTAAAACCTAAGTTTCGAAACAGAGGTTACGCCTCGACCAAAAAAATACCCTTTAAGAAGGTACTTTTTTTAAGAATTCTGAAACGTTTTAGTGTCACCCTGTGTCTAGATGAATCTCGACTCTGCTTTTTATCCCGACTCTGCTTTTTAAACACCGATCCTGACTAATAACTTTTTCTATTCGCTCTCCAAATAAAACCAAATTCTTTCCAATATTCTCCCTCTCCGAGTCTTATCCTCACCAACAAAAAGTGAATAAAGAAAAGAAAACGAGATAGAAACTTGCCAGATACGACATTTAATTTCTTCCCTCTCTCTCTCTCGTCTTAGCAGAACCCCCCGTCTGCCCCTCTTCATTCAATCCTCCATTATAAATACATACACCAATACGCACATATATACATACATAGAATCAAATATTTTTATTTGAATATATATATATATGTATGTATATGGTTAGTTATTGACCCGTGCGATAATAATCATTTTCATCATGGCGCTCTTGATCGTTTATCTTTCACTCCTTCTTCTCTCCCTCGCCGTACTTCTCTTCCTCCTCCGTACTTCCCGGTACCGGCGACTCCGCCTACCTCCGGGAAGCCTCGGCCTCCCGTTCGTAGGCGAGACCCTCCAGCTAATCGCGGCGTACAAGACGGAGAACCCCGAGCCGTTCATAGACGAGCGGGTGAGCCGGTTCGGACCGATCTTCACGACTCACGTGTTCGGTGAACCGACCGTGTTCTCGGCCGACCCGGAAACGAACCGTTTCATTGTCCAGAACGAAGGGAAGCTTTTCGAATGCAGCTACCCGGGTTCAATATCGAACTTGCTAGGGAAGCACTCGCTGTTGTTGATGAAAGGTAGTCTGCACAAGAGAATGCATTCTCTCACGATGAGTTTCGCTAACTCGTCCATCATTAGGGACCATCTGTTGGTCGACATAGACCGCTTGGTCCGGCTCAACTTGGATTCTTGGACCGACCGGGTCTTCCTCATGGAAGAAGCTAAGAAGGTACTGTTTCATAGTAAACAAAAGACTATATACTCCGTACTTATATGATTCGACTGAGTTGACTCGGATGTGGATCTTCCGAGTCAACCCGGGATGGTGGTTCTGCTGATTTTTTAAAAATTAGAATTTATATATATATATATATATATATATATATATATGCTAAAAATGGTGGTGGACCGGTGGTGACCCAGATTCCCTGGGTAGTGGGTTACATTAATACAAAACTTGCACATGTAGCACGATAAAAGTTTACGGCTAAAATCATTGATTCACTTCAAAGCTTTTTTTTTCTCATGATGATTATTTTCCTTTTAATGTCTCTCACCTTAGTTTAAGAATGTTTTTCTTTAAAAAATACAAAATAGGCAGTGAAACACTTAGATTATCATCTTTATGATTAAATTAGACTAAAAATTATCGTTTTATTTTTAGAATATCGTTATTGAATACGGTAACGAATGAAAAATAAAATTTTCATTGATAAAAATGAAAGCTTTAAATTTACTAAAACAATATTTTGTATTACATTTTTTTACAACTTTTATTTTGTAAATGCAGATAACCTTTGAGTTGACAATAAAGCAGCTGATGAGCTTTGATCCAGGTGAATGGAGTGAGAGTTTGAGGAAAGAGTATGTTCTTGTTATTGAAGGCTTCTTCACCGTCCCTTTGCCTCTCTTCTCTACCACTTACCGCAAAGCCATTAAAGTATGTTTTTTTTATCCACTAATGAACATGTGTCATTTTGCTTTTTAAAATTATTTGATTATTGCATATTGACGATAAAATTTTGACTGTAAATTTTTTGAATATAATTAAATATTGAAGGCTAGGACTAAGGTGGCAGAGGCATTGAGCTTGATAGTGAGGGAAAGGAGGAGGGAATTGGAGGCAGGAGAGAGAAAGAATGACATGTTAGGAGCTCTGCTAGCCGGGAACGATGGCTTCTCCGATGAAGAAATAGTTGATTTCTTGGTGGCTTTACTCGTCGCCGGCTATGAAACAACATCTACCATCATGACTCTTGCTGTCAAGTTCCTCACTGAGACCCCTCTTGCTTTGGCTCAGCTCAAGGTACTAATACTTAATTTGCTCATTATTCACCATATATCTATTTTGTTTTATTTTTTTATTTTTCTCCTTTTCCCTTCATTTTTTATTTGCTCGTTAAAAAAGAAGATGATAAAAGTACAAAACATTTGTTGTTGGACCCATGCCCATAATGATATCATGTATTGCTTGGCCACTTTAGAAAAAATAGAAGGCTCATTTTCGTTATCTAGATTCCCAACCATTCACTGATGGTGAGATGAAAGAGAGGACACTGTGATCACATGGCTTATTATTTTTTTGTGTGTTTTTTTCCTCAAATCTCTTTTAAGAATGTCTTGATTAATTATATAATAATTTTAAATTATTTTTTTGATTTATATGTTGATTCTTTCGTTTAGGTAAATGGATTGTGATAGTATCATAGATTTTTATATGACTAATAAGATAGTAGAAGTTTTACCAATACGTAATCAAATAAATTATTGTACTATTTTTATATAGCATTGTTTTATTAAAAAATAATTTTTTTTATAAACATCACTTAAATAGGTTAGCGGGTGTATTTTTTAAAATAAAAATAATATCTTGATTTTGATATGAATTATCATTTAAATTAAAAAATTACAATACAAAATATAAATATATTTAGTAGATTCATATATTTTTTAAAAATTAACAAAGAAATGGATCGAATTTGGATCTCTTCTTACAAGGACCTTAGGTATTCATTATGTTAGATCATTTGGATTTCAAAAGTAACATATATTGTAATATATTTTTTTAGTTTAATTTAAAAAGTAATTAATAAATGAAGTTATAAAGTGTTAAGAAAAAATAATTCTCATGTTTTCATTTTAATATTTTTCAAAATTGAAATATGATTTTTATTTTTTTATAAATTTGAGATGTAATTATATTTACGATTAAATTTATAAAATTTAATTATAATTTATCTTTTAAAATTAAAATTACTAAACTATATATTCTTATAGAAAGAATTTATTTTTATAATTATAAAAGTGCCCTTTAGCCGTAAGAAGTTAAAAATTTGTTGGGAAGTGTATTATAGTGTTGGTCAAAAGTAGAGGCAAAAAGTACATACGGAAAGTCAAAGTAGGAACAACATTTGTCTAACCGGACAAAATGATGCCTTACCAAACTGCACGCCTCAGATGTGCTGTTAAAAATTTAAAAAGCCCCATCTCCCCCTCCCCTGAGGACGTGTCAGAATCTGATCACTCTTCTTGTGTCGACCAAATTATCTGTCTTACCTGCACTCTATTAAAACTTCATGGGTATTTTCGTCATTCAGAAGTTCTTTGTACGATAGGGCAGGAATCGGACCCATTGGTCATTGGGAAACGTGAGGTGCTGATTTCAAGGAGAGTAGCATCAAACGGTGTTAAAGCCTAGTCACAACCCAAGTGTGAAAAGGTTTAAAGACCCGTTTGATTCCTAGGATATTTTTTTTACTTGGTCACCGAATCACGTGGTGGGTTAAAGCCTTACCGTTGCATTTTGTCTTGAGTGAATGTGGTGTTGAGGTTTAACGACATGGTCCATGTTCCTTTTACCTTTTTAAGAAGAAAGCTACTAAACTTTTGGGTTTTAGGCCAACATAGGCCCATGGGCTAGACAACAGCTCATAACTCCTCTGTTGTATGGAGTATTTATTACTCCCATGTGCTACTGTTTGATTTTTTTTATTTGAAATTTATATTAAATATATGAGCATGATAGCACATAATCGCGTCCACGACAGTTATCACGGAATTGAAAAAATTCATTAATAATCACAGAAAAATTTAATAGTAATTTTGATATTTAAACTTTTTTATATAATTATTATTTAATTTTTTCATAATTACTAATAATTTTTTTTTGATATGTGGTAACTCACACGGAACCGACTGCATGAGATCGAAAATACTAACAATTAGCCCATTTTTAAAGTTCTAAGTATTAATGCTTGTCATTTGATGTCTCACTTTGGCAGGAGGAGCATCAACAGATTAGGGCAAAGAAGAGCAAGGCAGAGACTCTTGAATGGAGTGATTACAAGTCAATGCCATTCACTCAATGTGTAAGTACTTGTTTAAAATAAATGACGAAAGCCAAATAACTTAGGCTGTGTTTGGATTGAAAGGAAATGAATGGAAATAATACGTGTAGCTCTCGTTATTAATTTTTTTTTATATACTCATATTGCTCAGGTTGTTAACGAGACCTTGCGTGTGGCAAACATAATTAGTGGTGTGTTTAGAAGAGCGATCACTGATATTCATATTAAAGGTAAGAACTAAGAAGTTCCCTCAAATTTCATGGCTATATTCTGAGTTGTGATCCAATGGATCATGTTTCGTTGGAGTTATCATAGAATCGGAAAAATTAATCACGAAAAAATTGAATAGTAATTGTTTTTAAAAAATTCAAAAAAAAAAAATTTAATTACCAAAATTACAACTCAATTTTTCTGTGATTATTAGTGGATTTTCTTAGATCCGTAGTATCACCACTCCTGTATTATTGTAAAAGATTTTGTATGTTTAGCACGACTTTTGTTAGGAAAAGAAATTGCAAATATCTTGATGAATATAGTTCTTATATGGTATCTTGAATATATAAAATTAGGCTACACAATTCCAAAGGGATGGAGGGTTTTTGCATCGTTTAGGGCTGTACATTTAGACCAGGATCACTTCAAAGACGCCCGCTCTTTTAATCCATGGAGATGGCAGGTACATTTTATCTTAACTTAAATACTTCACCAATCACTTATATTTTATTTTTCTTCCTAATTGTGCTAATCACTAATTAGTGATTGAAAAAAAAAATGAACAGAACAATTCAGGCAGTACAAGCCCTGGGAATGCGTTCACGCCTTTTGGTGGAGGGCCGCGGCTGTGCCCAGGATACGAGCTAGCTAGAGTAGAACTTTCCGTTTTCCTTCACCACCTAGTCACTCGTTTCAGGTACTTCAGTTTTCGCACAAAGTTTCAAATACAGAGGATCCTAATTCGTGTTTATAATATATAAGGGGATTTGTATTTTTACGATTTTTTTTCTCCCTACGTTATATAAAAATTTGGGTATATCGGTTTTTATGGGACTAAATGTAATTGTATTTTCCATTTTTGTTGACAGTTGGGTTCCTGCGGAAGAAGATAAGTTGGTTTTCTTCCCAACCACCCGGACGCAGAAGCGATATCCCATTATTGTGCAACGTAGAAATGTGTCCCAAGTTGCTAGGCAATGTAAAGAGTAAGAATTAAAAGATAAGGTAGAAAACGTGCAATCACTTTTGTTGCCAAATCCAATAAAGATTCATTAGTAGAATCTATGTAAATTAAGCTATTTCATGTGTGTTGAGCTGCGGTATCAATGATCTCAGGAAAGGAAGTAACCATCAATATCCTCAAATTGCAAGTGTATGAAAAGTTCCTTTCTTATGGGAGAGGGTCTTAATTTTGCTTTTTTCTAATGTTTTCCCTTTTCAATCAAAGCCAAGAACAGAAGTGACCTATACAACTAGAGCACACCATTTGGGGTCAAAACCAAGAATCCAAGGCTACCTTAGCACGGCTTCCCTCCACAATGACCAGTCTTCATTGGCCTCTGTAATTGGACCAGCAGCCATAAAAATCTCACCTGAATCAAATGGTTCCATTCTTCCATGTAAAAGTGAAACAAAACATTAACACTATGACGATGCCTTACAACAACGATAAACAGCTGCATCTCTTTGCAATGCATATTGATAATTCTTTACATATAGCATCATTGTCTAATCACTATTCATATTAGTGAGATTTTAACATGTCTCCTATCATTGTCATCAAAACCATCTACTATTTGTCAATACACATACAACAAGAGGACCCTCCACCAAGACAAAAACAAACGAAGTTTCATGCAAGGAGTTTAAACCATATAGGACTAGCACACTGACTGCATGTTCTCTGCTCCTTATCAGAACCATATCCCAGTAGATATGCTAAAATAGCCTCTTGAGTGGTAAAGTCGTACCATCTACAATCTTAAAAGCATCCATCTGAACTATTTCACAATCCACATAACCATCTTGTGTAAATCCAGAACATCCAGGAGCAGCGGAAGAATTCCCCACCACAAAACAAGAACGATTAGGTTTCAGCTTCTGCTGCTTTCCTGGTTTCTTAGTGCAGATTCAACAAGCTTAACCTTTTTTGAATTCTCACTATTGACAAGGGAAAGTTTAGCAATTGAAGATTTCAGCTGGGAGATTTGAGCATCTTGAACATAATTCTTCCTCGATATTTGCCTTTGCTGGTTCCCAACAGTGCTCTTCGGAGATTGTGTGTACCTTCTCAGCCTTGCTCTTAAAGCTTCAATAGAAGAAACCAACGCATCCAGGTCAACTCCTGTAAATCGGTCTGCACAATATCCAAATAAATAATTAGATACTGTGAGGAGGTTGCCTAGCAAAGCTAGAAATGAACTGCCATCTTAATAGTGAATTTGAAGGATTTGGAACCCAAAATGTATTGGAATTTGAAAGCTGACCAAGAATACATAGGAAAAAGGAACCAGCAAAAAGGTTCAAAAAATTCCATGAACATTAACTAATCAAGGATTTGAGTAGAGGCAGTTCATGTAAGAAAAGAATTAAGTCAATATTCTCACCCTTGAATTGTTTGTGCTGTGTTTCTATTCTTTTTTAGGAGAGAGGGGATTGTAAGGTGAATGTAATAGGATTTAAGAATATTCAAGTAATTTCTATATCCATGGATGGTGATTGAATAATGAAATCAAGTTACATCTGGGGCTCTGCCTAGTGAAAATTGTATAAATTGCAACAATATCTGAAATTCAAAGAAGTTTACCACAATAAATTAATGTGCAAAAATTTGATTACCAAGCTCAGACTTAAATTCTCGCTCTGCTCTAGACAACGGTTTCTTGTGTGCCCCAGGCAAGCTCCTCAGCCGTTGCAAGCGCTGTTCCAGAAAATTGTGTACCTGGATTGCATGGTCAACCCTCTCCTCCAATAGAGACTGCTTCTCCTCCAATTTCAACATCTTTTGTTGTGCTTCAGCCAATCGGTCGTGTTGGTCATCAATGATTCTCTTCATGTGAGGGCCATGATGTTTGAGCTCAAAGTACACCTAGGAAGGACAGGAAAAAATCTTCAAACAACTCGGGGGAAAAAAAGAACCTTAAGAGGCCCATTAGATTTCTGCAAAAGTTGCATTCCAAAATTAAGGAATCTAACTTTCTACAAATCAAGGAATCGTGTTACTTGGAATGAGCTTCCAATGTTTAATTTTTCTAGAAAAGTAATAATTGAATCATGGGAAATTTAATTCCATTTATTTAAATTCCCACCGGGAAAGTTACTTTCTCAGTTGTAAATTACTAAAGTGCCCTTTGGTTGGCTGGCCTTTTGGGGTTGTTTTGATAAAAACAAAGCCCAACAGGTTTAAATAATTTTGTTTCTTTATTGGGCCTAATCGAAAATGTTTAAAGGTCTAAAACGAACTTGACAAAGAACCTAATTTACAAAATAAAACAAATACTAAAAAAGTCAAAATCAATAGTGGAAGCAAGATTCATCACCAGAACTATATGATGCACAAATTTCAAGAAAACCAAAATTCGACCATGCGACATCTCTCTCTCTCTCTCTCTCTCTCTCTCTCATCACTTGATTCTCTCTATTTCCAGGATTTTTCCAATCTTCATCTTCATTTTGTGCTTCGAGCTTTTAATTCTGTTATTTTTCTCCAATTTTAGTTAATTTTTTTTGTGGTAAACTACACTTTAAACATTTTCTGAATTCATTTTTGTTAGAAGGGAAATTTCTTCCAAGATGTTTACTTGGGCCTCTCAAGACAGAATCGGTGAGTTCATTTTTGCTAGAAGAGAAATTTCATTTCAAAAATAAAAAACTAAACAAGAGCAAAGAAACCAGTAAAAATAGCCCCTTTGCTTTTCAACCACTATTTGGAAGGGAAAAAAAATCTGCCGCACATGAAAAATTAAACTTGAACATGAATTCTGTCAAAAGCCTTTACAAATCTAAAAAACAGAGCTTGCCGACAAAATGCCATGAACACAGCAAAATAGGTCTGTAAAGCCTAAAAAAATTGACAAAAGAAGCAGAGGGAGAGGACTAAGAGAAGAGATCGTGTCACGCTGATAAGAGAGAGAAGACTTAAAGAGAGTGGTAAAAAAACTGAGGTAAAGTAGATGTTTTTAATATTTTTTTCATTTGTATAAAGGGAGGGTAATATGGGGAAGTCATGAATATCTATTCGACTTTGATATGGTGATGGGACATCCCAAAATAGAAAGTGTGACACATAAAATGAGACGGAGGGAGTATTTATTGTGATTTACATTGCTGTGGAAGAAAGGCATGAAAGCAAAGTTTGTGGTGGTCAGATGTCCCTCTTCCATGTCTCATTATTTCAAGCCAATATCCATCAATATTCTACTAATGAGTAATAGATTAGACAATTTCATATTTTTCTGAAGGTTTACTCAAACATTTTGCAACACACAAAAGTAGGATTTTAAATTTAAAATCAATGTAGTTTCTTGCAGTTTCACAAAAATATTAATGAGAAACATATCTTCCTTATTCAAGACAAGACAGTCAAATTTTACGTATCAAAATTAAAAAGACAAGAAGGGCAAACAAAACAAGTGAATAAAGAGTAAAATCATAATTGCATGTGAACAAGATGGTATATTCTCACCTTATGCGCATATTCAACATAATTTTCATTGAAAAGCTTGAAGTACTGATGAAGGGTTGATCGACCTTCAATAGAATCAGCAGCAACAGAACGTAGATTTGGTGAGGTCTGAGGAACAAGAACCACCTTGGGACCACTAATGAGTTCTTTGCTTAAGATATCTGGAGTACCTATCTCTTTATGCCCTTCCATGCTAACAGATTTCTTATCCGTATCAACATGAATAGGAATCAATAGATCCCAAGTTTTCATCTCTAGCACAACACATTCTCGGGTGGAGGTGAGTCCCACAATCCACGAGTACCCAAATGAATCAGACAGTGAGACAAAGCCCAATAGAGGAGACGGTGAGGAGGTTTCACCTTGGCATGTACTTAGGACAGGATGCACAGAGGGAGTTCTGATACTCTCATCCTTTCCAAATGTCTGACTTGTAAAAGGAAGAAAATGCAACACTATTGAATCTATCCCCCCATCATGAAGGGAATATATTCTTTCTGGCATAAGGGGATCAACAAATATTGTAATAAGGGAACCACCTTTGGTTTTTATGGGCAAGGCCAAATCTACGATAGCCAGTCTCAGCAAGGGGGGTGGATGCCCCAACCAAACTGTATGATCAAGTGGTTGATCAAGCTTCACAACAGAAACCCCACCTGAGATTGATTCAGAAATCATAGCAAGACCAAGAATATGGTCATGGGAATCCACACGAACACGAGGTGGGCTACCAAATATCCACACTGGCTGGATTTCATCAGCTAGGGCATCTATTTGCAATTGCCCACCACTCCAGGCAGTCACCAGAATTGAGTCTTTGCTGACTAAATTATAGAGAAAACTAACTGCACGACCTTCACATTCTGCTCCTCGAACTGCTAAAGCTTCATCTTCTTCACCGTGACATACTTTATGTAGAGGGCCCTGAAAAGGAAGAGAACAAAAAAGTTCATTGGTTTTTCAAGGTGCTATGATTCTCATAAATTTTGCAGGGTAATTTGGCTTTGCCAAAACAATGCAATGATCAAATACTTACACATTGAAACACTCTAACATAGTCAAAACTAGAACACTGGAGGGACACTCAGAGTAATTGCTTTGATTTACAAACACAAGACTGGCTATTATTTTACCTTGACAATACTTTCTTATGGCAAAGTTTGAAGCCTAATGATAAACAGTACAAAACTCCATTCTTTTTCTAACCTAAAACTACTTTGCAAAGGAGGGGAAAACATTACATTGGCCTCAATTCTGGAAGCACAGTTTGGTTGCTTCGAATTGCCAGTAGACTTCAAAAAGACTTTAATTCTAGAGAAAAATACGACTCCAGAACCTGATATTATCTTGAATCAGATGATAGTATATTCATCACAACCAAATGTACCCAGAATAGGCTACTGGCACATCAGAAAAGAACCACGAAGCTTACTTGGGGGAAAATTCTCACCTTAGACAATTTACAAAAAAGATGGAAGGTTTTGGTGAATCGGTGTTTCATTTGCACTTAGGGGAAAATTCTCATCTTAAACAATTTACAAAAAAGAGGGAAGGTTTTGGTGAATCAGTGTTTCATTTGCAAAGCTTGCGGTGAGTCCTTGTTTCATCTTTCATTGGAGTGTTTTTTGGCAAGAGCTTTGTGTGAGATGGCTTATAAAGTGTTGGGAGTTTCTTGGGCGTTTGCCGGCTTCGTGAGAGACGAGGTTTGGGCTTGGTGTGGGTTTAGGGCTTCTAAGAGTCTCAAGAAAGTTTACTCTCTTTCTATCTTTTGGATTATTTGGATAGAGAGGAATCATAGAGCTTTTGATGGCATTGAGAGACCTATTGATGTAATCAGGGAAAGGTGGTTCAATACTTTTAATTTTTGGGTCAAAGGGAATTATTTTGTAAATGAGATAGATATAGTAGATCTTTTGGAATATCTCTCATATAGATAGTTTTTGTACATGGGTTGCACCCCTTTGGTGCGCTTCTCTTTTATTACATTTTATTTACTTATCAAAAAAAATCTTTGCACTGTTGCATGGCACAATATGTTATTCTAACAATGGATAAAGTATCAGCCAACAGATGCAGAATAAAGTCATAAAGCTTGAGAAAAAACTACCTCAAACATGATAAAATTATGACATATGAGATTTGGGAGGGAGAGAGAGAAATGATCCACAAAAGCAAAAATAACTTCAGTGAAAAGAAGGAAAATTTTCTAAGTGATCCTACTTAGAAAAGTCCACAACACAGTGGATCATTTTTATTAGTATGACATCAACTCATTCGTGCGAAATAATTGTTTTACACTTTTAACATCAAGCTACTCCAATATGTCAGGTCCTTTCAAACTCCATAAAATTTGAGAAAATATAACCAGGCAATAGTTAATAGTCCATGTACAGTAGCACCTCCCACATAAACAGTTCATCCATTCTATCATGTCCATCTAACAGATAAATGATTTGAGAAAAGTTCGAAAAACATTCAGCAAGCTAATAACTCGTTCATACTTTTCCTGAACATGCCATACGGATCTGACAGCAAGCATATCTGACATGAATCTTTGACTCATATCCATACCTTGCTTAATTTGACACAGGTATTTCAAACATTGTATAGCATACATGCAACATAAGCAGAGCAACAAGTATACAGGTAAAAGTATAGATAAATACCTGTAAAGCCAATGATGCATCAAATAAAGCATAAGGATGGGCTTTTAGTGTAGATAGGTTTCCTCTGTTCATTTCGTGTTGAGCTAACTCAGGAA
Organism: Bretschneidera sinensis; assembly: GCA_023935145.1. NCBI lineage: Eukaryota > Viridiplantae > Streptophyta > Magnoliopsida > Brassicales > Akaniaceae > Bretschneidera > Bretschneidera sinensis. Next base: position 22,223,451 of record CM043698.1, read on the forward strand.
ATGTAGCTTCCAACCAAGAGATTGCCAAACTAGAATTACTAACAGCTGTTGGATTGGCTGATTCCATCCCAAACCTATGAGCATCACTATAAATCTCAAGTATCGATTCCCATTTGTAGACACTGTTGTAGAACATAACATCCCATGTTAGTAGACACTAACCATTATTAATAGTCAGTCAGCATGCAAGGAAGCAAATGAACATGTCCTCTTCAGTAATCTATCAAGTCTAGCAGTCAATGTCAGAGCTATATCAATGGAATGGACGCAATGCAAAGAACAATTTGTCAAATATTTCAGGTTGTGCACAGTGTTAGCATATAAAGTGTGTTCCGTAAAATAAAGAAAAAATATTAACACAAGGAGACTCCCAAACGGACCATAAAGTGATGCACAGAGCTTCATGATCTATGCTAGTGTCTTACATAGTGATAGGTAAAATCTAAACCATCCACAAGAGTCCCATTTCTCAAGCATCTTGGTTTTCTTAAAAGTTAAGAGCATAATACAATATACTTCCAACCTATTACAGCCTGCAGAGAAGCCTATTAGCATAATAAACATGTCACGAGAATAACTGAAATGAAAGGAAGAAAAATAAGAGCAGAATCAAGATCTGAAGTACCTTCCAAATGGAACAACTGGGCAAAGGATGTAAATTGAACCATCACTGAATAATACAAAAACCTGTAAAAGGTATAGAAATGGATACTTAACAAATGAAAAAACTACTTAAAGACTGAAAATACTAATCCTAATACCTTATCATGAACTTAGCACTACCATAAAAGAGAGAGAGAGAGAGAGAGAGAAAGAGATGGAGAGAGAAGGCTGCAAAAATAATATCATAATTCATAAACTAGGACAATCCCATAATTTTATATTAGGAAGAGAGTAGTAATATAAATTAAGCAGTGAGCAACAGACGACTACATAAAGACTTCGGATTTAAGACCTTTCATGTCTCAGAAAGCAACAGCAAATCCAAATGATGAAACAAATTCATCTACATTGCTTTTGGATTCATGAATTTGAAGTAAATGTATATATATTTTTAATTTAGTTTTATAAACTTTGATGCAATTTAAAATCTAAAAACTTGGGAATTTGAAATATCATCTTTCTCTCATGTATTTCAAATTTGCAAGTTCGTAACGTTTCATGAATTTAAATTTTACTGCAAAAGCTCTAGCCTTTGAATAAATTGAAATGCAAATACATGTTTTCCAAATTCATGAATCCAAATGAACCATGAAATTAATTGCAATGAAAGACATGGATTTTTGGAGATAATAACAGAGTAGTAAAAAAAAATTTCCAGAATCCAAAACCACAGTAAAACAGACCAATGTAGTAATAGTACACAAGAATGAACAACAGAGCAGTAGGATTATCCCAAATTTGATGAATGTTTACCGAAATGTACTATTAGCATCTCATTATTTGTAACATGAAATGCTTTGCACTAAACTGAACTTACACTGAACCTGTCCCACAAGTGGTCTCCCCCAAAACAAAAATCAACAGGGCAGATTGAAGCAGCACTCCTAGATCTTCCTGGTTCAACAGGCTGTAGATAATATTCTTGCTCTGGTTGCACAAGATCTGAAGACAAATCAAAAAGTCTACCAAAAAGATATAAAGTAGTAAGTTAACACAAAAACACTTCAATAAATTAGAAAGACCCCATTCATAAACATAATCACAACAGGAGTACTTCAATCAAAATTAAGTTGACACAAATAAGCTGACATGAAAATTAGAAAGTAAATTCTATAAGACAGACTCTTGACAAGATGTGCTACACTAATTGAAATGGAATTGAAATATAAAACGAGATTGAAACAAGTCACTCATTTCTTCCCCTTTCTACAACCCAACCCAACCTCACCCCCCTGCACACCGGGCGAAAAAGAAGGAATAATTAAACTTAAAAATTAACTGGCCAGAAGGTGGGTAATCCCATTTTGGCAATCAGAGCCAAGTAATACAGAATTGTATGCATAGTTTTTGAGAACTAAGCCTTTATTTCATATACAATTTGAAAATATTTTAACCTAATCAGCTCCAGCATCTGCAATGCAGATATGTTCGCTCTAGAAAGGGATAAGGAGGGTTTGACTAGTTCTTGTTTCTCCTCGGCTAATGGTGAGGTGGTGTGGGAGATTCACTTCATCTGCAATGCACAAGGTTGGGAGATTGATAGATTTAATGGTTTCTTTGAGAAGATTTACAGGTCTAAGGTTGATTTGAGTCGACAAGATGGGATTTTATGGAATCTTTTTTTTATTGGTAAAACACACGAACACACCATTTGAACTTAGGACCTTTAGGACTCAGGGCCTCAACCTTAACCATTGAGCAAAGGCCTCATTGGCGGGATTTTATGTAATCAGGAGAAAAAGTCTGATGTTAAGTCTTTCTATAAGGTAATCGTCAAGAACACCGCAATGGAAGGGAGGGATACCTTTCCATAAAAGGCTATTTGGAAAACTAGTGCTCCACTAAAAGTTGCTTTTTTGGCTTGGGAAGCCCCATGGGAAAAGATTTTGGATATTAAGAGTCTGTAAAAGAGGAGGAAACTTATAGTCAACCGGTGCTAACTTTGTAAATAAGGGGTTGAATCCACTAATCATCTTCTTTTACAGTGTCCTTGGACTATGAAGCTTTTGGGAGATGGCCTATCTACTCTTAAGCATTTCTTGGGTTGAGGCAGACTCCATTGAAAAAGAGTTAATGACTTAGAGGTCGATACCATCGAAAAAGTATTAGGGACTTGGAGAAGTATCCATGGGCATAAGGAATTAAAGAACGCTATAGCATTGATTCTACTCTTTATGTTTTGGTTAGTGTGAAATGAACGAAATCGTAGGGCTTTAACAGGGAGGAGAAACATTTAGCTTTGGTTAAAGATAGATGGTTACATACTTTTAATTTTCAGCTTAAGGGCCATCGTTTGTAAATGAGATAGACTTTATAGAGTTCTTGTCTTGTAAATAATTTTTTACATGGATTGGCACCCCTTGTGCCTTTCTAATTATACTTTACTTATCAGAAAAAAAATTTAAAAATTTGCGTTACCTGAAAACTGAATCAGAAGAAAGAACTCCCACGTGGGTGTCACTGTAAGGATGCCACGAAACTTGTAGTGTGCGTATCACATTGCTGCCGCTGAAATAGATTTCTGAACCAATTGAAACGGTCCTAATAAAAAAACTAACAATGAGATGGTAATCTTTAAGCAAAATAAATAAAGAAATAAACTTGCATCTATGGTAAAATAATGTCGAAGGAATCAGAAATGCAAAACACACCCCTATACTTGTGCATATATATTAGCATACCATCCTTTCAGGGAACTATTTGACAAACCAATAAACACATATCAATCATTTTAAAAATACTGGGGCACAAAATTTCACCGAATTCCACAGGAATGACTAAAGAGATTATAGTCTCTCACATTGCTTGGCAGCAGCAAGAATTGTTACTCTTAAATGTAAATGTGCTGGTAACCACCTCACAGCATTCTTCATTAGAGTTGCTTGGGTATGGATCTCAATGTAGTTAAGTGTATAGTACATCAATTTAATAGCATAGATATGGCTCCTTTATATAAGGGATTTAGTGGGATGACTTTGTATTTCAAATAAACTTGTAAAAACAGTGTACTATAGGCTTAACTACACTGTTCTTTACTACAGAGATCCATACCCGAGTTGCTTTCAGACACACCCAAACCCATCATGGATAAGATGCAAAACGAATGAATGACATATTGGCAATACCAATCACTACCTGCAAACAATGGCATTGTCACTCATGGAACTCCGTCCATAGAGGTACATGACGCATAGACCATCCAAACCGGAAAGGAGCAATGCAGATCCATTTCTATTGATAGAAATTTTATTAACCACAAAATTCAGCTGCACATCTGCTTGCAGTACCTATGCCCATTACAACAACGCACTTAAAAGCTGATTAAAAGATAAAAGCAATTAATGTCACCATTCAAGCATGTCAATCAATACATAACACAGAAACAGTCCACCAAGCATGTTGCACATACTAAAGTTCTTAACTTCAACGGCAAAAAAAAAAAGTAAATAAGTTAACAGAAACAAACAAAATGCCTCATTCTGGCTTCTGGAAATAGTTTTCCTTTTCCTTTCCTTGCTTTACTACACTTTCCAGAAAGCCAAACAGAACACAGAGAGAAAGAGAGGACCTTAGAGGGGGAGGAAGCGAGGACGGAGGTGGGTTCAGGTTCGCCCAAGCGAAGAGAAAAGCGGTGGAGGCACTGCTTGACGCAGTCCCAGTAGTACAGCCTCGACGCTCCGTCCCACGCCGTCAGGTTTGTCAGGAATCGTTTAACGGCACAGTTTTCTTCGGCGGCGGAGGAGGAAGGGGAGGTGAATGCCGGGTGGTTCTGGAGCGGGACCCACTGGACCTCGTCTTTCGGCGTCAGAGATCGGCGCGAATCCGACTCTGATTCCGAAAAATCAAAGTTATATCTCATTTTCTTCAATTTCTTTTTGAATATCACTCACTTTATTTCTCTCTCATAGATGATGATGCGGGAGGGAGAGCGGCTAGAAGGGCTCTCGTTCGGAGAAAATGCAACGCGAAGGTAAACCGGCATTAAGCGATAGCGTTGCGGACTTTGAAGGAAACGGCGCCGTTTGTTTCGTTTGGAAAAGTTTTATTCACAATGAGGCAAAAGACGTCGTCGTTTGAACGGTGATGTATCGATAATTCCCTCTCTTAATCGGGGAAATAAATAAATACTTCTGTTACTTGCCAAGTGGAGGTATTGCTTTTAAGAGTGTGGATTTTTTTATTAGTTCGGATCTAAATCATTGAATTTATATTAATTTAAAATTTTATTAGTAATTTGAGAAATTTTACTGGTATTATTAAGTTTTAGATTACACGTTTATATTTAACGTTATCAATAAAGTTCCTTAAGATCACCTATAAAGTTTTTAATTAATCTAAATTATTGGGTTTAGACTCGAATCAAACAAAAAAATTTGTTAAAAAGGCATGCTTGAAAACTCTAACATTGATTTAAAACCAACTTAAAACAGTCATTTAAGCTTACACCATTATCAGGTTTTTGAACATTCTTCTAATTGGTCATAATAAGCTTTCACTTTCCCAAACTATAGCTCCTCAAGATGAATTAGATTTATACTATAGAGAGTATTGGTACATGTTTTAAAATCTACTCATAATCAGGATTGGATTCATTTGGAATTAAAAGAAAATTAAATTCATTTTATTTTAAAGTAAATTGAAGAAAAGAATTATTTCAAAATAAATTGAAATGAATTTTTATGTTTGACTTTCTTATGTTCAATTGTAAAATTCAACTGAATTATTATGTTTAAAATGCTTTGAATAAATGAAGCATTCAAAAGATGAGGGAAGGGGAGGAAGGAGAGAGGGAAAAAAGAATATTTTGATCAAACATAATTTTTTTTTTCTCTTCATTTTGTAGAATTCATTTGTAAATTAATATAATTTGTAACAATGTAACTTAATTGCATAACGATTTCATTTCGAAGCGAATTTTATTTTTATTATTTCAAACAAAACAAATGTATTAGAGGAGGGTTGGCTGTGAGAGAGTAGCTTTGCATAAAGGTAATTTTATCAAACAGAGAAAATACTGGTTGTTACAATGTTTGGAAAATGGTGAGGTATCCCATGGGTTGCTCCAAAGTAATTCACTTCAGTATTTGTTCATGTGTGACCTCATTTTTGGGATGAGTTATGTAGAAATGATTTTTACTATTTAAAATATTGTATGGACTATGGACTCATCAACGGATAACCCGTAAAACTATGGAGCAAAAAATGAAATGAAACAAATCCAAGGAATTTCGTTATTTATTTCAATACAAATATTCTAGGTTTAGATAGAAAAAAATGAATCTAATCACATGTTGATTGGCTAATGAGAATGTGAATAAAGAAAAAAAAAAGTCACGTGTATTTTGCTCCTCTCAAATTCTCTTTTCAATAATTTTTTTTAGATCTCCCTTAAAAATGAAGCGAATGGCACTATTTATAAGTAATTAATGTATTTTTTTTGACAAAAAAATAGTTGCTTGTGACAGCTTAATTGCAAGTTCATATTAAATTTTTTCACGCACCTTCAATTTGATTCTTAACCGAGTTGAAAAAATTATTAATTTATTGAATCTGCATGATATTCACGTTCTTTAACTTATGACACACAACAACAATACAATTTTCATATCAACAATTTCAAATATGAAAATGAATGGATGGTGGATATTCTATATGCGTTGAATGGTCAACTTGCCTTGAATCCATTCAAGACAATTTGTTTTCAATTGATTTAAATATGGTTTTAAACATGACTTTAAAAGAAATGAGACTGCCTCAAAAGCAAATCTTTACTAGTTTCGAAATTTAATGTAGATGGTTCCTTCCAAGGAATGCCTGGTCTTACAAGAATTGGCCGACGGATTCTCAAGGTGGGATACAAGGTTTATTTTACAAGAATCTTGGAGTGGCTGATTCAAATTTTGCAGAGCTTGTTACTATTATGAGGTGCTGTTTGCTAATGAGGAATGGTGTCATTGCTATTGACTGGTGATTGAAAGTGGTTCTCAATCTGCTATTTCTTGGGTTGATGGTAAGACTGATGATCCATCGATGAAAGAGCTTCGAATATGGCTAGGAACCAAAGCCACCTCTGATGCCTTTCAGGTTGACCAAAAAATAAAGAAAGAATAATATAAAGAGGCTTTGGCCAATTTTTTCGTAACTTTTCTATATAAAATTATAAATACAAAACATACAAGTCTAATGATGAATTGAAGCCAACAATTACTTGGTTCAATAAGAAGAGTTCGTGTATTTCTTTATGTTTGTGTTCGAATCTCTTTATATACGCTTGTTAGTGTTAAATTTAATTTTTTATCGCAAAGTGCGGAGTGATACTAACTTCGGCTCAACATAAATGCGATAAGAATTACTCCAAATTCACTCAATGTATTGAGATCGAATGTTGCTTAACAAATATGTGAGATAACCTACTTACTTACACATTTATCTTTATAAAAAAAATAATGAATAAAGAAAATAAGAAATCATATCCTATACGAACTATATAGTGATTCACAACCACCATTTTAATGCATGTGGTTTGTTAGCTAGCCGCCTGTTCACCTCTCTGATCCATCTCTCTAGGTAAGTTGATTCAATTTTGGATGTATCTGTAACAAAGTCATGAGCGCTTGAGTTAGTTACTTAAAATAAATAAATAAAATAGATAATGATCACATGGGTGATTATTAAAACTAGTATCTAACAAGACAAAAGAGCACAATTCTTTTTTTTCCCCAGGAAAAACATGAGGCAATTGCATGCGTTCATCGATTACCTGAAATCTTTGACTGAAGAATGTGATGGGCCACCGGAAAATTAAGAGAGAAATTTCTTCATTGTTAACGTTCACTTCACTCTTTCTTCTTGGAGAAACTTCTGATACCTAGGAAACCCATTCTTGCAAGCTGAAACCTGCACATGCATGGCAGACACATTAATCATCTAATTTACTCATGCTGTTATAGTATTGTTTGTGCTTATCACATGCATCCCTCTCTTAATTTTCCTTCATTTACAGGGCTTCTAGAGAGTACCCTATGCTAGAAAAGTTGGAAGGGAAAGGAGAAGAACAAGATAGGAAAGAAAATGAAATGAGATTAATTTAGCGTGTGAATTTTGGGAATCCTTACCCTTTGTTAGGAAGTTTGAAAGGAAAAGAAAAGAAAAAGATTATAAGAAAAAACAAAAAAAGGAAATGAGATTAATTTAGCATGTGAATTTGGAAGTCCTTACCCTACGCTAGAAAGTTTGGAGGGAAAAGAAAAGGAAATGAGATTAATGGAATTTCTTTTGTTTACAGATAGACTTGGGTGTGGAGAAGGAATAAAGGGTTGTTTATGGAAAAGCTCCATTGCCGACAGAGGTTGAAGAAATGGACACATGCACACTTATCTTTAACAGTTAACACACGGTCTTCAGACGCAAATTAGGATTCTTTTTAAGGAAATACTCCTCATATTAAGAATTTTGTATCATGGCAGATAGGCAATATTCATGTTATGATGTGACAAAATGTGGACACACTACCGAATTAAATGGAAGTGGCCATCAACTGGTCATTTATTTTGACCTTTTCTTTTCTACAATTGTATTATTTTGACTTAAGGGACAGTTGATCAAGTTAATAAATATTTTTTTAAGATAATCATGCGAAAAAAATAATAGGCTACACAATAAAATAAACAAGAACAAACATTATAAGTGATGTTTAGAAATTGATTTAACATATTTAAATCAATAAATTTAAAGAATTTATATTTAAAATTATTAATTTAAATATATTTTCATAAGTTCTTAAACATCATCATAATCACATGTTATCTCTAAACTTTTTTAAATTTATAATTTATTACCAGTGAATTTTGATGGAAATACTAAGAAATTTACAAAGCATGATTAAATGAGCTGCCATTTGGTACAAACATTGATCCAAATGCACTATAACCGTTAATCAAATTTTCTTTTTTCTTATGAACGATTGTGCTACACTTAATTCAAACCGACAATATTTAAATCACCACAAACATTTTAAAAAACGTTTAAAAACTTAAATGAAAACTTTTTTAAAATTTAAATGTTAATTATTATTCAAGTTTTAAGTGTTAATAGGACTGTATTTTTTTATATAGAAAAGTTTTGGTTTGAAGAGATTCTTGCATAAAACTCATATCCACATCGGAGTAAAAACTTGATTGATAATTTTTTAAAACTTCATTGATAACATTAATTGAGTATAAACGAATGTTATTAATGAGGTTTCCTAAAATTATCAATCAAAATTTTACTCTGACGTAAAAAATAATTTTACTCTAAGTGCAAACAAAAATTTCTCGTTCAGTTGATAGATAAGAGAAACTTTTGTTTGCTTAAAAAAAAATCCGATTGATAATTTTCATAATTGATAACATTGATTAAATATATTACTAATAAAATTCTTTTAAATTACCAATCAAATTTAACTAATGAAATTTCCTTGGGACTTGAATCATAAGATTTGGGATGGAACAACAAACGGTCGAGATCTTAATAGGGATAGTTGTGCATTCCATAACCATTAAACCAATCCAGTAATTAATTTTTTTTATTAAAAACGATGAGCATGCTTATAATTAATTAAATTGAGGAGACAGATAGGTGACTTACAGCTTCAATGTCAATCTTGTAAACAAGAAGCTTTCTTCTCTCCCTACAACTTGTTCTATATGCAACAACAACATGACCAATTGCCAAAGCCAGCGAACAAATGAACAAAGCTATTTCCATGCCTCTAACATATCCTCTTCCTTGATTCATACTTGAAGCAGTACTACTAAACACGAACGAAGCCTTTAAGGAAACAAAAATCAAAGATGAAACAGAGCAGATCGTCGTTATCCCCAAATACGGTCCTCTTGAAAGCCTTGGCCCATCACATAAGCTATAAACACCTACAACAAAGAATCACCAACAAATATCAATCATTAATTTTAAAAATCGTTTTCTGTTTTCAGAATTTTGATAAAACAAACATGAACCCAGAAAACAGAAAACAGAAAACTTCAAGAAAGATGACTATTTTCATTGCAAAAAAGAGAAATTTTAATGAATACTTACATATTATAACAGCTGATCTGATGATGGATATGAGAGGTATATCGATGAGGGAGTATCGAAAATCATAGTTCCTAAAATGAACAGAGAGAGTTCCCGGAGATAGAGAAGAAGAGGAAAGTGAAGCAGAGAGCAAAGCTGAGGGAAGAAGGGTATCAGCGATGGCAAGAAGAAGCGGGGCAGAGAAGAGAAGCAAAGATATCAACATGCTGATCAAGAAAAACACAGTTTTTACACCTCTCAATACTTTTTTTGATTTCTCTTCCTTTGAGAAACCCATTTTTTTTCTTTTCTTTTTCTGTGTAAAATTATTGGTGGGTTTTTGGTCTTATGTGCAAAGGGGGAAAAAGAGTACAGAGACGTTATGGGGAAGTTGAGAGGCTAATGAGAATGACCTTTAAAAGGAGAGGAGACGGGAGAGAGACTTGCAAAATACGGAGATGGAAATATTTAGAAGGGCTAGGGAAGGTGCAGGCCAAGGTTCAATGTTTTGACTAGACTTGTCCTCCTACGAATAGAGTACACGGGGAAGGTACCTGTCGATTACAGAACAGTCTCTTATTTTATGTTTTTTTCTCTACCTTCTCATGGAAATTAACGGCAATAACTAAAATGGCTTAAAGGACAACTAACGACATCTTTTAATGTTAATTTACTGGAGTATCTAGAAAGGAGTCTTGTCCTTGTATGTATCTATGTGTGTGAATTGAGAGAGTTTGAGACACCACAGCTTGCACGAGTAAAAATAGAGTTGAGAAACTTGCCATCTACAAACTCGTGGTCCTATTATGGTGACACAAGAGACTGTAACTTAATTTTTTTTTCTTTAAGAAATGAGGGATAGCTAACATAAAACCAAAATGAATTACAATTGATATGGACAAAATCAATAAAAATAAGACACATGAAACGTAATAATAACTGATTATTTAAATTGTGTAAGAGTCTAATATCTTAAAACATAATGATGAGATTATTGTCATAAAAACTTAAAAATTACATTTTTGATAAGAGTTCAAAAACATAAATTACATCTCACAATGTTTAAGGTTCGAAAAATCATATCCTGACCTATTGGGTCCATCTCAAATCACTCGAGACAGAACACTTTCAATGCCTACATAAAAAAAAAAACTCAAGCTCCCAAACAAGAGAGAGGCAAGCAAAATAAAAACCGGCCATTAGTAAGAACCACTTTGGTTCCCTTGCCATACTATTTTGATGTCTCTCTAAATATACTTTTTTAAATCATTTTAATATATTTATTGACTTAATCATCGAATAATCTTTTTCGAAACATGTAACTTTCCGATGAAGTTTTATTTTCCCTAAATCTAAGATGGGTCAGCACCATTTTCAACCCGTTAGAGTCAAGAAAAGTTAGCAATCCCGTTAACACATCGATCCACATGCTTGAAAAAACTTGCATTGTGCTAGTCACGTGCTTGAAAAAAATATTGAGAGAGAAATGTTGTTGATGACAAGAGAGTTAGGAATATCCTAATTCTGATTGAAAAACTGAACTTGTAGCTTTTTAGTTATAAAAACAAATTATCAGCTACCATTCTTCTTAATTTTAATTTGTTTTTTCCTTTTTTCTCAAGATGACTTGTGGTGTCAGTTACTAAAATATATTTCTTACCAATCACGCGGGTACGGGAACCAACCGGTTGGGATCACGTGAGCAGATGCAGCATTTTGTCCTAATGAATCTTAATTAATATGTTTGTTTTAAGTTTTTTATTTGTAATTTTGTGAGCTGTGTGCATTTGATTTTGAATTTTATGATCATCTAAAAGAAAATAAATAATTTAAGATACTGTTTAGAAGAGATTATAAAATGATTTATGCTTTTATAATATGAAGTTAGGATACTTTTAAAAAATTGTTTATGAAAAATAATTAAAAAAAATTAAGAAATCAAATTTGTATCAAGAAAACTGACTATAATTTTACTAAAAATTAAACAATTTTTAATTTTATTCTTGTTTTACCAAAACCTATTTCAAAAATCATTTTATTAATCATAAACCGAAATTATTATTAGAGTACAAGGTCAAAAGTTACTGAGCATGTGTATAGAAATAAGAAATTCCAGATGATGTATAGACTTTGGTCTTATATGAAGCAAGTTCATATTTGACTTAGTGAAAGTTTTGTTTTGGAAAAAAAAATTATCTTTGAATTTTTATAATTGGATTAATTTGATCTTAAATTTTACTTTTCAAGTTAATTTGACAGTTAATAAACACGTGAAAGATATGTTAGATCTTCAAAACAATGATAAGTTAACTTGAAAAATAAAACTCAGAGGCAAATTGATTTAAAAAACAAGGGCTTGACATGCATTTTATGTATCTTTTGACGGTCTAGTTGGATGGAATACTCGATTGATCTGAAAAATAAAATTCATTAACAAACTAACACTCTCTCAAAATTTAAGAAAATTTAAGGTAAAAATGACCCGATCGTGTTTTTTTTTTTATCAAGAAAAGAAAATAAAATTCCTTTTAGTTTTATATAAAAGCAACATAATTATTTTCTATGCAATTTTCTACTTCAAAGTTACCAACCATGGCCAATTGTGGGTTCCAGTCTAACTTTATTCAATGCTGGATAAATTTTTGAGTTTTGACTTTAGTTCAAAATATTTTTTTTTTGGTGTGATCCAACTTTGATCACATGTATGGTTGAATGGATGTATATTTTGGGTTTTGACTTCATAGAGGTTGAAAGTCAAAAACTCAATTGAATTTTCCAATAAGTTGCCCTCCAAAGTAACGGGCAAAATGTAAATAACATGACACAACTTCATGATTCTAGAAAGAAATTGAATTTAGGGTTTAGGGTTAAACAAGTGCTTCTTGATAACATTGCATAATAGCTTAGATAAATTGGTATTTAAGCATTTTCGAATCGAAAAAAATTTATGTTGATTCAAATTTAAAATTAATATTTTAAATCAGTTAAAAACTTTATTAGTAATTTTAAATTTTTTTACTGATAATATCAATATAGATGTGAGATCCAAAAACAATTATTACTAAAATAATTTTTCAAAATTATTAATGGTTTTAAACCAAACAAGTATATATATACAAAATTAATGATTGTTTTTTTAACAATAATGAATATCATAATAATCCATAAATTATTTCATTGCTTTGGACAAAGCTTAATTGAAGATTAATAGCATGAGTTTTCAGTTGTAAAAAGAATCAAACCATCTTTGTCTTGCACAAATCATACAATTAAAAATATATTTTATTTTTCTTGGTGGAATTGCCAAGCAGCCTTGTTTTAATAAGTTGTAGTCAAAACTTAAAAAGGGTGGATTCATATTTTTAGTGTGGATATATTTTTCCTTCTGGGACAACTAGTCAAGCAAACAACATTTGGCCATATGCCCATACGTATCTAGAGCCGCCTTTGGCCAGAGTCAAATATCACACAACCTATGTGGCCATTTCTAGAGGAAGATGGTGTGGCCCATCAAGACCTAATTGTGGGCCATATACATAAGTACGTCACTCTCTTTGCAAAATTTGAATTGGTTTTGTGCATAACTAGCGTTTAGTACTGCTATCTGGATCATACTGCATAGATTAAATTTTATTTTTAATCATTTAATTATGACATCAGTCTTATTTAGGTTATTGAACTTTGAATTGTGTTAATTAATTGCTTAACGTTTAGTATTGACTCGATTGGGTCTTTATGTTAAGTGTCTAGTTAAATTTTAAGTGAAACAATGTAGCATTTGAATTTAACAGTATTATTAATCATCATAATAAATTGAAATTTAACTGTTTTAAGCTTGATATAACGATTTGAATATTTAAATTTTAACTTGAAACATGATAGTACTACCCAATTGGGTAAATAATAAATATTAAAGATCCAATTAGAACAATTTAAATTTCAATGACTTAGAATAAAATGTGAGCCAAATTTGAAAGACGAAAAATAGAATTTTCTATTTTGCGTTTGTGTGTGATTAAATGGGCATAGCCGTCGCTCGTACGTGTCACGATTGTAAAAATGAAAAATTTAAACCAATGAAAAAATACTATGTGTTTAGTTAAATGGTCAACTCAAGCACTTATAAGTAGTCAATTATAAGTTGACACGTGTCTTTATATGACGCAGACAAACCAATTAACATAACGGTGTGGCAAAAGATTTTATACTATCAAATACAAACGTTTGTCTATTTTTCTTTTCATGAATTTCTTGTATCCATCCTAATTGTAGTTTTTATTTCTTAACCATTCTTTGTAAGTAAATTAAGAACTATGTATATGTGAAGAATTGTCGGTGGTAATTGACATTCTTCAGCTTGAATCCTCGTATGCTTGATCACCTAATTAAGGAAGTTTCTCACAAAGTTTTCACACTTGATACTTAATTGCTACGTTTGGAGCTATGTTAATAATTTGATGATAAAATAAAATACGTAACATTAACCCAAGAGATGAGATGAAAGCTGCCCAATTGATACCAAACACAATAATATAAAGACAAATTTATCACATCTTTGCTAGTTGCTACTGTTTTTGTGGATAAGCTTTTCATTTTTATGGCAAAGATTAATTTTATTTCGAGGTTCCTTAAGCTCTTCATAATACAGGCTAGGAAATTTGTTTTTAAAGATCAAAACAAAATCTTTTCTTCCGGCAGAAAATGATATCTGTGTGATTTGGTAATATTTTAAGTGGAAATTAAAATAATTTTTTTATTATAAAAATTCATTGTAATATTTACTTCAAACATTATCCAAAGCATGCCAATATGTTGTATTTTGCCTATTAATGAAAAGAAACCATATCATTCAGTTAGACATGCGTAAGTGTGGACTCGAGTCGAGCCGAGCTTGAATATTAAAATGTTCGAGTTTGACTCGACTTAAAATTAATAGACTCAAGGTTGAGGTCGAGACAGAAATCGAACCAAGCTTAAAAATTAGTCTTGAGTCCGAGCTCGATAAATTTCTTAATGGTTAGAACTCGACTCTGTTCGAACTCAATAACAAACAAGCCCGAACTTGAGTCTAAACTTTAAATTGTCAATTCGAGATCGAATCTAAATTCTAATTTTAATAAATAAAAATAAAAATATCAATATAAATATAAATATTAATTCGATCTAGATAATAATTTATTAAACTATTTAAAAAAAATTTAAATTTAATTTAATAAATTAATTAAATTTAATTTTTAAATTCTAATTCGATCCAACCAAACTTGGATGATACTCGAATAACTCGATAATACACGTCTAAACACGCACATCACACGCGGAGGAATAAGGTGCTTTTAAGTCTTTAACTACAAAAGAGAGGTTTTGTTTTAATATTTCACTTTCTATAAAGCAAGAAGATAGTGGGGTTGACATACTGAGCATTTTTTTTTAATAATCCATTTATTTTACTAAAGAGCGATGAAAAAGCTCACCACATGACCTTCTCTTTTAAAGTGAGCTCATCATATAAACATTAAGCATTAAAAAATTGTACTATAAAATTCGATTATCATCACGAATGAGTCACGCAAGATGCCATCTTTTCGAGTTAAGGAATAGCCTGGATTTTGAAAAGGGATGCTTAACCTTTTTCCTTTTATTTTCTTTACTTTCTTTTTATTTATAATGTGAAGGATGCTTAAATTTTTATCATACATACCTCTTTGTCCATGAATTTTTTTATGTAAAAAGTATTTTTTGTAAATTGGACCGTGGACTTCTATAAAAAATTTAATATTGGTTTACTTTATTTACTATTTGTATTAAATTTAGCTGTTTTGTATTATTTTATTTAATAAAATTTTTAATTTTGTGAGTGATGGATTTATAAAATGTTAATAAATTTTTTGTATGAATTGAATTTGAAATTAATAATGATAAGCCATCATAGTAGAATATTAATATTATTTTGTGTGTATATATTTGAATAATTTTTAAATTGAAAACAAAAAAATTAAATAAAAAATACAAATCTAATTAAATCGTTTTGATTGGGTTTGTCAGGTTAAGGTTTTCTAATCCGACACTAGCGGATTGAGTTAAATTTTTAAGATAAACCGATCCAAATCAATTGAGACACACCCATAATATTTATTAATAATAAACAAAGTTGTATTGTTTATGAATAAATATGTCAAATTTTACAAATAAATATAAACAAATTGATGTATAATAATCATACCTTATTGCTTTCTCTTACAGTATGTTTGGATGTGTGGTTTCGGAATTACAAAGAATCAAGATTCAATTCCAAATGCTAGAAAATAAAATTCAATTACAAATATATGGTTTGGAACTTTGAATACGTTAGTTGGGCTTTGGGATTAGGCTTGAAGTTAGAATTCCAAATGGCCCGATAAAACCATTCCAAATTCAGTCTGATAATTCCCCCTCCCGCTTAACTGCCTCACGATCAGTTTGGTTTATTCTCAGTGAGTTCTCTCTCTATCTCTGGCTCCAAGTGTGTTTTTAACTTTTTTCTTCAGGTTTGGAAGTGATGTGAAGCTACTCCATCAAATTCAGAATACATTCAACTTTAGAGGTAAACGTCTTTTACTATATTATTGTTCGAATTTTGGTGTCCATGACCCATTTGATAATTTGTCTCTCTAAAATCGTCCATTTGTCTATGATTACACAACTAATTTGGCATTCTAGAATTCAAGTTTAGATTTCGTTTCGAAGTGAAAGAAATTTGTTGAAGCAGAAAGCAAAGGCTGTCCATTCAAAGGCCATAAAAAAATTGACCCATTTTTGTTTTATTCACTTGTATGTGAGTATCGCTGATAAAGGGAGTGATGAAGCCATTATAGCATATGGCTTGTTTTATTAAGAAGTCAAGTCATAATGCCATCGACATCCTAAAATAAAGTCGTTACCCTGAATCACACGGTAATAGGTAGCTCAAGTGTCCGTTGCTGGGGAAGGTTCAATAATTAGAACCTCTTGGTGATATGTAGTTCTTTAAAGTTTATTGTGCATAGCCCATTCGATAATTTGTCTATGTGAAGTTTAGGCTTTAATATATTTGCTATAAATGCCTTTTCACTTAGAAGGACAAAATAAAGTTTGGAATCTCCTGATAATGATCAGCTTATTTTGATCAAAAATTTTTGAACCATATATTTTGGTGAGTTTTATAAGGTCATTACTAATTAATACTATTAATTTTTGGTCTCGTAAGTATATAAATAGCAAGCAACTACAAGATAATAATACTTGACTTTTTAGCATATGCTGCATTTTTCTTGTGGCATTCTATGCTTGCTTTCGTTATTTGCCAAGGAGCAAAGTTATAGAGCTGTGTAACTACAACCTCGGCTCAGTCATGCTTGTGAATAATTGTGCTAGGCACTGACCAAGTATGAACAAGCTCAATCTGAGCTTTGGCAAGCATAACAAAAATGTCAAAATCAAGATTTAAAAAGCTTTAACAATGATGAAAAACTTTAACAAAGATGATAAGCATACAATCTTTTTCTTTTCAATACAGTTAAATTAATAAAGAGACCTTACTGATTAGTCAAAGTCATGGTTCTTTTGAAGGTACTTGTAAATTCAATTACTAAAACTGATAAAAACAGTTACCATGATCTAGCTGCCCAAGTGAGTCAGAGTCCAACTCAGGCCGTACCATAATATCAATGCTAAGGCTAATCCATAGTCACCATAAACTTGGCACGCCCTAGTTTGCGCTATGGGTACGGGAACTTGGTACGTTATCAACCCGGTACGCAATACGTTGGAGGTAGATTTAATGGTTTATTATGTATAAGCACATGTATAAAAGTAAAATATTAGATGTATTTTTGAATACAATTTAAATAGAGTTGCACATAATACTAGTTAAGAAGATAAAATGAGTTATAAATCTCCAAAGCCACTTACCTTGTGGCGCAAGGTTATTGTGGCTAAGTATGGGGTAGAGGGCAATGGGTGGTTTTCTAAAGAGAAACATGGTTCTTATAGTGTTGGGGTTTGGAGGTGGATTAGAAAGGGATGAGATGCTTTTGTTCCTTATATTTTCTTTGAGTGCGGTAACGGTTTTGCTATTTGGTTTTGGCATGATGTGTGGTTTGGGGAGGCTCCTCTTAAGGAGCAATTTCCAACTATCTATGCTCTTACTCGAGTTAAAGAGGCTTTGGTGAGCTCTTATGTGTTGTTGATGCCAAAAACCACCGGGGCTGACGTGACCTGGGAGCTGACGTGGCCTGAGAGCTGATGTGGCCTGGGAGTTGATGTGGCCTGGTTGGGGATGTGGCTTGAGTGAGGACTCGACTAGGATCCTGCACAAGTGACAGGAGCGAACTGAAGGCCCTCAGAAGGAGGGGAGGGGGAGACCTCCGAAGGCACTCCGATTCTTAAGTCAGCAACGATTTAAGGGAGAAGCCGAGGGCTCAAAAGAAGCCGAGGGCCTAAGTATATTAAGTGCGAGTGCGGGTGTGTCTGAATATGAATGGTGAAGTCCATACCTTGGCCTATTTATAGGCGTTTGCCGGTGAGGTGGTTATGATAACGGGCTCGAGTGATAGTGCGGCTGTAGGGCAGCTGCAGGGTGGCTGATAGCTTTGTAGGGTGGCTGGCGACTGTAGGGCGGCTGACGGTCGTAGGGGGAGATCCCATCGTAGGTTTGCTGGGCCGTCTTTCTCAGGCCTGGAGACTTCGTTGGGTCGGAGAATATGTGGATCGCTTGCTTGGCCTGGGGAGGTCGCTGGGCCTGTTGGGTCCTTTTGGGGCATTCGGCTGGGTTTGAGGCTTGTCTGGGTCGGGGCCAGCTGGGCTGGTATGGGTCGGAGCAGGCCGTTTGTCGCACTCGGGCGCTTGGAGTATTTTGAGCTTGGAGTGTTTTGGGCCGGAGTATTTTGGGCCATATCATGTGTGTTCTTATAATTAGGAGTTTGTGTGGAATATCACCTTTATTCGAAATGCTCATGATTGGTAAGTAAGGGATGTGATTAGTTTCCTTGAAAGTATCCAAATAGCAAAAGTGAACTTGCTTAAAGAAGATATGGTTAAGTGGAGATTGAATACAGACAGAATTTTTGGGGTTAAGTACTTTTATTCGAAACTTTTTTTGTCAGAAAATTCGGAGTGCAGGGACAACTTTCCTTGGAAAGCGTTTTGGAACAACCTAACTCCAACAAAGGTTGCTTTATTTTTTTCTTGAGAAGCTAGTTGGGGTGGCAATCTTACCATTAATAACCTTAGAAAAAGAGGGAAGGTATTGGTCAATAGGTGTTATCTTTGTAAGAAGGGCGAGAAGTCTATCTTTCATCTTCTCTTGGGATGCTTCTTCACTAGGAATCTTTGGGAGTTGGCTTTTAGCTTGGTGGAAATTCAGTGGGTGACTACTGGCTCGGCTCAATATGAGGTGTGGGCTTGGCATGGGGTGCGAGGCTCAAAGCTTAGGAAAAGAGCTTACTCCTTGATTGCTCTTTCCATTTTTGGGTTATTTGGCTTGAACGGAATAGGAGAGCTTTTGATGGCAAGGAAAAACCACTAGTCGTTATTAAGGATGGGTGGTTGCATACTTTTGGGTTTTGGTTTAATGAATTTTTTTTTTGTAAAAGATGAAAATATTGTAGATCTCTTTGAGATTCTATCTTGTAGATAAATTTTTTGTACTTAGGCGGCATCCCCTTGGTGCATTTTTATATAAATTCTTTCACTATAAAAAAAGAAGATAGCATGAGTTTTTATGATATAGTAAATTCAATAAACATAATTTTAGAAAACATAAATTTAGGGATCTGGTGCGAATATACCACTAATCGAAATATTGGATTGGGATCGTGGTTCCAAGAGGAGTATAGGGATCCTGGTAACTATAAGCTAATCTATAAACATTAGTACTATTCACCATTGGGCAAGCAACTTTAAATAGTTCAAGCTCACCCTCCTGGAGATTAAATTTTCCAACTTGAACAATGGCATAGCCCTCTCCTTTCGTTTGGTCCTAAGGCATAGCCTTCTTTGTATAATATCTTTACAAACTGCTTGTACCTGTTGAAGATCCATGGTTCCTTCTTTGCTATCAATTATCACAGCCACCAATTCTATGTACATATCCATGAACTTGTGAGGCTAAGGACGGACATAAGTCTAAAGTAGCATTTTCATGTTCTTCTGATGGTTTACAACTTCTTTCCTTGCTAATTAGTGGAAGCTTAAATTAGGCTGAACTGACTTTGGAAACTGTATTTAGTGTTCAAGTTGAAGTCTGAAGTTGTCATCTTTGGCATAAGTTAGCTTCCTTGCATGTTGAAATAGTTTCTTAGTTTTAATTCCTAATAAACTAGTTGTGTTTGATATATTTGGGAGACCTGTTGCAGTAAACTTGTTTGTAAATTCAAATTGGCTCAATGACCAGTTTTTGCTTACATTTGTTGGTTTTCCATTGTTTATGTCTCTCTTCCCTCCCCCCCCCCCCCCCCCCCCCCCCCCCGAAGTTGGAGGTATAAGACCTCTTGTACTTAGTGTAACTTGTGCGACTACCTAAACCTTCATCCATCAACTGCTGTTCTTTGTTCTCAATCCTGTATGTGCTCCTCCTACCAGTGGAGAAACCACTAGATTTTTGTTGGCTACAGATTTTTCTTTCTGTTGTTTAGTCTGAATACAACGCTACTTCGATATTCTACCCATGCTTTGTATACTTCCCTTGCATAGAGCTTTCTCAAACCTCATTGCACACATTTGCAATTTTTGTACTCGAGCACCAGAATAGAATATCAAGTTTTTCAAATCCATCTGGCTTTTCGGTTGTTAGTACTGTAGCTACTCCTCTTATCTATGTACCATAGAGGTGCTGCCTGTTATGTGCCTGCCATCTAAGCTTCAAGTAAGTTCATCATGTTCGTCTTTTTTAAAACCCATTGGAGGTTCATCTTACAGTTAGATGATATGAAGCTTGTTGGATACCCATTAATTGTGAGATACAAAATCCAAGGTGATAACTTTCTGAACAGTTTGATTTTAGTTTGATAAGTAGCACTCGTTAAATGGGTGTTCCGAGTGTTCTTTGTCATGCTTATATTTTATTCTGATGGCCTGATATATCATTGAGATCTATAATTTTTCAAAATAAAAGCATACTGGAGATGGCAAAATAAAAGGGGTAACTGCCTGGGAAATACTCTACCTCTACTGGCATCTGTAGTATTTCGTGGTGATGATGGTTGGCTATCTTTGTGCAGTGCACTTGATGTAGCGAAGAATCTCTTTAAATCTTCATAATGTAAAAATTGATATGTTCAAGGGGTCTATGTAGCTTGCTGTTGACAAATGAGGCTGCATTGAGGTTACAAAACCTGCCAATTTTGCAGTTAATGTTATCCTATCCTTGGTCTAGTATGAGTTGATGAATGTGGTTGAAGAATGATTTGGTTCGTTTAGATGTAAGGATGTTGATATTCGAGTTTTTGATGAAGTTTAAAGTTCTGATGATATTTTATCGTTTCGTGAGATGTTTGCATGTTGATACTCAAGTATTTCATATTGAGATTGTTCATAGTTATATAGATGCCAAAGGCCATACAATTTGGTAGAGTCAAGCTTCGTAGAGTTCATAACAATTTTTTTTTGTATTATCATCTAATTTTAAGCGGCCTTCTGTCCTGTTATTTTCTACCCTTTCTGTTTCTGTTATACCATGTTGTTTTTTTAAGCGTTTAGAATGTGTGTTTGTAACTTTGTATGTATGCGTGTGTATATATATAATAGATATATATATTAAATATTTGAATTCCAAATGAATTCCGAAGTGGATCCAAACAACGAAATTGGAACATATGGAATTCTAATTAATTGAGTTGTGATTCCATAGAAATAGAATTCCAAATCAATTCCAATTTTGTGTAATCAAACGAGTCTAAATCACAATATTTTAGTTGAAATTCTCGGTCATACTAAATTGACAACAGTGAAATCTGAAGTTGGTTATTTTTATGTTTAATTTTATAAAAATTTGTCGCTTTGTTGTCTCCGAGAACTATTATTGAATTCATGTTCTCTTCTTGTTACCTACTGGATTTGCACTTCAAAGTCTGCCAGAATTCTAAGACCAGGAGAGAACTCCATCAGCCTTTTCTACTGCTCTTTGTAGAGTTTTTTTTTTGTTGTTGATGAACCCATGGCTACAAACAAGATTCGGACAAGTAGCTTTTCTCGCAACATATCGGCTGTACCGTCCTCTCAGACACCAGGGCTCAAATGTGGTCCTAATGGCACGATCTGTCTCATCCGGGATACCTGACCTTGACAGTAAAATCTTCGTTTTTCATTTTAATTGCATTTTCTTTAATCCAAATGAAATTAATATAGACATATGTGGAAAAGAAAGCAATGAAATTGATATCTATCCCCCATTTTTATCGACTTTGTAGTTTAGTTTATGTGTTCCCAGTTCTTAGTACTTAATTTATCGTCCCTTATATGTAGAGATACTAGACGGTGGTTTCCCTTTGGGAAGCCTAGTCATGGTGATGGAAGATCCAGAAGCACTTCATCATATGCTGTTGTTAAGGAATTTCATGTCTCAAGGATTTTTGGGTACTTTGCCAAGTCCTGCCTCATCCAAAGATGATAAATCTCGTGATCATGATTCAGATCAGGTACCCCTTATCTCCCATTCCTTTTGTCTGTTATATGTTTATTTCTTGATTGCTTGTGTGGTTGAATTTTTAGAATTTAAATAGTGAGTTTCACGAAATTGTAGGAGAACAGATTGAGAATTGCTTGGCAGTATAAGAAGTATTTTGATGATAATCAGCAGAATTTTGATGGTCATAGAGGTTAGCTTGTTTCGAATTATTCTATTATAAAATTATTTTTTCTTATAGGTCGGCTGACAATGGCAATACTTCTTGATTTTCAGTTTAAATCAAGCTCTAGTAACAAATTGTTTTCTAATGGATTTTATTACATATCCTTTGAACTCTAATTTCATGCAAATATTTGATCGTTGCCTTCAAAATTTATTATTATTATTATTTATAGGAACATAAGTATGGATAGACAAGGGCATCAAGGGAATGCTAACCCAAGTACAAAAAACTTAGAACTCAAAATCACTAAACAATCAACGATATCAAGTTCATTTACATCAACTTTTCCTTTAAACTAAAAAGTTAAAAGTAATTAACCCTCTGTCCTTACTAGTATGAATTGAGGGTTCCATCATTTCGAAAGCTCTTCTATTCTTTTCCCATCATGCCTAAGGGTGGCAATTCATGTTGGTCTGTCATGTCGAAGCTGGGTATAACACAAAATGGATCGACACGATTAATCGTGTCAAAAAATCCTAACATACCTATTTATTAAACAGGTAACACGACACGACATGCGCAACCCGTTTAATAAACGAGTCGTGTTAGACACGACGACACGATAGGACACACTGAACCTGTTTAATACTAACATGACCCGACTCGATCTGTCTAACACAACATAACACGATACGTTTAACACAGCACGATTCACTTAACACAACCTGACCTGATATACTAACATTATTGAGTAATCTAACATAAAATGCAACCATCCATCTAATCATCCATGATCCAAATATATATTTAGCAATTTTCTTTTTTTAAGCATATTCTAATAGACCATTATAACCTTAATTTTAAACATATGTAATGTAATTATTATAGGGAAAAAATTGTAAATAGGTATTAATTGCATTTTAAAAAAATAATAAAAATTAATTAAATGAGTTATAACGGGTTGTGGATTGTAACCGTGTCGACACTCGAAATTAAACGCCCCTGCGAGACAACATGATTATTTCATGTCATAATCGTGTCGACACGATTACGACACGAACCCAACCAAAAACTAGCAAGTGAAACTAGAGCCAAAACCTTCCTCTTCTCTTTTGCAGAATGAATACCCCTCCAAGCTCAAACCTCCTCCTCAATTGACCCCGAAACTTACCAAGAGATACCCACCAGTGAAAGTGCCAGCTGTTTCACCCAGGGCACAAAAGCAAAAGGTGCTTGACTGTTTCAGCATCATTTTTACATAAGTAACATCTATTGACAAGAATAATACCCCTTTTTGAGATTCTCAATAGTCAAATTCAACCCCAAGAAGCTTCCCAAGCAAAAAAAAAAAAAAAGCAGATTTTCTCTCCCCTTGAACAGTAGGAAGAAGAAAATTATAGAATGATATAACATTGAATATCCCATCTTTGTCCAACTTCCACTTCCTCTCTTTAGATAACCACCCATTATGAGCGGTATTGTATTTAGCCAACACCACCCTCCATAAATGGTCCTTCTCCACCAAGAACATCTAGAGCCACTCTCTAAGAAGTGCTTTGTTAAAGAGACGTAAGGATTTAATAGTTAATCCCCAATCCACTGTACTCAGTAGGTTGCTTCACAATCTACCAATTCACCAAGTGGAACTTACGATCATCCCCCAATCTTTCAATTCAGAATCTATTATTATAAAGTGCATTATTGCTTTTTCCATTTTGAGGAGTTTCATAGCTATGGGAAATGAACATGGTATGTGTTCTTTTATCTTTTTTTGATAATAAAAAAGAATAATATGAAGTGTTGTTTTATCTTTCTTCTGAGATATAAAAGCAAACCTACCACCTACGTAAGCAGTCTTCACTTGTTCCTCTCCACTCTTGGCCCTTAGCAGCACACATTTACCTAGACAAACATATATGTTTTAGTTTCCATATAGTCCTAGACAGCTATATATTTTAGTGCTCGCCTTGCCAAGCAGGATCCTTGGAGAGAGCCTTGATACAGTTTCAACAAAGAGCACTTTGCATGAACTGGCTGTCATCTCAAGTTTAGCTGCAAATATGTTGCATATGATTCTGGTGTTATTGGATGTTGCAGACAAAGAAGTCTATGTTATGTCTGCTTACATAATCTGTTATTTCAAATTTTATATAAGTTCTATGCATGAAAGAGAGCAATTCTGAGTGATCCTAATTATGTTATACCATCGCAGATGATAAGCATGAGTACTGCAATGACTTTGACTTGTGGAAGCCCCTCAAGAGGCACTTTCTCAGTGGGCAGCGCATAGATTGTGTTAGCATCCAGGGTCCTCCAAATCTTGCTGCTCTTCAAGATCGTTGTGCCACATTTTTAGCTCAATTTCCAAGGTATGATCATATGCTTTTTGGTCACATATCTAATGCATGTGAATTATTTCCCTGAAATATCAAGGTAGCTTGCTCATCTTGAGCGTAATTCTTTTTGTGTGTTTTCTTTTTTTGAATTGCATGGGAAGGATAAAATTAAGGGAGAAGTACATAAAACATACATGTGGTTAAGGGGGTTTTAAGATCACAGCATGTGATTTAAAGTGTATAATTTGACTACAATCAATGTTCGTCTTGCCGTTAAGTCAATGTTAGTCAAACACGTAATTTACATGTGATTGACTTAAAATTAGCCACATGTCAATAATCCATTGGTTTTTATAAAAAAAAATTATAACAAACCTAAAAATATTTTAAAAATCGCATGTTTTAATAATATTTAAAACAATCCTAAAAATATTTTAAAAATAATTTACTTCTTGTTTTTTTATAATCTATTTTTATATGAGCCAATGGATTATTGACAAGTGGCTAATTTTTAGCCAATCATTTGCAAATCATGTGCTTGACTAATGTTGATTTAACGACAAGACCAATATTGACTAACGGCTAGACCACATGGTAGTCAGGTTATACACTTTAAACCACATGTTTGATCTTAAACCCCCTCAAACCACAAGTATATTATATGTAATTTGCCCTAAAATTAATATATTATCTGACATTTTCACAGAATATGCAATTTCAGTTTTATATTTGGTAGATATATGTTTGACATTGAGCAAGATTAGAATGATTGATAATAGAATATTGTAATGGTGACTGGAGATAAAATGTCGCCATGTCAATGTTTTTGTCCTAAATTCTTTTCAAACAAGGGAACTGTAGCCGATACTAAACATACTTTGAATCAAGTGATACATACATGAGACAACATTTTATTTTGTATATAGTAATAATATTAGAAAAGATAGAACAATTGGTTACTTCGAGGGAACAAAAATCCTCCACAAGTTCTGCCATAATTCAACTTGCCTTCTTCATTCATAACAGCCGATTAAATACAACTTCATAAAATAACCACTAGCCAACAAACGCTGGATTTTAGTAATTCTACTAACACTTACTGGACCACTACTAACAATCACGAAATAACAGCAACTTTGACAGATTCTTAAGGCTGAATTTCAGCCAGACTCGGCAGAACATGCATCTGCCACTAACTACAACTTAAATAACAATATTAAAGCATAAATAATTAAATCAACAGATAGATAATACCCAGCAGGTAATGGGCCGCCCAGATAAAGCTCTGCAGCCCAGATAATGCTCTGTAGCCCAGGCCCGACACATGACAATGCCTCCCCCTCAGAAGACCTTGTCCACAAGGTCTGGGAAGTCCTCACGCAGAACTCGATAGTCCACCCAGGTTGCTTCTTTTAGCTCTAACCCTTTCCACTTCACCAAAAGTTCTGTTGCTGCTCGGTTCCCCTTCTTCACCATTCGTCATTGTATGATTTCCTCTGGTTCGGGCTTAAAGGTTCCATCAGATGCTGTAGGCGGCAAGGATTCCCATTGCTGATTTCGAGCCCCTAACGTCTTCTTCAAGTTCGATACGTGGAACACGGGGTGGACTTGCGTCGTAAGAGGAAGCTTCAGCTATATGCAATGGAGCCCAGTTTTTCCAGCACTTTGAATGGCCTGTAGAACCGCGAAGAAAGCTTCGAGTTGCGTCGTTGGACAACTGACTGCTGCTTGTATGGTTGGAGCCGAAGGTAAATGTATTCTCCCACTTCAAAGCTTCTTTCTGTCCGTTTTAAATCAACAAATCTCTTCATTCTTGCTTGTGCCTCCTGCAGATTATGTTGAAGGATACGGAGAATCTGATCCCTCGACTTTAAGGTATCTTCTACAGCCTGATTTTTGGTAGTTCCTGGAGAATAGGGCAATAATTTTGGGGGTGGGTAACCATAGACTGATTCAAAGGGTGTCAGTTTGGTCGATGCATGAACATTTGCATTGTAACACCATTCGGCTAAGGGAAGCCATTTGACCCACTCCCTTGGTTTGTCACCTGAAAAACATCATAAATACTATTCCATGGCCTTGTTCACGATCTCGGTCTGTCCATCCGTTTATGGATGGTAAACTGAGCTAAACTTCAAGTCAGTCCCCTGCAACTTGAGAGTTCTTTTCAGAAATTGCTTGTAAAAGTTGGATCCCTATCAGTTACAATGGAACTAGGCATTCCATGCAATTTAAAAATATTTGCAACAAATATTTGGGCTATTTTAAAGGCTGTATAAGGATGGGAAACTGGAATAAAATGGGCATATTTAGATAATCTGTTAACTACCACCATAATCACTGAATACCCTCCCGAAATAGGCAACCCTTCAACA
The DNA here is from genome assembly GCA_023935145.1 of Bretschneidera sinensis. Lineage (NCBI taxonomy): Eukaryota > Viridiplantae > Streptophyta > Magnoliopsida > Brassicales > Akaniaceae > Bretschneidera > Bretschneidera sinensis. Next base: position 22,250,685 of record CM043698.1, read on the forward strand.
AAATCAAGAGAAATGTCGGTCCAAATTTTAGTAGGAATTGGTAAGGGTTGAAGGAGTCTTGCTGGATGTACGTTTTCTGATTTATTCTTTTGACACACATCACACTCTCGGATTAAGTTTCGGATGTCACCCTTCATGCCTACCCAATAAAATTCAGAACGAATTCTGTGAATAGTTTTATGGTACCCTGCATGGCCACCCCCTGGACTGCTTTGTAAGGCCTGTAGAATCTGCAATTTCAGCTTAGGTGTGTTGCTAATATAGAGTCTGCCTTTGTAGTAAAGCAACCCTTCCAATAATCTATATTTGTTAGGATCCAATCTCCCTTGCTCCACTCTTTGCAACAGCTTCTGCAACTCAGAATCATTTCCATAGGACGCCTTGAGAGTGTCCAACCAAGTAGTTGTTGGAACCGTGAGGGCTGCCAACTCTCCTTCTTTAGAATCCACCTTTCTAGATAGTGCATCAGCCACCCGGTTGTCTTTCCCTTGTTTGTACTCCACTGAGAAATCAAAGCCTAACAACTTGGTGATCCATTTTTGTTGAAGAGGTGTTCCAACCTTCTGTTCCAGCAAATATTTTAGGCTTTGCTGATCTGTTTGCACCTTGAATTTCTGCCCCAATAAGTAAGATCTCCATTTCTTTACAGCAAGTACCAAGGCCATCAATTCTTTCTCATAAGTTGACATTTGTAAAGCCTTCCCACTAATTACCTGGCTCATAAAAGCAATTGGCCTTCCCTGTTGCAGTAAAACAGCTCCAACACCATACCCACAAGCATCACATTGAATAGTAAAAGGATGAGTAAAATCTGGTAGTGCTAAGACCAGAGGGTTAGTAACAACTTTTTTGAGTTTTTCAAAGGCTTCCTTGGCTGTTTCAGTCCAATGAAAGGAATTCTTTTTTAAGAGAGAGGTTAAGGGTGCTGCAATGAGGCCATATCCTTTGATAAATTTCCTATAGTAGCCTGTGAGTCCTAAGAACCCTTTAAGAGACTTTAAACTGGTGGGAAAAGGCCAACTAAGCATAGCATCAATTTTAGCAGGGTCAGCCTTAACTCCTTTATGGGAAATTAAGTGGCCAAGGTAGCTAACTTCAGAACACCCAAAACTACATTTAGATTTTTTTGTAAACAATTGATGCTGTTTCAGAATGTCTAAAGCAGTTTGTAAATGAACCAAATGTTCTGAAAAGGTTTTGCTATAGATAAGTATATCATCAAAAAAGACCAAAATGAATTTACGTAGATGAGGCTTGAAAATGTCATTCATTAGGCCTTGGAAAGAAGTGGGTGCATTGATAAGCCCGAATGGCATTACCAAAAACTCGTAATGACCCTCGTGAGTCCTAAAGGCGGTCTTTTGGATATCATTAGGGTGAACTCGGATTTGATGGTAGCTGGAAGTAAGGTCTAATTTGCTGAAAATGGTAGCTCCATATAGCTCATCTAATAGTTCATCAACAACTGGTATAGGAAATTTCATTTTGATGGTTTCTTTGTTGAGAGCTCTATAATCAACACAAAGCCTCCAACTGCCATCTTGCTTTCTTACCAATAGGACGGGTGAGGAAAATTGGCTTTGACTAGATCGGATTATACCATTATTCAACATTTCATTGACCAGCTTTTCTATTGCTGTTTTCTGGAAGTAAGGGTATCTATATAGACCTACATAGACTGGTTTTGTGTCTTTTTGGAGTAAGATATGGTGGTCTTGTGTTCTAGGTGGAGGTAAACCTTTGGGTTCTTCAAAAAGTGTTTGGTATTTGTCAATAAGGTCACTCAAAGCCGGGTCAAGTTCAACAGAAAAAAGAATATTTTCAGTGGGTTCTGTAAGCTGTATAACTAAGCCCTTTTGGTATTTTGTAATGCCTTACCAAAATTTTCACCTTCTATCAATGATAAACCAGTGGGTGACATGCCTTGAAGTGTTCTACTTGTGCCCATGTAGGAAAATTCCATTTAAAGTCTAGAGAAATCCCATAGAATTGGCCCTAGAGCCCTTAACCATTGGACTCCCAAAACAATATCACATCCCCCCAATGCAAGCAAATAAAATTCAGTAGGATAGAAATTACCCTGCATGTGGAGTTTCACCTCAGTACACTTTCCTTCACTGCTCAAAGCTGCTCCATTGGCTACCTTCACTATCAATCCTTGGGTAGGATGTATCTTGAGCCGAGCCTTCTCGGCAATAGAGGGATTCATAAAATTATGAGTGCTTCCCGTATCAATAAGGACCACCACTACACACCCTTGTACCTTGCCCACTAACCTCATGGTTCTTGGTTTAGGAGAGCCCGAGCGAGCATGGATTGAAATGCTTGGCTCTACCTCTACAATTTCTGTTTCAGTCCGCAAACTGCAGTCTCCCTTCTCCATGCCATCCCTTACTTTTTTGGGCTCCTCGTCATCACTAGAATCCTCGCACTCCATAATGAATAACTTAGTTACCTTGCATTTGTACCCCGGTCCCCATTTCTCATCACAATTGTAGCAAAGACCCTTCTCTCGTCTTTCCTTCATTTGAATAGGAAATAAGCGCTGCACTGGAACCATAGCCCTCTTCTCGGGAGAAGGAGAACCAAAGGTCAGCCTTGGGGGTGGAGCACCCCCCTTGACAGCCTTCCTTAAGGCCAAAACATTTTCTTCCTGCATCTTAGCCAACCCAAAATCAATATTCAAAGTTTGTGGGTTCAACATACGTACAATGAATCTGATGTCTTCTCTAAGTCCACTAAGGAAACAGCTGAGTTTATATGGTTCAGTTAACCCCCTTAACTGGTTAGATAAGACTTCAAATTCTGTTTTATAAGCTTCCACGGTAGTAGTTTGCTTCAATTTCGTAAGGGCCTCCATTGGATCTTCATATGCTGAAGGACCAAACCGTGTTTGCAGCCCCCTAACAAATGCTTCCCAGCTTGTGATTCCACTTGAAGCTTCCAAATCTTGGAACCAAATTAAGGCCTTACCTTCCATGTGGAAGAAAACCAATAATACTCGATGTTGTGGGTTAGTTTGGTGATAAGCAAAAAACTGGTTTGCTCTATAGATCCACCCTTGAGGGTCCTCACCATGAAATTTAGGGATATCCAAACGGATGGAACGTGTTTGAATTGTCCCATGCTCTTCAAATAATGGATTGACCATTCTTTGCCCATCTGTGTTGTCCTCAGGTCTCCTCCCACTGCTGTGTACCAAGGCTTCAACATTACTAGCCACTGCCTGAAGCTACTGAGCCAATCCATCCACCAGCTGCTGCAACGACTCCTGGTTTTGCTGCTGGATCTCCTGTGCTTGTTTCACTCCAGCAAGAGATTCAGCAAGTTGTGAATAACGTGTACCAGGTCCACCTTCAGCCATGTGGATCGCCTGGCTCTGATACCACTATTATGTATTTAGTAATAATATTAGAAAAGATAGAACAATTGGTTGCTTCGAGGGAACCAAAATCCTCCACCAGTTCTGCCAGAATTCAACTTGCCTTCTTCATTCATAACAGCAGATTAAATACAACTTCAGAAAATAACCACCAGCCAACAAATGCTGGATTTTAGTAATTCTACTAACACTTACTGGACCACTACTAACAATCACGAAATAACAGCAACTTTAACAGATTCTTAAGGCTGAATTTCAGCCAGACTCGGCAGAACATGCATCTGCCACTAACTACAACTTAAATAACAATATTAAAGCATAAATAATTAAATCAACAGATAGATAATACCCCACAGGTAATGGGCCGCCCAGATAAGGCCCTGCCGCCCAGATAATGCTCTGTAGCCCAGGCCCGACACATGACACATTTTGTAAAATAAGTTCCAGTCTCTTTTCAGTGTAATAACTCTCTTCTTTTATGTGCTGACCCTCCCAACTTAAGGAAACAAGTTTTCTATCAAATTTGTTTGTTTCCCCTTTATTTTTTTTGTTATATTCCATTTCTCTTATAGCTCTGTGGAAAGGCTTTGATAGGTTCTTTTTAAAAAAAAATAGTGTTTCACTTATCATCAAACTGATCTGTTTAGTGAGATTTATATCTGTGGCGTTTGCATGGTCTTTTATGCATTTTGTTTACCGTCGTTTGGTTATATCCCCAGAAATGATGGCAGCCTTTCATGCACCGGTCGAATTGCCATTCAGTCATTCTGTGCTCCACAATGTGAATGTTACGAAATGGTCAGTTACTGTTATATTTTGTCCTTGAGCTCTTAATCATCTTCAGCCTTTTATTTGCCTTAAATTTTCTCTTGAATTTTTGTAAATTCCTGTGTTATTTTCCTCTTTGGAAAGTCATTCTTGAAAGCAGGGTATCCTTAACAGGGTATCCTTAGCTTTTGCAACTTCCATATCACTGACAATCCTAGTTACATGCTCTCCCTCTTTTAAACTCATTTTGATGATAGTTTCACTCCAGAGTTCTTCTGCAGTACTACCAAACATTATTATTTTACTACTCCTGTTAATGTATTATTATTGCAGGAATGGGATATGCTTTCCTTTATTAGATCTCTCAAAAGCATGTTACGGTCTTCAAATGCAGTTGCTATTATAACCTCTCCACCTTCCCTGCTTTTACCATCCTTCTTCAAAAGATGGCAACACGTGGCAGATACCTTGCTTTCTGTCAGAGCAATCGAAGGTTTATTGTTAGCTTCTACATGTGCTACTCCTATTGTGTTATTGACTTCAATTGCATTTCACAGTAGTTCTTAAATACTTCCTTCAGATGAAGACAAGGAATTGGCAAAACTCTCACTGGTTACCAGGATATGGTAGGCTTCCTCAATGTACACAAGGTAGCATGTATCAATACTCAGGTACTATTAAACATCCTCTGCTCTAGTCATATGAAAATATTGATTGTTTGGTACGTTAAGGATACCATGAACAACAACAGGTCATTAGGAGGCGCAATTTGGCTTATTCTGCTCATTAACTGCTTTGATTTTTTATAATTTGTCAGCAGGTTCTAGTGATTCTTGAGGCAACAACTTTTTGAATAAAGTTGCATAAGCGCAGGTTTTTGGTTTTAGAATGTCTAAACCAAGCCCCTGTTGATGGCTTCAGTGGGACTTCGTATGGAACATCCAGTAGTTGCGCTGGTTCTAAGACTGGTAACCTTGATTTTTAAGTACACTGCAGATACTTTTGCTTATGAGCAATCCAGCTTATGGAAGTATTAGAGAGAAATGGGGACGAGTGCAACAAATAGCGTCAGTACTACCTGCTGCCAAATCATTTCAAGTTCTCTGATTGCTAACCAGCCGAAATAGCAGCCAGTAAACATCCATAACTGCTCTTGGCAAACCAAAACGCCACAAGGGTTCGAGTTTTGTTTTAGAGTTTTCTTTGGTTGTGGCCACGTAGAAAACAGCTGATTTGGAAGTTAAGAACTAAATATTTGAGCTCGGTGCAACTGGTTGTATAATGGGATGAATGAAGATGGAACAAAGAAAAATGAGTGAAAAATGTTTTTTTTTCATTTGGTCAGAAATAAAAACGAGACAAAAAATTCTGAGAAAATTGATTTTTTTTTTTCAATATGTATTAATTACAATTTTCTCACATTGAGATGATTAAAGAGTGAAAAAATAAGTTTTTTTTTCTTTTAAATCTTCTCTATGTACTTTTTCATTCATTTCTTATCAAAGTGCCTGTGACAAAATTAATATATTTTTCTTTTCTTTCCTTTTTTTATTTTTTTATTTTACCAATCATTATCTTAGGCAAACTTTTGATGCTTGAGCTTTACTATTCTGATCTTTTAGGTCGAATAGAAAAATTGATCTCAAAAAACGCAGACAAGTGATTAGCGCTTGTAAAAGCCTTTAGAACATATGTGAAATATGCAAGATTTTAGAGTGCTACCAAGATATTTGCAGCCTTCATTTGCGCATATTTAGGTATTGTTTGGCCTATTTAGAGAAACGGTTTATAATTTTTAAAAGAATAATAAAATTACAAATCATTTAATTTTTGGTAAAATAACAATGAAAACTATTTTTATTACGCATTAGTTGATATGATTGATATATATTTAATTCTTTAATTTTTATCTTTTTCCAAACAGAAGGTCAATATATTGGAAAAAAAAACTTAAAAAATGATGGCCAACAGTTACACTAAGGTCCAATTCGCTGCTTTTCGTGTAAGGCACTAAATAAAATTATCATGTTTGTTAGTAATTTAGTAGATTTGATAGTAAATTATCAAAATTGAAGATGATAAATGATATTATTATGAATGGTAAACGTGACTATTTGTTATCAAATCTAACTAAATTACTAATAAATGTGTTGAAACAATACATACTTTATATCTTAAATATAAGCAAAACATCATTGAATTCCCTCCACATTATTAGCATATACACTAATGTAAACAAACCTTAGTTACCGATTGAAACTGACCATCAATGACTTTGATATCATTGACAACTTTTTCCAACCAAAGATGGATCTTTGCCCCCAGCTCTACATGCATTATACAGTTTGGTAAGCTGAATCGAATTATGTACAATAAAATTTCAGTTCCATACAAATAGAATTGAATTGGAATAGTAATGTAATTTCATCTTCGCATTTGATTGAAATGAAGAATAGTATGTTTATTTATATATATATATATATATATATATATATATATATATATATTCAGTGTATTTTTTTACCATCAAATGTATTGATTTACCATCTAATAATAATTTTTTAACCCTAAATTTACTGTTTTATCTGAAAATGTATTTAATGTGATATAATGCTTATATTTTTAAGGGAGACATTGTAAAACATATATAATAAATCACTTTCGGTAAATTTTATTGTTTGATTATACAAATATGTTGGAAATTGACTTGTAATCATTTTTCTCCAAAACAGATTTGTAGAAGACAGTTTTGCAACAAAAAAACAGAATAACTTTTGAGCTTCTGGTCTCTTGGATTTGCATTTTGTAACAAATTTCCCTCTATATCAATTTGTACACTACAAATAAATATCATTAGTCACCAGTTTTCGATTAAAAAAACTTTTGAAATGCTACTTCACCTCTTTAACATATTGATATCAAAGCTTTAGCTTTTAGTTTCAAATCCTGGAGATACTTTATTTTCATTTAATATTTCACTCGATTTTTTCTTGTCTTTAAGATATTTAGGCTTTATTGCACATCATTTTTACGTGTAAAACTTTTAACCTTTCAATCACCTCACATGTGAGGGAGCGTGTTAAATTATAAAAAAAAAAATTAATTAAGTTATTTTCCATCCACTTAAACTTTTGAGATAATTTATAACTCAATTATTTTTTAATATTTTTAAATGCATTTGAGATCATATCAAAACGTTTTGTATAGTTCCACTTCCACCAATAGGAAATGCTTTTTTGTTTGTTTTCAACTTAAAATTATAAGCATGTGCTTTAAATTGATTTATGTATCATATGTTTTAATGTTTAAATAAATGAGTGTTTAAAGTATTGTTTACTTACAATAAACTGAAAGTTATAAAGAAACGAGCATGTGTAAGGATGGCAATTGGACAGGACGAGGTCGGGTTTACTTCTCCCGTCCTCGACCTGCCAAGGTGGTGGAGATAAAATTTTCTCCATCTCCTCCTCTTTGAAGGTTGGGAAAAATTCTCCCCATCTCCATTCCACACACGAAATCGGATCTCTTGAAAGAATTTTCTCTACTCAAAATAACAACGTAATAATATCATTCGTACAAATCACAGTCACAAAGCAAAAATAATATAATAAAACTAGTATCACACTAATATTTTAACTTCATAGACAATAAGTTCAAATTCAAAATCTTAAACATAAGATAAGCCATAATAAAAATTAAATTAAAGGATTTCAATTGATGATAAATCTAAATAATGTTCTTAAAAATAATTCTTGAGGGGTAGACCTGTATCTCTAACCCCGTCCCCTCCAAACTCAGAAGAAAAAAATTTCTCTATCCCGCCCCCACCCCCAGCCTCATCCTCGAACGGGACGGGAATTTTTGTCCCAATTGGGGCGGGGCTGGGCTATTTTGGGTTCAATTGCCATTCCTAAGCATGCCCAATCCATAAGTCATAAATGTGTTTTTTGTAATCAACGTATTGGATAATCCGGCTTTTTGAGCGGCCCAATGGCATCCTTAGCCCAGTATGTTCGTAGTGATCCTTAACTTGGCTCAAGGCCATTAAAATATCAAGTAGGCCGCTCCATCGCTCAAGCGAGTCAATTTCGCTCACTTGTCCGTAACGTTGTGTGCTGTGTGGTACGCTTTCGCTTTTTAATTTGTATTCTCCAACGAACAAAAATGGCCGCGCGATCCCTGTGGCGCACCCGAGCTAAGCTCGCTGTGGCTGCTACAGTGATTTGCAGCGGCGCAGCTACCGTGACCGCATCCGAAGATCCTGTGACCACTCTAAAGCTATGCACCGCCGTGCCCGTCCGTCTTTTGAGGGATTCCGTAACTGCCGCCTCCATTGCATTCGGTATTGGCTTTGCAATTTTGGGATATTTTGTTCTTATTTCTTTTTTTTTTGTTTGAATTAAATACTTATTCTATGGTTTGATCATAGTTTTTTTGGTTGTTATATGGCAAGTTTTTCTTTGTTTTGGTCTTAGCAGTGTTTGGAATTTGGTGAACATATTTCTCTAACACCGCGTTTGTAACCAAACGAAAATGGATCTCATTTAATTTTCAAATGAATTGAAAAAATAATTCATTTCAAAATGAATTGAAATGAATTTTAATGTTTTACTTTCTTATATTAAATATATTAGACGGTAGAATTCAATTGAATTTTCATGTTTAAAATGTTTGGAATAAATGAAGAATTCAAATGGGAGACAGAGGGAGGGAGAGAAAGTGTTTTGCTCAACATAATTTTTGAATTCAATTGTAAATTCTATCAATTTTGATAAAATTTGCAACAAGCTCAATCACAGTTAATTTACAAATTTTATTGGCTTCCCATGACAATGTATGTAATTGTAAATAAATTTTATAAATTTTATGGAATTCATTTGTCCCAAACATACACTAAACTTGAAGTTAAAATCTTAAGAAATGTGGATATTTGTATAATAATAATAATACAAGGACACTCGGTGTAGGGAATTTGTGGATTGCATGGATGACACATTTTATATATGGAACAAATAATTAATGGTTTGGCTTATTCCATTAATGTATAAACTTAACTTTGGTTACTTACATCAGAATCTAAAGTAATTTTAATTTCATATGCTTGAAATCATGTTGAGTGTTTAGGGTTTTACAATCAGTTTCACTAATTGGGTTGACACACTTTTTTTTTATTATTACTTTTTTTAAATAACAATTCTGTACTGAATTTGTTGCTTTATATCTCTTTTTGATAGCCTTTTAGTACTAGCTTTCCCGTGTAGATTTTAGAACATAGTAGAATGATTGTTACTTAGTAGTAATGCTTTCTATACGCATACTGTTGTTAGATTATGAATATTCTCTATGGGGATTGCCGGAAGGAAGTAGTGAGAGGTCAAAAGTCAAGCATGAAGTCCACCTGAGGTCTGCGCGTAAGCTTCAAGAACTTTGTTTCACGAATGGAGGAATATACATCAAACTTGGTCAACATATTGGCCAGCTGGTATGCTCTCAATCTGCTTCTTTAGATATCTATGAGAAGAAAAGGAAAAAAACAGTCTCTCACGTTAAAGTTTGAAATGAGTTTCTTGGGGCTGCAAGATTATTGCTTGATCAGAATAATGATCATCAGTTATGATCATAAAATGACCACATTTATTTTTATTTATGTAGGACTACTTAGTACCCCAAGAGTATGTCCAAACAATGAGGGAGTCTATGTTGAACAAATGTCCAGTTTCTTCATATGATCAAGTATGTGAAGTTTTCAAGAAAGAGCTTGGAGACACACCAGATAAAGTACGCATTTGGTTTGATTTATTCTTGGAAAGTTCTTTTTTTCCCATGGGAATATACAAATAGACAGGTTGATTTGTTCTTTTTAACTTTTAAGGCTGTATCTCTCATAATCGACTTGAATGTCATGGTGACTTTTGGTTGTCACGCTATTTGCCTTTTTTTATTGAATTATTACATAATTTCATTGGAGACACTAGACGTGCTCACTGACTGAAACCTTTTCACGTGCAGATTTTTAATGAATTTGACCCTGTTCCAATAGCAAGTGCTTCACTTGCACAAGTTCATGTTGCTAGGATGCAAGATGGCCAAAAAGTTGCTGTGAAGGTCTCAATCATTGCCACTTTCACCCTATGTTGGATTTATATATGCTAGGTGGCACCAAATTTTCATGCAAATAATGCAGATCTGGACTTGAATTTAATTTTTTTGTATTTACTTTCCATGTTCAAATTGTTTTCTTGATATTCAGGTTCAGCACACTCACATGACAGATACTGCGGCTGCAGATCATGCCACAGTGGAATTCATTGTGAACACCCTACATCATTTTTTCCCTTCTTTTGATTACAGGTAGAGTTATTCATCCCTGCTACTTGTCCTTCCTAGGTTGTAAGAAGTAGTTGACAATAAATAGATGAATGGTTACGATCATGTGCTTGCTAAATTCGGTTAGACTAGGATGTGCATTCCTTCTCCTTTCTTGTCTATGGATAGGTCTTTCTGTCTCTGTGTGCATCTTTTTATGAGTGCGCCACAATTGTCAAAATCTTATGATTCGTGATTCGAATTGTACGATTTGATTTGATTCAAGCCCTAAACGGTTTGAATTGGTAAGCAGAAATGAAGTTCATCTTGAATCGGTGGTTAATCGTATGATACGAATTGAATCGTACGAGTCACCCGATTACAATTTTTTTTTTATAGAAAAAGCTTTAAGACTGAACGTGTTTACGGTTAAAAGAGCATAATCCTTTAATTTTCCTCTATCATTTAAGAAGTTCTAGAAATTAAGGGTTCTTGAGCTTTTTTTGTATAGAGACAAAGAACCCCACAAAGCTTTCTTATATTTGATTTCAACCAATAATAGCTTATTTGGAAGCATGGAGTGTTGCGTATGAAGTTTTCTTTTAAAGTTTGGTCTTTCAAAAGGAGTTTTTTAACATTCCAATAAACATTATACTTACTTATACACAGACACATACATATGTATGTATATATTAAATATATATACATATATATATTTTGTTATGTTTATAACAATATATTTTTATTTTCCAATTTCCAACAAACAATTTGTCATACTTTCTTGAAGCATTTATGTGATACAGATACACTAACTTATAGAGTGCCTTTCCGATTAGTACACATGATCAGTCATAAATTAGTTTATAACGCGTTATATTTCACTTTTCAATCTATTTAATTTGTTTTACATGTATTGTGTCATTTACAATTGATTTTGAGAATTTGTTATGAATCTTATGATTCTTGGTTCACATAATTAAGATTTCGATTCGTGATTCGAATCTTGTTTTGAAAAATATGTAATGGGTCTCTATGGTCTTAGATTGCTTCTTCTTTTTCTTCTTTCAAATCTATAGATGGGTCTTTCCATGCATCTAATTATGAGTGGGTTTATATGTCTTAAACTGCTAATATTAATTTAAATTTTCTTGATTTATATATGCAGATGGTTGGTTGATGAAATGAGTGAAAGTTTACCAAAGGCAAGTAGCTTTAAGACATTCTCAATTCCTATTGTATCTTTCCCCTTAGGATTCCTGTAATTCATACATATATATTCTTATTCCTGTAATTCATACATATATATTCTTTGTAAATTTGCTAATGCAACTCTTTTAGATGCAGACATCTATGCTGTTCTTACTATATAATGCATATCTATTTCTACTCTGTTTGATACACTTTTCACATTATGATTGTATAAAAAGGGACCCAGGAAGCTGATCAAGCTCTTTGGTTTGGTGTATGCTTTGTTAAAGCCTTCTGATTAGGCTTCCCTTCTGAAGCATTTGTATTCCCAATCAAGGTTATTATTTGATGTTTGTTTTCATTGTCCTTATTGTCCATTTATACTACACTTTTTTCTTATTAAAAAAAAGATCTATCAATTTTCTCGAATTAATTCCAAATCTGTAAGGTCTTGCAGTTCAAACCTTGTAAATTTGGAACTCCTTCGCACCCTTGTATGACTCTTTTTTTTCCTGGACATTACTTGTGACCTTGAGGATTTGTATTTCTTTTAAGCTTTACCTGATATCATTCTTCAAGAACCTTTTGACACTCTGAAGTTTGGTAAAGATGTGATGTTGCCCATTAATTGAATTGATATGTTCTTTCCATAGTTAGAAGTTTTAGAATTGGAGAAGAAGATGAATGATTATATCATCTAAAAGTTCTTGGGGTGGACTGAGAATTGATTTAGAGTAGAAAGAGACTCATTAGTTGTTTTAAAGGCCCTTCTTTTTAACCCAGTTTGGCTTTATTAATTTAATACTCCCTGTATTACATGATCTACATCTTACACCTATAGTTGCACAAAATTTTAGCTGGCTGTATCCTTATGATGATGGACTCTTTTATGTTGCAATTATTATTATGCATTCATGCAATTTTTATGTGCTATATTGTCAACGAGATTGATGAGTTGTACTTGCGGCTATTAGGAACTTGATTTTTTAGTTGAGGCCAAAAACAGTGAGAAATGTTTGGATAATTTTCGGAAGCTGTCTCCCCATATTGCTGACTATGTATATGCGCCAAAGGTGCACTGGAATTTAAGCACCTCCAAATTGATAACCATGGAATTCATAGATGGTGCTCAAGTGGATGACGTGAAGACAATTCAAAAACTTGGAATTCAACCTAATGAAGTCGCAAAGCTAGTAAGTTTATGAACTTGACATTCGCCACTTTGCATTGGTTTAGAGTAATTTTGTTAAGAAATTGCCTTGTAAGTTGTAACATGTAGGATTTTATTTGATAACTTTTCGTGTAAATTATAACTACATTCTTAGTTTTGAGTATAATTACAACTAGGGTCTATTAGGTTCAAAACACCTCAATCTACCTTAAACTTTTGCTGTGTACATTTCAATAGGTGCAAATTGTTAATGGCAGTTAATAAACTCGAGGGAATCACTGATTTGGCATCACGTGAATTTCATGCAAAAAATTGACAGATTAGGCAGTCTGTAATTGTTATAAATTGACAAGGCATTAAGATTCATGTGAGAAGCACATTGTTGATGCCGAAATTCTGTCGGGAGCCGAACCGTCGAAGAGCGGGACTTGCACACACGAAACAAAGCTGAAACATGAAATCCCGAAGGTTAAGGGGGGGTGATGCCTTAGGAGGACTCTCCGAGGCCTAAGTTAGTTTAGGGCTTTTTATGGAGAATGAAAAAGAACAGAAAGTAATGAGGCTGTGTACCCAGAAAATTGTGTACTTTTTGGTTGATGAAGGCTCCTATTTATAGTGTATCAGAGTAAAGTTTGATCAGAAGAGCAACTGTAGTGTTAAGATAGGAGTGGTACTCTTTTGGAGTTATTTGTCTGTTGTGCAAATTTATCCGAAAGTTGGAACGGTGGAACAACATCAAATATTATGGTGTGAAATTACTGTTATGCCCCTTGCTACGTGTTGGGAGGTGATTGGTTATCTTGTCATGGTTAGGGAATTACCATTTCTACCCTGGAGAATGACACATGTCATTGCGTTACTGGTAGGGAAATTTTCTCCCACATCAGATGCCCCCCACTTCTATAAGTACACTTTTGTACTTGAGGAAGTAGATAGCGTGGGGTTGAGGCGGTGGTTCGAACCTGACTGCGAGGAGGCAATCACCCATAGAGTTTTACCAAAACACCCCATGGTGTTTGGGAAACGACGATTGCTCCGAGGCATTGACACTCAGTCAAGCACCACTCGGAGTTTGGTGATTGAACCCGGGAGCTAGTACTTAGTCTAGACTATTTGGAGTTTTGGAGATTGTAGTCCGAGGGGTTGACCCTCGGTCAACATTGCTCGGAGCTTTGGAGATTGATTCGAGGGGTACCTTAGTCAACATTGCTTGGAGTTTTGGAGATTGTAGTCTGAGGAGTTGACGTTCAGTCAACACTGCTTGGAGTTTTGGAGATTGTAATCTGAGGAGTTGACGTTCAGTCAACACTGTTCAGAGTTTTTGGAGAAGTCCGAGTAGTTGGACATGGGCTCCAACTGCTCGGAGTTTTTGGAGAAGTGCGAGGAGTTGGACATGGGCTCCAACTGCTTAGAGTTTTTGGAGAAGCGCGAGGAGTTGGACATGGGCTCTAACTGCTCAGAGTCTTTGGAGAAGCGCGAGGAGTTGGACATGGGCTCCAACTGCTCGTAGTCTTTGGAGAAGTGCGAGGAGTTGGACATTGGCTCCAACTGCTCTGAGTTTTTGGAGAAACGTGAGGAGTTGGATATGGGCTTCAAATGCTCAGAGTTTTTGGAGAAACGCGAGAAATTGGACATGGGCTCCAAATGCTCAGAGTCTTTGGAGAAGTCCGAGGAGTTGGACATGGGCTCCAACTGCTCGGAGTCTTTCGAGAAGCGCGAGCAGGTAGGACTTAGCCATATAAAGTGACTTTTATAGGCCCTTTTCCCCTTCTAGTTTTTATGGGCTTTGTTACAGTGGGTCAGGGTTTGGTTTTGGGCCCAAGATGTTAAATTTTGGGGCCTAAAATGTTAAGCTTTAGGGTTTGAAACTCGTGTCTGGCCCTGTCTTTTGGGCCATTAATTGAGAATACCTCGAGCTGCATTCTTAAATGCTGAGAAAAGGCGGCGCGTATTCTAGGGTTTTCCATGAGGCGATATCTTCCTAGGGTTTCTCAAGAGGTGTTGGTTCGATATTCGAGAATACAACTGAGTTAATAATGCCTCATTGTTGTATGTGTGAGGAGCTCTATATAAAGGGAGAGGCTTCCCTTTGCTCTTCACTTCACAAAAAATCCTGAGAGCCTTTAGAATCTGAGAGCCTTCGGAGTTCTAAGTTTTAGTGCCTTCGGAGTCCTGAGTTTTGAGTGCTCGGAGTGTTTGCCTACTCGGAGTTCGAAAGTTTGAGAGCTTGGAGTGTTTATCTACACGGGAGCTTGGAGTTTGGGAGTTTCAAAGCTTGGTACTCAGTTTTTGGACCTCGTAGAGCCCTTGACCAGTGAGTTCTATTCTCCTGCACTCATGTTTTCTTTCGATATATACTGTGATAGAGGTAGTGGTAGTGATAGAAACAATGGTAGTGGTAGTGTTAGCAGTAGGAGTAGTGGGGAAAGTAGGGGTAGTAGTGGTGATAATAGTCATAGTTGTAACATAGATTTGGAGGCCGAGGTAAATGTCTCCTCGGGAGACTCTCGTGCCCTAGTTTTGTATGAGGGGGATGAGTCTCCTTTTTCCTCCTCTGAGGGCAATCATGCTTTGTGTATGTTTCGGGAGGAAATGGGAGAGGATGAAAGGCCAAACATAGGTTTTGCAGCCAACCTCTCCCCTAACATGCTGACAGATTATGAGCTCAAGAAGATAAGAATCATGTATAGGATCCCCAAGGAGTTCAAACTTAGAAATGGCAGGGTTGGAGAGCGTGTTTGTGACGACTTGAAGGATAGAGAACTGTGCGTATATGAACATAATCTTAAAGCTGGGCTCAGGTTCCCCCTGCACCCCTTCATTCGTACGGTGCTTAAGTACTATGGGATTGCTCTGTGTCAGTTTGTGTCGAATTCCATATGCCTTCTCATGGCGTTCATCTACGTCAGCACTAAGGTGAAGGGGGTAATGAATATGAATGTGTTTAAGAATTTATTCCTGATTAGTAAGTACAAGGAGAACGAGTGGGTAGTGCTGAGCTCTAGACCAAAAAAGGGGTTGCTGGAGAAGACTCCCTCGAGCATTAAGCAGTGGAAGAAGAGTTTCTTTTACTTTCAAAGTGAGAGGGGTTTTGTTTTTCCTTTCCAACGGGACTTGGACTTGGTTAAGTCAATCAAGAAGCCTAATTTTTGAGGAAGGAGATAAACAACCAACAAAATATGACTGGCGGGAAGATTGCAGTTGAGCTCCTCTACCAGAACACCGAGCTGGCTAGGATTGGGCTTTGCCCTGAGGGTCCAAATGAGCTGATAGGTCTGAGTCTTTTGCCCTTATACTTGTTTTTCTTTCTCTATTTCTGGTACTTATGCCTTGTTGTTCTTTGCAGCCATGGACGCCCTTAAAGTTACTCGGAGGGTAGCCAAACTGTCCCAGAAGAGGAAGTTGGATGAGGAGGCTTGGGCGTTGGCGGCCCAGTCTCTACGAAGAAGGCCAATGCGGGAGGGTCTCGCACTCCTCCCCTTACCCCCATCGTGGTGGAGGATGACGCAACATTTATCCCTTCTCCTCCCGCACCAGTCCAGGCCCACCAACCGGATGTCTTCAGGCTGGACTGGTTTGTGAAAGTTGGCGACTCGTGTTTCGAGAGCGCCAACGTGGCTCTGGAGCACATGATCTGGGGCATCCTCCCGAAAGACATGGCTAGGTTGACCCAGGAGCCTGTGGAGAGCTTGGCTGTGATGGTCGAGGGTTTGGCCTCCCGAGTATTCCATGATCCGCTAAGTTTCATTATGGTGTTCTTGCTTATATCTGATGGGTGCTAATCTTGCTTTTTATCTTTTCAGTCGAGCATAGCATCGGGTGTCCTCTCTTGCCGGTGCTTGGATCTGGACAGGAAGTTGGGGGACTGCCACTTCATCTGGACATTGCGGGAATCTCTCGCAAGGCAAGTGATGGAGGCCGGCCGGTTGGAGAGGGGGTAGGCCCTACTGGCAGAGGACCTCGAGGAGGCCTAGTCGGGGTAGAGAGCTGCTGAGGCGGAGTCGGCTAAACTTCGGGATGAGAAGGAGGCTGCCGAGAGGGCCTTGACCGACTTCAAGGAGTCCCATGAGTTTAAGTCGGCAGTGGAGGTAGCCTCTGGCGACTTCTACCTCAGGGGCTTCGAGGAGGCCAGCAGCAAGCTTTGGCTGCCTACCCGGGCCAAGACTTCTCCATGGTGGAGATCCCCTATGATAGGGAAGATGCTGAGGACGAGGGCTCAACTCTTACTGCTAAGGACGGGGACCAAGCCTCTGTCGAGGAGGCGAAGGTGGATACAGAGTAGGATTTTTTTTCTTTTCTTCTTGTATTTTTGGCCATTAGTGCCACTTTGTAAAAACTCTTCTAAGTTAATGAAGATAGTCTTTCTTATTTGTCTAAGTGTTCTACGCCCTTACTTGCAAAATAGGAAGCCGAGGAAAAAGGCCTAGGTATAGCCTATCGAAGAAAACCATTGCTCAATCTAGAGATCGTGCCAGAAAGACTTGAACCGGGTGCCATCGAACTGCGTACCATTGTCGGTGACCAACACCCTAGGTATACCGAATCTGTAGACAATCAACTTCCATACAAATCCTCGGGTCTGATAATCAGAAATGCTGGTGAGGGGTTCGACTTCCACCCACTTGGTGAAATAGTCGATGGCTATTATTAAATGCTTTTTTTGCTCTGTTGCCTCCCGGAATGGGTCAAGGATATCCATTCCTCACATGGCAAAGGGAAGAGATTGGCTGGCCGTTGGGGGATAGAGGCATGTTCTTGGCATGTCCTGCAATTTTTTACCATCTTGTTTGTATCATGGCTTATCTGGGGCCAATAGTAACCATGTCGGAGTATTTTGAATGCTAATGCTCGACCTCCGAGGTGATTTTCACATATGCTTTGGTGTACTTCTCTGAGAGCGTAATCGACATCGATTGGGTCTAGACATTTTAGATACGAAGCGGTAAGTCCTTTTTTGTACAACTGTTCGTCAATTACAGCATACCTTGAGGCACGAGAGATGAGTTTTTCGGCCTCACCCTTCTGACTTGGGAGTGTGTCATTCGCTAAGTAGCTGAGAATTGGGTCCATCCAGGTCCGTTCCTTGACAAGTGGCATAACTTGCACTTCGTCAATGCTTGGAGTTGGGAGTGTTTCCAGATAGACAGCACGGGTGAAATCAGAATGTCTGGAGGACGCGAGTCGAGCTAGGGCGTCTTCGTTCGCATTTTCTGCCCAGGGCGCTTCGGCTATTCGGAACTTTTTGAAAGTAGCTCCAAGCTCGCTGGCTTTCTCCAGATACTTTGCGATTTTTACACCTTTGGCCTTGAATTCGCCGATCATCTGGTTTACCACCAACTGTGAGTCACTGTAAACTTCTAAAGCCTCGACGGCTAGCATTTTGGCCAGTTTCATTCCAGCGAGCAATGCTTTGTACTTGACCTCATTGTTTGAGGCCTTGAACTCAAACCTGGGCGTACTCAATAGTGAATCCTTCGGGGATGCTAAGGATGAGACTCGCTCCAAAGCCACTGGCATTGAACAAACCATCCACGTACAGTGTCCAACTCGGTGTCTGCTCAGCTTCCTTGGGGGCCTTTACGGCGCTGTTGGAAAAGGTCGTCTCAACTATGAAATCCGCCAGGTTTTGTTGCTTTGATAGAGGCACGGGGCTTGTACCAGATATCAAATTCACCCAGCTCGATAGACCATCGACCATCTTTCCGGAGATGTTTGGCTTATGGAGGACTTGCCGCAGAGGCTGATCGGTAAGGAGCACTATGGTATGAGCTTGGAAGTATGGCCGCAACTTCCTGGGCGTGATCAGGAGAGCATAGCCTAATTTTTCGATCGGGAGATATCTTGTTTCAGCGTCATCTAGGACCCGATTGACATAATAAATGGGTCTTTGTATCCCCGCATCTTCTTGGATTAAGACTGAGGCTACCACAGCCTGGCTTGCTGATATGTAGAGAAAGAGCTATTCTCCTGCGACGGGCTTGGTTAAGAGAGGTGGTGAGCTTAAGTATTCTCTTAGCTCTTCGAATGCTTTCTGACATTCTTCATGCCACGTGAAGTCCTTGGCCTTCTTATTTGATCTGAAGGAGGGCAAACATCTTTCGGCCGATTTAGACATAAAGCGGTTGAACGCAGCTACTCGTCCGGTCAATTGTTGTACTTCTTTAATGTTTCGAGGAGCGGTCATATCCATGATCGCCCTTATTTTCTCGGAGTTGGCCTCTATTCCTCGGTGTGTCACCATGAAGCCTAGAAACTTCCCAGTGGTGACTCCAAAGGCGCACTTGGTTGGGTTTAACCTTATCAAGTGGCGACGAAGTATCCCAAATGCTTCTTCTAAGTCTTATTCGTGATCCTTGGCAATGACGCTTTTAACGAGTATATCATCCACATAAACTTCCATGTTCTTCCCGACCTGCTCCCTGAAAATGTTATTGACCAGCCTATGGTAAGTGGCTCCCGCATTCTTGAGACCAAACGGCATTACCTTGTAACAGTACAGGCCTTGATCTATGATGAAGGTTGTCTTGGGTCGGTCGGACTTGTGCATTAGAATTTGATTGTACTCGGAGTACGCGTCCATGAAACTGAGCAATTCATGCCTAGAGGTGGCATCAACCAGCTGGTCGATCCGAGGTAGGGGATAACTGTCTTTCAGGCAGGCCTTGTTGAGATCTATGAAATCGATGCAAATCCTCAACTTACCATTTGTTTTTTTACCATCACCATATTGGCGATCTACTCCGTATAATTGACTTCTTCAATGAAACCACCTATTGGGAGCTTGTCTACTTCTTATTTGATGGCACTTTGTCACTAAAGGGCGAACATCTTCTTCTTTTGGACTACAGGTCGATGGTTCGGATCCACATTTAGCCGATGGACAATAACTGAGGGATTGATCCCAGGCATGTCGGAGAAAAGAGATCAAAGAATCTTTGAGATCTTCAGCGAGACCAGACCCGATCAATACAGTCCTAGAGTTTCCTTCGCTCAAGGGAATGTGGATGAGTTCCTCTTATGGATGTCTTCGTGGATTCTTGAGTTCATCGCTCAAGTCTTCTATTTCTAAGGGCAAAGCCTGGACCTTCCTTCGACCATTGATAGAATTCAGGTAGCAAGACTAGGAAGCCTGTTGGTTGCCTCGAACCTTTCCCACTCCTTCGCTAGTAGGAAATTTTACCTTTAGGTGATATGTAGAGACCACTGCCTTCATCTCATTGAGGGTTAGTCTCACCCGTTTTGCATTATATGACGACGGATGTCTTACTACCAAGAATGCAGTTTGTACGGTAATGATATATGGTGGAGTCCCTGCGGTGACGGGGAGGACTATACTTCCTTCGGCAAACACAAGTGCTCTAGAGAAACCATACAGAGGAGATGACTTTGGCTTCAGTTGATCATTTTTCAGCTTTATAGAAAAGGATATCTGTCGAGCTTCCGTTATCTACCAGAACTCGCTCGACGTTGTAGTTAGCAATGACTAGAGAGATAACCATAGCGTCGTCATACGGGGTCTGCACCCCTTCCAAATCTTCGTCAGAAAAGGTTATTGCCTGGTTCGTTTTGATCCGTTTGTGGGGTTCGCTAACCGATGCCACCAATTGGGCGTAGACTTTTCTTCCACGGGCGGACTGACCCCTGCAGCTAGTCCTCCAAAGATAGTCTTGACGGTTCCAGTGATGTTAGGAGGATGCCTTTGGTTGTTCCTACGACGCTTCTCTTCTTGGACTCTTCCTGGGACTCGAGCATTCTCTATATGGCCTCTCCAAGACTTGTCGAGATGTTTGGTGAGGGCGATCTTCGTAATCCGTAACTGGTCGAGATCCGATGTATTCCCTTAAATACCCCTCTGGATGAGGGACTCTAGTTGCTGTTTGAGTGCGTGGCACTCTCCAGTGTCATGACCGTGGTATTTATGGAAGTGACACCACTTGGATCGATTTCTGCTAGGGTAAAGTGGTCTCGGAGGCCAACGAAAGAGGTCCTGATCCTGGATATTCAGGAGTATATTTGTCTTAGAGGCGCACAAGGGGGATCTTGCTCTCCCTTCCGGGCGTAGTTTCTTGATTGAGCTCTCTCTGAGTTCGCTAGGGTCCTTTTTTCTTTTGTCCATTCCACTTTCTCTCTCTTTTTTAGACTTGATCGTCTTCCGTGATCATGTATTCCTCGGCTCTCACGAGTATGTCGTTCATATCTCTAGGAGGGTGCTTGGTTAACTTGAAGCTGAACATTATCGACTTGAGCCCATTCTGAAAGACTAAAGTCTGGATGGTTGGGTCTAGCTCAGGGATTTCCCACGAAGTTGCGTTGAACCGGGAGATGTACTCCCGGAGCCTCTCTCGCCTACGCTAGATGATGCTGAAGAGGCCTTATGAAGTCTTTCGTAGCCCCTTGTTGCTCAGGAAGTGAGATGCGAAAGCGCGGCTCAGTTCTTTGAAGGAGCCGATGCTGCCAGGTTTGAGATGGTTGTACCAGGTGTTAGTTACTTTTTCCAGGGTTAGAGGAAAAGCCCTGTGCATAATAGTGTCAGGATGACGTTGCAACATCATGATAATCTTGTAATGCTGGAGATGATCTACGGGATCCGTGATTCCATCGTATGCCTTAATAACCGGCATCCAAAAGTGCCGAGGTAGAGGAGCTTCGAGGATTTCTTGAGTGAAAGGCGGATCTTTTGAGCTAAGGTCGTCGAGGATGGTATTCCTTGCTCTAAAGGCTTCGTTTATTCTTCGGTCCATGTCCTCCAATTTTTTATCCAAATCAGCGAGGTTTTTGGATGTTGAGAAGTTCTGAGACCTTTCCTCGGCATGCGAGAGGATCTGTTAGAGGACTGACCTCCCACGGATTGATGGCCCCCATGAAGGGTCTTATGGCGAGAATTCCGTTGTGAGAGAGGTGGAGTCGCGGGGTGACCAGCTCTCCCCCTTACCTCAGTGGCGAGATCAGTGACGATCCAGGTGAGTTCTTGGAACTGTTGGTGAATCTGAGGGTCGGTAAGGTGCGAATCAAGGAGGGCTCCTGGATTCCCTTGATACTTGGGTTCTACCTTATCTGGGTGAAGATCATGCCCAGTCCGTGCGTCTGATGGTTTGTTGCTGCGCTCCGAAATAATAGAGAGTTGTGGATTAGCTGGTCGTTGGCGAATAGACGCTGGTGTGGCGACTGAGCTGGTCCCAACAGTGCTTTTGGGCGGCATGATAACAGGCAAGTCCGTCGATCCTTCAGAATAGAAGGTCTTTTCCTCTAACACCAATCTGTTGATGCCGAAATTTTGCCGAGAGCCGAACCGTCGAAGAGCGGGACTTGCACACACGAAACGAAGCTGAAACCTAAAGTCCCAGAGGTTGGGAGGGGTGATGCCTCCGGAGGACTCTCCAATGCCTAAGTTAGTTTAGGGCTTTTTCTGGAGAATGAAAAAGAACGGAAAAGAATGAGGCTGTGTACCCAGAAAATTGTGTGTATCTTTTGGTTTATAAGGGCCCCTATTTATAGTGTGCCGGAGTAGAGTTTGATCAGAAGAGTAACTGTAGTGTTAGGACATGAGTGGTACTCTTTTGGAGTTATTCATCTGTTGTGCAAATTTATTCAGAAGTTGAAATTGTGGAACAACATCAGATATTACGGTGTGAAATTATCGTTATGCCTCTTGCTACGTGTCGGGAGGTGATTGGTTATCTTGTCATGGTTAGGTAATTACCATTTCTACCTTGGAGAATGACACGTGTCATTGCATTACTAGTAGGGGAATTTTCTCCCACATCACACACAATTTTAGATTGAGCTCTATAAAAATTATTGATTAAACATATAGAAACCTTGAAGATGAAAACTAAACTATGAAGTGTGAAACGGTCGGTGAGAACTAAATGCATACAAATATTGGTGGTGGGGGTTATGGATTATACATGGTGAGTTTATGAAGAATACTTACTGTTGAGAGATATAGTTTCCTAATTAGATATGTATTAGGTTTCATAATCTTTCTTAGTTTATGTTTCCTATTCCTATTAGGATTTATATCCTTAGGTCTATATACAGGGTTTGTTGGTTTGTTCACAATACACATCAGTAATAGTAACTCTATGATATTTATTCTCAATCTCTCATCGTTTTTTGTCCTTAACCTAAATCTCAACATGGTATCAGAGCTCATGGTTTGGGACCTTGGTGGTATTTGAGTAAACTCTCATTAAAAAAACAAAAAATCTAGTTTTTAGCATCTGTTTTCTTTTTATATAAACCCATCTTTGTTTTCTTATAACCGCATACTCAACCTAACCACTATAGTGTTTGCCGATATGTCTTTCCGACGATCCCCGTGATCAGCTATCACCACCATAGTGTTTTGTGTGTTTTTGCTGAAGAAGAAGAGAAAGAGTTTGTGACCCCTCTGTTGATGTTGTTAAACCGATCCGACTTGTGTTGATGTTGTTAAACCGATCCAAATTGTGTTCATGTTGTTATTCTTTTGAATCATTGATTGCAGCTCATTCAAGTCAATGTCAATGTTAGTAAAAAACAAGACGAAAAAAGTCAAAGTCTTGTTGATATGGTGTTACCGGATCTTGTCTCGTTTGGTGGTACTGACGTGATGACCTAACTTCGTGGGTGTGGAGCCCCGACGTGTTCTCGTAGGTTATTGTAATTTATGGGTTTAAGTTTATTTGTTTCAGATTGGATCATGTTTGTTATTGGTATGAGTTTATTTGTAACAAGTTGGTGCATGTGTGTACTCCAACTTGAGGAGAGTGTTGAGAGATATAGTTTCCTAATTAGATATGTATTAGGTTTCCTCATCTTTCTTAGTTTATGTTTCCTATTCCTATTAGGATTTATATCCTTAGGTCTATATATAGGGTTGTTGGTTTGTTCACAATACACATCAGTAATAATAACTATACAATATTTATTCTCAATCTCTCATCTCTCTCTGTCCCTAACCTAAATCTCAACACTTACTAAACATAATTCAACACAATCCAATTGTATAAATGGACAAAGATTTTGGAGGTGATTTTGGGGAGTTGGTAAGACTCTGAAACCCAATAATGTGATTCAGATTTCTAGGGCCTCTAGATACTCTTTTGTGCTTGGTAATTGAGAGCTTAGTTGGAAACTGAAAATTGGTTCTAAACAGAAAGTTACGGTAAGAAAAAGAAATGATTACATAAGTTTCTTGAAATGGATTTTAAAATAGGAAAAAAAAAAGAAAAGTGAAAAAGAATGTAAGCTAAAATTATAGAGTAAAAAGAATGTAACTAAGAGAATATCAATTAACCATGATGGTTCTTTTAGGTTTTTGGAAAACATCAATATATTGATGCATGCACGTTAAATGTACATGGAGTTACTTAATGCACGCCAATTGTTTGGAACAATGCCTAAATCCACACGACCTTGCCTTTAGATTGATGATTCATTCCTTTTTATGATGAATGAATATTTATAGAAAATAGGAACATACCACACGCAAAACAAACTAAATAGTCTCAATTCAACACGCAAATAGAATAAAACACCTACTTGTGTACTTATCTACAAAATAGATGTGCACTTAAGTTGTTCATATACTGGGAATCTAGAATGTCACAAAAAATTTTTGTTTGGATACGTAAAGGTTGACTATAAGGGTAGTAGTGATAATAATGCTAGAGTATAAAGACCACGATCCTCTCCATTTAAGAATTGAAATGGAGGTCAAGTTGATGGTGAGATTGAATGCCATATTGACAAATTTGAATTTAAATATTTTGTATTTAATGATGTGGCATTCAATCTCACCGTAAACTTGACTCCATTTGAGGATCACGATCCGGAGTATAAGGCCATTATGTTTCACGTTGCACCTAGTAGAATATAATATGTAGATACCTAATGCAGCTAGGCCATATTAGCGCAGAGGTACAAGTATATATGTTTGCAGGAACTCGCTTGGACAGGTAATTATAATCTTTTCTAGACTTATTAAAACTTGATAATGAACATTAATGTATTTTGACATTATATTTGAAAATTTTGAGGCAAAGTGTCTTTTTGGCGTTTCTTGAGTTTGTTTTGGTTGAATTGTTTCTTTTTCTGCTTGATAGAAAAATAAAATTCATTAAGAGTGAAAAAATGCAGTCATTGCTTGACAGAGGGAGGGAGAGGGAGGTCATATATAGTGGTTTGAGGTGGGGTTCTCCCCATGTGAGAGGGCCTAAATAAATATAAGGACAATTTTGACTTTTTGTAATTTTCGTTACTGAGCTTAAATGGCTGGGCAGTGCTGGCCTTAGTTCTCTTTTTGAGAAACTAGGGGACTGGGTTGTAATTATAGTCAAAACCAAGGATGTATTTGTAATTTACCCTTACTTTTATTACAAGGATGAGAAACCAACATATTTTAATGTTCTTGACAAGATTAAATTCTTATTTGCGTGTAGAGGTAATAGAAAAGAGATCTGATATGTTCAATCTCCCTCGTTTACAGGTTAGTCAAGTTTTTGCTGAGATGACATTTAAACATGGGTTTGTGCACTGTGACCCACATGCTGCCAATTTGATAGTTCGGCCGTTGCCTTCTGGCAAAAGTAGCATATTAGGTGAGGATTTTCTTTATGTTCAGATTGCCATTGAGGATCTCTTTTTTTTTTTTACAACTAAAAAGTATATATAAAGAAACGCATCAAAAGGGTGCAACCCATATACAACGATGATCTAAATGATAGAAACTCCACAAAATCTACAAGATCTACCTCATTTACAAAAAAATTCCCCTTTACCCAAAAAGTCATTGAGGATCTCTCAAATAGATTCTTCAGTTAGTTGGCTAGTCTATTGCTTAATCAACCCCATATTAGTTGCATTGGAGAAGAGATAGTGTTGAATCTTTTTTTATTCTCTTAGTTTACAGCAGTCTTATCTGTATGAGAGCATGCATGCATCTGTGCTAGAGATGGCAGCTGGAAATCCTTCCAACCATATTCCTACTTTGCTGATAGCCTTTCCAGCCTGAATTTTGTGGGTTGTAGTGGCAATGCCATCGTACTCTATTGTTGTATTATTAATATGTGAATGGATTCTCCTGTAATTTAGAAAAAAAGTCCGTTTCAGTCAATTGTGAAGTTGGTTCCCATGAATACTTCATATGGAGTTTTTCACCATCTTAATATTTTCATTATTCTTTTTCATCTGCAGGCAAGAGAAAACCGCAGTTGGTACTTCTGGACCATGGTCTGTACAAGGAACTTGATTTTGCCATGAGGTTTAACTATGCTGCACTGTGGAAGGTATATTATTGCTTTGGTTCATAACCCACTTATGTTTTCTGTTGTCAGCAACTACATACTGTTTTTTGTTGTAACAGGGCTTGGTTTTTGCCGATGCTAATGCCATAAAGGAAAACAGTGTGAAATTGGGTGCCGGGGAGGATCTGTATGCACTATTTGCAGGAATTCTTACCATGAGGCCATGGAATAGGGTCATTGATTCTGCTGTTGATCATTTGGTCATACAAGGCACTGATAGTGATCGTTCAGAATTACAGGTGGTTCTATTGAGGAGTTATTGCTTTGTCAAAATTTTGTTTACTGCTTTGAGGTTTATTCCAGACACAGTTCATACTGTTACTAATCACTTCACTCACCTGTTTCTTTTTATTCTTACTTCTGTCCTAAATATCCTTTGAAAGAAAACTTTGTTCTTCATACAAATAATTTCTTGTTATGAGGTTGGGATGGGTGGTTGATAAAAGTTGGTTCTAACACTTGTTTGATAATACCACTTCTTTCTGGCAGATGTATGCATCTCAGTATTTCTCTCAAATTTCAGAGCTTCTTAGGAGACTGCCCCGTGTAATTCTGTTAATGCTGAAGACAAATGACTGTTTACGGGCAGTTAATAATGCACTGGTATTATCTATTGCTTCACTTTCTATGTTGTCTTCTCAACACTTGATTCTTTAGGTTATCAGCAAGGAGCATGTCTTTTGAGTTGTTCCACATCTGTCACAATAATAGACTCAAGGATTAGACCTTAAATTAGATGAAGACTATTTATTTTGTTTCATTGTTAAGTTGAGGAAAACTTGGATAACTGTCTAAATAAAATTATTTTGATTTTCAGTTTTCCATAGCATGTAAAATATTCAAACAAATTTACCCATTTAAATGCTTTGTAAACAGTTGCAGGGATCTTCTCTCGAGACATTCTTGATCATTGGGAAGATTTCTTCCGAGGCAGTTGTGGAGGCAAAGATGTTACAAAAGAAGTCCTTATTATGTTGGGTAAATGTCTGGTTGGAGGAGATCTTGTTGGAAGCACGGCTTTTTGCAATGCAAATAGCCTTGTGTCTCTTACAGTTCAGGAAAGCTTTGTCTTTGTGAAACCAGGAACTAAAAGAAATTAGTTTCGAATACACAGTTTCTTCCCTTGCATCATTTTTTCGCTCCCATACGAGACTCATTCTTTTTCACCGTGGTTTAGATCTTGCTTTACATGCACGTTGTTCACGGACTGTCATGATTATTTATTTTAAAAAGGAGCGAATAATTGTTGTACTTTTCCATCTTGTATGCATAGAACATTCTTTCACCCTATAGATTATGTTGTAAAACCCCACGTGGGTCAAAGTGATGAATTGTAAGAAACTAACTGTTTCTCGGGACATTAGCTTTGATAATAAAGAAGCTCGTTATTGATTTATTTCCTTAGTACTTGTGTTGGAACTCTGGATATGGCAATGAAGCTGATTGTCTATTGAAGAGATTAAAAGAAGAATTAGGGTTTGTATTTTCTGATTGGATAATTCTGCAGTAGTAGAAGCTCATATTTATAGAGCATATACAAAAGAGTGTCCTAATAGTACTAGGGTTTCTTATTTACAATAGATTAGAATTTTTTAATAATATTCACATTAGGAATATATACATTTACACATAGAGATTGGTTTTATGTTGAAGAAATTAAGGTGATGACATCAGTGTATTAGTAGAAATATATTGGATATGAATATCTTTTTGGGTTACTTTTTCACGGACAAAATGAAAATCTATCTAAATATGCTTGGTACGAGCATGGAACACTGGATTATCGTCAAGATAAGTGACACCAATGTTATAACAATACACCCGAACTAGACGAGTTAAGAACACATGTAAGTCATAGAGAAGCTAGTGAATCTAATAGATGTCAGATACATCATAGACAATGGAGCGATATTCAGATTCAGTGCCGGAATGAAGCACAATAGGTTGTTTCTTTGCTTTTAACGAAATAAGATTTGGTTAAAGGAAGACAACATAACCTGTGGTGGACCGACAAGAAGCGGGAAATAACCCATTATTAGTAGTACCACATAAATATTGAAAAATTCGTTTAACAAGCTGAAAATGAGTCATGCGGGGAGTATGCAAAAACTAACTAGCTAGATTAACAACGTATGCAAATATCAGCTTGGGTAATGGTTATGTACTGAAGGCCTCCAACCATACTCCTAAATTCAGAGGGATCTACTAGTAGTTCACCCTTTTGTTGTGAAGGTGCTGTTTGGGAAGGCCGAAGAGTTTTAACTGGTTTGGCCGAAAACATAGAAAATTTATGTAAAAAGTCTTTGGTGTATTTAGTTTGAGAGAGAAACAAACCAGTGGGACGACGAACAACTTCAATTCCAATGAATTAATGAAGATCACCAAGATCCTTCATAGCAAATTGGTTAGATAAAGTGTGAATAAAATGAAAAAGAAGAGTGAAATTATTATCGATGAGGATAATGTCATCAACATACAATAGTAAGATAAGAAGACAATGACATGACACAAGAACAAACATTGAAATGTTTGTTTGACTGCAAGAAAAACCAAGAGAAAGAAAGAAAGAACTGAAACCGTGAAACCAAGCCCTAGGAGTATGTTTTATAGCATTGATAGCTTTGCGTAATTTACATACATGAGTAAAATGAAGGGCATCAACAAAGTCAAGAGGTTGTTTCGTGTACATAACTTCATTAGGATAACTATGAAGAAAGGCATTCTTAACATCTAGTTGTCGAATCACCCATGAATGAGAAATGGTTAAGGGTAAAACAGTGCGTATAGTAGTAGGTTTAACAACGGGACAAAAGGTTTCATGATAGTCAATACTTGGTTGTTGGTGAAATCCCTGAACGACCAACCTCGCTTTGTAACGCTCCACAGACCCATTAGTCCGATATTTAATCTTGTAAATCCACTTACACCAAACTGAATTTTTCATTGGATCATATGGAACTAGATCCCAAGTGTGGTTAGTTAAAAGAGCATTAAATTCGTCAGACATAGCTGATCACTACTCAAGATCTTTATTTGCTTGAGAAAAACAAGTTGGTTCAGTTGGTTGGGTAGTAGTGGAAAGAGAGAGTAATTGTTTGCGAATGCCAGTTTTAGAACGAGTGATCATGAGATGACAAGAGGCAGTGACATATGGTGGAGGAAGAGTAGAGGTAGAAGGAGCGAATGGTTCGGGAGAAGAAAGAACATTGGGACTAGAAGAAGCGGAGATTGGGGCTGATGATGTAGGTAAAGGAGGCAGTAAAGTTGGAGACATCGGTTTGGGTGGGTGGGGAGTCAGATTGGACAAGAGAGGAAAGGGGGCCACAGGTGTAGAAACTGAAGCTAGGGGTAGTGAGGCAATAGGAACCAGTGGTTGGGATGGGAGACTAGAAACAGAGAGGCTAGGAATATTGGTGTTTGGCGACACAGGTGGCGAGGGAGAAGTGTGATGTAATGGTTCGATAGTGGTAAGTATAAGTGGAGGAGTGGTAGAGAGAGCAGCTGTAATGGAGGTGACGGGTGGAGCGAGATCAGGATAAAGAAAGGATAGATCATGGAAGACAACATGCCGAATGGTATAGACACGGCTAGTGGTAGGATCAAGACACCTATACCCTTTGTAATTCTTAGCATAGCCTAGGAAAACATATTATTTGGATCTAGGTGCAAGTTTGTGTGGAGCATTGACAATGAGGTTAGGATAACAGTCACACCCGAAGACACAAAAAGTGGACTAGTCAGGAGATTTAGAATACAATTTTGTATAAGGAGCTTTATTTTGCAAAACAGGAGTAGGTAGATGATTGATGATGTAAATGACAGTGTATGTAGTATCAACTCAAAATAACTCAAAAAGAGATGAGTGAATTAAGAGAGTGCGTGCCATTTCACTAATGTGACAGTTGTCATGATGTGGGGCAACGTGATGGGAGTTTTGGGGTGAGTGGACGGTGGGGTCATTGAGGGAGAAATGAGGAACATTGGAAGCATGAGTAGGAAGGGTGGGACGGGGTAGGTGAAGTGCAGTACTGGGTAGAGAAAAGGTGAAGGGGCACCGGTTTGAAAATAAGTGGAGGCTTGTGTGATGGCTGCAACAGGTGACAGTGCATGTCGCTGTGTGACAGCAAACTTGAGGTCAACAATAGGTGGCGGCATTGTAGCAGAAGGAGAAGAGTTCTTTTTTGTGAGAGGGGAGGAAGAAGCCAAGGGAGAAGTGTTTTCCATGGTTTTAGGGTTTAGAGAGAGAGAGAGACTGTTGTGTTTTAGGGTTTAGGATCTTACTGCTCTAATACCATAAAGAGATTAAAAGAGAAATTAGGATTTATATTTTCTGACTGCATAATGTTGCAGTAGTAGAAGCTCATATTTATAGGGTATGTACAGAAAAATGTTAGGACTAAAGTTTTCTATTTACAATAAACTAGAATTTTCTAATATTATTTACATTTTGAATATATACATTTATATCAGCTATATTTTTCCGTTTGAAGATATTTTTTCCTAATGACGAGTAAGTAGGTGGGCTGGCGTTGAGTGGGTATAAAACTCAATTCCAGCTTTTTCTCCCTCGTGTTTGATGTATGAAATAGATAAAATCAACATGGTTAATTATTTGTTAATGTATTTAACTTCACTTTCTGGTTATTGATTTATTGGCTAGGTTTATCAGTTTGATCAACTCTGATCCTGGAGACATCAGCAAGTAAAAGAAGTCTAAGGCAGGCCTTTGTTCAAGCGATCATAAGGCAGCTAGCCAAAATAATATGCAAAGGTCTAGCAATGCAAAACGCAAGCGTACATGTAGGTTCGATCTCTTTTATGCTCGTACTTCAAGCAACAATGAAGTCTTTGACAATGTTTTTTAAAGGTTAGAGATTAGCACAACAATTTGTTTTTGTAGTTTGGGCATACTCATTTCATTTACACTTTCTTGTTTTTAGTTAAATTCATGTACTTTTTCACGTTTTTAAACTTTTTCATTTTGAATTATGTAGTTGTCATGTTCTGAAAAAAAAAAAAAATACTCTGAATTAAGTTAACTAATTAAAAATTATATCAAAATTAATAGACTTTACAAATAAATTTTATAAAATGAAGAGTAAAAAACTATATTTATCAAAATACTCTATTTTCCTCCCTCCTTTCCTATTGATCCTTCTCCTTTCATTTTTTCTCTTTTCTTTTGAATTTTTCATTTATTTCAAATATTTTAAACATGATGATTTAAATGAATTTTACAATTTAAACTAAGAAATCCAGAATTCATTTTAAAATAAATTTCATTTTCATTTGGTTCCGAACAAACTCTTTAAGAAAATAAATATTGGTGTTTTTAAACTTTTTAAGACTATAAATATTGCTGTGCGGATTTCTCACTTACACTATTGAGAATTAATCACATATCATACACTTCTGATCAAAATTTGCGTTAAGGGTGGATAATTGCATAGTGCAAATAGCACTGCTAAACTAACACTTGACTATGAAGTACTTTTGGAAATTGATGCTTTTATCAGTTCCTAAATTATGGAAAACAAGCTCTGGGAGTTGGTCTTTTTAACTTCTCTTTCTTTTGTAGTTTACTGATTTTTGTTTTAATGAATCATGAATGGATGGCCGTATATCTGAATGCAACTTAAATCACTAAACTTTAAAGTAACTCTGTTATTGTACTACCTTAACGTTATATTTGGTAGTGTTGATGTCGATTTCGGAATAAGTGATTCTACAAGAGCATTGGCGTTGTCTGAGGAAACTGTTAAGAACTTATCTGTTGAAAATGTCGATCAGAAATGCCACTAGAAATCCTGCCAATAACTGTGCTTCGAGCAAACGCAGCACACACCAAAACCTTAACATCCATTTGATTCCCAAGTATGTTGCAACCAGCAAAGATTCACATCAACCTGTGGATCAACTCTAGTAGTCCCAATCCAGTCACTCCGCCCTTCACACGATTCTTGCTAATCCTAAAACCCCGATTACTAAAGGACAATTCCCGCAGCTTACTCGATCGATAGCTGACCTAGCTAATCGACTCAGAAGATAAGCATTTCCCCTCCAACCTTAAGCCCCGCAGCATAGTCCATAACTAACGAAGCAACAAAATCTTCGTCCTATGAGGCACCAAAATTCTAACAAGAGCGGTTATCTTGGACAAAAGTCCACCGCCCGGTCCTCCTCAAACCACAAACAAAAGTCTTGGGGGAGTTCCATGACTTCCAAAAATCTAATAAACATTGATCGGAAGCTAGAAAAAATGGTTAAGAAAATTGGAGAAATATGTAAGAACCCATAAGCTAACGTCTTGGATGAGCTCGGTTCTTAGGATCCCTCGTTCACCCAAGAAATCCTAGATGAATCGTTCCCAAGACACAATTCTCTATGCAACTCTTATTCTCTTATTTCAAGATACTGATTTAAGTATTGGAGAGTCCACACGGAAGAACAACCCCCTCCAACGACTTCAAGTTCTTTTCAGTGTTTCTGATGTGTAAGTGCTTCGGTGGTTTCATATGATCATTTGTTTCGAAATCGACATCAACATGTAACAAGAAATTGAGACTTAAATTAAAATTGATATGAAATAATACTTTCAATTTCAAGTCTTAATTCTTTACAATCAAAGATTATATAAAAAAACATTATAAAAGTCAAATCTTTAAGTTTAATGGTTACTTTCGAATCTTCCTTATAAATATCCGGTTCAATCTCCCGGCCCTACAATACACCAACGAAGAAGGCATTAAACGAAGAAAGAATATCTGCAGAAATAATGTCTCTTTCTCGTTGTCTTGACTCTTGGGTGATAAAATCTTAAAAATGCATTGGTCAAGCATTAAGATCTAGTTCTACTACTACGATCTGTGGGTGGTTGGTTTGAACTGAAGTTTGGAATTGTTCAAGTGGAAAATAATTGAAAGTGTCATAAATTGCATTGATTGTACAGCTATATATAGTTGTTGGGTCATTTACCAGTCGCCAGTATCACTCTGCAGTCTACACCTACCATACCAATAAATTCACCCTAAATTTAATAATGCTACTATTTTTCTTTTTTTGATAAACAGATTTAATACTAATATGATATTATTAATAATATATTTTTTTTTCTCGCATAAATAAATCGTATTCTGTTAATCATGTTATAAAGTTTTTTTTTGTTCTACTCGAACACAAATTTATTAAACATTTAAGGATAAAACAAATTTGTTAAGCAAACTTTTATGCAACTGGAATATTTGACATGAAACATAAAATAGATGGGCAAATTATATTCTCATCATCTTGTTTTGGACTTAATTTCAACTTAATCCATTAGTTTGAGAGAACAATAATCAAATCACGTCGTTTAAAGTCATTAACAAAAATATGAAATGTTCATATTATCAGTGTATACACAACCTTTATATGTAATTAATTCCAATGAGTCTTAGGGTGCATTCAATAAGAAAGAAAATTGAGAAGAAAGGAAAGTAAAAAAAAAAGAAAAAAAAAAGTACATGTAATGAACTTTTATCTTATTTTAGAAGAAAAAAGTGAAAGAAAACACATATTTTCTTGTTTTTTTTTTCCTACTTTTCTTTTTTTAGTTTTTTTTACACTCAATTTTTTCTACTACTAATCACATGCTGAAACACAAACTCAACCTATCTTTTTTTCTAAACAAAATTTTTTTCTTTTTTCATTTTCAAACCCTAACAAAAAAACTTGATGAGCCTTAAGTTGGATTTGATTGTTATAAAAAACACCAAATGTTTGAGAGAATTGTTATGTTATGAACAAACTAATCTAATCGTAATCATGTTCAAAACTTGATGATAAGAATGTTATTTACTCAAAATGGATAGATGCCTTTTAACTAATGATATCTCTCTCATTTCATAATAATAATAAAATGATATCTCTCTTTTTTCATAAGTAAATTACACACCCATTTTATTCGTATGTATTAAAATAATATAAAATATTTTCGAGGAAAAGGTTTATAGTAATTTTGTTGGTGGGTATATGGGTTGTGATAGTACCGGTTTAGGAGGATGTTACCATAAATATGCAAATGCATATTCGGGTCTACAATTTATATTTTAAATTCATTGAAAACTCTATTAATAATTTTAAATTTTTTTATTGATAATGTTACTTTTTGAATCTCACATTTATATTAACATTATGGATAAAATTCTTTTAATAAAATTTTTAATTAATTTAAAACCCGAATCAATCAAATATTTTCAAGTTGATATGCTTAGGGTCACAAGTAGAAGCTACATAAACAAATAAAAGGAAATAGTACTATTATAACAAAAAATTTAAAAGGAAATAGTACCTAAAAAATTATTGTTCACATTTCATCAAAGCAATCACAGAAAAGGGAGGTCGAAGAGGCGGCACACTTGGCATTTTATGGCAGCAAGTATACTTCCTTCTATAAACATGAATTTACACAATCTGCAAAGGAGGTGTTTGGGGGTGCTACTACGAAAGTACTTATGTACATGCACTCAGAAGCGGCCTCTGTGATAAATAAAATCTACAATTTTCGTCCTCTACACTCAAAAGAGGGAGAAAACACAGACTCTGGTGGTTGTGGCTGTAAAGCATAGAGAACACGTTATATACACACACACATATAGTGAGAGAAAGAGATACCTAGAGAGAGAGAAATGGTGGGACTAGTGAGGCCTCAGTTCGTTCTCTTCGGATCCTCCATCGTCCAACTCAGCTTCAGCAATGGCGGTTGGGGTGCCATTCTCTCCGACATCTACGCTCGCAAAGTAACTCATAAACTTTTTATCTGTTTCTTTGTTTCTATGGCTAGTAAATAGCGTGTTTGGGCTCAAAAGAATTCGATTGAATTGAATTCTAAGTGGTCAATTCCAGTGTCTGGAATCATCTAAAACTATGGAGTCAAATTCATTTTAGACTAAAAATGAGTGATTTACGTTTATTTATAGCTCCAATTTAAAATTGGTCAGATGGTTGAATTGAATCCTAACATCCCGTCGCAGAATCAAAAATCCATTGCTTAAATTAAATGTCTAAATTCCAAGTTAGTTGGATTAAGCTATTTGAATCACATTTCTCCAATTTTACCAAATCAAAGATTGTGATTCTCAGTATATATATTACTTCCAAGTGGAAAAGTTTCTCAAATAAGCCATGACAACAGTCTTACTATGCTTTTTTATATATGTTCTATGGCAACCTCATCTTGTATGTGATATTTCTTAGGCAGACATATTGTTGCGAGGATACTTCGGGTGGAACTCCAGACGCGCCATAGAAGTTCTCGATGAAGTTTTTCCAAAGGTACTCTATTTTGGGTCTTACCAACGGGTGCTCTATTAATGCATTAATAGAGGAATCTTACATCTTTCGATGGCATTTTGATGGCATTGACAAGCTTATTGATATAGTTAGGAAATGTGGTTCAATGCTATTAATTTTTGGGTCAATTGGAATTATTTTGTAAATGAGATAGATATTAGATCTCGTGATTATCTCTCACTTAGTTTTTGAGATTTTGTACATAGGTTGCACTCCCTTGGTGCAATTAATTGGAAAACTACTACGGGCCAATGGGAACATTTGAAATATGAAAGATGCTCGATGCAGTGGAAGTTTCTCAAAATATAATCGGTTCATTTCTGAAGTCTTTTCAGGAATCAAACTTATAGGATTAGCTGACATATTTGACAATCATTACATAACTTGTTTGGTACACCAGATTGGGAAGATCATAGGATTAAAAGGAGGATAGGATGAAATCATTTTTATGGATGAGAGAAAGTTAGGACGGACCATTTATTCATTTTCATGTTTACTTTTTGTATCAAATGTTACGCTAAATGAAATTATCTCATTTTATCCTCCTCTTAATCCTATCCTCTTCTTAATTCAGTGTACCAAATGTGCATGGATATGTAAGTAGTAGGTTCATACGTGGATGAGTTTGCCTGTGTTTTTGTGCATAAGAGCCTACGCTCCTGCAGCCATTGAACCTCATGAAACCTGTGTTGCTATTATGCATTTCATGTATTCGGTTGCATTCCCTCGTGCCTAATCAAATAATTCTCATCAAAAGTGAGGAAAGTGGAAGGTTATATTGGTGATGTTTGGCAAGTGATTTAAGGTGGCTTAAATCACTTCAAGACAAAATTTTTGGCTTGAAGTGATTTATGCTTGCTAAACATCGCCATTATGTTAATCAAGTTTGTTGGACTTTTTATTCAACTGATGTCTTCACTAATGAACTTTTTGTTATTGTGTGCCATTCATGTTTTGTAGATTTCAAACTTGGTAGCCTGATATGCTTAAATGCGAGGAAACTTTACATAGTAGGAAAAAAGAATTTCACTCCTTATGAAATTTCTAAGTGCATAGGTTTGGGTGTTCTACTGGTAACTGACATTAATTTTCTTTTTTCCATATAGGATGCTGCTACACAGCCTTCTTTGGTGATTGTCTATTTTGGTGGAAATGATTCAATGGGCCCTCATTCATCTGGCCTAGGCCCTTATGTACCACTTCCTGAATATATTGAGAACATGAGAAAGATTGCAGTTCATCTCAAGGTATTTTCTTAATGTTAAGGCTGATGTATCATGTATCAAAGTAGACCTAGGTGAAATAGACATGTGACTCTTACTAAATGGGATCCTACAACCACCTCATAACTGGATTCTTAGACTATAATATTTCAAAGAATTCTGTATCTTATATTTCTCCTAGTATCATTAAATAGACTACTTTGGTGTTTACTGTTTAGGAACTGCATGGGTAAGAAATAATTCATCATTTCTTTCCATAGCAATATATGATGATGTTAAATGGAACCTTACCAAGTGTACAAATATGTTATTTCCTTATCAAGGGAAAAAAAATTAAGAAAAAAATAATCATCTGATCTTTAGGGATGGCATGAGATAAATTTCTGATCTGCTCAAATGATTTTACTTGGACAAGATGACTCATCTGAGGGAGAAAAGAAGTTATGATCTTGAGGAAAGCTGTGAGGAATTAGGCAGAAAATTTTCATTCTTTTGCAGTTCCTAGAGACCCTTGAATGCACTTTTATTTGTTTGGAAGCCAAAGAAAAAAGAAAAAAAGAGAGAGCCCTTAAATGCTGAAATATATTCTTTTATAGTTCTGTCTGCTTGTATGTTGCCATTTGACCACATCAAACTCAAATTGGGAGCTCAATTTTTTTTGTTTGTTTTAAGAATAATATGTGATATTCTAACACATGATATTTGAAAATCAGAGCCTTTCAGATTCAACGTGTATCATTTTTCTTAGTTGTCCTCCTGTGGATGAGGCCAGAATTCGCCGGAACAGAAGGTGCTCTGATGCATATATTGGGTATCTCTTGTTTTCCTTGTCTTAGCAAATTGCTAAATCTAATGCATGTCTTTTTCTTGAACCAGTGCATTTTTAAGTGAGATAATTCGAACGAATGAGCTATGCCAAAAGTATTCAGAAGCTTGTATAAAGCTGTGCCTGGAATTGGGTGTGAAAGTGGTTGATCTTTTTACTGCACTTCAGAAGACAGATGATTTGGCCGCTTGCTTTACGTGAGTCTGCTTGGCCATACATCATCTATCTAATTTTTTCGCTCACACAAGCTGCAAGCAAATCTTTCATTGTCCTGTATTATTCCTTACAAGTTTCCTCGTACCCTTTTTCGCCTTCCAAACCTTCACTTAAAATCATGTAGAGACTCAAATTATTCTTTTGTACATAAAAGTTTATCAACGTAACTTAATTTAGTTTATTCTTTTTCTCAGAGATGGAATTCATTTATCTGCTGAGGGGAGCAAAATAGTTGTGGCAGAGATACTGAAGGTGATCAAAGAAGCTGAGTGGAAGCCATCTCTTCACTGGAAGTCCATTCCCACAGAATTTTCGGAGGACTCACCTTATGATCTTGTTGCTGCCGATGGGAAAACCACGTTAAATGCTTCCGAGTGGACATTTCACCGGAAGATTCAATGGGATTAAGTTACGGACATCTTTTTATCCATATATTTATACACCATGCAGGAGCTCTCCTGAAGAATGGGAAGTTTTACATGGACATGCTTCAGAAAAAAATGAGATTGAGATTGAGATTGAGATTGAAATTAGGAGAGATAGAGAGATAAAGGAATGAACTTAAAACCACTTTGTGCAATTGCTTCCTATCATAAACATAGTTACTTTTAGTGCAGGTTTTTCTTTTTTGTTTAATAAAGTTCGCATTTTAGAGTGGCAATGGTTCATTCAAGTCTAAGCCTGGATGCATTCAAATCACAGTTAAGTATGTGAAAGGTGATGCTTAAAACTGAAAAGATCGGTTGAAGCAGAAGCAGAAATTTAAGACCTCAGTGTGCACTGGATTAGCCATAAGGTTGGGCCGTAAGGGTTATTTGACTAACTGTATTTGTATGTATCCCTTCTTCAAAATCAACAACACTTTTATCTCAATACCTTTGAAAACACTACAAAAACCCCAATTTTCAAAATCACCAAACACAACGCTTAACATGCACATGCATTTCTGAACAGAAAGGACCACCATTGTTTACTGAATTTCTTAAATGTCCTAATACAATATTTGAATAAAAAATGTTAATTAAAGTTTAAATTATGATAATTTACACATATTTTTTTTTTAATTCAACGGTACTTTTAGTTTATGAATAATTTTTCTTTTCCAATCAAATTTTACGAAAATGGTGAAAAAAAATAATCCAGTCCTTACTGGTTTAAACGGGCCGACCCTTAATATCATTGGTGATTTGACCATTCGCTCAGTTTCGAACTTTTTCAATTGGTCTGAGCTGTCAAGTAAGCAACCCATTAAACAGGCCCAAAAACCGAATATAGCAGAACCCGATTCAAACGCTGACGTTTAGAGAAAAATTAATGGTACAGTTGTGCACCATACCCCAACCATTTTCCGAAACTAGGCATTCAATTTCGACCCTACAATATCCTATTTGAACGGTACTGGCTTAAAAAACCAAAATTTATATTACACCGCGATTCGTAGAAAACTTCCTCGAGCTTTTACTTTATTTTTGAGTTTCCCTCCAATTTATTTTATCTATCTTCCCTGGCTAGAAACCCATAGGGAAAAAACAAGAGAAGACGATCTTCTGAAAATTCAGGTAACGCTCTCTCTTACATATGTTTTTGGTTCTAATTTAATTTTTCTGTTCAATTTCCCCCATGGCAGAAAACATTTTCTCTCTATTCAACCCTCCTTCTCAATCTCCTTCTTCTCGTTCTCTCTGAAAAATTCGTGACCAGATTGCCCCCGACGTCGTTGGCCAAGCAATCTCTTCGCCATCGTTGGTCAATGTTCTCTCTCTTCTACTAATGTGGATTTTAAGATTTGCCAAAATAATCCTCTCTATAGTCACAACCTTTAAATTACTCATAAAACCGATTGCACTAAAATCGAAACCTAATCTCATGCGATCCTACCATTGGTCAAGAATTTCGGTTCTTCAACAGTACTTTGCAGTTAATATTATCTTTACTTGAATTTTTGCAGATTAATGTTAGCTGTAAACTTCTTTGGGTTAATTGTAATTTTTCCCTAAATGAAGTTGAAAGTAATGCTGTTGGATTTTATAGATATGTTGTTGCTGTTTGTTTACTGAGATAATGTTGGAAAGAGAGGAAACAGAAGTTTCAAGTCTTAATTTTTTATCATTTAAGACCCAAGAGAACAATAAATTCTAATATAATGAGACAAAGAACAGTACTTAGCTTAGTTGAGTTTGAATTAAGTTAGAACGAAATATGGGAGTATCATTTCTTGCATTTTCTAAGCACCAACTAGAGCTAATTGTGTCAACTAGAAGCTACTTCTGCTTGAGCAAGAAAGTGTAGATATATACTGATTATACACAGGCAAGAATAAATATATACACGCACATACATGCTTTTTATGGGTATAGTACTATAATTAAAGGGTTAATGCTTGGTATATACGAGGTCAAAATCAACTTGACATTGGTTCATCAGTAGATAAGCTGCTCTTAGAATAAATTAATCTGTGTATATTGATGTAAAAATTCTTTTAAATATTTTGTAAACTTAAGCACTTACGAGTTGTATAGCACTAAAGGGTGTTTAGGATTTCTCTGGGACAGTATTCACTAACTTACATGTGGGGCAAGATCGATGGGCTGTGTTTTTATTTTCCATGATCTGGCTTATGTTTGATTTTAAACAGTACCTAAAATTTAAGAATCTTTTAGTTGGTTGATTTGCTTTATTCTTTATTCTTTCTCTTTCTCTTTTGGTTGGCCTCCTTTAACTGCATTATATCTCCTCTCGAACCATATTTTGGATGTACACACATATGCACATTATCAAAAGAAAGTATGCACATGTGCATAGCAGTGGCAACAGTAACCTGGTCTTAACTTGCAAATTTGGCTTATGCATCACACACACAAAGACATACAGCTTAATATTAATCCTAATGGTCTTCTCAACTGCTCTTAAATGACAATTTTCCCTTTCTAAGGGTTTTATGACTAATGTTTCCACTGATTTTCATGCAGGCACCAAATTTTCTTCCATTGCTATTTCCTGAAGGTAATTTTGTTCTCGACTTCATCTCTTATAAGTTTACGGATTTGGCTTATGTAGGCATCTATGTTATATACCAGATGACGTGTATCTTTGTTTTGGACCCATCTGTCAATCAGATAGAACTCTACTTTCACTGAAAAAAAGAAGGAAAATTGCATGACTTGCATCCTTTGCTTTTGACCCATTCATAGAGCTTACTTTCATGGATCATGGATTTTCTATCTTTGCTGCAAAAAAGTAAAGAAATCTGTTTCATCATCATTTGATCCTTTTTTAATCCCAAAGGAAATCTGGGTGCTGAGCCTTTTGTGGAAATTTCATTCACTAGACTGTTATGATTGAAAAGGGATAACAAAACCATGCATGTGAAAATTTTGTAGTTTCATTAACAAAAATGGGATTGAAATATCTCCATCAAGAAAAGATAATCAAACTGCTTAAGTGCTGTAATCATTCATTCTTGTCCATGTGCTAAAATGAGATTGAAATATCTTAGAAGATTTCAATTTCAAATTAATACTCTCGCATAAGTTGGTGCTATAAAGAGGGACACTGTATGCCTTGAACCTTCTCACTCTTTTAATAGTGCTGGGGTATTTAAGCAAAAAGTAGAAAATGAATTCAGTTTTTGGTTTATTCCAAACATAAAGTTCATTTTAGTCTTACAATTTTAAGTGAAGTATGGGAATCCATTTGAATTCATTTGCAAATGAATTATTATTTCAATTCAACTGAAAATGAAATTAATTCCACACTCATTTGATACCAAACGGTTTGTTAGAGTTATTTGCTTTCATTTATAATCTCTACGTCGATGCTATTAAACTTTTGTTACTCTAGGGTTTGTCTCTTCAAGTATAAAACTGTTCGATTTTGTTGCAACTATGCATTTTCAATAACAATTTTTTTTATTAATGGCTTATATTTTTTAATAGGTACATTAATGGCTTATTTTTAGACTTACTATAACTCTGCTGAATTTAGAGAGAAAATTCATTATTTGACATAATTTAGTTTAAGTTAAGGTAAATTTTGGTACACACACACACACACACACACATATATATATATAATGTAGGGTTATTATCACCAAAACCCTTTGCATTTTGATCACTATTCCAATGATCCCTTAGGTTTTAAAATCGATCAAATAAGACCCTTTGTTTAAGGAGTGTTTTCAATACTCAATAGCCCTTTCTGACCAAATTTTCATTCAAATTTGAATTGGTACATAGGTGCGACACTCGCGATCAACTTATATGACCATTAAAATGCGAAAAGGCAAAAATGTACTCTCTTCTTTTATCTTCTCTCCTTAGGGCAGAATGCTAGTTTAGGGAGGAAGAAAATAAAGGAAGAAATAGGAGGCTATTTTTCCTTTTTTACATTTCAAATGTCACATAGTTGACCATGAGTGTCGCATGAGTTGACTGTGACTGTCGCACGTGTGCAAACACTTGTGTATCGTTTAAAATTTGGTAAAAAAATGTAGTTATAAGGTGCAATTTGAAACATTCCTAAAACAGCAGTCGTATTTAATCGACTTTAAAACCCAAGGGACATTGAAACAGTGACCAAAATACAATGGGGTTTGGTGATAATATCCCTATTACGTATGTATGTATTGTCAAACAGTGATTTTCGTATATTCATTCCATAGAACAGATTACATGATATATAGATACAATGAGGTATTTTAGGAAGCTATTCTTTGCCTATACAATATCTACGGCTAAAATCATGGTTGACCCTTGAATAAAGGGATTTCTACAGCTAAGGTTTCTATAACTTGCTATTCTAATGACTCATGCAACACTCCCCCTCAAGTTGGTGCGTAAATATCTCTAATGCCCAACTTGTCGAGTGAGTCATAGAAGTTTTTACTGGAAACTGCCTTGTAAGTATGTCCGCTAACTGGTCTTCTGACTTAACAAACGGAAACTGAATGATCTTTTCCTCCAGGTTCTATTTGATGAAATGTCGATCCACCTCCACATGCTTGGTGCGATCGTGTTGGATTGGGTTATGGGATATGTCAATGGCAGCCTAGTTATCACAAAACATAGTCATTGAAGAGCCAGGAGCAAAACCAACCTCTGTTAGCAATCTTCTAAGCCAGAGGTGCTCATAGAGTCCTTTAGCCATACCTCAGAACTCAGCTTCAGCGCTGGACAGAGCCACTACCTTTTGCTTCTTTCTCCTCAATGTAACTAAGTTATCTCTCACGAATGTAAAGTAGCCCTAAGTAGATTTTCTATCCAAGATATTCCCTGCCCAGTCCGCATCTGTGTACCCTTTCAGATGGTCATTCTTGGAGAACATTAGCCCTTTTCCTGGTGATGACTTTAGATAGAGGAGGATTCGAATTACTGCACCCATATGGTCTTCACTAGGACAATGCATAAATTGGCTTACTACACTTACGGTGTAAGTAATATCTGGGCAAGTATGGGATAGGTTGATGAGCTTACCCATTAGTCTTTGGTACCTTCCTTTATCAGCTGGCACCTAGTATGAATATTCCCCAAGCCTATAATTTTGGGCAATCGGAGTATCCATAGGTTTGCACTCCAGTAGTCCCACTTTTGACAGTAAATCTAGTACATATTTCTGTTGGGAGAGAAATATGCCTTTTCGTGACCTCGCCACCGCTATTCCCAGAAAATACTTAAGCCCTCCCAGGTTTTTCATTTCAAATTCAATAGACAATTGCCCTTATAGCCTAGAGATCTCCTCTGCATCATCCCCCGTAATTATCATGTCATCTACGTAGACTATTAGGGTTGTCACCTTGCCTTGTCGGTGTTTTAGGAAGAGAGTATGGTCAGAATTTCTTTGGCGATAACCATATTTTCTCATAGTCGAACTAAATCGGCCAAACCATGCCCGGGGTGACTGTTTCAACCCATAAAATGCCCACTCCAATTTACAAACAGTCTTGGTCTCGAAAGATCCTGTATACCCTGGCGTAATGTCCATGTATACTTCATCGTCAAGATCGCCGTGAAGAAATGAGTTCTTCACGTCGAGCTGGTGTAGTGGCCAGTCCAAATTTGCTGTAAGAGACAATAAAACTCTAACAATATTCAGTTTGGCTACTAGTGAGAAAGTTTCCAAATAATCTACGCCATATGTCTGAGTAAAACCCTTCTCCACGAGTCTCGCCTTGTATCGGTCGATGGATCCATCGGCCTTGTATTTTATAGAGAACACCCATTTGCATCCCACTATCTTCTTCCTTTTCGATAGTGGGACCAATTTCCAGGTGTTATTTTTTTGTAAAGCCTCCAGTTCTTCTTGTATCGCTTGTGCCAACTTTGGATTGGATAAGGCCTTTTCAACACTACTGGGAATATGGAAGGAGGATAGTGTTTGCGTAAAAGTCTTAAGAGTTTTGGATAGACTTTGAGTGGACATGTAATTTGCGATTGAATACTTGGACCTTTTTTCTTCCTCATCTGGAGAGTATCTATTTGGTGGTTTCCTGCGGTTGTGTCTGAAAGGCAAGACATAACCAAT
Source organism: Bretschneidera sinensis (assembly GCA_023935145.1). Classification (NCBI taxonomy): domain Eukaryota; kingdom Viridiplantae; phylum Streptophyta; class Magnoliopsida; order Brassicales; family Akaniaceae; genus Bretschneidera; species Bretschneidera sinensis. Next base: position 22,294,903 of record CM043698.1, read on the forward strand.
AGAAGAATCTAGGACATTAGTATATAAAGGTGTAGTGTGAGTACTTACCTCAGGAACATTCCTAGGAGGAGAGTCTTCGGGTACTTGGGAGTGAGGGGATTCTGTATTTTTAGGTTCTCCATTTTCTGGTTCTTCATTTTCAGCCTTTTTATTTTCAAGTTCTCGATTTTCAGGTTCTTCATTTTCAGCTTCTCTGTTTTCTGGCTCCTCATTTTTGGGTATTGCATTTGCCAATTCTGCATGTTCATTTTCTGGTACTGCATCTTGTAGTTCAATTTCTATATTTCCAGTTCCATTCTCACCTCCGGGAGCCATCATCCAATTTGGCTCTTCAACCTGAGTCTCCCTCCGAAGGGGAGAATTGAGTACCGGTGATGGATAAAAGGTCTCAGACTCAAGAAATGTAACATCCATGGTGATATAGATACGGTTGGCAGTGGGATCGTAGCACCGATAGCCTTTTTTATGTAACCCATATCCCAAAAAAAGCACCGAACTGCGCATGGATCCAGCTTGGTACGTTAATTCTTGTGGAGATGGAAAAAGGCGACACACCCAAAAATTCTAGAAGGAAGCATCAATACGACAGGTAGGGGAATATGAGTAGAGAGGATTTGTAGGGGAGTCTTAAAGTGTAAAACTTTCGAAGGCATACGGTTTATTAAATACACTGTAGTAGCTATAGCATGCCCCCAATTGCGACTCGGCACCTGTGCTCCAAGGAGTAAAGCACAAGCCGTTTCTAAAATGTGCCGATTTGCAAGATGTCTCATAGAGGAGATCATGTTGTTGGAAATACGCCTGAAATCTGTGATTGATGAATTCCCCATCATTATCGAAACGAAGGATTTGAATCTTGGATGAGAATTGAGTCTGAATCATATGACATGAAACGCTTGAAAAACCGTGAAAACTTCGTCTTTGGTTTTCAGCTGGTAGAGCCATGTCATTCGAGTGCAATCGTTGACAAAAATCACAAACCAACGATGACCAGATGAAGTAGTTATCGGAGAGGGCTTCCACACATCAGAATATGTTAAGGCAAATGAAATATTACATTTATTCAAGCTAATTGGATAAGAAACTCTATGGCTCTTAGCCATAATATATGTATCACACTTAAAGTCTACATTCTGCAAATTTGAAAATAAATGTGGAAATGAATGCCGTAGATAACCAAATGATGGATGCTCCATGCGCCGATACCACAACCAAATCTGTCTTTCCTTGCTACTGACCTGAAGGTTCATGTGATTCGCTATTCCCGGGCTGAAGTCATCCAAGTAATACAGTCCCCCCCTCTTAGTACCACGCCTAATAATCTCCTTGCTTAGAATATCCTGAAGAAGACAAAAAGTATCATATATCAGTGCTAGACAATTGAGCTCTTCAGTAACCTGACTCACATACATCAACTTATTTGAGAGAGATGGGACAAGTAGCATGTGAGATAAAGAGAGAGAGGGTGATAGAGGCACGGTTCCAGCCCCTGTGACCGGTTAGCATTGGCAATGTAGGTCCTTCTTGGTTGAGTCATATGGGAGAAGTCATCGGGATTAAATGTCATGTGATCCGTAGCCCCAGAGTTGATAATCCAGGCGCCATCATCCCGAGAGTTAGAGCTAAAAAAAACTTGACCATAGTTACCTCGATCCGTGACTGAAGTGGAAGGTTTTGCCAGAGGAATAACGGACAATCGAGACTCAGCAGTGACCACTGCTGCTCTACCCGTGCGTCCTTCAAGTACAGGTGTATCTCGTTTCTTTCGGGCTTGTAATTCCTGCTACCAGTCTGGGTACCCATGTAGTTTAAAGCATGTATCCCAGGTATGCTTTGTATTTCCACAGTGAGTACACTTACTCCCATCAGATTGACACTTGGGTTTTGAGGATGACCCTGACTTCACCAATGTTTGTGACTGACCGGATTTCATTCCTTTGGTGGCCATAACAGCACCACTAGCAGCAGCCTTCGCTCCCGATGCCATCACAGATTGTCGAATATCCTCCTTTCGAACGTGAGCGTACACCTGCTCAACTGTAGGGAAAGGCTTCAACTGTAGAAAATCGCTCCGAATATTATCTAGTCAGTCATCTAGCCCATCCAGAAAAAGGTAGACCCTATCCTCCTGTAGGATTGAGTTGTATTTTTGTATGTTAGTTGCACTTTCCATTGGATTAGGGCGACGAAAATCAATTTCTCGCCACAAACCCTATAGATCATTATGGTATTTCTCAATAGATCCGCCTGCTTGTCTCATCCAGGATACACGACGCCGGAGATCATATACTTGCGAGGTGTCAGTTCCATCAAAGTATGTTGTAGTAGCAGAGTCCCATACCTGTTTAGCCGTTGGGAAGCGAATGAAGTTCACGACCAAGGAATAGTCCATTGAGTTGATCAACCACCCTTTCACCATGGCATTCTCAGTTCTCCATTTGCGACATGATGGGTCTAATTCTGGTGGCTAAGGGTAGTCTCTATTGATATATCCCAATTTGTCTTTGCCTGAGATGTACATCTCAACAACCTGGGACCATAACGCATAGTTGGAACCATCCAACTTAATGCTTATTGGAACCGTCTGGGAATCGGTGATAGGCGATGGTGAAGAAGTCCGGGCTCTTGTCAAGACCTCCGTTATTTTTGTTGTTAGATTGTCAAGGATGGATTCGGTTGAGATGGTGGAGTCAGCCATGGATTTCGAGCAGTTTGGATCCCTTCTTGATCAAGACACCGGGAACCCAAGATCATGCTCTGATACCATGTCAAACAATGATTTTCATATATTCATTCCATAGAACAGATTACAAGATATATAGATACAAGGAGGTATTTTAGGAAGCTATTCTTTACCTGTACCATATCTACGTCTAAAATCATGGTTGACCCTTGAATAAAGGGATTTCTACAGCTAAGGTTTCTACAACTTGCTACTAATGACTCATGCCAACATGTATGTATGCATGTATATGTATATGTATATAGGTGCGTATATGCATATTTGTAATTTTGTAGATTTAGGGCTGGACTTGGATTATTATCTTGCGTGAAGCTGATATCTGTAAGCCATAGCTATTAGCTACTTTTAGTTGTGTATTAATGTTCTGTCCATTGTCCTAGTTTATCATGAATACTGTGTATTAAGAAATCAACACATTATTGCTTATAGTCCGTCTGTCAAAATGCTCTATACAACATAAGTTTATCGTGGCATAACCTGGCTAAATATAAGATCCTTTAGTTCCTGCAACTGATCTGAATAAGAAAGTTTTAAGGATGAAATCTGCAATTATGTTTTTCAGATTTGTGTCAATGTTCAAATTTTGTTGTTCTTTGACATCTGTTCTTATAGATAAAGACATTGCATATCTTTTGTCACATCTTTGTGTTGGCATATGCTAGTTACAGTTATGTTTGATTTACAGATTGGAAAGAAAGTTTATAGGCAGGGGCCTGAATTACCTTAGGTTTGGTCCTCTGTGAGTGGTCTTGAAGAACTTGAGAAACTAAAGACTAAGGAACGGGGCCTTTGAGAATGGCAAGTTACTATGATATTGATGACATTCTTATGGAGGAAGAGGTTAATGCCTTAGTCTTCACATGCTGGATGCTCTTACTTTCAACTCTCAGGTTCCCATCGTAGTATCATGATGATTTTTGTTGTTGGTTGCAGTTTGTCCCAGTTGTATTCCATAAGCCAGCAAATGGAGTGACTATCGATCCCTGTGCGGAAACAAACTGTGTGAGTTTCAAAGAATTGGATCATAATGGAAGTGGATAGTTAATGACCGTTTTTTAATATATTTTGGTGTGGTTCTCAGGTTGAACAAGGCGCAAAAGTAGAACTCCCTTTCTGGCTTGCTCAGGAGTTACACTTGAGGCAAGCTGTATCAATAAGTGCTCCTGCGTGTTTCAATCAAAAGTGAGGATCCTAGTAACTCCTTGTGACATTTGGATTGCCTGCTAGAGATAGTAATGCTAGGGAAATTGTTAAGGACTGAGTTGCCAGGAGTGGCATATTTTACATAATTTTTGCGGTATGAATGACGAAGGGTTGGATCCAGAATATTTATATTAAAAATCTGGGTCTACGGCCATAAAAAATTTATCTAGTGTATGGTTGCAGACCCTTTACATAGGTGCCCTATGTACAGTAGAGGCATGGTTAATGACTTATTCATGTAGCTGTCTGAAATCTAAGTTGGAAAGTATTATGATGTAGTTAGATACATGGTTCTCTTTATATCTTTTTGATGTTGTTTTTTAATACCAGAACAAGGCTGGAAATCCAGGCTGATGCTGCATGTGTGGATCTCAGATCCCGGTGTCTGTACTTCTATGAATTTGGATGCAAAATAGAACCATTGTGAGTCTCTTTTCTAACTCTCTTTCCTTGTCTACCTATCTCAATCAATATAATCTTGTTCTTAGTGTGCATATCTCAATTCATCTTATAAGAGGTATCTGATTTCCTTTGTGTGTGTGTGTTTGCTCTGTCAATTTGAAAGAGGGAATATGTCAGGAAATTTAAATTCTTCATGAGCTTGTGTGCATGATGCCCAGAACCATTTGACTCTATTAGCAAGTATCAGTATATTCTCAGACCAGGGTTGATATGATCTTTTATCATATGAACAACAAAAAGAGTCTTAAAGCAAGTTTGAAAATCAAAGTTTCAAGATATCTTGAGAATTTCTGTGTCAAGGACAGTGTTTTACTACCATACCTGTAGGAGTTGCCAATTGATTAATCAAATCCTATCTGTTTTAACCGATAAGCGAAACCCTCCATTACAATGTGAAAATGAACAAATTCGCATCTTGTGTGTTACTATTTTTCATTTTTATTTTGGGAAGCTTATACTCCCTCTTGACATATTGGAAATCATGGCAAGTTTTAAACAGGTTCAAAATTTTAGTAACCAATGTTGGGCACAAATCACTGAGAGGTACCTAATATGTAAGAAGGTTGGAGACACCAATAAAATTAGATTGATATTTTATTGGGAGGTAGCTACTCTTTGGTTCTTGATCTCTACCAATTATCTTTTATTGTATCTGAATTTGGTAGAGCATGAATGCTATCATATTATCTAATGTGTTGCAGGTAGATGATATGTTCGTGATCCTTTTGGTGGTAAAATTGAAGAGTTTATTGCATATTTTATTAACATTCTATTTGTGCTACCCAATTTTCATGTGGGAAACAAAATAGATTCTCACTAAGCTTTTATCTGTTCATTGTTCATTTTGATGGATAGAGTTGGTGATAGAACCATTGGGATCTTGCTCTCAACCGCGTTTAAGATCAGGTATAAGGAAATACTGACCAAGGCATACACTGCAGCTTATGCAACAGCTTCCAAATTCTTGTCACTTTTAACAAGAGAAGAAATAAATTGTGAGATTCTTTTTACTTGTTCAACCATGTGTCGTCTATATTCCTTATTTCTGTATAAATATCCAGATTGTTGTGCCTTTTTGTAGTGTATGAGGCGGCTCAATCCTCTATGACAGCCTTTAAGAAATGGCGAATGGGTGGCCCTAGATTTCAGAGAGCTTCAATTCTTGGAAGGAAGAGGAAACCAGTTGAGTAGGTGCCTACTTCGAACCTGATGATACTTCTCTTCTAGTTCATTTGCATCGTGATCACCAGTTAAGTAGAGCCATGCCAGTAAGTGTGAGCTTGTGAGATAGAAGATGTTGTATACACGCATGTGAAATAATGTACCATACTAGGACTTCAAGTAGAGACTTTAATTTTTCCGGTTTGCTAAATTTGCTAAATTTTATTTACATTTCATAGAGAATAAGAGAAAGAAATGTTCTGCAGTTCTAGTGGCTGGGCAAAGAGCAAGAAGCAGATGTTGATGTAATCAAATGTTTATTTAGTGGATCTGGAAAATATTTAAGTGTTAGTTACAGCATGAACAAAAATCTTGCAAATGATATAAGATCTTTTATTGCTTTGTGTTTATTCTTAGGAGCATTAGAAAATTTATCCACCTCTGGAAATATGGCAGATTATCCTCCACTTCCCTTGTTATAGCTAAAATGTCTGAATTGCTAGATGATGTAGGTTTGGCAGAAAGTGATATTTATCAAATCTAGCTTTGAAGCCTTCCTTACCACTGCTTGTTTAGATTTTGCACCATGTGATATCTATAATAAGATGATAAGAATTTGTCATTTTGTTAAAAAGAACATGTCTTAGGAATTTACCAAAATTCAAAATAAATAATCTTGCCACTTTTTATGAATGGTTTATGATTTAGTTTATAATTTTTTAAATAAGTTATGATACGTAAATTATTTAATATTAGATAAAACAGTAATAAAAATTGTTTTATTAAGATAAAGTCAAATTTTTATGGATTAAAATTATTTTATAAACTTTTTTTAATAGAATGTTTGGGTTAGTTTCTTGTAACAAACAGAAATAATAAATAAATTTCCCCAAACAAGATCAAATGTCGACTTTTTTTAATTTTTTACAGAAAATGTCCAATTAATATCAATTGATGTTGTCGGGATATTTTGATTGGAATATATTTTCCCTTAAAAGACACGGTGTACAAAAAGGATACTTTCTTATCTTACAACACCACAAGAAATTTTCAAGTAATTCATACCCCAGTCTCACATGTAGCGCGTGACCATTTGCTCTTTTCTTGGTGTTACCGTGTCACCGTGCTAAGTCGCGTTACAGAACTCTCACCTCCCATGGCGATTCATCCCAACCATTACAATTTTAAGATTTAATATCTAAAATATCTCACTCTTCTTTCCCAAAGTATCATAACAGCAACATGAAAAATGTCGTCTGATCCTCGGAAAAAAACAACAGTTTGACCGTAAACACATGACCACGCTAGATTCCTCCTCTGTTGAATCGAGCATGGACAACCACCACCTTGAACACAAACATCAAAAAGCAATCTCAAACGACGCCGTCGTGGACGGGAAGGAAGGAGACCCCGAGGTCTGGAAAACATTCAACCGGAATTTTCTCCGAGTGCAGTCCGTGTTGGACCGGAACAAAATCTTGATCAAGCAGGTCAACGTGAATCACAAGTCAAAGATACCCGACAACATGGTGAAGAACGTGGCTTTGATCCAAGAAATCAACGGCAACATATCAAAGGTTGTCTCTCTTTACTCTAATCTCTCCGCCAATTTCTCCACTACGTATCACCAGCGAAACAAGAACTGTACTGGTGCTAATGCTGCTAATACAGGGGGAGAATAATGTTGTTAGATTGTTCCCCTAACTCCGGTTGTAGATGGAATATCTTCAATTGGTTCTAAGTTGCTTATTTTGTCTCAAATTTGTCTTAATTTATGCATCAATGGTCCATTTGATTTTTTTTTTTTTTTTTTTTGCTTGAGTCGGTCTTGCAAGGAGAATGACCATGGGGGCAATTACTTTGCTGTTCAACCTGTCAACTGGCTGAGATATTTATGTTCTGTTTGCTTATCCATTGGTTAGTTCTTCATCATTGTATTCAAAAAGTTTAAAGGAGGGATTCCTTAGTTCCTGAACTGATATCACAGTAACTAGCTGCAATAGAACTATAGAAGATATATGCTCAAGAGTGTAAACTAGGATGCTTCTTCAAAAATGGCTATTGGTTCGTATTCTTTGCTGCTTCTAGTTTTACACTGCGATTGGAACAAAATGAAAATGGAATTCATTTCATTTTTAAATGAATTGGAAAACGAATATTATTTATAAATGAATTGAAATGACTTTTGTTTTTGGCTTTCTCAAGTTAAATTGTAGTATTGTTTATGAATTCATTTTTAAATGCTCTTATATTTGGCTAGTGGCCAAGTTAGCATGAGTGCTTAGTGTCTCAGCTATAATATCTTGAAAAACTGTGTTCAGGGGAAGTTCAAGGTCGTCTCTCGATCTGAAGAACATATGAAAAAAGGTTAGTCTCTCTGAAGAAAAGACACTAGGGAGTTGTATTGATGACAGTTTCCTTTTAATGTGGCTGTAACTTGTGTTGGCAGCTCTGAAAGTTTGGAGCGCTGTGTTACTGCTCTACTCATGCAGTTTAAATTTAGTTAATGTACCTATGCAAAATCGTATCTTCTGCAGCAATTTGAAGAAAGGTAGGCTTTTTTTTCACGGTTAATTAGTCTATTTTCACGTATTTATTGATATAAAAGAAAATGTTCTGTACCAAACTTTTTTTTAACAAAGAGTTTGCCATGGAAGGCCGTGGAAAAAGGCCCACCCTTAGAAATGCTAAAATTGCTTGTTTACGGTCAGTTTTCATTTCTGTGACATTGAAAGTTTAGTTTAATCGTTTGCTGTTGAAGGTTTGGATGCCCAATGTATCTGGGCTATGTTTGACAGCAAGGTGTCGTCTGTTCTGGAAAATGTCGTTATCCTTCTTAGAAATTGTTTGGCATACGATTATGGAAGATAAAACATGATATTGTTTCCATTGGGTAATTGCTGTTACTCGCTGACATCGTTTAAAATTGCCATCTTTGATGTCAAAAATGTGTTTGCTGAGTTGGAGGCCGGGTCTTGAAGAAGCCTATACAGAGGAGGAAAGGTGAGCTAGGGAGGTCACCAGAGGGAGTGCCTCCGAGATGCTCCGAAGCTTTTGTTAGTGTGAGATAAAATGTATGAAAGTGACGGGTGTTCTCTTTTTAGGTTCAGAAAAATCTGATCCTTTTGGAATGCGCACTAAGTCTTTTTATAGGGTTTTGAGGTGGCCTTTCATCCTGGGCAGTGATGACGTGGAAATCCAGCTGAGTGGGCAATGATGCCTAGGAGGCCCAATTGGGTGGCCCTGCTGTCTCGATTAGAGACTATCCACGCTCGAGGCGGCGCTTGTGCTAAGGGTGGTGTGACCCGGAGGGCAGTGATGACCTGGAGTCCAACTATCCGAGTCTGGGTCCTCTGCATGTCAACTTGCTACCTACCCTTGGGATGGTCCACGTGTCGTCTTCTTATTGGATGTGTGTTTTTTAGCAGGTATCAGCCATCTTGCTCCATTTGATGTCGTGTGTTGTCATCTCGATCCCTTCCTCCGAGGACAATCTGCAAGTTGAGGTCAAAGAAACTCCCAACCGGTTATCGTTCTCAAGGAATACAGACTTCCTCTTTTTTTTGTTTACTTTCCTTTTAATTTTTCAATCAGGGATTTCTATTTATGTGCTCATTCATGACTTGTTCTCGAGTTTTAGGTCTCCAAGTAATCATAATAGCCTTACATGCTTTAATTGTTCCAGATTGCTGACTTACAGATTAAAGTTCAGCGTTAGAAATTCACTATTTTCCTGAAGAGGAAATCTAGGGACAGTCACGCTTTCAATCTTTGGCCACGAGTGCAATAATCATGCGTGTTGGTTGAGACACACGTAATCTTTATACTTGTTTAGCCACATAATGACATATTAGTTATGCGGAGTACAATGTTTAAAATTAATCATGAGTTAATTCAATCGGGTTAATGGATAGGAAAGAAGCTATCCACATGACTAAGTTGTCATTTTTTTTGTTCGAGGAGCCTAAATATAACATGTTAGATCTATCGTATCTAAAAATTTCTTCTGTTGTGATCAGATGAATATTATATCCCTGATCGTTCATAGAAAAAAAATTTGTTACACTGATGGGGAAGGACGTCAAAGCCAGGTCTCTTATACAGTTTACCCGAAAATAACCATTAAGTTAGAAGACTCGTTAAAAACTTTAGGAGCTGTCGTGGCTCATAGCCTACATTTAGACAAGGAAGCTCACTCTCAGGGAACATCTTCCTTTTTCTGTTCCTCATTTTTTGATTTTAAGGCTCCGTAAAATGTATTACAATGTAGAATCAATTTTACATAAAATTATAAATTTTCAGTTAATTTTTCTTTGCTTGGTTGTGAAGTATGAAAATAAATGATGAAAAATATAAAAAATAAAGAAAAAGAGAAAATTAATTGTGTAATATGTAAGAAATATTTTAAGAAAGTGAGAGAGTAGTTTTTTTTTCAAAATCGATGTAATTAATGCATTAGAAAACCATGATTGAAAGAGGGTTGATATTAATTGCAACCTCTTGATCTAATCATCATCTCTGAATCCTCCATTTAAGAAATTCGGATTCAATCCCCTTTATCAACTTACCTAAAGAGAGAAAAATGGTTTAACATCATTTAAGAGCATCAAGACAGCTCTTCGACTTAATAAAATGTTGTCATTACTTCTACATCCGTCTCTGTGAAGATCATTCTGGCCGTTGTAAAGCATTTTCAGGTAAAAAGTGAATCGAAACTTTGAGTTTCATTTGAGCATTCTCCAAAGAGAAAATAGTAATATAGTAAATAAGTCAACATCGAATGAGCTTGTGGTAATAAATCAGGTTGGTCCTCCACAGCCCCCACAAATTAAAATGAAATAAAACCACTTGACAAAGCTATTTTCACCACTTTTCTTGACAATTATGTTTTGCATATAACAAACAATAAAGTTGGCCATCACAAAGGTATTTCACCACTGTCTAAAATGATGACTTTACTTTTTGGCACCCCACTCTGTCTTCCTTCAGCTTCAATCTTGTGTACTACATCCATCCCTGAAAGCACCTTGCCGAATACAACATGACGGCCATCCAACCTTCAAAATAAAAACAAGTGAATGTGTGAGTTCAAGGAACCCTGATGGGCATATGTAGCCAAAAACACTGTCAATACATGATTTGATCAGTCGATGGTGTAAATCCATGTACCCCACTACAACTACCCCCCAAAAAACTCGTCTCACAGAAAGCAACCTAACTCATGACCATTTGACAACATTTACCCTAATGATCTAGTTTTTGTGAGAGTTGTGGCAGCTTCACAAAACTGACATTCACACCATTTCTCAATTTTCCAAGAAACAGGAAATTGAAGACCTCCACCCACAATACATATTAGAAACTGTGCTAGAAAATAACCCATCAATATGAAAACATAATTACCAGCTAGTTGTTACTGTTGTAATGAAGAATTGCGACCCATTGGTATCTGGCCCAGCATTTGCCATTGACAGCACCCCTGCATACAGGAATAAATTACACTGCAGAACAGTCTACTAAAACCCTTTTATAGACAGAATGTACAAAGGAAAAGAATTAAGAGTGATGAGAGCTGCAGCTTACCTGGCCCAGTGTGCTTGAGCTCGAAGTTCTCATCAGCAAACTTATCACCATAAACTGACTCTCCACCTCGTCCATCACCAAGAGTAAAATCACCACCCTGGATCATAAAGCTTGGAATAATCCTATGGAATGTGCTCTCTTTGTAATATAGAGGCTTCCCACTCTTTCCAATTCCTTTTTCCCCTGCAATGCAGGAGTTCACCATATGGCGATGAAACTTAAAAGTGCCAAGCCAACTTCAGAAGACTAATCCATGCAACATCAAAACCAAGCATCATTCCCAAGCACAAATTTCTTTCCCAAAGTTATGAAGGGGTCCAGGCCTCTGAAACTCCCTAGACACCATTCCTTTTACTCAAATCAGTTTTTTTTTTTTTATCTTGGTTACATGTTAGTATCACAAACTAATATGATTTAATTTTTTTTTCAAATTATGAACTAATAGGATTTAATAAACATCGACATGAAGCACCCAAATCAATTTCCAAGTTTTTGTAGGCACAAAAGCATACAAATCAAATAAGTCAGAATCAAGTGGCCAGTGCATTGTCAAACAATGCTTCAGTTAGACTCGCTAAATAAAGTATACCAATGCCTTGAATCATGTTAAAAAAGTTTCGTTTCTCACACTCAAAACTATGAAAAGTTTATCCCTCTATTACTACATGCAAGCTTCTAGAGTTCTAAACTTTCTGTTTCTCTTGAACCCTGTTTCATATCTTGTAATGAATAGTCCGAATTTGTAGGCTGTATACTTAGAGAAATGTAAGTAGCATAAATATTTTATAAAACAAAGAAGGGAGCAAAAGTTACTTGGCTACCCGTGCAAAGTGCTCGAAAGTTTTCTGCACAAAGAACATTTATAGTCAGTAAGTGCACACTTGAAAAAACAAAGAACTCAATGGGTACACAAGGTAGAGCGCGTCCCATGTAATTGGGTACTGTACCTACGGTTTTAGGAACTGTTTTTCCAAAGAGGCCCATGACTATGCGTCCTGAAAGTAAGATGCATATTAGGTTTTAATTTAAAGTAATATTCTTCAAGATCATAATGCAAGAAGCAAAATTGTTATGTCTAAATATCTTGTAGAAATAAAATCAATTTACTTTTGACATGATTTTAAATTAGTCTGCTTTGTTTACAAGGCATATCTGATAAGCCCTTTTCTGGTATTTAAGGATTAACATTGTATTATATATATGCATGCAAAAGAAAACATTTTTGGGTTCAGATTAAATGCTATTGTTTCATTTTTTGAAGCTTTGCTATCATTTCTGGTATTTTTGTTTAATATTTCTGGGATTAATCCATGTTTACATGCCATTCTAACAGTTAACAATTACAAAAAAGAGCCACAAAAAAGAAGCTAATGAGGCATTAATACCAAACATGATATATTGCCAATGAGGCTTTGGCTCAATGGTTAAGGCTGAGGCCTTGGGTCTTAAAGGTTATAGGTCCGAGTAGTGAGTGCGTGTGTTTTACCAATAAAAAAAAATACCAAACATGATATAAAAAAATGGAGCAAAAGAGTAGGTAGGGGTGTGGAAGTAACTTTCTACATGATAAGAAATTATCAAAAGAACAAAACTAATTAAGGCATACCCATTGCTCACGAAAAATACTTATATTGAATGTAAAAATCTGCAGCATCATCCCAATACACATGGACAAGATTCTTACAGCAGTTAGTGGTGACAACATGGTCAACCAAGGAACATCAGTATCTAAGCATCAACAAAGAACATTCTTTAAACAGCAAACAATTCTTTTGGCCTGTTTAAGTACAAACCAATAGCTCAGTTCTTCGCTATAATAACTCAGTTCGTAATGATGTATCTAAAACATTTGTCCAAGGAGCAGGAAAATGCACTAAAGTTTTTTTTTTTTTATGATAAATGAGTTTCACCACAAAAGTTTACTACACATATCTAGGCAAGAAGCTAAAGGGGGAAAAAATGAGACACAAAAATAGAAACATTGATCTTCAGAGAACCCCCAATTCAAAGAAATTCAGATTCACAAAATCACAACTGCAATTCGATATGATGCTTTTATACTCCATTTCAAAAATGAATGCTCATTGCACTTCTCGTAAACTTCAAATATCCATTCCCACACCAGATTTATCATCATTAAGAGGAATTATTTCTGTTAAAGAATACCACTTTAATGGATCCTTACAAAAAAGAAGAAAAATAAAAATCCAAAATTTTAGGTTTCCATTAAACAAAATAAACCATACCAACAGAATTTCCACCAATCTCGATATCAAAGTAAACTTTATGCGTCACTCCTTCTAAATCCTCCTCTACCTGAAAATATAGATGAAAAACAAAAACATATCAAACTAAATGTTCTTATGCATCCATACGTTTTTTTTTATTTTTTTTAAGTTTATGCATCCATAGATAAATATAAAAACACAAAGATGTATACACACACAAAAATTAACTTCTGTTTGTTTCAATAGAAACTACTTCCGGAAAAAAGAAAAAGAAAAAAACACACCTGATTGAGCTTACTTTTGACAATTTTCTGATCTGATGAGACCCCAGCATCACTTAATCGATTCTTAAATAAGGGGAAAAAACTATATCACAAAACTGAATTGAAGCGATTTTAGGAACCAAAAAAAATACATAATTATTGAAAATAAAACATACAAGCTTAGGAATGAGCAATTTATTTATCTTTCTCCTCAATTTTCTAGTTCTTTTTTCCCGGGAAACAAGCAGAAAGCAAAGTGTACCTGAATGAGAGCTAGGGTTCCAAAAAGAACAATAATCCACAAGAGAGTAAGTGAAACCAATCTTGTGGTTGTGGCCATCTCCGTTCGGTTTCCGGTACGGAGCTTTGAAGTAAATCAGTGTTTTTGGACGAGGCACGAAAGTGGCCGAAAATGAAACGATCGGTTTCAATTTCCACGCCTCTAACCGGCACAGCCGTTAAAGCATCTCTCGAAACGGCATCACACGTGGCGACAACTCACGCGTCAGCAATAATTTAGAAATAAACTAAAATTATTAATATAACTGTGATGTTATTGACAATCTAAAAAATTTATTGTTGATAATTTAAAATAATGTTTTTAATCGTAGTTAAATGATTTTGAGAGTGTAACTTAATTAAGAGTATTATTGTAAGTTTAAGTATCAAAATAAAACATGAGAAATGTCAATAATAATTTTTGAAATGTCAATTATATCACCCTTAATATAATTATAATTATTTTTAATTATTCATGAAAGGCGACAATTTAGTTCTAGAAGTGTAAACGAATTGAGTCCAACCAAGTAGTACTTTGTTCAAATTTGTTTGAACCAAGCTTAAGCTAAAAACGAGTTCAAAAACTTTATTCAAACTTATTTGTTAATATTTTAATCGAGCTCGAGCTGTAACTGAGTTCAGCTCTTTTAACTTAAGGAAATTGAGTTTGATTCGAGCTCGACATGATTATACGAGACGAATTCAAACTCACTTTTAAGTTAAGTTCAAGCTAATTTATAAACAATTATATAAACAAATAAAAAATTAGTTTAAGGATGCAACTAGTATCCCGCAAATCGACACCACTTGAAAAGTGATAAGTCTAGTAGTTGTAAATGATAGTGGGACTGGTGGGTGAATGATTTTCGTCAATAATATAGGGTTTAAAAATGTTAAATATATTTTTTAAACGAGCTCTTAACGAGTATTTAAAGAAGCTTTAAAACGAGTTGTTCACAAATTTAAACGAGTTGAGTACATTTATATTCAAACTCGATTCGTTTAATGAATGAATCTTAAATTTTATATTCTGATTCATTCATATAATAAGCAAACAAACATAAACAAACTCTAATCTAGTTTGTTGACATACTTGTTCACTAAGCTTATTGATTCCCTTATGGCTCTATTTTTTTAAGATATATGTAAACTAAAGATCGTACTCCATTAATGTATAAATACATTAGACACTTGGAGTTATAAATAATAGAAAAAGAATAAATATTGGGTTAGAAGGTGGAATGATTGGTGCTGCCATGGTGATGTCGACGAGAGAGAATAACTAAGAAGAATACAGAGAAAGAAAATAGAAAGAGAGAAGTTTCTGGATGAGAAAGAAAATTTTCTGTAAGAAGAAAAAAATTTAGGGAGAGAAATTGCTGGCCAAAAACAATAGAGATACGTGTAAGGGTATTTTCGGGTTTCAAATAAAAATATTGAGTTGTATTTAACTTATGATAAAAAATCAACTAATTGACTAATGAAAAAAGTTGACGGAATGAGGTTTCTGTCAATAAATTAAATTTTTGAATAGAACAAAATAGTTAAATGTAAATTCTCAAACAATAAGTAAGTAAATGTCAAGACATCCAAATATCAATTAGGTTTATATAATTTTTCCTAAATAATAATAAGTTATATTGGAGCTGGGCGTTATTTTTTTTTTCTTTCAAAAATTATATGCTAACTCATGTTTATGTACTAACTCAAGTAATTCAAGTAATATTATTTTTATAATTTAAATAAAGTTGTAGAAAAAAAATAATAATTGTAGACAATTATGCATAAAGAAGCAACATAAACATATTATTAAGAGAGTTCTTTAAGTAGAGAGAACAATATAATTGGTCTAAACTTGATGGAGTCATTCAGTTTGTTTGTGCTTAATTTTTAAAATTTATAAAAAAAATTAATTAAATCAAATTAAATTACTTCTTAATTTAAACTTTAAATGTTGTTTGATGAGATTTAATTTGATTTGATTAAATTTTTTTACAAATTTTAAAAATTAAGCATCTAACTTTAAAATCAACCAAACAAACCCATTGGACTTTCTATTCAAGGATTGACCACTTTTAAAATCAGACAAAGAAAATTATATCAAATCAATTATTTATAAAAAAAAAAAATACTTGATAGGACAATTGCACTTTGTATCCAAGGATTCTTGGATACATCTTTAAACGGTGTTGAGAGTAAAACTTATCAAAGTTGGGCTCCGATATGAGATAGACTGGCCCATCTAAGAAATTCAGATCTTAATTTTTATCTAAGTCCAATCCTAATAAGTTAGGCAAGCTTAGGCCCACCCATCAGACACAAATTTTACACTTTTTATTCACTTTAAATTAGCTCAAAATACAATATTACGTGCAAAAAATAAAAAAGAAAAATTCTTACTTTAGGTTAATTTCCCCCTACTTTTCATAAAAATGAATGTTAAAGTAAAAGAATTTTAAGACTAACATCACATATTGCACGAACTATATATTATTTAATATATTGATAAATTTTCTTTATCCAAACACATAAAAATTATGGGTTGAACCAAGCAAATCAGGCAGAGCAACGAGCTAGTGATTAACTCTAATTGAGAGTATATCATTTATATATTGAAAGGTATAAAAACGTGGTAATGATTTTTTTCCCCACTTAAATGAACCACCGACACAGATCATACCGCACAAAAGTTCACTTTTTGCTACAATTCTTTTTCAGAGTGTAAAAATGATAAATTACATTCAATTTTTAATGCGTGGTGTGTTGTAATTAATAAAGTTTTAAAATGTCCGTTTTGGTGGGCTAAATATCACTACTCATAACGTTGGTGTTGGATACGCGATATTTTGGCTAGTTTAAAAGAAGGCAGAGGATAAAGACAATAATTAAAGCCAAAAGGATAAGAAAAAAGAAAGCAGTGCTATTTGAACAACATAAATGGATTGCCAAAGGATCACATCAATCATTTTTAACACTCATCTATTTTGTTATGATAAATTTGTGTATTATTAAATGAATTATTGAGAATACACCGATGGATATATATTATAGCCTAACCTAGTATACAATAATTAAACTAACTATAGTTGACTAGGACTAGTATATTCTAGAATATACAATTATATATTGTAACAAATTGTATTTTGCAACATCTCTCCTAAACTCAATGCGGCAATGAAGAGACAAATTGAGTTTGGAGACAAGAACACGAAGTCGTCCAAACGGATGAGATTTGGTAAAAATATCATCTATCTAATCAAGAGTACTGATAGACTAAATAAAAAGAGTGCCTCGTAAGAACAATGACGCACAAAATGACAATCAATCGTAATGTGTTTTGTGCGCTTCTAAAAAACATCATTATGAACAATCTGAATAGCATGCGATTCACAATAAAACATGTGTGTTACAAGAAAATGAAACATCCATATCAATAAGTAACCATTGTAACCAAAGAAGCTCTGCAATCGTATTAGCAAGAGCATGATACTCGAACTCAATACTAGAACGAGAGACAATTGGTTGTTTTTTTTTGTGCCAAGAAGTAAAAGAATCCACAAGATAGAAGCCTTACCCTATGGTCAAACGTTGATCAATAATCACCAACCCAGTCAACATCAAAATAAGCACGTAACTTCAATGACATGCAAAATGAGGAGTGAAAACCATGAAATAACATATCCTTGGCATAACATAAGATACAAAGAATAACAACAAAATGAATGGAATGCGGTACAAACATAAACTAACTAACAAGATGAACAACATAAGCAATGTCTCGATGAGTCACAATGAGATAGATAAGGCTACCCACAAGTTGGCGGTAAAGGTAGGCTTAAAAAAAGTGTACTATTAGTAGCATGAAGTTTAACATTTGCTTCAAGAGGGGAGTCAACTATATTGTTGTCGGTCAATCCAGACTAAGAAAGCAAGTCAGAGGCATATTTGGCATAAGACAAAGAATGGCCATTCTGGCTAGAAAATACCTCAAGATCCAATAAATAATTGAGATGACCAAGATCTTTCACCTCAAAATGCTGATGAAGACAGTGCTTGAGATTAGAGATACTAGAAATGTCATTTCCAATGATAATCATATCATCTACATAGAGTAAAATAATAATAGTACTTGTGTCTGAAGTCTTAGGAAACAAAGTTGAATCTGAATCACTACAGACAAATCTATACTAAGTAATGGTGCTACTGAACTTAGTAAACCATGCTCGAGGAGCCTATTTCAAACCATAGAGAGTTTGTCGTAGACGAAAAACCTTTGTGGAGGAATGAAAATAACTAGAAGGAGATTGTATATAAACTTCTTATGTAATATCACCATTAAGAAATACATTCTTAACATCCATCTGATAAATAGACCAATGTCAAACAACAATAATGGTTATAAGAGATAGTACAAAAGTAATGTGAGCAACACGGGTAGATGTTTCCTCAGCATTAATACCATACTCTTGAGTGAATCCATGAGCCACAAGTCGAGTTTTATATTGCTCAACAAAACCATCTAATTTGGTCTTAATCTTATACACCCATTTTTTTACCAACAATAGACTTTCCAAGAGGTAAATCAATTAGGTCCCAAGTGTATTTTTTTAGAAAAATCTTAGATTCTTCATCCATAGCTTGCTGCCAAAGAGGGTCAGAAGGGGCCTCATGAAAAGAGTAAGGCTTATGCAAAATGGCAAGTTTGAAAAAACAACGATAATCAGTAAGAGAAATGAAAGGATTTCTTACCCACTCAGAACGATGAGGTGCAAGTAAGGATAAGGATCAACAGACTGATCAGCTTTAATGAGAGGAGTTGAGGTAGAAATGTCTAAAAAGCTTGAAATACCTACAATTGAATCAATATAATCTGGAAAAAAGATTAACTAATTGATTAGTGAACATTATAGGATGACCTATGGAACTAACATGAAAACTGAAGAGGTTGATGAAACGTTCATGTTCCCAAAAAGTTATATGACGAGAGATTCAAAGAAATTTGATGATGGGACCATAACAACGTTATCCTTTATGTTCTTTACAATAGCCAAGAAAATAGCATAGAAGAGAATGAGGTTCAAGTTTAGTGATTTCATGAGGTTGAATAAGAACAAAGTAAGCAAAGCCAAAATTTTGAGAGTGGTGTAGTTGAGAGCAGACTCATACAAATGCTCGTAAAGAGATTAGTTATCAATGTTTAGGGAAGAAATATGGTTAATGGTGTAAACAGCTGTAAGGGCAGCTTCACCCCAAAATTGTTCAAGAACCTGTGATTAGAGAAGCAAGGTACGAACAGTTTCTTGAATACAATGTAGTTTTCTGTCCGCTCGACCATTCTGTTGGGAAGTACTAGGACAAAAACGATGAGGAATAGTACCACCATCTTTTAAAATGCTAAGAACCAAGGTTTCTTTGTATTTTGCAGCATTATTTGAGCTAAAGACTTTTATTTTCTTATTAAATTGAATATACACCATGTTAGAAAACTCATGATAAATTGAAGGAATTTCATATTGATTTTTGAGTATGTAAATCAAGGTATACCAAGAGTAATCATCAATAAAGACCACACAATATCTAGAGCCTGCTATGGTGGAAATAGATACAGGTCCCAAACATCAAAATGTATCAAATTAAATGGAGCATGAGAAATGAAATCACTTCTATTAAATGGTAAAGCATGTTGTTTTCTGAGTTGACAAAAGACTCTAAATTTACTGACCTTAATCTACCACTAGAAGCTATCTAATTTGAGACACAAAGGTGTCTTAGTAGAGAATGCCAAAGTTGAAGTGTTGGAGGTAAGTCGAGAATGGCAAAGTTGAAGTGTTAGAGGTGATTTTTGCGTAATTGCAGATACAAGAGAGGGGACACGGAAAGAAGTAAACTCAAACAGACATCCCACTTTACGCCTTGTCCCAACAAGCTTCCCTACCCGAGTACCTCGTACATGACAACCACGATTAGAAAAATGCAATTCTATACCAAGTTCGCACAATTGACTAACAAAAAAAAGATTAAACGAAAGATTGGGCACAATATAGGTGTTAGAAACTGTCAATTGTGGTGTAGATATTAATCATCTATGACTAACTTGCATGTTAAAGCCATTTGTAGTATGAATAAAAAGAATTGTGGATAATGGAAAGAAAGTAGAAAGTAAGGAAGAATTAGAAGTCATGTGATTACAACAAACAGAATCAAGTAACCAAGTAGGATTACCAAGAGTGTAGATAAAGAAAAAATGGATTGATTTCGGGATAGAACTTGATTGATAAGAACCTTCAGATCAGCTGTTGTTAATGAAGCAAACAAGGCAGAAGATTGATACTCCAAATTAGATTACTTATTATGAGTGACTGCAACAGTCCAATGAGAAGAAAAATTCATAAATGAGAAAATTTTGGTATTTTGCGCGAGATACCTCCTGTAAACATCATAGGTATGACCAGTAATGTTACAGTAATTGCAATGAATGTTGTTGCGTCAAGACCTATTAAACTGATTAGCAAATCGATTAGAAGACTGAGCAAAGACAACATGAGTAACCATGACAACATTAGTGTGATGAAGAGTTAAGGTCTGAAGACGAATCTCTTCATAAATAAGTTTAGAAAGAACATGCTTCAGTGTAGGTAGAGAACGTCGGTGTAGAAGAGAGACTTAGTTGGGTTCAAATTCATCTCGAAGGACCGTGAGAAATTGAATGAGATGCTGACGATCATTAGTAACAGAGTGAATGCTAGTACATTCAAAACACTTGAATCGGGGATGTGAATAAGCTAGCTGGTTCTACAGATTGCTTGTCTTGCTATAAAAATTATCAATAAATTGACCAGGCTCTTATCGGTTATGCTGAAGAGTACCGTGATTTGATACTGGAAGACAAGATCATTAGTAACATAACAATTCTCCAAAAAATATCATACCTCTTTTACAGTTTCAAACGAATTGATCAAGAAGTTGATAGAGGGTGAGGCAATGCTGAAAATTCATGTAATAATCTTGCAGTTGGCGCCTTTCCATTGTTAAAGTTTGCTAACAAAATCAATTTGGGATTGTTCTACACCCTTAGTAGGTGCCTTATGATCTTTAGAAACATAGCACCACAAAAGCTTGCTTTTCAAAAAAACTTCATCACATGTGACCATGGACGATAATTGCATCCATCAAGAATAATTTGCAGTGGTTGAGTGACATCATTTTGTTGTAATTGAGACATTTTTAGAAGCTAAAAATGCAGAAAAACAAATTCTGGAAAAGACCTAATGTGGTATCAGTCAACACTGGCATCACAGTCAAAGGCTGACGTGGCGTATGATGTAGTGCCGATGTGGAATCTTGGGACCCTTAAAAGTTGACGTGACAGCATTGATGTGGCAACTAGGGCTGGCGCGTAATGACCCATCCCGAGTTGGCCACCTCCGAGACGATGTCGTCACGTTTTGAAATCCCAGCACAACACATATATGCAACAATATAAAACATCAACTGAAATTATATATATATATATACACACACACACACACACATCAGTCCTCAACCCTCAACAGGGGAGTTACATTATTAAGATTTCAACTGAAATAATATATACAATATATGATGCATGAATATATAAATTTTTTTTTCTTTCCATTAGTCTGAGGATGTGGACCACGTGGCTTATAGATAGTGACTGAGTCTGAATCTCAACTCACCAATCTATATGTCCTGCATACTGCCTGAAATTATTTAACAATGAGGAGTGAGCTTCACAAGCTCAGTGAATTGAATTTGCTAGAAGTATTCAATTGTTCAAATAGTCTTCCAATATTCATTCATCTATATCTCATATAATTCGATAATATCATTCTATTATTACTACTTATATCATAATCCTCATCATTTATCAATCTTTCTTCTAATATATTTAATCATCTTGAGACTATCGATTCTACATCATAATTACCTCGTTATGAGGTTCATAGCATATAATCAATTGCTCAGATAATTCTTATCATATCATACTTTAATATTTCTTTCTCATCATATCCGTCTCTCTGTGAGACTCATTTATCTATCAATAAATTTATAATAAAAAACAAAACTTTAGCATCTCAAGCAATAATAATCAATATTTAAAACAAATGCAATGCATGAATTTAAATTATATTAGTATTTGGGAACGTCTTCTCACATGTCGACACGTTTTTATCTTAGACTGGCTGCTTTCCCAGTTCTTTTATTTCCAGCATATACCGGTTGTTATGGTTTCATTTAGACCGACTGCCTTCCTGGTTATTTTATTTTCAGGATATACCTGTTGTCACGGTTCTTTTATTTCATTTAAACCGGCTGTCTTCCCGGTTCTTTTATTTCATGCATATGCATATGAACAATGATATGAATTATGCATATGAATAATAATATAAAACAAGTATACACTCAAACATTCAATTTAGCTATCCAGCTCTTTCTCAAAATTATTATTTTTATCATATTCATTAAATTATCTCTTCATATATCATATCAAATTATTCCTATCATACCCATCAACCAACTTTCATCTATCATCCAATCATAGGTTAATAATTAATTCAAATATCATCACTTTATATTTCATATTTATCTTGATTATTAAAAGTAAATCTAACTCACCGCGTAGCACTTAGAGCTATATGTAGATCGCCTCCTTACATTTTCTGTTCTTTTCAGCAATTTTCCCTTATTGTTGATCGTCAAACCTAACAAAATATTTATATTAAAATTTCTAATTCATTCTTCAATTTTTCCGTAACTCGTACCTTTAAATTTCTTCATCAAATTTCGAGTATTTTTCATGTATGTTAAATTTCAAAAATAAAATTCACATTATTACCTTTTGTTTTTCTTAGAGTTTTCCTCGACTCTCTTTAAAATTTTCTCGTAAACCTCTTCAAAATTTTACTCTTTCAATATTTCTTTTAGTCCTCAAGTGTTTAAAGAAATAGAGTAATTTAGATTGAAGAAAGAAGAAAACCAAACAGAATTTGATAAGAATTAAATAAATAAAATAATAAAAACCGTTTTTATATACATCCAACTGCTGCCACTGTTTTGTAACAATTGTGAATTGCATGTTAGCTTGTGTTGTCAACTTTTTTTTTCTTTTCTATTTTTTTTTTTTTTTTTTTTTTTTTCAATCGTTCAATTTTTTTTAAAAGAATTATTTTATTCAATAATAAATCTTTCATATGTATATATTATTTTAATTCCATATCATATTTATCTAAGTAAAAAACTAGATTACAACCCTGCGCTTGCAGGCTGAGGCAGGATTAGTTTGACCTGAAATTTTGGAAGCACGATCATCAACAATCGGTGAGAAGGTCCTTGCCGTTGGTGAGAATAGAGGAGCAATGGAAGGGTGGTTTTGGGAGCTAGACAGTAACAAAGCTTAGAAAATTTCCAGGTTTAGGGAATTTTTGCTGGTGTTGGGGCAAAATGCTAGAGGGCAGTTGTGGGCACGACTAACGAGGGTTGATAGTGGTACGACTGGCAACCTCACAGTTGCCGTAAAATAAATTTCTTGGTAGAGCTATGGCTCCGATACAACGTTATTAAAATTGAGAGATTGTAAATTTGAATATTATTAAGTGAATTATTGAAAATACAACTATGAAAATATATACTAGCCTAACGTAATATAAAAAAGGAAATAAGAGATTACTTAATAAATACATTAACTTAAGTGTACTAAAACTAGTATATTTTAGAAAATAAATTATATATTGTATCACATTTTATTACTAGTTTCTTTTTTTTAAGTGTTGCAAATTTATCAGTTTACTTTTTGATAGTTTATTTTAATGGTTTCTTTCGTGATTTATTTACCGTTACCGAAAGAGAAAATAACAGACTGGTAATATATGGTTACAACGATCCCGCTTCAAAATCTTTTATTTCGTAGGCGCCCTTTCTCTCTCTGTCTCCCCGTTCGTCTCTCTCTCTCACATTTTCTCCTGTTGAATCCTCAAATCCTGGTATTAGATTTTTCTTGAAAATAAGAAGAGAAAAAAAAAAAAAAAGAATGTTAGAGAGATGTGATAATAGGGGAAGAGAAAAGAAAAACGAGGAACGCCACCAACACCAACACCAACAC
Organism: Bretschneidera sinensis; assembly: GCA_023935145.1. NCBI lineage: Eukaryota > Viridiplantae > Streptophyta > Magnoliopsida > Brassicales > Akaniaceae > Bretschneidera > Bretschneidera sinensis. The sequence continues at coordinate 22,318,945 of CM043698.1, forward strand.
CAACACCAATATCAACAGGACAATGGCAGTTATAACTATAAGATGTTCAATATCTTCAATAGGAAGTTCAAGATCAACGAGGTGGAGCCCACGTCGGACGTAAGGGAGGCTTTCGAGAGGTTCGCGGAGGGAGGGCCCCACATGACGGTCGATCAATTCTGTCGATTCCTGGTGCTCCACCAGCGGGAGCAGAACTGCACTTTAGCCGATTCCCAACGCATCGTCGAGCAAGTCATCCAACGTCGTCACAACATCACTCGCTACGCAAGGCACGCCCTTAACCTCGACGATTTCTTCCACTTCCTCTTCCTCGACGATCTCAATGGCCCCATCTTACCTCAGGTCACCTCCCTTAATTTCTCTCTCTCTATATATCTATACATATTATATATTCGTTTCGGGGAAAATGTAGGAGACTAATCTAAAGTTTTATGTTGAATTATGAATTTCGTTTGGCGAAGATTTTGACAACCAGCCCCCACCCCCCCACCGTGTTTGTGGATGAATAATTCCTCATTGTTTTCTCTATATGATTACAATTATATATTTTGTAAGGCGTATATTTTACCCCAAATAATATTCGGATAGGTTATTTTGCATTGAAGCCAATGCAAATTTTGTTAAACGGTAGATCGAAAGTTTTGATCAATGACCAGAAAGAAGAAATTTTGAATTACCATCTGCTTGTATGGTCTGGATATTGCGTGGGTCGTAGAATGATATTTCAAATTAGTTAGTAAACAACTTTTTGTTTATAATTATAAGGTTAGCATTAAATATTTTTTATGGTGATTGTTTTTATAAGCATTTTGGACAATAAAGTAAACTAATCAAATATATAATCCCTCTTAGATGAATTATTTATGGGTTGTTAATTAAATAGCATGTTTTAGTTTTCATTTGTCTCTCACATGCTTGATGTACGTAAATGGGTGTTACTTTAGGTTTGCTCTTGACAAATTATATGTCATGCCAGGTACACCATGATATGACTGCTCCATTGTCACATTATTTCATATATACAGGGCATAATTCCTACTTAACTGGGAATCAACTGAGCAGTGATTGTAGTGAGGTCCCAATTATAAAGGCTTTGCAAAGAGGCGTGAGGGTGATTGAACTAGATTTATGGCCCAATTCCACCAAAGATGATGTTCATGTTCTTCATGGAAGGTATGATCTATATTGCAAATTGGTCATTCTTTTGTAAGGTGACTAAGTGACAATTTTTTCACTCAATAAGACCAGTTTTAGCTTGCATGATTTGTATGAAAAATTGAAAATGAGAAGCCTTCTGTAATGTATTCAATCAACTGAATTGAATTCTTGAGAAAAGCCATATTCCATAACAATATGTAACGTAAGCCAAAGTTTCTCTGACAACACCTTTGTCTGAATACCTCCAGGACCCTGACTGCTCCAGTTCCGCTCATCAAATGCTTGAAGTCCATAAGAGACTATGCTTTTGCTAGTTCTCCATACCCAGTCATTGTAACTTTAGAGGACCACCTTACATCAGATCTTCAGGCCAAAGTTGCAGAGGTTAGTTTTCATTTTCTTTTTTTCCAGTGTGAGAGGATTTAAATTCGAATTGAAGTACCTAATTTCTTCTTTTTGGTTCAAATGGCTTGGCATGTAGATGGCCACTCAAATATTTGGAAGAATGTTGTACTTTCCTGAGTCAGATTTCTTAAGACAATTTCCTTCCCCAGAATCATTGAAATATCGGATAATTATTTCAACTAAACCACCAAAAGAGTACCTTGAATCTAAGCATATTATCCAACAGAAAGGAAACTCGTCACTGGATGGAAGGGGTTCATCTGATGAAGAAACATCAGGGATGGAGACACCAAACCACTATAGGCCTGAACTTGAAGCTGATGACAAGGTGAGTAGAGAAATAAAAATTTTATGGTCATAGTTGATTTTGACGATCTTTTTTACCTTTTAACTATTTTCATGTATAGCCTAGTGATAGTGATCAAGATGATGAAGACCTCGGTGAATTTGATCCAAAATACGAAGCACCTGCATACAATCGTCTAATTACAATCCATGCTGGTAAACCAAAGGGTGCCTTGAAGGATGCACTGAAACTTGCCGTTGAAAATGTCCGACGTCTTAGTTTGAGTGAACAGGAACTTGAAAAGGCTGCCACATCTCATGGGACTGATGTTGTGAGGTACCTAACTTAATTCCTTCGTGCTACATACGTGAAGGAATTGAACCGTTTTATTGTCTACATTCTTCAATTAATAAGTAATACTGAATATATGCTACCGTACGTTCTAGGTTCACACAGAAGAATCTTATCAGGGTATACCCTAAAGGAACACGATTTACCTCGTCAAATTACAATCCACTTGTTGGATGGACCCACGGAGCTCAGATGATTGCATTTAACATGCAGGTTAATTAATTCACATTTACAATTAAAAAGGCAGTCAAAAGTCAAAACTATATTACTTTTACACTTACATACACCAAATGAAATGACAGATTAGCTTGATATGTGGCCTTTCAAGTAATTGATGTTCTCATTATCTTTTGTATTAACTTTTTTTCAACATCAGAAAATTAGGGTGTTTCAGTTGGTAGTTTATATATAAATTGCAACTTTCTACAAAGTGGTATACGAGTAAATCTTAACTTTCATTGTTCTATTAATTTTTTAATTTTGATTGTGCCTGTACCAAATAAATTCCTACTAACATGTGAGTTTAACAGGGATATGGAAAATCACTCTGGTTGATGCATGGAATGTTTAGAGCAAATGCAGGTTGTGGTTATGTGAAAAAACCTGGTTTTCTAATGAAAAAAAGTCTTGATAACGAGGTATTTGATCCCAACAAAAAGTTGCCGGTGAAGACGACATTAAAGGTACGTATATTATTTTAGTTCAGAAGTAAATTTTTATTTTAATTTTTGCCTCTTCTTAGGGCATCCATGTCAGCTAACAGGTGAAAGTATATATGGGGGATGGATGGCGCTTGGATTTCAGCCACACGCACTTCGACACATACTCGCCTCCTGATTTCTACACAAAGGTTTGTTGGATCAATATTGTATGCTGATGAACTGGAATGAGAATTGTTTTTGGGCGATAAACTTTGCCATAGCATGGTACACATGGCTAAATATATAATAGATTTAGTTGGAGTTGCTTTGGCACCAATTTTTCAATTTAGAAAATGAATTTAGGGGTTTTTATTAGGGACCATGTACAATGGTGTATAATGTTCATAATAGCAGAAACTACACTCAGCTAGGAGTTCTAAGATGTCATAATTTGTTAAATTTAACTCTACCATCTCCTCTAACTACAGACTATTTGGTAGGAATTAGTATAACATGACTATAAATAGAGATTTCCAAATTGAAAGAAAGCAAAGACGGAAAATAAAATTGTTTTTGCATTTCTGTTTTAGTCTATATTTGTAATTTATGTTCTGTATAATCTTAAAGTTTGGTGATGTACACCTACCTACCCATGAATCCATATGGCAGATTTATATTGTTGGCGTGCCAGCAGATGCTGCAAAGAATAAAACAAAGATACGTGAAGATAACTGGTATCCAATTTGGGATGAAGAGTTTTCATTCCCCTTGACGGTTCCAGAGCTGGCTCTTCTTCGGATTGAAGTACGAGAGTATGACAGGTCCGAGAAGGATGACTTTGGTGGACAGACATGTTTGCCTGTCTCAGAGCTGAGACCAGGAATCCGAGCAGTCCCACTTCATGATAAAAAGGGAGAGAAACTTAAGTCTGTAAGGCTTCTAATGCGGTTTCAGTTTGTATAAACTGTAGCTTGTCATTCAGACAGGATACATATTCATGACAGAAATGGGGGAGAAACTCAAATATATAAAGCTCCTCCTGATGTCATTTTAGTTTGTATAAAATATAAGTTTTTCATTCGGGCAGGATGTATGCTCTAGCCAATGTGCTATACCCTGTCTATTTGCACAGTTAATCACACCCCAAATCAGGTCGGTGCATGTAAGATTCATCACATATTCGTTAAAACATTATGTTTTGTGCATGTGATCGTTTTGAAGCTATGATACCAAATTCTGCAGGCACTGTTAACGCTCTAGCAGGGAAATTTATAAGCGGAAGTTGGTTGATTGAAATCTGTCTCAATTCTTTTGGCCCCATCCAAGTTTCTCAAAATATATGATGACAAACCAAATGTTCATACCGCACATGTCCTCCCCCAGTCAATTTAAAATTATAATCGAGTGGTTGTTTTAAATTTATTTGGTGTGTTTTTTTTATTTAACGATTAGATAATTGATTGTTTAAAATAAAGTTAATGTGCTGTTTATTTTGAAATAAGTCCATCTGAAAAAAGCAATACGAAGATAATTTTTTTAAAAAAGATAAAAACAAAAGGGTACAAAGAGACGTGTTCAATCTTAGAGAGCCAACAAAAAAGTTCTAAACATGGAGATTATAACTTCAAAAGCACTATTAAAAAATAATTGCATTTAGCCGAGTGCTAACAACAACTTTAATGGCAATTTCGAGATAACTTTAATCGTAAATTTGGTTGTGACTAAGTTATTTTGCTTCATTCAATGGAAATAGAAAGTTAAAGAAAAAAATTATGGGTGAGTATTAAAATCGATGGATCCGTTAACGCGATTTAAACCTGTGTAATGGGTTGGATTGAGTTGGGTTGAGGTCTATAAAAGTTGAATTGAGTTTGAGTTGAAAATTTTTTGAACTCGGTGGGTTAAGTTGGGTCACAGGTTAAAAAATTTCAACCCGATCCAAACTGGAAACTCGATCATTATATAATTATATTTTATATATATTTAAAATATACTTACTTTAATGATTGATGTACTGCATTAATATTTTGATAATTTAGCTTTGATTGCATTATATATTTCTTGTGTGTTTGTATGTATATATATGTTTTTTCTCATTTCATTTTTTTTCTTCTTGTTGGACACTCTCCAACAAAAAATGTTAGCTTCCATAAAAAAAAGGCCAATTAGAATTTAAATATGTGAGTAATATGTTTCTTTTTAATACTCTTAAGTTGAAGAAGATTATTTGTTCTTGTAAAAGTATTTTTTTCGGACTTTTAGTATATTTTCTAAAAGCTTATTGAATTAATTTGCTTAATTTATATTCATTTACTTTATGTTTTTTGTATGATGAAACTGGTTTTAGAGATTCTTGGACCAAATGTATACTAGTGTTGTCTGTTGAGGTCGTGAAGAATTGGATTGATCAAACATCTTTAAAATTTAATTTTTATTTAATTTTGTATAGTTTGTATTAAATTAAAGTCATTTGAACTCTATGTGAAGTAATTTAAAATATTTAATTTGTAAATAATTGTTTGTAAGATTTAATAAATTTTTGTATGAATTTGATTTTGGATCTAATAAATGATGAATAACTGTAGTAAAATATTTTTCTTATATAATATGTTTTCATTAATTTTTAAGTGAAAAAATACTAAATTGGTGACCCAAACCGACCCAACACTAGTTCACAGGTTGGGTTGGGTTGGGTTAAGGTTGGATGAGTTCTTAGGTTGGGTTGGTTTGATTTTTTAAGCTAATCCGACCCATGCTCACCCATAAAAAAATTATGAAATGAAAAAAATGAAAATAGTAAAAAAAAAGAGAAGTTAACCCAACAATAAAAGTAATTCCAACCGGTTTATATGGTGCTAACCTAATATACAAGATCGTGGTGCAAGAAGGAGAAACGCGAAATCATCTATTTTCAAAAATTAATAAAGTTGAGAATGCATTCAGAACATATATATAATTTTACAGTGTTAAATTTTAGTAAATGAGTAAAAAAAGTGAAATAGTAATTATTAATCCTAGAATAGATAATAAATCTGGATAAAGTGCATCAACATGCAATGTTTTAAAAGGCGGGCTCTGAGCGCATCCAGAGACGATGCGTTTTGAAAACGCCTCAAGGAGTGAAAGATTGGGTGTTTTTTCTGTTCGGTGTTCGTCTTTTTGCTTGGGGCATACACCCCGTGTAGTTTTTTTTTAAAAGGCTTAAAATTTAGGAAAAAAAAGCAAGTTAAAGACTCAAACCCATGACTAATGAGTGTCATAAGTTTTAACCACTAAGTTAGTGTTCTTGTTATGACATCATTATACTTCATAAATATATAATACATGTTATCTAGTTTAATAATAATTACAAACTATTTAATTAATCACTTACAAGTTACAACAATATAGAAATATAAGTTATACTTCATATAATTTATAAATAAATAAATATTAATATTTATAAAACTATAATTATCACACTATAGAGAGTTAGTAAAGTATTAAACTTTGATAAAAATTAATTAATTAAAATTATTTTTATTTTTATTATTCTAATTAATATTATTTTATTAAAATTTTAAAACACCCCAACGTATTCAAAAGACTTATGTCCCAACGCTTCGTCTAATGCCTTCACCTTTGAAAACACTACCAACATGTATGGTTTAGTGGTAAAAAGGGTCATATTCTTACTTGATGGTGTGTGTTCGAGACTCATCCTTGCTATTTTGCTTTTATTTTTTGTGTAGCAGTACTTGTTGCAACTCGCTTGCTGTAATTATATAATTCACGATTACACTTATGTCGATTCGAGTACAAATCGCGATCTGCGTGCGATGGATCTGTCGAATCCTGTATCATCGGTCCAAACGACATAACTGTATGTACTAAATAGCAAATTTAGATCGTCAATGATTAATATATATATATATATATATATATATATATATATATATATATATATATATATATATATATATATAACATTCCGATTATGTGAGCTCATGCTTTCATGAGTGGCTCACAATTATCGAATGAAGAAAATGTTTATTAATGGAAATCATGAACTCACTGAAAGATAATTCCTAATGTATATCCAATATTTACATAGTCATTGAGAAGTTGAGAACTACACTATGCTTCCCATTGTGTTTTGTTACTAGTACAAGTGTTTTCAGCTATGAAAGTGTTGGGCAAGACGTTTTGTCCCAATGAGGTGAGTGTTGATGTCGAAAATCTATCAAACGAGCTCACGAACCCTACGCACATGAAAGACACATAAACTAAAAGGTCATTCGAGAGTGGTGTCCCGGGGGACTCTGAGGCCCAAATCAGTGATCTAAACGAATAATTAGATAATAAAAAAGTTAAAGAGCTGTGTGATTGTAAGTTATGTATACCTATGACAATGAAAACCCTTTTTATGGAGTCTTGGAGGAGAATCCAATTAGGAAAACAATTAATGTCGAGTGTTATAGTAGGATTAAGATTCCACAAGCTAGAGTGTTCTGATAGGACTAGGATTTCCATAGGCTAGAGTGTCCTAGTAGAATTAGGGTTTTAATGTGAGATTATCGTTTTGCCCTTGCTACATGTAGCCATTCAATTAATTACTCTGTCTTATTTATGAAATTACTTTTTCACCTTTGCAAGGTGCCACATGTCATTATGTTACGGGTTGGGAAATTTTTCCCTACATCAGATGCACCACACTTCTTTGAGTGCAGTTATATGGTTAAGAAAGTAAATTGTCGAAATATGTGTAAGAGCAAGTTCTGAAATTGTCCTTTCTAGGTTTCAGGTTTCAAGCACCGAGCTGTATAGGGACTCGAGACCATGGGCTTGGTAAAAACGAACTTTTAGGTATCGAGATGTCTAAGAACTAGGGGCCCTTGGCTTGATAAAAATGAACACTTAGGTACCGAGACATCCAAGGACTTGGGGTCCTTAGCTCGGTAAAAATGAACTTTACGTACCAAGGCGTTCAGGAACTCAGGTCCCTATCCTCAAAATTTTTGTGAAAAATGGTCGAGAGTAGTAGGGACTTGGGCCCTTTCTCAAATTTTTTGAAAAAATAACCGAGGGTCATAGGGATTTAGGGCCTTCTCCTCGGACTTTTGGGAAGAATGGCTGAAGGTCGTGGGGACTCAGGGCCCTCTCCTCGAATTTTTTGGGAAAAATTGTTGAGGGTCGTTGGGACTCGGGGCCTTCTCCTCGAACTTTTTGAAAAAAATGGCCTAGGTTCGTAAGGACTCAGGGCTCTTTCCTTAAACTTTTTGGAAAAATGGCTGAGGGTTATAGGGACTTAAGGCCATCTCCTTACACTTTTTAGGGAAAATGATCGACGATAGTAAAGATTTATAGACCTCTCTTCGGACTTTTTGGAAAAATGGTCGAAGAGATGAAGAGCTCGTGGCTCTCTCCTTGAAATTCGTTTGACAGTTTTCTTTAGATTTTTGTTGAGGCTTTACACTTGGTGTTTTTTACAAAGTTCATGGGAGCAATGAGGTCTATTGACTATTGGCTAGTCAACTATGGGTTCAATAACATTTTTAGGCCATGGATTGGCCTACTAAGCGTGGATGTCCACTTGGTGTAGGGGCTCATTAGACATGGTGGGTCCATTTGGCATGGGAGAAGTTCACTAGGCATGGAAGGAGTACCGACGCTTACTAGGGCTCGGGGTTCTTTGCTCGACCTTTTTGCTTTGAGAATACCAATGCTTATCAAAGCTCGAGACTCTTAGATATGCCTTTTGTGAATATATATCAAGGCCTAAGAGAGCTCAGGGATCTTGTTTTGGACTTTTTGGCATAAAGGTATCGTTATGAGGAATAGCTCAGGGTTTCCTCTTTGGAGTTTCGGTGAAAAATCTACCGATGAGAGATATGACTCAGAGCTCCCTCCCCGGTGTTTTTGCTAAAAAAGTGCCGAAGGTAAAATGTACTCGGGGCATTCTCCTCGAGCTTTTGCTGAAAAAGTGCCGAAGGTGAAATATGCTCGGGGCATTCTCCTCGAGCTTTTTCTGAAAAATATCGAGGGTAAGAGGCACTCAAGGAACTCTCCTCGACCTTTTTTGAACTTGGGAAGTTATCTAAGTCCCCATGCATGGGAGCATGTTAACTTTTTTCCTTAAGAGTGGTCATTGGAAAGGAAAGTCTTTTGGTTAGTCGTTATGCCACTCTCCGAGCCTAGATATACCTAAGTCTTTGGTGCCTTAGAGATGAGGATTTGATGCATTTGAGACGACGACTTTGGGGTGTCAGTTTTGGTGTGTCAGTGAGGACGGCTTTGGTGCGTCATTGGCTGACAATGCTTTTAATACATCATTGGCTAACAATGGCTTTAATGCATTATTAGCTGACGGCTTCGGATGCATCATTGGCTAACAACGACTTTGATGCGTCATTGATTGACGGCTTTTGGGCATCATTGGCTGACGATGGATTTGGATGCATCATTAACTGAAGACTTTGGATGCATTGGTGACGACGTCTTTGGTGCGTAATTGGCTGACTGCTTCGGATGCAATTGGCTAACGATGGCTTTGGTACGTCATTGGTTGATGAGTTTTCGGCATTATTGGATGATGATGGCTTTGGATATGTCATTTCATGATGGCTTTGGATTCGTCAGTGACGACTAATTTGGTGCGTCATTGGCTAAAAGCTTTGGATTTTTCTTAGAAACGTAGTGCTTATAACAACGTAATAAGTATGAAAACTTGATAATACATGAAGGAAGAAAAGATCATACCTAATTGTGAACGATCATGATGTTTTCTGATTGTTTGAGCTCCGTTGATTCGGGTTTGGGGCGTGTTTGAGGCCTTTTGACAATGAAATAATAGTTTTTTCTTTAACCATTTGTAAGAAACTTGCTTGGGAAAGTCAAATTTCAAAATTTTGACTCTGGTTCTGAAAAGAGAAGGTGAAAACCTTGGGAACCGGATTGTCTAGGTTTGAAACCGAGCTTGAGTTTTTGTGAACCGACTGGTAAAATGTGGGTCGAAATAGAGGATTTGTGAAGGAACTCATTTGTTAAAGCCGAATCTTAAAATTTTGAGCCCAAATTTGAAACAAACACATCATAAAACCTTAAAAATCAATCTTTTTTGGATATGAAACCTTGTTAAAAATAGCTAAACCAATTGGTCAAAATGATGAATCGGACGATCAAACCTAGTTGAACCAACTGGTTAGAGTCAGCCTACGAAGAGGCTATGTGGCACTCATGTCACTTGCTGATGTCAATGATGACATTATCATCTTCAACCTTTCATCTTTATCATGTCGCACGATATTTCACAAAGACTTTTCATTCCGGTGACTTTTTAAGGCATTGTTGATTAACCCTCGTCTTATCTCCGTTCATCATTAAAATTTGTAGACTTATAGATCTCGACATGACAAGTCTCGAGGTGCGGTCTGTTTTTTCCGTTGACTACGGGATTTGCGCAAATTTAATAGTGAAGATATGATTTTTTGGTGAACTTTTATGGTAATTTATAGGGATTTTTTGGCGTCTGTTCGCTGTGAAACTTTGTGATATGCTAGTATTTCAGCTGACGAGTTTACTGCTGTTGTTAGTTTTGGTCAGTTCTCGTTTGAATTTTGTAGATCTGAAGAGAAATATTTGGTTTTTCGGCGAGTGTTTGATAGTTCCAATGAAGACTTTTGACGTTCGATTGCCGTAAAACTTTGTAGACATATAGATAAGAGGATGGTGAATCTACTGGTGCAGCTGGATTTCGCCGTCGAATGTCAGATTTTGACCGATCTGATGGTAAAGTCTCGTTTTTCTACGAACTTCAATGGCTCTAATCGAGGACTTTTGGACGTCCGATCACCGTAAAACTTTGCAAGTTGATAGATACTGAGGTGGCGAACGCAGTGGTGCATTTTGATTGGATCGTTGATCGTTGGATTTTCACAAGTCTGAAGGAGAAGATCCAATTTTCCACTTTTTCTTAGATCTGATATATTTTGTAGTGGCAAATCGGTGACTCATTTGTATCGACATCTTTATATAAGATTTTTGTCATTCCCATGAATGACATCATTCTGTTGATGCCAAAAATTTACCAGACGAGCTCACGGATCTCTGCTCACATGAAAGCCACGAAAACTAAAAAGTCTTCTAGAGATGATACCCCGGGAAGACTCTCTGATGCCCAAGTCAATGATTTGAATGAATAATCAGATAATAAAAAGCTAGAGAGCTATGTGATTGTAAGTTGTGTGCACCTATGACAATGAGAGTTTCATTTTATAGAATCTTGGAGCAGAGTCCAAGTAGAAAAACAATTAATGCTGATTGTTGTAGTATGATTAGGATTTCATAGTCTGGAGTGTTATTATAGGACTATGGTTTTCATAAGTTGGAATGCTCTAGTAGAATTAGGGTTTTGATGTAAGATTACTGTTTTGCCATTTGCTACGTGTAGTCATTCGAATGGTTTCTCTGTCTTGTTTATGGAATTATATTCTCGCCCTTGGAGGGTGCCACGTGTTATTATGTTACGAGTTGAGAAATTTCCCCCTATATTAGCGAGGCATAAGCCTCGAGGTGTTAAGGCGTAAGCCTTTTTGAAACCGTAAGGCATTTCAAAATTCTAATAAAATAATAATAGTAATTTTAATTAATTAATTAATTAATTTTCAACAACTTTAACATTTTTATTAACTTTCTAGAGCATATAAATTATAATGATAATTTTATAAATATATATATATATATATTATATATATAATTTTTTTATATTATTGTAACTTGTAAGTGATTAATTAAATAATTTGTAATTATTATAATAAAGGGCATACATACCAGTATAAAACAATCAAAATAATATATGCCACGTCTAATTCGAATAAACTTTTTATCTGTTCACTTCAAAGAAAAAAAAAATCATAAAATTCAAAACAATTGTTTACCTTTTTTGTTTGTAGGTGGGGAAAGTGTGGAAATTTGTTTTTTTTTTAAATAAAAATATTCTGACGAAATGATTGATTAAAAATTTTAATTAATTTTTTGATTCAACTGTTTTAATTTAATTTAAATTTTTTTATATTAATCAATTGAATTAATTTTAATCGGTACGATCGATTAATCGATATTATTTTTATAATTAAAATTTTTCAAATTTAATTATATATATTATATATTTAATTTAATTTAATTTTGATTTATTATATATTATTAATATTAATTAATTTTTAATAAATTAAATTATTAAATTATTTTAATAATTAATTAATTAATTTATATATCTTATTTAAATAATTAATTTCACACCAATTTAATTGAAACATTGTAATCGTTTTAACCGATTCAACACTGTGATGAATTAGTTGTAACATTTAATGATTATCCTACTTTTAAGCAACAAAACACGTGTTATTCATTGTAGGTTCCTCCACTTTTTTTATTTATTTTATAACTAAAGTCGTTTGACTTCCCATAACTGAAAAAGTCTGTCATAACATAACCTTACCTGTAAAGGTGAAACTGATAAAAGACGAGGCAAGAAATGTTGGCCCCACCAATTATAACTTTACTGGGCCCCATCCCAGCCAATGTTTCTGGAAATCTCAACCGACAAACGTTAAATAAATGAAAAGGATAAACATTTTTGCCCAATAATTCCAAGTACAAATCCTTCTCTTTTTGTTTCTCGATTTCTCTCTGAAATTTCATTCTCTTGTTCTCTCTAAATTTAAGTAAACCAATGTCTAAGCAGACCTACAGTGTGTGCTTCTGCTTCCGCAGGAGGTTTAAACTTGCCGTAGCGGAGGCACCGCAGGAGATCAAGACCCTGTTCGAGCAGTACTCCGAGAATGGGACTATGACCGTTGATAATCTTCACAGGTTCTTGATCAAGGTCCAAGGACAAAACAAGGCAACGAGAGAAGATGCACAGACAATCATTAATAGTCTCTCTCAACTTCATCGAAAGGGGCTAAACCTCGAAGCTTTCTTTAAGTACCTCTTTGGTGATATCAATCCTCCTCTCTCTCCTTCTCTCGGGGTAAGCTTCGTTTCTATAATTTTAATTTTTTTTTTTTGGGGGTGGGGGGGGGGGGGGGGGGGGAGGTTTAGTTTAATTTTTGGTGTTGATTTTTTTTCTGACATGGGTTTTGAGTTTTTGTTTGGTTGCTTAGAAAATGTGAGACATCTAATAAAGTTTTGTTTTTACTTTTATGCTTATCTGTATTGAATTTTGGGTGTTGAATTGGGTTTGACTCTTTCTGGAGTTTAATTTGGATGCGAGATTGTTCTTTTTGGTTTCTAAGGAAGTGTGGGTAGCTGGAGATCAACTCCTCTGCAGTACTTGTTTAACTTGTTACTAAGTTTAAGTTTGATAATGGCTAACAGTTGCGCATGATACATATTTTCTTAGTTTATTTATATTGTAACTATTGATTTGGTTTCAGGTGCATCATGATATGAATGCTCCCTTGTCTCATTATTTCATATATACTGGCCACAATTCTTATCTAACTGGGAATCAACTAAGTAGTGACTGCAGTGATGTCCCCATCGTAAATGCACTGCAGACAGGCGTGAGAGTGATTGAATTGGATATATGGCCGAATTCATCCAAAGATAATGTGGATGTTCTTCATGGAAGGTATGATGTTAATGTGCAAATGGGGGTAACCGTAATTGGATAGCAAAGGACCTCTTGCTTTATTAATGATGGTTCAACATAATACATCTAATGAAGAAGATCATGTTTCCTATTGCCCACCTTTTGTTGGTTCTTGTCAAATGATTTGATAATGTGCAAATGACTTCGAATCAAATAGATAAACTTCGATATTTAACTTTATGCCACTATATTTTAGATTATAGACCAAAGTGGTTAAAACTTCTAAATGTGTTACTAAATCTAATTGGAATCCTAAGTTGTGATCTCATGGGCTGAATAATATCATTCTTTACATGATTAAATCCACTGTTAATTGATTTTTCTTCCATTGTGAGTCTTTAAACATTAAAGTAGATTAGATTATACATTACTTGTTTTTATTCTTATTTAAGAGATCAGTTTCCTTTCACAGGACATTGACTACTCCTGTGGAACTCATAAAATGTTTGAGGTCTATTAAGGATCATGCCTTTACTGCATCTGAGTACCCAGTTATTATAACTCTAGAAGACCACCTAACACCAGATCTTCAGGCTAAAGTTGCTGAGGTGAGCCTCTGCTTTTCTGTGAGGATTTAAATTTCTGATGATCTTATGATTTACTATTCCCTCGTTAATTTCTAGATGGTCAGTCAAACATTTGGAGACATCCTGTTTTCTCCTGGCTCAGAATGCTTGAAGGAATTCCCCTCGCCCGAATCATTGAAAAAACGGATTATCATATCAACGAAACCACCAAAGGAATACCTCGAGGCAAAAGAAATTAAAGAAAAAGAGAATAATTCGCAGAAGGGTAAAGCTTTAGGTGATGAAGAGGCTTGGGGGAAAGAAGTTCCAAGCCTTAGAGGTAGTAGAAAAGCTGATGATAAGGTGCGGGGAGACACAAAGGGTAAGGCTTTAGGTGATGAAGATCCTTGGGGGAAAGAAGTTCCAAGCCTTAGAGGCAGTAGAAAAGCTGATGATAAGGTGTGGGGAGACAGTATGTGATTCAGTAGTCTGAGTTTTAATTTTTTGCTAGCTGACTTACAAATCTTTTGGCAGAATGATCTGGATGAACGAGATGATAATGATGAGGAAGATATCATTGATGGGGATCAAAAGTCACAGCAAAATGTGGCACCGCATTATAAACATTTAATTGCTATTCATGCTGGGAAGCCTAAAGGTGGATTAGATGAATGGCTAAAGGTGGATCCTGATAAAGTGAGACGTCTTAGCTTAAGTGAGGAAAAACTTGAAAAGGCTGCAGAAACTCGTGGAAAACAAATTGTGAGGTATTTTTTAGAAGTTTCAATGAACTTTGGGTCTAGGAGGTTCTGTATATGTGCCCGAGTGTTTAATGTGTCCAATCTATAGCATGAAATTGGGACTTCTTTTTTCTCTTTTTACTTTTCTTGGGTGGGGGAGTGGTGGATTTTTAAATCCAGTAGAGGCATTAAATATGATTTTGTGCTTTTGGCGATTTCCTGTACTGGCTACAATTACCTGATATAGTTTCACGAATATAATTGTGTCTTAATTTTAAGTAGCTCAAGTTCTTACATTCTAATGATTGACATGCTATAGGTTTACTCAGCGGAATTTGCTTAGGGTTTATCCTAAGAGTACACGTATTGACTCATCAAACTACAACCCACTAATTGGCTGGATGCATGGAGCTCAAATGGTTGCATTCAATATGCAGGTTTGTGTTTTATCTTTAGCCAGAGGAAATTTTTCTCATTTACATATTAGTATTGTTTTTTATTCTTTGAACAAAAATAGCTAGGAAGTTGAAGCTGTGAGGTGTGGCATTGTGTCATTTTAATGTCAACAGTTACGCCTTATGGTATAAACTGTTAATTAGTATAAAAATAATTAAATAATCTTATATTAAGATTCAAAATATCTGTGCACTATCCAGTGATTAGCTAGAAAAAATAAGTGTGCTTGTTTTTCTCCATTGAACAAAAATAGCTAGAAAGGTGCAGCTGTGGGGTGTTTATGCCTTATGCCTTATGGTATAAAGTGTCAAGTATTTTTAAAAGTTTTAAGTAAATAATTTTATATGAAGAATTGAATTATTTGTGCACTATCCAGTGATTACTAAGAAAAATGCTTGTGCTTGTTTTGCAATAAAAATTACTATCCAAAGTTTCCCAAATACTAACACTGGGTTTCCAAGTGACAGGGATATGGAAGATCAATGTGGCTAATGCATGGAATGTTTAGAGCCAATGGTGGGTGTGGTTTTGTGAAAAAACCAGATTTTCTATTGAAGACTGGTTCACATGAGGTATTTGATCCGAAAGTTAGGTTACCGGTGAAAAAAACTTTGAAGGTGAGTGTGCTGTTTTGCCATGGTGTTCAGTTGAAGTCATTTCCCTTAGACCATTCGCTGAATTTTCTTTGTTTTGTTCATTTTTAATTTTCTTAGATTGTGATGAATTATTACCCTTTTGTTCTTATTTGAAAAAGGTAACTGTATATATGGGCGAAGGATGGTATTATGATTTCCGTCACACACACTTCGATCAATATTCTCCACCAGATTTTTATGCGAGGGTAAGTTATTACAATCTATTGATACCTGCAGGCATTGTCGCATTCTAGTTTGACCTATGTGTGTTTTTCTTATATGATGTTGGAGGTTTTAGTAACTTAAATTCTAGTCGTGGCCAGTGGTAGATCCAAGATTTTAGTTCAAGGGGGACGGCGTTATTACATACATAATAAAGAGAGAAAAATCGAGAGCAGTTAAATAAATTAGTTTTGGTTACAAAAAGTAAATAAGATTTTTTATATATATGTAATTTTTGAACCATTCAAATACTTTTAGCCTGTACCTTTTGGGAGAGTTTATGAAATGGTTTATGTTTCCTATTAACATAAGCAAAGGCCAAACACCTCTAAAAGTGGTTTATGAAATGGTCTTTGTTCTTAATAAACTGCATTTGTGTGAGAAAAACTATTTTCACTGATGTTTTACAAAACACTAAATAGTATTGTTGTTTTACCATAAACTGTTTGAAAAACCATTTTAAAAACCATTAACAGCTTGGACTACTAGAAAGACTTATGTGATGTCTTAAATTAATTGTCCTTTTCTTCTTTTTGAATTATCTCCCCTTTCTTTTCATATTTGTACCCCTAATTTTTTTGTAGCAAAATAACGAGGAAAACAGGTGCTTTAAAAGCCTATAACTCACGCTCACAAACGTCTAGAATTGAAGAAACATCTAGAATAGAAGAAACGTCTTGCCTTTGAAGTGAAGAATACAAGTTTGACTTGTTAGATACCCCACCGAATAAAAGGAAAAAAATGAACTTTAGAACACATCTTACATCTAATAAAAGCAATTTTCATTGGTGAGGCAACAAGTTTAAATTAACTAGTGAAGGATCAAAGGGGTATGCAAGAATCTAGGAGTGACAAGAACACATCTCCTTAACTGATTTGATGTACAACTCTGGAAATATTGGAAAGATGAGGAGGTATTTGCTCCCCTGGCTCAGATTTTCTTTTTGCCCTTCCAACCTCATACCTTTTTTACCAAATGATTCGCTCACCAGTAGCTTTATGAGTTTTAGACCATCTAAAAAGGGAAATTGAAGTGGAATTTGATTCATCCATGTTCAGGTAGGGATTGCTGGAGTTTCAGCTGATACCGTAATGAAGAAAACAAAGACTCTAGAGGACAATTGGGTGCCTGCTTGGAATGAGGAATTTGCGTTCCCATTAACTGTTCCAGAACTGGCTCTGCTTCGGATTGAAATTCACGAGTATGACATGTCTGAAAAGGATGACTTTGGAGGTCAAACATGCCTACCAGTTTGGGAGCTAAGAGAAGGGATCCGAGCAGTTCCCCTTTATAGCCAAAAAGGAGAGAAGTACAAATCTGTGAAGCTCCTTATGCGCTTTGAATTTGTTTGATATTGGTAGCAATTCCACTAGATAGCTGTGAAACTCCTTTTTAAGTGTTTTTTATGTTACTGTTAAGCTTGTGTGCAGTTCTTCCATTCGTTTGCTGTGTGATACAAAATAGCGTCTGCTCTGCTATGAAAGTGATGCGTGAGGAAATGACGATGTTGTAATTTATATAATGTGATAGAGAATTCTATACTAATTCTGGTGTAAATAAGAAGCCTTTTTTTGACCTTTTGGTGCAACGACAGAAGAGTATAAGACTTCTTTTGATTATTTGAAGAAATTTCATTTGACAGCTTTTACACATATGCTTTGTTTCCCCAGCCGCATATATGGTGTGCACTGTGAAATTTTTCTAGCTGTAGCCTGTAAGCATGTAAGCCTGTAGGCTGTAGATTGTAACTCCAACTTGACCCAGTGTCATTTGATAGATGTTAAACATGCTTACCAGGTAGCTAACCACAAGAAATCAGATATATCTCTTCTTACATTTCTTGAGAATCAGATTTAACCAAATGAGATAAATTTGCTCTTTATGGAGTTAAAAAATGATATGGCTTTGTTTGTTGGGGCCTTGCACATGATCTTCACCTGTGGGCTGTGGCCATGAACCTTTAAAAAAAAAAAAAACTGTTTATCAGGATTAGTTTGGTTCATAATCAAGATTACAGTGGAATATAATTAAAATTATAATAAAATAAAATTACAAAAAATTAAAGTTATACTGTTTTAATTTATGTTTGGTTTATAAGAGTAGCTAACTGGTATTAAAATGAAACTATAAATTAAAATATCATATTACTCTTTATTCTTTTTTTTTAACCTTTTCAAACTTTCTCACCAACCATCTCTTAATTTTCCGAAACAACTGGATTTTTTTACTAAACTTTCCCTTTGATTTTCTCAAGCGTCAAACAAATGTTGTGGCTTTTCTCTATTTTCCCTTCTATATGCAAATATTAACAAAACTCAAACTTCAACAAGTCACAAAATCTCAATATCAGTGTTTCATCCAAATCATCCAAATCAGATTTCAAACAACACAAAACCATACACAAATCTCATCATAAAATCACCCAAAATATCCACACAAACCCAAAAAAAACCATTTCCAAAAATAAAAAGAAATCCACAAATCGGACAACTAATCTACACAAATCCACAAAACTCATAAACCCAAAAAAAGTAGGAAAAAAATCCACAAAAATCATCCATTCGAGAGGCCGCGGCTCATCTTCGGATCTGGTGTAACTGTCGCGGCCCTGGTATATTTCTGATGTGCAAAGAAGAAGAAGAAGCTCCACGTGGTGGGACAAAAACACTAATAATTGAATTATTTTTGTCTCACCCGGCTACCACATGAACTTTAAGTACTTCCAACCAAACATGAGGTTTAGATTAACGTGACATTAAATTAATCTATCTCAATTTACTCCCAAAACCAAACAGGCCTTGTACAAAACACCACCCCAATAATAATAAAAAAAAAAAGGTTCCACGTTCATGCCACGTGACCTAGCCCACACTACCTCACAAATTGGGAGCAAATAAAAGTAGTGCAAAATCCGAAAATCCCACGTCATTTTCACAAAATCACCAAAATGTCCACCATCAATTACCAAGCACCGCCACCTCTCTCTGTGTCCGACTCCGACTCCGACCACTCCGACAACGGATCGGATCCCCGCCACCAACTCCGCCACGCAGACCTCTCGAATTCTATCTTCAAATCCTATCTAGAATGCCAATCATCTTCGTCCTCACCAACCTCCATAGACCTCTCCAAGATCCAATCATTTCTAGCCTCATCCTCCTCCGGCGCTCTATCATGCCTCATATGTCTCGAGCGCATCAAGCCCTCCGACCCCTCCTGGTCCTGCACATCCCTTTGCTTCGCCGTCTTTCACCTCTTTTGTATCCAGTCCTGGGCCCGCCAGTCCTCCGATCTTCAAGCAGCACGGGCAGCCACGCGCCTTCCCATCACACCCGAGAAAGCCGCTGAGTCCTCCTTCTGGAACTGCCCTAAATGCAGATCCCAATACTCCAAATCCAAAATCCCAAAGAAATACCTCTGCTTCTGCGGCAAACTCGAAAAGCCACCTAGCGACAACCCTTGGATCTTGCCCCATTCTTGCGGTGAGATCTGTGAACGTCCCTTGAGCAACAATTGTGGGCACTTCTGCTTACTGTTATGCCACCCGGGTCCCTGCCCATCCTGCCCGAAACTGGTGAAGACCCGCTGCTTTTGCGGGTTTGTTGAGGACGTTCGCCGATGCGGGTTCAAGAAATTCTCATGCAACAATGCTTGTCGCAGAATTTTAGACTGCAATGTCCACAAGTGCACGGAAATCTGCCACGAAGGCAAGTGCCCGCCGTGCAAGGCACGTGGGGTGTACCAGTGCCAGTGTGGTAAGGTGGAGGAGGAGAGGGAGTGTTGCGGTAGGGTCTTTAGGTGCGAGAATCCGTGTGAGAATTTGCTCAGCTGCGGCAAACATGTTTGTGGGAGAGGGTGTCACTCAGGGGAGTGTGGAGAGTGCCCTTTTCAAGGGAAGAGGACGTGCCCTTGTGGGAAGAGAATATATGAGGGGATGTCTTGCGATGTTCATGTGCCCTTATGCGGTGCTACCTGCGATAAGATGCTGACTTGCGGCCTCCATAGGTGCCCGGAGAGGTGCCACCGGGGGCCCTGCATTGAGACTTGTAGGATTATGGTTACCAAGTCCTGCCGGTGTGGGGGATTGAAGAAAGAGGTGAAAAAGCTTTTGCTTAACATTGTTAATCTGCATTTTATTATTGTAAGTTTGATATTGGGAGCTTGTTAACTGAATCTAGTGTAGGTTCCCTGCTATCAAGATTTGTCGTGTGAGAGGAAGTGTAACAGAATGAGAGACTGTGGACGCCATGCTTGTAAACGCCGTTGCTGTGATGGGGACTGCCCGCCATGCTCAGAGGTGTGTGTCTCACTGTATTGTATCTGATTAATTCATGTGTGAAATGTATCTGAAATAATGAATTTTCAGATTTGCGGAAGGAGGCTTCGGTGCAAGAACCATAAATGCGCTGCCCCATGCCACCAGTATGTTATCCTCTTATAGTTTTTTTCTTTTTTCTGCTTCCATCACATTTGCTCTTAATCCATTGTGTGGAGATAGTTTAAGTGAGCTGTGAAGTAGTTCCATAATGTCCATTTATGCAAGGATCCTTTGTAGTTTTATTTACGATTACAATTTCACCAGTTGTTTACTTTTAAGTTAGTAATCCAGGGAAAATGAAAGACTTTGATTTGAAGTTAGAAAATGTATGGACTAGTTAGATGTTGTGAGTCCTAAATTTAGGTATTTGACTACTTCGAGATTAGGCAAAGTAGATTTTGTCGCAAATATCAATAATTTGGTTATGACGAGATCATGAATCAGTGAACATCTTTACTTTGTGTTTGTGGAGTTAGAATTATCTTATGAAGGCCTGCTATGATGATTGTCAGCTTTGTTCTTGTAGAGGTGCCTGTGCTCCTTGCCCATTGATGGTGACAATTTCATGTGCATGTGGTGAGACACACTTTGAGGTGAGAATTTGGCTATAACAAATTTGGTAGTTTGTTTCTAAAAAAGGGGGGCTGGATTAGATTCTCTTTTTTTTTTTTTTTTTTTTAATAGTCATCACATTTGAACACATGAAAGTCTGCATCACATTAGGTTTTTATATTTATGCATTTACATTATGATGCTCTTTTTGAAAGTTCTAAATTCTGATTTATATAATGATGAAAATTCAAGTGCTGGCGATTACTTATATTAGCAAGTGATATTTTAACTTTTCTTGTATGCTGTAATGTTTTGCTGTGAGATCAGCCAATCAACTTTCATTTGCCGAATATGTTAGATCTAGTTGATTGTTATGGGCTTTTCAGACAGTTCTTTCAAAACTTAAGGCATTTTGTGGTGTCCAGGCAATACTTGTTTAAAAGATTATAGCCAATGTGTTTCTTTTACGTATTTAAAGTAAATTTATTGTGAATGTTTTACTTTTGGACCTTGTTGTAGGTTCCCTGTGGCACGGAGAAGGATCAAAAGCCTCCTAGATGTCGCAAATTATGTCCTATAACTACTCTGTGCAGGCATGGATCAAATTGCAAGGTACTATTGGCTTCTTGTATTTTATTTACTGCGAAAACTGGTCCACGTTTCCAACCAAAGCTTTTTGACGGTTATAGTTTTCTTCAAACTATATGTTAGTATAGATTATAGCAATAATGTGACTGTTCTCTATGTTGGGTGCTAATCACTATTAAGATTTCTTCTTTATGTTTGTTCATTCTAACTTTCAAGTGCTGCAATTAAATTCATGTGATGAAGTGATTGATTTTTTTGGACTTTTGGACTGTAGTTGAATGGCATTATGTGTTTAAATGTTGGCATCCTATTTTGACTCTCTGTTCATTTCTCTAGATTTTGGTTTATTTATTGCATATGGAAGTTCCTATTTTATTCATGTATCCTCCTAGAGGTGAGAAATATGGTACTAAATGTTTCATTATTTAAGGCTTGTTTTCATAGAGAGGTTTTCAAGGCAATGATGCTCATGTGTTTTGTGTAGCCACACAAATGCCATTATGGAGCTTGCCCCCCATGTCGGCTACCTTGTGAAGAAGAATACCCATGTGGGCATAAGTGCAAATTGAGGTTTGCCAAAATTATCATTTTTTCTTTATATTTTTTTTTAGTGTTCAATTCAAAGTTTGTACTTTCTTCTGACATTTCTGGTTTTTGTTTTACTGTGTTCAGGTGTCATGGCCCTAGACCTCCTCCGAATCCAGAGTTCACTTTGAAACCAAAGAAAAAGAAATCAAATCATCCAAGTGAATGTACTCCTGGTTCTCCATGCCCTCCTTGTCCAGAACTTGTTTGGATGTCATGTGTTGGCCAGCACCTGGGAGCTGAGAGGATGGTTGGTTTTATTTATTTGTTTTAGTTAATGTAGAAGTAGTATATGAACAATTCAACTTGTATAGGTGTATAAGCACACCATTTGGTTTACCGCAAGGCCTCCTCTGTCATTGTCTCTCATTTTTCTTTCTTTGGTTTATCCTCATTTCAGTTGGTTTGCTCAGATGGAGGACAGTTTTCCTGTGACAATTTGTGTGGAAATCTTCTTCCTTGTGGCAATCACTATTGCACAAATACTTGCCATGCCTTGAAGAGACAGTCTTCATCATATAGTCAAGACAAAAGAAGCGTGTTTTGCGAAGAGTGTCATCTTCCTTGCCAAAAGGTGTTTACACTTTCATTGTTTTCAGCTAACTTTATTGTTTACATTTACATTTCTCTATTCATATGCTCCTTACCATTATGTGCTACCATCTTCGTGTCATGGGTTGGGAAACATGCCATTATTAAATAATTTATCACCATCATCTGTAACACTTCATTGTTAAACCTTCTTAAGAATTTGCGAGTTGGCTCATCTTTTAAACATTTATTCAGGAGAGGAGACCTGCTTGTCAACATCTCTGTCCTCTCCCATGTCATCCTGAAGAGTGTGCCCCCTGCAAAGTGCTTATTAAGCGATCATGTTACTGTGGTTCTATGGTACATGCTTTTGAGTGTATATATTACAACACCTTGTCCGAAAAGGAGCAAATGGAAGCACGCTCATGTAGAGGACCCTGCCACAGGTAATTCATAAGTATTTGTTTCTTATTATTTTTTAAATTTTTATGTAGCCATCATCTTGTGTCTAGCATCTTTATTTACTCTGTTCACTCAAAATAGAATAAATCCCTACTATTTATATGGCTTTTATTACTTTGTCCAGCTTTCCCACTTTCTTTTTTGATTTTCCTTTTTATCCTCTCTTTTAATTTCTAGTATTATTTTCATCGTCCTCAACTTTTTCTTGGATATTTATCTCCAATAAAAACTATTGGAAGATTTGCTGCATGGCTTCCCTATCATGTGCAGCTATAATGAAATCTTCCGAACTGATATGATGTTAGTGATGCAGAAAGTTGCCTAATTGTTCACATTTATGCCCTGAAACATGTCATCCTGGTCAATGTCCATCGCCAAACAAGTGTTGCAAAAAGGTATATATTTCATATAGTCCACCATATTGATGATTAGTAGAAAGGGTTCTGTTAGATATATTTCGTATAGATTCCATGTCTGGATGTTGTACTAATAGCAATGCAAATCATGATTCTAACCTACTAATTTGTTGATTGCAAGGTTATTGTTCGTTGTAAATGCCAAACCTTGAAGAAGGAGTGGCTGTGTCATGATGTTCAAGCAGCTTATCGCAGTACTGGTTGTGACCCTAAAGATATATCCAAGAATCAGTTTGGATTTGGTCTTCTGCCTTGCAATTCTGATTGCAAGAGTAAAGTACAGGTTGTTGATTCAGTATTACAGCTGCGTAAATCTAAAGATCTTGAGGTAAGGTTTTCTTGTTCCAGCATGCATTCTTCATTTCCTGTCGCATGATTTTTTCTAGGGAATCCTATAGCATCTTAGGGTTACATTGAACCTTTGAATATTTTCTATTTGCCCCTCAAAGCTAAGATCCAATTTTGTATGTACTCGACTTATGTACACAAAACTAGTGTACAGAGTAGCCAGTAGGCTGGTAGGAGCTTGGTTAAATAAAGCATTCTGAATGACATCATTATTTTTCTTTAATGGTAAAATAGGCTGTTTCTTATTTACTTACCTGATTATATTTAATAAATAAGTTGTTACCAGTAATTATATTCAATAAATACTCTACAAAATGAACTAGTTTGTATTTTTTTTTAATAATAAAAAAATAATTGGTACATTGAAACTTCTTGGAGCCTAATAAGGTCTGTGGAAGAACAAGTTGCTGTTTGGTACAGAAGTATCATTGTATTCAGAAATGAATATAGAAGAATTGATCTGATATCTTCTGATGATGTGCATTTACATTGTCTGACATGTCAAGAAGAGTCTATATTTAATGCTAGATTAAAAAAGTTAGGCTTACTGCATATGCTATGACAAGCCTAAAGGATTACTTGCATGTGGTTTCAAGTTCTTATAACTATGGCCTATTTCACGGAATGGAATACATAATAACTTGCTCTTTACGTAGAAATGCATTTTTGAAACTTTTTCTCTGGCGTAGTCTGCATCTATTAAATCTTGGACTGACGCTCTTGCTGAGTACTGTAATTCTCTTTTGGCTGTGGACTATGGATATTGATGAGATGATTACCATGTAATAGCCAAATCTTTATTACAAATGTACAAGAAGAAAACCTGTCCATAAGTTGTAGCTTTTGAAAAGTGATGAGATTTTCCTTTGCGTTGTGAATCATCTATGAGTGTCCTACAACCAAAAGACAGTGCAAATTATCATATGAAAGAAGAAAAACAAGGCATGGTACTTTGTAGGAAGACCTCCCAAAGTAGGGGAGATCATAGAAATGTCTCCTGGGGTTTTCTCAAGCTAAGCTTGGGTTATTTGATGAGAAATTGTTTGGGAAAGCCACCTAACCTTTTTTTTTAGTTCTACTTTCCTTTCTCTTCAATGGTATAGTATCTTTACCATTGGTGGTGGAAAATGTGTGCTTTCATCTTTTACATGATAACACCAAATTGATTATTAGGTCGCAGAAGAATGCGAGGGTGGCAACATTATAAGCTCTGTTTGGGTTAGATTTAAGCAAGCTTAAATCAGCTTGCTTAAATCTTTTCCAAGACAAATTGCCTTGATTAGATTTAAGCAAGCCTTAATAAATTTAAGCAAGCTTATCAAGGCTTGCTTAAATCTAACCCCAAACAACGCCTATGACTCAATCCTAAGGTTTGAACCCTCATATAAGCTCCAAAACGAGGTTGCATCATACACTTCCTATGCCTTGGGCCCACTTTAGCTGAGCCCTAATTTAATGCTACTTTTACAGTTTTTAGCTATTTATGCTGTAGTTGTACATTGTTTTGATTAGCAAGAAAGTTCTGATATCTTGATGGTTTCTGCATTGCCATTTTGTACTCAAAATCCTTCACCCTTTCTTCTGGCCACTTGCTTGCCTACGGAGGAGAAATTTATTTGTGATTGGTGAGAGATATAGTTTCCTAATTACCTATGTATTAAGTTTTCTAGTTTTTCTTAGTTTATGTTTTCTATTCTTATTAGGATTTATACTCTCATGTCTATATATAGGGTTGTTGGTTTGTTTACATAACATAACAACAATAATAAGAATTATTCTACAATATTTCTATTCAATCTCATCTTCCTCTTTTTGTCTAAACAATAACCTAAATCTCAACATGGTATCAGAGTCCAATTTAAGACCCTGGTGGTATTTGAGTAAATCCTCATGGGCAAAAGAGGCAAAAGAGTATTACATCTAAATAATAATGGATTAGATGTGGTACCCAAACCAAAACCTTTATCTATCTAAAGTCCTACATATAAAACCCTTAATCTCCATTTTTTTTTCTTCTGAAACCCTAACACCCAAAGCAGGGCATATCACCTCTATAAAAAAAAAAAAAGAAAAAAAAATATTTGTTATGTGATTTTGGTCTTATATTTGAGTTCCTTAACTTCCTGAAGAAGAAAAAAAAAGAAAGAAGAGTTTATGAAGCTTTTGAAGAAGAGTTCTTGACCGTTCCTGAATGAGAGTTCCTCACCCTTGTTGATATTGTTGACCCGATGTTGATATTGTTAACCCTATGCATGTTGATGTTGTTAACCCGATCCAATCTGTGTGTTGATGTTGTTATCCTTTAACTCATGGATTACAATCCAGTCAATTCAAAGTTAGTAAAAAACAAGACAAAAAGTCAAAGTCTTGTTGATCCGATATTCTTGGATCTTGTCTATTTAAGTGGTGTCGACGTGGTGACCTAACTGTTTGTCGATCATGGGTGTGGAGTCCTGATATGTTTTCATGGGTTATTGTAATTTATGAGTTTTGTGTTTATTTGTTTCAGATTGGATCAAGGTTGTTATTGGTATGGGTTTATTTGTAACAAGTTGATGCATGTTTATGTTACAACTTGAGGGGGATTGTTCGGATATAGTTTCCTATTTACCTATGAATTAGGTTTTCTAGTCTTTATTCCTATTAGAATTTATATTCTTAGGTCTATATATAGGGTTGTTGGTTTGTTCACATAGCATAACAACAACGATAATAAGAATTATTCTACAATATTTCTATTCAATCTCATCTTCCTCTTTCTGTCTAAACCCTAACCTAAATCTCAAGAGTGATTTTTGTTGTTTTACCATTATGCACGTTTGAAATTTGACTCCATGATATGGTAACTTTCTAGTGAAAGGGCATTATTGAGCTGAGATCTAATACGATAGCATGTCTTTTTAAGGAAAAGGAGCCAGCTACCGGGAAAAACGCACCGAAGCGTAGGAAAAGACGTGAACGGGTTCAAGAATCCAAGGAAGTCTCAACATTGGAGGTACATTGTCCTCTCAAGAGAAAGCAGTTTCATGTCTCTCTTTCATTGTGTAAAAACAGCCACTTTTCTTTTTGACAGAAACTTGTTGCCACCACAAAGCGGCTCCTTCTATTTGTTACACTCGTGGCAGCTCTGATTGCCGTGATGTATTGTGGTTACAAGGGTCTGTTGTGGCTCTCTGATTGGATGAATGAAGTTGAGGAGCAAAGACAAAGAAGACACCCACGGATCTGATCATTTCAAGGTTTTTTTCACTCTGAGTCTTACGTGAACTACCGAAAGTCATACGTGAAACCCAGATAGTCATTGTATACACAGGCATTCCTTTCCTTTCAGGAAATTATATGGATATGATCAATCACTAACCTTTGTTTGAGGAGAGTTTGAATGAGGAGTTAAAATTTTGAATATTTATAATTTTGAATATTTATCAATTTCACATCGATTTTATAGAACCTTGTATAAACATAGTTAGCATCATTAATACAATCAAATAGGAGTACTTGATTCAGGCATGTTTGGAGTCATTTGAGACTCAACCCGAAACAGGAATGAATTTGTCAATGATAATGATTTTCTACTTAATATTTAGTAGTAGTTAATAATATGATTGTTCTTCTTGATTAAATATCATTGTTGTTTTCAATTCATTTGGATGCTGCTGGCATTAAACAAGTTTCAGACGTGCATGACCATAAAGCAGTCAGTGGCACGTGCTTGACTTCGTCTCTTGCATTTTCAGCTTTCTCAACATTTGCATCACCAGAATTCAACACAAAGGTGACAGGTGGGGCTTCAAGACCTTTTGACCCATGTGTCATGTCCATTTTCACTTTTAGAATCAATCAAGTAATCTTGTAACACAGTAACAGTATCTAAATAGCTTCCTCCATTTAAATAAACAACAATTAGAGTTGACAGAAAATGAATGAAAAATGAATTTATCCCCAATAAAAACATTAATATTGTATATAAAAATCCTTCTCTTATCTGAGATTTTTATGTTTACATATTTATATATTTCGAGAGAGATTTTTTATTTTTTTTATTATTTATGTTTTTATTGAGGATCGTTGTCTTTTCGTACTGTTTTTTGTTAAAACAAAGGGATGAATTTATTATTTCAGAAAAAATGAGAGAACATTATTATATGAGCCAAAACCCAAAGCACAAATTGTGATGTTTGGGTGTGTTTAAAATCAATTTTAATCTTGAGTTTATTTTTTAAAATTTATTAAAATTTAATCAAATCAAATTAAACAATTTATTAATTGATGTTTTAATTGTTATTTGATGAAATTTAATAAGATTTGATTTAATTTGAAATTTTGATCAATTTTAAGAAATAAGCTCTGAAACCTGTGAACTGGCTACAATTGGGCTTCTGGTAACAGAGCTTAAATCTGTGCTTTATTGTTGTCTGTCTCTGTGTTTTTTTTAAGATTAAATTAGAGATGATAAACTGGTGGGTCGGGTCAGGTTTAAATTGGATATTTCGAGTTTTAGGTTGTTTGCATCACAGGTTGTCTGGATCATAGATTGTTTGGGTCACGGGTCATTCGAGTTTCGGGTCATGTGGGTCTCGGGTCATGTCGAGTCACGGGTCAATCGAGTCTCGAGACATTCAGTCTTCGGATCAGACCAACTTGGGTTTCAAGCGGATTCGGATTAACCCATCATGTTAATGTCAACTCATTATCTTTTTTTATTTTAAAAAATCATGCTAATATGTAGTTTACTAATGTAACTTTGATTTAGATACAAATTAGGTTTAGTTTGAGTCGTTTGAATTTAGTACTCGACCACTTATATTGGGCGTTTAACTTAACTATATGATTATTTTTTTCGAATTTTAATTTAATTAATTTTTTTTACAATAACAAGAGACTACCCCTTCCTAGTGTTGGAGAGCCAATTTCAATTTAATTAAATGAAGTTCATGCAAGTCAATGATAATTGATGTGACACAAATAAAACGACCAAATGAGAGTTGTACACGTAACCAACCACCCTTAAGCAGTGAAGTGACTTGACCTAACTACGGTAATGAGTACGCCACCCTCTCCCAAATACTTTGATGTGATGACTCAAGCAGATGTCGTTCCTTACAAACGAAAAACCATCCCCTGTGAAGCTTAAGGTTTAGAGGTGTCATTCCCTACAAGGCTAGAGGTTCAGAGATCATATCCCAATAGTATCGCCCTTCGAAGAGTTAGGTAAAGAACACATTAGTGGCTATATAAAGAGGCACACAGAGAAAAAGAAAGACACACACATGCAAATGCAAATATAGCAAGAGAGACTAAGAAATAACAATAATAACAAGAAAGAATTCCAGGTACGGGAGAACACATATAAGGAACAAAGGGAACTATTTCAGTTCTCTCATCCTCACAAATACCTTTTTACTTCAGCATAGTTCTTCTATTTTTTTTAATACTTATAATAAACATCTACTGATTTAACCATCAGAGGGTTCTCCCCAGAGCACAACGCTCCGGGATACTTCTTTTTTAGGTACCTACTCGTTTCAAACACATAGGAGATATTCCACGCTCTACCCCCTTTCTACATGGACGGCCTTAAACAACACCTTGTTGAGGGCCGACAAAGACGGGCTATCCTGCGTCACCTTTTTTGGCATTAACAATAATAAATAGTTTAATATTAATAAGTTTTGTTTGATATTTTTTTTCTTCATATTAATAGTTAAGTATTTAACTTAATTCTAAGTAACAATTTAAAAGAAGTCAATTTAGTTAAAAGATATTATTCAAGTTACATTATTTACCAAAAGTACAATATAACAATTTATACGATCACATATCAAGTAGAAAAGAAAACTATATTAATTTTAAAGTTATATGCTAAGTGTCCTATGGATTAAAAAAAATTCAAGATTTTATCGGATTCGACATGAGAATAAAAGCCAAACCTATTCTTAACTAAATGACCACGTATTAACCCATTCTTATCTAAATGACCAAAGTCAAATCCATCATGGTTTAAAAATCTCAAACTCATTAAAACTTAAAAACTGGGTCAAGCCTAACCGAATTGAATCCATTACCTTACCCATTTTTTTTTTTAATTTTAAAGAGTATAACCGTATAAAAGTTAAACTAAGCATTTAGGCTATAATTGGGTCGAGTTTGATTGACCCAGTCTTAAATTAAATAATTAGGATGGCCAAACCCAAGATTATAACTTGAATTTTACCTATAAAATTTATTTAAAACTTGTTTCTATTTGATTAAGCAATTAATAATACTTTAACAGAAAATAACAATTAATTATAAGATGATAAACACATTTATATGGGTACGATCCAATTGAAAATTTTAGTACATTATCGATGTATTGAATCTTGAAAAATATTTTAAAAATAAAAAATTATATTTAGAACCCAATTGTTTTTCTAGCAGTGATAAGTCATATTATTTTTCTCTTAAAAATAATATAATGTAACCTATTTTTTTTAGCCAATTTAAACATTAATAAATATTAATTGGAATCATATATAATAGAGTGTAATTGTGTAAACAAATAAATATAGAATACATTTATTATTATATACATATATAACACTTTTTTCATGTTTAGATTTTTATATATTTCGAGAGAGAAAGAGATATTTTTTATTTCTTTTAATATTTTGTATATTCATGTTTTTATTGAGGATAGCTTTGTCCTTTCATATTTATTTTTATTAAAACTAATGGTTTATTTGAGGAGTGAATTGATTATTTTAGAAAAAATGAGAGAACATTGTTATACAAGGATATGAGCCAAAACCCACTAAACAAATTGCGATGTTTGAGTGAGTTTAAAATCAACTTTAATTTTGAGTTTTTTTATAAGAAAAATTATTAAAAAAACATAATCAAATCAAATAATTGCTGTTTTAAATTTTTTTAATAAAATTTAATAAAACTTGATTTAATTTAAAAATTTTGATCAATTTTAAGAGAAATAAGCTCAACTTAAATTGATGAAACATGTGAAATGTCTACAATTGGGCTTCTCCTAAGGCAGGTTAAATCTGTGCTTTAATGTTTTCTTTGTCTTTTTATTTTTATTTTTTCTTTTTAAAACTAGTCAGTAACCTCATTTGTATTAACACAGATTAAACATTTTTTTAATGATTTGAAAGATAACGAACTTTTCCTTTCCATTCTATCTTGTTCTGCATAATTTTCTGATTTTATCTGATCTGAAAATTTGAACAAAAAAAAAGTATAGAAACAATAGTGACTAATATGTAATGGTTACTCAATATTGTTTGGTAGTGATTTAAGTAATGATTTATCTTTTTTGATATGATTTGTTTAGTAATGGTTTAAGTACATTTTAAATCTCAAAAACTTTAAGTTGGTTAGTTTATTTATTTAGGTTGAAGAAAGTGTGTGAAATAAAATAAAAAAGTACACTTTTTATTCTTTTAGTAAATACACAGCCTATATATACAATATACCCCACCAATTGCATAAATAAACATGTTCTTTTTGTTCGTTTGACAATAGAAAATATCATTTAAATGTATTATTCATGATCAAATGAGTTTAAATCTTTAAACCAAGTTTTGATGATTCAAGTTGCATTTAAATCATCTCAAAGCAACACCAATATGTACATCTTCCAAATAAAGATGCGTACGTAAAATGCATAGTTGTAAGTTTTCGATCGAAACGTTTCGGTTTCAGCACTAAACAGAAACGAAACACCCATATAATTCGTTTCGCCTTTTGTTTCGATCCATTTTAGCCTGTTTAGATTGAAAAATCATATTTCGATCGAAATATTACAATATAATTTTTTTATATATATTTTAAAATTTTAAAGAGATAATTTGAAATTTTTCACTTTTTCTATTCATTTAAGTGATGTGAGTGATACATTATTTTTATCATTTAATGTTTGAATTGCAATTTTTTATTATGATATATTTTATAATTATATATATAAAATATGTAATTTGACCTTAGGACAAAGTTTTAATTTGGATTATACAAAAAATGATTTATAATTGATTTTAAAACAAAAAATCATGTATAGTTAATTTATATATTTAAATAATAATTTATTTTTTTTATGATTTATAATATAATAATATTATATGAGCATCTGATAGCTTTGGATTCACACAAACCTTACCGGATACAAAAATTTATTGCCAAATCCACCGTTTTTTAATCGAATTTCGGACACCTATTTATTATTAATAGTTGGTCCTTTCCTTTCCTTTACTCCTTTTGATGAGTGATATGTTTCACTCTTATCCCATGTGCACTCATAAGTGTTGTTTCATGGTGTCTGCCCCAAATTTTCCAGAGAATTTTGGCATTCAGAAAACAATAACTATATCAAACTTTAAAATGTAGTAATTAATTTTAAATTTTTTTGAAAAATTATATTTACCAATATTTTGTTTAACAGTTTTTCAATACCAAAATTTTTTTGACATTTTTCATATCTTTTTATTATCACCGCATAATTATTTAATTAAATAATCAGTTTTTCTAATATGTAGAGTGTAGAAAATCATATATTTCAAAATTTAAAATCTAAAATTTACCTATTAAAAATGATTAAAATTCAAATCAATTCGTGAACTAAAAATAAAAAAAATTGTAGTTAAAAACAAACGAAACTTAAATATTGCATGTTTGTTGACCAAACATCTTAATAATTAGGCACCGATTAAGAGGCGTGTCACCGGCCACCACCGTATACGAGATAGTACATTGATACCTACCTTCTCAGCCTTTAGCAAGATTTATTAAGTTTCAAGATTGTAAGATTTTGTGTCTTTTCGGGTTAATTATTTAAATAAAATATTTTGGTTTTAATTTATTTTAATGCATCATCTCAATTTTAATGATATTTTTAAATAAATACATATTAAATTATATATATTTTAATATATATTTATAAATATAAATCATAAGAAAATAATTATCATTCAAATATACAAATTAATCTAACACAAGATTTTGTTTTAAAATTAATTATAAATTATTTTTTGGTATAAATTCAAATTTGTGCGCTATATATATAATTATAAAAACATATCATAATAAAAAAATTATCATTCAAACATCAAATGATAAAAAGTGATGTATCGCATACATCATCTAATTGAAAATAAAAAATGAAAATTATCCCAATAAATTTTTTAGAAATATAAAAAAATTACATTGTAAAATTTCGATCGAAACATGGACTGAAATGAATCGAAACAAAAGATGAAATGAAGTATAAGAGTATTTCATTTTAGTTTAATATTAAAACCGAAATATTTCGATCGAAATGAAACTTACAAATTTTTCTAAATTTATATTTAATTAATCGGCATTAACCATTAATGCTAATATTCCAATTACTACAACACATTAATTAAATTTGGAGACATCATGCTCAATAAATTACAACATAAACAGTCACAATTAAGAGTTGATCCATGTAAAAAAAAATCGATATTCGATTCGATTCAAATCAATTCAAAAAAAAAAATATTTAAAGTTTTTTGGATCAAGTTGGGATCAGAATTTTTTAAGGAAGTTAGGATCAGAATTTTTTAAAGAAATTTGGATATCAATACGGAACGGATTCGGGTCAAAGTTTTCAAAAAAGGTATCCAAGCGTGATGTAAAACATATGAATCTTGGCCATACACGTGTTAAGCGTTGGTGCCTAAATCCTAATTTCTATTGACAGGTTTTTAATTTTTTATGTTGAATCTTCAAAGTCAAATTAACATCTGACTGCGCTGAACGTGTGAGTTTAAAGTATGTGTAAACTCTACAGATTGGATCAGCTTCTTTTCCTTTTTCTAATTTTCTTTGTTTGAACTGTGAACCACATTTTATTATACACCCAAAAAAAAATCATATTCGGAAACTTGGTGTAATTACATCATATTTGGTGTGTATGAAACCAACAAGTCAATTGGTCACCTCTATTCTACACCGACCAAAAACAAAACCATGTTACATACACTTTTATATACTGTGTATATACACATAAATATATATATTTTAAAATCACTCTGTAGAGCTCAATGCTTTTCACGAGTACGCAAGATAATCCACGTATCTACTCAATTTTTTATGTAAAAAAACTTGATGGTGATGAAAAAGGGAGACATCATTCTTCTCCTTGTAAAAAAAATTGAATCATGTGATCAGTCTCCTTGCTGTCAGTGTAATCACAAAATCCTAACACTACAGCTCAATGATAGATGATGGAATTCCTAATTCTTTACATTCCAAATTAAAGTATACCAATTAGAATCACCCAAGAAAAAAAATGCTGAAAAATTCAACAAAAATAATTTCTTTTTTTTTTAAAGGGTTGAATTTCATTCTGAAACAATTGTGATTGTACCACTAGAGATGCTGCCATGGCTATGGTTATCCTCACAAATGGCTAAAGCCCTCTCCAAATTAGCAACAATGTCAGCCATTGTAGGCCTGTCTTTGGCTTCTAAATTCACACAATGAATTGCAGTATATGCAACCAGCTCCACTGCCTCCACGTCATTGAGCTCCGGTGGACCGACCCTCGAGTCCAAAACCTTATCCAATTCTCCGGCCATAATTGCAGGCACTGCAAAATCAACTACACTAACAGGATCTCCTCCATTTTCACTGTTCTTGAATATCGCTCTCTTTCCTGTTAACAGCTCTAGCAATACTACTCCAAGCCCATAAACATCGCTCTTTGCTGTTAATACATTGAGTCCATAGTACTCAGGATCAATATAACCAACTGTTCCAGCTGCCTTCACTCGTCTGTAATCGCG
Organism: Bretschneidera sinensis; assembly: GCA_023935145.1. Classification (NCBI taxonomy): domain Eukaryota; kingdom Viridiplantae; phylum Streptophyta; class Magnoliopsida; order Brassicales; family Akaniaceae; genus Bretschneidera; species Bretschneidera sinensis. The sequence continues at coordinate 22,353,578 of CM043698.1, forward strand.
GTCATTTTCAGGACCCATTAACGATAACCCAAAATCAGATACTCTCCCAGTCCAATTCGCGTCTAGCAGTATGTTTGACGATTTGATATCCCTGTGAATTATAGATGGAACTGCATAATTGTGAAGATATTCGATTCCACGAGAAGCATCTAACGCTATTTTGATCCTGATTTTCCATGAATTTATCACACTATTGCTCTTTTCAACATTGTTCCTGTCATGTAAATGATCATACAGTGCTCCATTCTTCATGTACTCGTAAACCAAGAGCCTCTCTTCCCTCTCCTCACAATACCCAACAAGCCTCACCAAATGTTTATGGTGAACCCTCGACAAGAATGCCAATTCTGAATCGAATGCACTCTCTTTCTCTTGGAATTTCTTGGTCTTCGTACCGGTTTCGCCTCTTTTGATTGCCACCTCGCTCCCGTTTGGTAATTTGCCTCTGTAAACGACCCCGAAGCTACCAGCACCAATCTTGTTCTCTGATGAGAAATTGTTGGTAGCAATTGCAAGCTCAGCTAACGAAAATTCCTCTGCTCTGTCGGGATGTTTCGATGAGGTTCCACTCCTTTGGCGTCTCATTGTCAGCATCCTTGAACTCTGGCGCCTAATTGTTGATGACCTTGAAGGTGGGCTGTTATTGCTCGATGTATTGCCACCGTTAGAACCAGCTCTAGTAATTGTGGGTTGTACGGAATTATGTACTTTCTTTCTCCCAAAGCAAACTCCATTCCACAAGCAGTAAACAATTGTACAAAAACCAGAAAATGCTCCTATGGATCCAATAATCGCAAATGCTAATAAACCCCTTGTCAATTCTTTAGATGGAGACGAACGAGGCAAATCTGATGGTGGGGGTGCTGATGGCAACAATGGCGGTGGTGGTGATATCAAATTCCGGTTCAAACAAGGCTTGCATATGGTACCAGAATTCGAACAGAGCCAATTAGATTGAGGATATATACCGCAAGTACTACAGTTAGACTGGACACACGGCCCCGGTAGAATCTTCGGGAACGAAGGCTCAGAAAATGAACTTGACAAATTTGTCCACCCTGAACCCCAACAAATTATCGAGAAATTTCTCGTTGTCAATCCACAAGTGAAATTCGAACCCGAAACAATGGATTCAAATAAAATTTCCTCTGCTACATTTCTAAAAGACTCTGCATCTCCTCCCCAACAAATCACCGACCCGTTTGATTGACGAATCGCGCAAGTGTTATTAGCACCAAGAGCTAACCCAGAATACTCCATAGCAGAATTCGAAGGGATATTCAGCTGCCCAGATTCGTTGTTCCCTTTACACACCAAATATCCAGTAGAATTCAGCCCACAAACATGTGAAACACCCGCTACTATACTCGACATCGACATGTTACCGAATTCGGTTTGGATCCGACCCGCAATTGGATTACTGCCCCAACACAGAATTCGGTTACTTTGCATCAAAATTCCACAGGAGAAACCGAACCCAGATGATATCGACGTGAATCTGTCGTTATCAGGTGGTGGTAACCGGCTGGAGACGTTACCGCCTCTCACGCATTTCAATTCTCCGGTGCCAATTACGGTTGCACATACCTGAAAATCGCCGACGGTGAGTTTCTCTAATAGAACAGTGTCGCTGTGGTATATTCTCTTAGGGACAAAACTGGAATTCCCTTCGATGGTGTCCCAGCAGATCAAACTGTATCCACCGGACCGGATACCGCAGAGAAAGTTCTGGCCGGCAGCGATGGAGGAGAAGGAGGTGTTGGGTTCGACGAGTGTGATCGTGCCACGTTGGTCGTAGCAGACGATGCGCTGGGTTCGCTGCCCGGCCACGATGCCACACACGGTGCCGGAGCCGCTGACGGCGACGGTGGAGCCGGAGCCCAAGGCATGAGCTAATGGCAAGAAAAATGTGAAGATAACAGCAATGACAGTGACGGTGACAGAGGAGAAGGGTAGTTTCGTCATCTAAATAAATTGGGCTTGACGGCGGTAGTGGTGGGTTCTGGGTTGGTTTGCTTCATTGGCAAAGTTAACGCCTGTAGAGAAGAATGACAGAGACAGAGATTGAAGAGAAAGAATTCTCTAGAGACGGCGGAGTTCACAGTACAAAGCTTAGGAGAGAGAAATTTATATATAGAGGGCGAAAAGAGAGAGGTTCTCCTCCTCACTTTAAAGAGAGAGAGAGGGGTTCAAGGATTCAGTTCAAAGACAGATTAGGCTGTGTTTGGGCGCTGTTATCTACTTCCCAAATTATTTACTTGTTTAATCGAGGATTCTTCTTTTTCTTGAAACAAAGTGTTATTTTTGTTCACATATTTTAGAGATAATTGTTAACAAACAAACAAGTCGTTAAAGATTTGTTAAGACGAGTAGTAAATGTAAAAAAATGGGTAAAAGTTAAAAGCAGGAGTTTTTAACTTTACGCGCCTGAAAACTGAAACACATGCATAGTAACGTAAATCCCCTAATTTATTGTGCGAATCCTATCTTTTTTAAAAAGCTAATTCAAAATACAAAATTAAAGAACTAAATCTACTGTATTAGAGAACGTAATCTACTTAGTCAAATAACATGAATTTCACGGTGTTTTGTTGAGATAAAACAAAGACGAAGAAAAAGATGGGGTTAGTTTCTTGCTTGGTTCGTTTGTGACTTTCCTTTTGGGTTTGAAAAAAAAAAAAGGGTCAAACACGTTTGAGGGAGACCCCCATAGCTTAAAAGGGTACCTGGGTTGGCTGCGATGCCAAATTCCATGAAACAGTCATGTCTTTGATGGAATGACAGCTTTACCCCTGTGTTTGATTTGGTCTAGGAAATTAATTTAAAGCCTAAGTATGGCAATTTTTTTGTTTGTTTGATAAACAATTTGTGTATTGACATGTTTAATTTGATCCCTTAATGTTGCTTGGGCATTGACCAAACATTTCCTCACCGGAAGAAATCATGTGCTTATTTAAATTGTGTTAGACGAATAACTAATTATCGTCAAAAATTAATAGATCCTCTCCAATAATTGAGGGATCAATATTTTCTTCGATGAGTGTCACGTCATCCATAATGTTAATTTGATATTTGTTTTACATTGTCAGCTATCAATTATTAAATTAAAAGTACCCAGATCTTTTCTAATAATTGAGAGAATAATAAGTCTGTTTGATGAATATCACGTTATCCATAACGATTATGTGACACCTGTTTTTGATCGATAACTACTATTTTCAAAAGGCATTGAGATACTCTTCAATAATTGAGGGATTAATATCACGTTCAATGAATGTTCCGTTATCCATAATGTTGGTGCAACACTTTGTGTGGGCAAAAATTTATCATCTAATCATAGGACGATACGTGGCTTGACCAAGGTAAAATAGTTGTTTTATCATTAGGGATAAAACAATAATTATTCATTTTAGGGTGAATTTGCAATTACTATGCTTAAATCCCTAGTTCAATCCCAGCTATCCAAATCAATAATCCAGATTGTTCTGCATTAGTGTTTTCCTAATCAATATTAACCTCTTTTCATTATATATAAAAAGCTCATAAACTATTTCTAGTATGAACAATTTTCCCTTCCAAACACATTTACAACTTAAATCTCTTCAATTTATTTTTACAGTTACTAACTTAGGCATCAAAGTGTTACCCCGAAGAACTCAACTTCGAGTCACCTAGTGTCTATTTCGGTCTTATTTTCAGGGGTAGACAGTCAAGATACCATTCATGCGGTTCAACCGAATAGGACCCAGTTACGAGTTTTCAATTTTGGCCCTGTCAGATTTTAGGCATCAACACACTTGTTTTAGACTAACAACTATCTATTATCGGAATGTATCAGGATTCTTTCCAATAATTGAGAGATTAATAACCCGTTTGATAAATGTCATGTTATCCATAATGATAATGTGACATCTGTTTTAGATTGATAACTATTTATTAGTGAAAGGTATCAAGATCCTCTTCAGTAATTGAGGGATCATTATCTCATTTAATGAATTCCTCGTTATCTATCCATAATGTGTGAAACTTGTTTTAGACCGAAAACTACCTATTATCAAAAGGTTTCAAGATTTTTTTCTAATAACTGAGAGATTAATAACCCGTTTGATGAATGTCACGTTATTCATAATGATGATGTGACATCTATTTTAGATTGACAACAACTTATTATCGAAAGGTATAAAGATACTCTCTAGTAATTAAGGGATCACTATCTCCTTTAATGAATGTCCCGTTATCGATCCATAATGCTGGTGTGACACTTACAACTACCTATTATCGAAAGGTAACATAATTCTTTCCAATAATTGGGAGATTAATAATTCGTTTGATGGATGTCACATTATCCTTAGACTAACAACTATTTACTATTGAAAAGTACCAAGATCCTCACCAATAATTGAAGGATCAATATTACGTTAAATGAATGTCCCATTATCAATCCATAATGCTAATGCGACACTCGTTTTAGACTAACAGCTACATATTATCGAAAGGTATCAGGATTCTCATCAATTATTGGGAGATCAATAACTCGTTTAATGAATGCCATGTTTCATAATGATTATGTGACATCTGTTTTAGACTGACAACTATTTATTATAAAAGGATGTCAAGATCCTCTCCAATAACCAAGAGATCAATATCTCGTTCGATGAATGTCACATTATTTGTAATGCTAGTGTGACACTTGTTTTAGACTGACAACTACTTATTACTGAAAGGTATCGAGATTCTCTTCAATAATTGAGTTCAATAATTGAGAGATCAAAAACCCATTGACGAATCTCACATTATGCATAATGATGATGTGATATTTGTTTTAGACTAACAACTATCTATTATCAAAAGGTATCAAGATCCTGTCCAATAATTGAGGGATCAATATTGAGGAAATGGATCAAGAAAACGCTGCAATTTTTTTTAAAATTTTTATCGATTCCCATAAAACCTAATCACCTTATAATTTACATAGAACACATTTAACTACAAGATGCAAGGATAGAATTACTACCTTCTATTCGTTGCGTTCTTGATTCCCTGAAGTTGTTGTTGCCGTCGAATTCCCTTTGCACTCTTGAATCCAAATTCTTTCGCGTTCTTGAATTCATAACAATCACAAAAGTATGTGATCTCTAATGTTGATCCACACAGGGCAAATCTTGAGTTATGATTTCTCTCTAAATTTTGCTCTCTTTTGGGAGGAAGTATAACCAATATCTCTAGAAAAAATTTGTGTGTAGAATTTGTGCTAGAAAAAATCTGCACACTAATAAACTATTTATAATGACAGAGTTATTTAAAATTAACCATTAATTGCAAATTAAACCCCTGCATTTATTTTCTAATTACGTATTATCCCTTTTGTGTGACCTCGGTTTGTAGGTCATAACTTTTATGTAATTGCAATTGAAACTCTTTCCAATTCATTAGAACTCATTCTAATTTATTTTGACTCAAAACCTCTTTTGATTATCCCTTTTATGAGAATTAATTAATTATCCATTAAATTAATTCTTAGGGTTTTTACAATTATGAGTGACATCTGGAAACATATCATGACTACCTAGATAGTGTGAATTTGGTTGTGAAACCTTGAACATTTTTATTATCAGTTATCGTGCAATTCAATCCTTCCATCATGTAATATCTCAATTAGGCTAATTATGGTATGGAATTACGATCAAACCTTTAGCATTAATTACATATGTCTAAATCTCAAGACTATAATTCTAATGGTAAAATTAGAAACTCATTTCTAATTCTCTCCCTGACTTGGCCAAGGAATTTCTGAACTATATTTTAGTATATCACTTAGGACATTCTCTCTTTTTTACTTAAAAGTGATAAATCTTTTATTGTACACTCACATATATCCATATGATACCGACCATACCCAGTTACTACTTAATAACGATTCATGAATAGAACCATATTAAATAGCATCAAAGTATAATAAGTCGCATACAAGATAATCATTGTGCCTCATGTCTAAGGATCACATGGACAACTATATCATAAGAACTACTTATTGACAGGCAAATAAAAATCCATGTAGGTTTTCTTAAGTCGATTCATGTTTAGTGAACTCATTCTCCAATGAACACCCACATATTTGTTTTACTGTCTCGTACATAAGTGACATTGAGATCAGTCACCCTCTTAATTGAGCAAACATAGTATATACCAGTCTAAATGGATTACTAACGTCTAATTAGTATCCTACAACCAGGGACATTTAAGAATAAAGCTTTCGAGAAGAATAAGTCTCATTATTATGATCACATCATATTCCTTAGTGAATATTCCTTATATGGGTATGGTGTCATGCGTTATAATAATGTACCAAAAAAATGCATCATATTTTTTACTATTTTTTTTTATCAAATTTGATGGTAAAATTTTTAGATTTAATGATAACACCACTAGATATAATTTTTGTTAATATTTAACAGAGGCTTAACAGACAATACTGGTCAAATGGGGCACCTGTATATTTTGCAACTACAGGTCCTTATCTGTAGGTTAGGGCATACTATAGGTGGTTAAATTTTGCAAACTTTAATTGTCACCTTGCACACTTTTGAATCTCAAGGATCAAAATGTTAAATCGGTCGAACCTCAATGGCCAAAATGAGTATTTAGCTATTTTTAAATCTCAGGGAACAAAATATTAAATCGGTGGAACCTCCGTGGTCAAAATGGGTATTTAGCTATTTTTAAAGCTAGCATCTAAAGTTTATCCTCATAAACACACACACACACACAATCTCTCTCTCTCTTTCTCTCAAAGTTTTACTTTTGTCCTCATAAACACAGTTTTACTTCTATCCTCGTAAGCACAAAGTTTTGCTTCTATCCTCATAAAGGATGTAATCTCAACTTTTCGTATGATATGTGGAATTTATAAATTATATGAGATCCATATATACATGAATAGTTACTTCTATCCTCATAAAGGATGTAATGATATGATTTATAAATTTATATATTATTTGAGATCCACATATACATGAATGGTTAAAATTACGTTATTTTCTCAAATGATGGAAAAAAGTAAATGATGAAAGCTAAACTCTTTTAATAATTATGACAAATTTTGGGTTTATTTTTTTTTTTCTGGTCAACTAATTTTAAAAAATTCAATTTTTCCCCATAATTAGTGTGCTCATTGATTAAATTTATGATGTCATGCAGTAGATTTTGGTTTGTAGACCATGGTTTGTAGACCAAGACTAGTTCAGCAATTTTCACTTGTTTCATAATGATTATGTGACATCTGTTTTAGGCTGACAACTATTTATTATAAAAGGATGTCAAGATCCTCTCCAATAACCGAGAGATCAATATCTCGTTCGATGAATGTCACATTATTTGTAATGCTAGTGTGACACTTGTTTTAGACTGACAACTACTTATTATCGAAAGGTATCGAGATTCTCTTCAATAATTGAGAGATCAAAAACCCATTGACGAATGTCACGCTATCCATAATGATGATGTGATATTTGTTTTAGACTAACAACTATTTATTATCAAAAGGAATCAAGATCCTGTCCAATAATTGAGGGATCAATATTGAAGAAATGGATCAAGAAAACACTACAATTTTTTTTTTTTATAAATTTTTATCGATTCCCATAAAACCTAATCACCTTATAATTTACATAGAACGCATTTAACTACAAGATACAAGGATAGAATTACTACCTTCTATTCGTTGCGCTCTTGATTCCCTGAAGTTGTTGTTGCCGTCGAATTCCCTTTGCCTTCTTGAATTCATAACAATCACAAAAGTATGTGATCTCTAATGTTGATCCACACAGGGCAAATCTTGAGTTATGATTTCTCTCTAAATTTTGCTCTCTTTTGGGAGGAAGTATAACCAATATCTCTAGAAAAAATTTGTGTGTAGAATTTGTGCTAGCAAAAATCTGCACACCAATAAACTATTTATAATGTCAGAGTTATTTACAATTAACCATTAATTGCAAATTAAACCCTTGCAATTTTTTTCTAATTACGTATTATCCCTTTTGTGTGACCTCGGTTTGTAGGCTATAACTTTTATGTAATTGCAGTTGAAACTCTTTCCAGTTCATTAGAACTCATTCTAATTTATTTTGACTCAAAACCTCTTTCGATTATCCCTTTTATGAGAATTAATTAATTATCCATTAAATTAATTCTTAGGGTTTTTACAATTATGAGTGACATCTGGAAACATATCATGACTACCTAGATAGTGTGAATTTGGTTGTGAAACCTTGAACCTTTTTATTATCAGTTATCGTGCAATTCAATCTTTCTATCATGCAATATCCCAATTAGGCTAATTAGGGTTGGAATTACGATCACACCCTTAGCATTAATTACATGTGTCTAAATCTCAAGACTATAATTCTAATGGTGAAATTAGAAACTCATTTCTAATTCTCACCCTAACTTGGCCAAGGAACTTCTGAACTATATCTTAGTATATCACTTAGGACATTCTCTTTTTTTTTTTACTTAAGAGTGATAAATCTCTTATTGTACACTCACATATATCCATATGATACCGATCATACCCAGTTACTACTAATAACGATCCATGAATAGAACCATATTAAATAGCATCAAAGTATAATAAGTCACATACAAGATAATCATTGTGCCTCATGTCTAAGGATCACATGCACAACTATATCATAAGAACTACTTATTGACAGGAAAATAAAAATCCATGTAGGTTTTCTTAAGTTGATTCATGTTTAGTGAACTCATTCTCCAATGAAAACCCACATATTTGTTTTACTGTCTCGTACATAAGTGACATTGAGATCAGTCACCCTCTCAATTGAGCAAACATAGTATGTATTAGTCTAAATGGATTACTAACATCTAATTAGTATCCTACAACCAGGGACATTTAAGAATAAAGCTTTTGAGAAGAATAAGTCTCATTATTATGATCACATCATATCCTTAGTGAATATTCCTTATATAGGTATGGTGTCTTGCGTTATAATAATGTACCAAAAAAATGTGTCATATTTTTTACTATTTTTTTTTTATCAAATTTGATGGTAAAGTTTTTAGATTTAATGGTAACACCACTAGATATAATTTCTGTTAATATTTAATAGAGGTTTAACAGTCAATCTTTGTCAAATGGGGTACCTGTATATTTTGCAACTATGGGTCCTTATCATTAGGTTAGAGCATACTATAGGTGGTCACTTTGCACACTTTTGAATCTCAAGGATCAAAATATTAAATTGGTCGAACCTCAATGGCCAAAATGAGTATTTAGCTATTTTTGAATTTCAGGGACCAAAATGTTAAATCGGTGGAACCTCCGTGGTCAAAATGGGTATTTAGCTATTTTTAAAGCTAGCATCTAAAGTTTATCCTCATAAACACACACACATTCTCTCTCTCTCTCTCTCAAAGTTTTACTTTTGTCCTCGTAAACACAGTTTTACTTCTATCCTCGTAAGCACAAAGTTTTGCTTCTATCCTCATAAAGGATGTAATCTCAACTTTTCGTATGATATGTGGAATTTATAAATTATATGAGATCCATATATACATGAATAGTTACTTCTATCATCATAAAGGATGTAATGATGTGATTTATAAATTTATATATTATTTGAGATTCACATATACATGAATGGTTAAAATTACGTTATTTTCTCAAATGACGGAAAAAAAAATGAATTAATGATGAAAGCTGAACTCTTTTAATAATCATGACAAATTTTGGGTTTTTTTTTTTTTTCTGGTCAACTAATTTTAAAGAATTCAATTTTTTCTCATAATTAGTGTGCTCATTGATTAAATTTGTGATGTCAAGTAGTAGAATTTGGTAATTTGTAGGCCATGGTTTGTAGACCAAGACTAGTTCAACAATTTTCACTTGTAGTAATGATAATATAAGTATGATTTGCAAAACATGCAATTAACTTATGAAAGGTCTTTTAGACGAAAGGAAAAAAAAAAAAACACATGAGAAGGTTGGCTTAAAATTTCGTGTGCTTAATTCAACAGAATGCCGTAGTATTATCTTAAATTCTTTCTAGGAAGAATAATGGATTCCTAATTTCCTTGGCGTTTGTTTACTTTTCAGTACAATCAACGTGTTTTTCAGTCTGACTTGGAATCTTAAAAAAAAGAGTAACCAAGTCACAACCTCTGACATTAAGTTGGGTACTCTTTGAAAAGTTAACATATTGACTGTTTCTACCAAGAAAATTGGGGGACTATTATTACGGTCAATTTTTTTGTTTTTGAGAAATATTATTAATAAAAATTGAAGTTACGAACTGATTCCATCTACAACATCAAAATTCAAAAGATGTTAATCCCTTTTTTCTTATTACTTGGGAAGCAGAAACATTGACTTATAATATTTAAGAGAATTTTGCAAGTGAAATGCAACGAACTCAACCATACCTCCAAGTTCGAGATATTTATGGGTGTACCGAGTGTAATTTGCATCCGTATTTGAATGTGGTCGGGTTGTAAGAATCATTAATTAAAATTTTAAAAATTCAAGAGACTGCCACTTAACTGTAATTTGAAAAGTAATATGCCATTCAAATCAGACTATTTGAAGATTTTAATGATAATTACAATTCAAGTTTCTAAACAGTTACTATTTATTATATGTTTTTTTTTTTTATGTGTTTGTGATATTTGTTCACAAATCATTATTTAAAATAAGTACATGCAAATTTTTTAAGTGGTGATAGTAATTACAGAAAAATTGAGTAGTAATTTCAGTATTTAAAATTTTTATTTTTAAATTTTTTGAAACAATTATTATTCAATTTTCTTGTGATTAATAGTAAATTTTTTCAGTCTCGTGGTAACTCTCATAAAACCAAATCCATTACCATTTTTAATTTATAAAAAGGAGACAAAGAAAAGAAAGTGATGAAAAGTTGAAGATCATATTTTATGATAATTGAATTGACTGAAAAACATGACAGATTTGCGCAAAAGAGTACAAGGAAAGGTAATCAACGACAAGATTAAACAATAAATGGACAATGAGGCGTAGCTCATTAGTGTGATCATTGCTGTTGCACAAGTTTAGAACACCGGAAATTTATGTCAAATAAAATTATTCTTATGAGCAATATTAAATATAATTTGTTTAAGCTAAAGGGAACTTCATAAATAATTAAAAGGCTCACAAAAAAGTATTTTATAAATATTATACTGAAAACTATATAAAATATGTTCATCTTGTTGCATCTTTTAGAATCAAGATCTTGACTGTAGCCAAATATTACTTATACTATATCTAATATAATAATTAGTTTTCTTGCAGAATTTGTATTGTGCCTTCTTACAGGCATATACCATCATGCTCAATCATTTTTTTCTAACTGTTTTCACCATGTGAGATATTCCAAATTACAGCTGGAATTGATACTGTCTTGATAGATGAAGAGAGAGACATATATCTAACGGTGAAAAGTATTCTAATCTTAGAAAATCTCATAAACTTGATTTAAGCAAGAATCTACCACTCTCGTCTACACAAAGAATAACAATAATTAGTTGGAGTCCCATACAAGAAAGAAAGTTCTTGCTTAACACACGTATATGAAAGATACATGACGTAATAGTCTATATTATCATATTGAATGGCACTAGAAAAGGAGAAAAAAAGAAATATTTTATTTCATCCAATTGTGAGATGAATCGTTGTGTCATGTATCTTTCAAGAGCCTGAATCAAACAAGAATTTTTTCATTAAAAACGCTGCCTTTGAACAAGAAAAACTGTCGGGGATTGTACAAAAAATAACAACCAGCCTCCTACATCTCCATCCTACGACTTCCAAACAGAAACGGAAGCCCATGCTCTTGAAACCATTCAGGCATGTGGAACAATTCATGTAGCAGAGGTCTAACATCGGTCAGCTGAGAAAGATGCTTGAGGAGTGGAAGGAGGTCATCCAGAAACTTATCATATGGCCGCTCAGCAGAAAATCGAACGCATGGAATTCCATTTAGCGGTTGCAATAAGAAACTTCTTGGATTGTCGTCTACAATAACTGTTCGGCGTAGATTCTTCGACAGACAAGACAGATCCTTCACGTACTTCCAGTATTTCCTGTTTTAATGCAGCATAATTAACAAGTTTAGTACAAGGACACTACCATGTTTATCAAACCAAAAAAGGCAAGCGTATAGCAAAACGAGCCAACAAATTTAGTCAAAATGTAGATGAACAAATTTGGTCGTTTTTATTGTACACCTTTCACTGCTCTTATCAAATATATTTGATTAACTCTTATAATGAAACATAACCGATTTCAGTGCTCCACGAGACACATAAAATTCTAAGTGAAATTAGAAAGTTCATCGTCGGTTTCCATGGGATATATATGTCTATAAATGCTGTAGCTTTTATTTTTCCATTTCCTTTTTCTTTGTAATCAAACTATTAGAAGATGTTACTACTTTACAAAATGAAGGATATAAAAAGAGATGCTTTTGTTTTGTACATGTCTATAAAAGATACATATTACAATGGTTCATCTTATCATTAAATGGCATGAAAAGAAAGGAAAAATTCATCTCACAGTGGAAAACATTTTGTATCTTGTATTTTTCGTAAAACAGAGATAGATAAGAATTTTTTTAGAAAACAGTACTTACGTGCGAATTGTTGAAGACCGATAAAGTCGAAGACTAAATCGGTTCTCGACATCTATTCTGTCAACAAGCGGTCGAGCATATTCTGTGGGCATTGACAGAGTATCTTTCAACAAGATGAAAACAAATAACCAGTAAAGACGAAAATAATGAAATCGCGAATTAATAGGCAAACCTTCATTGCCAGCAGTGAACAGTACAATGTCTGCAAATTCGCTAACTTGTTTTATAAATTCTTCAAGTCCTGGACGCTCAAACACAGTAACATATTTGATCTTAGGTTTCCCTTCGAATTCCTTCAAAAGATCAAAATACTCAAATCAGAATTAGAGTGTTTGACATAAATGTTAGTAGAAAATCAAATAAATACAAATTCATTTGCAGGTATAAGAAACCTTGTCTGAAGATACATATTCAAACTCGAACCACTTCAATCCAGCTTCTGTAGCTTGGTTACGGAGAGAAACAGGCAAACTAGATGTCTCATATGCACGAACTAGAGTTTCATCCATGTCAAGAACGACCTACAGGTGCATGCGTCAATCATATATGTAATTATATGAATTTTCAAGTAAGTATATACAACCCTAAAACATGTTAAGCATACAAACATATAAATAACAAAAAATAATTTTATATACACTCGATTATATATTTGAAGCTAATTAATATGGGTAATTACTCATGTTAATAGATTGTTGAACTATATATACACATCGATGAAAATTAAGTTTTTTTTCGAAATTCAAACTGCCAAATCAATGTTATTATTGTGTCATAACAAGATAGAGCCTATCAAAGCCTTGAAATTGAAAGCACAGTCATGTAAATTTGTAATTGACTAATTCATAAAAAACAATAATTAATTAATTATGATATCATTATTTTATTTAATAACCATTCAACCTAACTATCACCTCAAATTTAATAAGAATATAATTTTTTAATTTGTTCTAAAGAGCCATATCATTTCGGGTTTCAATCATATAGAGTTTAAAATCATTTCGAGTTTCAGGTTTTAAGTTGCCTCAAGTTCAGACCAAATCGGGTTCAATTCAGATTTGGATCAAATTGAATTTAGATTATATTATTTTAATATTTTTTTTATACTCCGTTTTAAATTAAAGTCAAACCACAACAACAAGAACTATAATTAGTCTCAGCAGAAAACTAGATTACACTACCTAAACTAGTTTTAAATTAAGGATTAGAGATAGTATGATGTTCACTCTCTTTTCTGCGTGTTAAATGCTTTCTTCAAATAGGTTTAAAAAAGCTAAACTTTCTGTTTTTCGCGAAATTCATACAAAAGAATAACAAAAATCCAATATTTTACTAAATATAAATTCGATGAAGTACCATGTCAAAACCAAAATATTCGTTAACTTCATTGAAAAAAAAACAAGATACGATACGTACCGTGAGTTTCTCCACCTCGTCTTCGTCATCAGAATATATTCCGGCAGCGAGATCGATTGTCACCGGTGATTCCCTCTCTGACAACTCGACCGCCGGCAAAGGCTTTATACCATCAGTAGTAGAAGAAGAAGAGAGCAGCGGATGGCGAACTAGAGCTCTCAGGATCTGCACAAAGATCCGGAGGAAGAAAGCTAGCCAGTTCAATAGAGACCATACTTGCAGCGACCGAGGCGAGCAAGCCATCTCGGTCTGTGTCAACTCAGCCATGACCCAACAGTTCAACTGTTACGAAGTTAACAAGTTCGTTCGTTACTAGTTTACCCAAAAACTTGATAGTGGAAAGAAATTATGAATTTTTATGTGTAATACATATAACGTGGACACACTTAAATAAGTTATTTAGTTTCCTAGTTTGATGAAGTTTTCTATTCTAGTTCCAGCATGTTTATGTTTCCTATTTTTAATTGGTTTTATATTCTTAAGTTATAATAGGATTGTCCATCTAATACCTATTATACATAATAATACCAAAAGAAACTCCAATCTCTTATCTTAGCTGATCAAATTGTACTCGCTTAAACGTATCCCCTTCTTTTCTGTATCAGAATATTATTGTATCAGTTTATTTTTTTACTCGTTTTCTTGATTAGATCGAATCTAAAACTTTTAAAACTTTATTGATAAATTTAAAAAATTTATTGATAACAATATTTTTGAGTCTCATCTCATCTTGCCAATGAAATTCTTAAAATTTATCAGTGAAATGCTGAGTTAGTCTCAAAACTTGATTTTTCTAAAGTTCAAAGCTTTGGCGGCAAAAAAGCAACTCCCTGTTTTACAGACGAATAATGAGAGCATCGATTTGGGACGTTTACGTATTACGGCCTTTTCCTCATGTGGCCATTGCTTCCATGTCTAATTTTCTTTCGGATATCACATTGGAGTAATGAATAACCCTACTGTTTCAATTGCACAACACATGAACATGCAAATGCAAGTAGTAGATAATTGTCTATGCTTCTTACAGTCCAACAAGAGCAACACATTCAAGGGATGTCTAACTGCAAATAATTTTGATCACGAACAAATTTATAATAAAAAAATCTTTAAAAAAGACATAAAAATCCAACAAGGCTGCATACATATAAACAAAATTACATAAGAATCAATAGTTTCAACAAATCTAATACATTAATGGTATACCTATTTCGCTGAGTGATGGGGCAGCTAAATGCTTTCTGAAAAACCCTAATGGCTTTCATTGGGGCTCCAGCGTACAATCGAACACCATACAAAAGTCACAAGTCCCAGAAAAAGATGCTGCCCTTGAGCAAGAAAAACTATCTGTAGATTATACAAAGAATAACATGAGCCTTAAATTCATACACCTCCACCCTACAATGGCCAACCAGAAGCGGGAATTCCCTGCTTTTGAAACCATTCAGGCATGTGGAACCTTTCATATAGCAGAGGTCTAACATCTCTCTGCCGAGAAAGATGCTTGAGGAGTGGAAGGAGGACATCGAGAAGCTTAACAAGACACAAGAAAGCAGAACGAGTCAGTTAGTAAACTATCAACCTACTCAATCTAGATATTCAATCATTACTGAAACCTTGAAAATATAAATTGGTACCTGTGTATCATATGGCTGCCCAGCAGAAAATGGAATGCATGGAATTCCATTCAGTGGTTGCAATAAGAAACTGAACGGGTTGTTGTCTACAATAACTGTTCGACATAGATTCTTTGACAAACAGGACAGATCCTTCATGTGCTCCCGGTATTCCCTGTTGTTTTGCAGCATAAGATATTTCATATAAGGACATTACCATGTTTATCAAACATATCTGATTAACACTTATCGTAAACATAACCGATATCAGTGCGTGCTCCACAAGACAAAAAATTCTACGTGAAATTCAAAGGTTCACCGTTTCCATGGGATATCTAAATGCTGCAGGTTATTTTATTTTACCGTACTTTATTTTCCAATATCCTTTTTCTTTATAATTAACTACGGAAATTAATATACTTAAGATGTTACTTTGCAAGGAAAATTTTACTGACTTAGGTTGACTGCAAAAGGAAGAATACAGGAAGCAGTATTTACGTGCTAATTGTTGAAGGCCGATAAAGTCGAAGACTAAATCGGTTCTCCACATCTATTTTGTCAACAAGCGGTCTAGCATATCCTGTGAGCAATGACATAGTATCTTTCAAGAAGATGAAAACAAATAACAAGTAAGAAAGAATATAAAGAAATAGAAAATTAATAGGCAAACCTTCAAGACCAGCAGTAAACAGTACAAGATCTGCAAATTTGCTAAGTTGTTTTATAAACTCTTCGAGCCCTGGACGCTCAAAGACCGTAACATAATTGATCTTAGGTTTCCCTTCAAATTCCTTCAAACACCAAAATGCTCAAATCAGAATAGTGTCTCTGATATTAAATGTCAGAAAATCAAATAAACACAAATTCACTGTAAGAAACCTTGTCTAAAGATACACATTCCAACTCGAACCATTTCAATCCAGCTTCTGTAGCTTGATTACGTAGAGAAACAGGCAAACTAGATGTCTCATAGGCACATACTAGAGTTTCATCCAAGTCAAGAACGACCTGCAGGTGCATGTCTCAAACTCATAACATTTACAAGCAATCATATGGCGAACAAAGGGGAGAAAGATACATTTGAAAAGAAAAAAGAAGAAATTGAAAATTGTTATGACACCTTTTACAGTTTAGTTTTACATTTTCACTGGTTTGCGACATCTTACTTGAGTAATTTAGTTTGATATGTTTTGCCCTCATGGTTCTAAACTTTCTTAATAGAACTCCACATCCGAAGATCGCCCAGAGAGATTTAAAAGATTGAAAACCTATAGCAGATATTTTGTTGTTTAAATTCTGTAAATTTATATGAACTGCTAAAATTTAACTATTAAGTCAAAAAGTTTGTTACCTAATATAAATGCCATTTTTTAGCATTTCTAGTTCTATTTAAAGAAAACCTAATTTAATGGCAAATAAACCATCAAAGGTTTCTCTGAAGCAAATGTAAATACAAAAAAAAAGAAAGATAGACAAACACAGTTTAGAGCTCGAAACATAATGAATGAGCAGACTAAGCGTACATGTAGTATTTCATGCCATAGACTGAACGCATGAAGGCTCTTATTGGTAGAGAGGAAAAGTGGGGGGAAGGATGAGGGAGAGGATAGAAAAATAAAAAGATTGATTTTTTCATCATGCGTTTGGTAAAGATGATAGAAAAGTGAGAGGAAGAAGAAACTGACAAAATTTTAGCTTATTTTAGCTTCCTCTCCCAATCATCCAAATTTGGGAGGATTGTGATTTGTTCATGTGAGAAAAAAACACCAATCATCACACTCTTCTTTCCTCTCACTTCTCTTCTCTACCAAACAATAGAAAAATGCTCCAGTCTCCTCTCCTTCTTCCTTCCTCCCATTTTTCTTCTCTAGCCGAAAAGTGATGGCCCGCTAAAGAAATCATTGTATTATACTAGAGGACTGAAACTCTTTCTCTCTCAAATGAATAAATAAGAATAATATCATTCCCTAAAATACATTGATGACTAAGAAGAGCTGTTTATACACAAATACTCAAAAGCTCAACCCAAGTAATAGAGCATAGGAAAAAGATAAATTCTTAAGTCACCAACCAAAAAGGACTAGAAACACATTGAATTATGGGCTTTCCAAATTCCACCTTTAACGACGACCTCTCAAATTCTGCATCTCTCTCAACTCTTGACAAGGAAAAGTATGATTCTTTTTTTTTTTAGAATTAGGGAGGGGGGATTCGAACTTGGGACCTCTTTAGAGGAGATGTGGTTGCCAATGGGGCTATCCCCAAGCCACAACAAGGAACTTTATAATTAGTCTTAGCAGAAAACTAGATTACATGACCTAAACTAGTTTAAAATTAAAGCTTAGCTGAGTTGAGGAAGTAGATGTTCACTCTCTCTTCTGAGTGTTAAATGCTTTCTTCAGATAGCTTTTAACAAGCTATTTTTTTTATAAGCAAGCTAAATTTTAGCTACAGTCGACCAAGAAATCCACGCATAAGTAATCCGCTTAACATAACAAAAGGAAAATCGGTGAACTTAGCAAAAAAGTTCAACTGAATTAATACTTGCATTAAGCTAAAAACCACAAGATTACATCATATAACTACATAAACACACTTCTCTGTTTTTCAACAAAGCTAAATCCTTTCCCTTGAATAATTTCCACATAAAACCACAAGCGCTTCTCCATCATCCAATAGAGTACTTGAAGCCCACGAAAAAGAACCAATTTTCTTCTTTTTTTTCTCGAAATTCATAGAATTACTACAAAAATCCAATATTCGTCAATTAACTTCAATTGAAAAGAAACAAAAGATACGATACGTACCGTGAGCTTCTCGAGAAGCTCCTCGTCACCAGCACCGGAATATACTCCGGCGGCGATCTCCACTGTCTCCGGAGATTCCGTCTCCGAAAACTCGACCACCGGCAAGGGCTTGAAACCATCAGCAGTAGCATTAGAAGAAGAAGAAGAAGAGAGCAGCGGATGGTGACCTAGACCTTTCAGGATCTTCACAAAGATCTGGAATAAGAAAGATAGCCAGTTCAACAGAGTCCTCCATACTTGCAGCGACTGAGGCGAGTGCTCTACGTCGGCCTGGGTCAACTCATCCATGACCCGACCGATTCGAGATAACAAGAGAGAGAGAGAGGAGATTCTCGAGTTCCACTGGTACGATAGGATAGTTAACGTTCTCCCGGGAAATGATTTATTAATTTACCCAATCAAAAAATCAACTTGCTTTTATAAATTTTAACCTGTAATGCAAGTTCGAGTTTTTCGTATAAAAAAATTGATAAAGTTTTAATAAAATCTGAGTTAAATCATTTAAAATTTAAAATTTTATATAATTAATCTATAACATAAATTTTATTAAATTATAAAATTTGATTTTTAAATTATTATATTTTCAAAAAAATTATAAATTTTGTGTAAAAATTACATCTCACTCACCACTGGATTATATATATATTTCTCTTCTAATATCTTTTAATATATAGTGAAATTGATTTTTTACCATTTAATGAATTTTTCAAAGAATTACGAATGAAGCTTATTTGTGTTATTAATGATTTTTTTCAAGGAGTTACCAATGGAATTTATTAAAAAAAAAAGAGTAAAAACTTGTTTTCACCGCCAAATGTTTCCGCCTTCTATTTATAAATGTAGATATGAACTAAAAAAATATGTTAAACTTTAAAATCAACTTATTTGTATATAATAATTTAGCATAAATAATATAATCAACGGTAATTTATGTATATCCTAAATAGGAATTTTAATTAATAGAGTGATCTGAGTAAAAATTCATTGTCGAATAAGAGAACGATACATGACCTGATCAAGGCAAAAATGTCATGTCACTGGGATAAAACAGTAATTACTACGTCAAGATATTTGGTTCAATCTCAATCATCCAAATTAATGATCTATATCGTCAAGCTTAACGGTTTCCTAATTAGCTTGAACTTCTTTTCATTAAAAGAAAGAGTTTTATAAAGCATTTTTTATGCGAACAATTTCACTGTTAAACTCCCTTTACAGCGTAAGTCTTTAGGGCCCGTTTGGTTCACAAACATGATTATAGTGTGATAGGACTAAAATTAACATGAGATAAAATAAAAAGAAATTAAATAGGTAATACTTTAATTTTATGTTTAGTTTATGAGATTTATGGATTGAGATAAAGCGGAATAAAAAGTCTAAGAATCTAAATATCATAGCACCATTCATCATCCTTAATAATCTCCAATTTCTTCACAAACTTTAAAATTTAATTATTATTATTACTCAAATTTTTACTTTAAATATTATCATTATAATAATTATTATTTTATTTTTATAATTATTATTATAATAATATTTATTATTAAATTATTATTTTTATCATCATAATTATAATAATTATTGTTATAATTACAAAATTCAACATCGCTAAGAACTCAAGACCTATCAGAGTTGGCGTAAGAAAGACCGTAGTGCGTGCTTTACTACACTAAGCAACATGCATAACGATTTGATTGGCGAGTTTGAGATGTGCTAGATAGCACATGAGGTGTGGAAGGCCCTGAAAACCAAGTATGGTGTGAAGACGTTGACCAAGCTGAGGGAGTTGAACATTAAATTTGACTCGTACAAGAAGCCTAATCATACTATGAGGCATCATCTGAGGATTATGTTAACCATGATTCGTGAGTTTAAGTCAGTTGGTAATGTCTTAACAAATGCAAGCAATGATTCGTTCACTTTTAACTCTTAGGAGCACACCAAAGCAAACATGACTCACAAATAGAATATGAGAACTTTTGAGGACATCTCACATCATCTAGCTCACATAAGGCATATATCCCAAAGCGCAAAAGAGTTGGACCTACCCAAGATAAGCAAATTGTTGCTGGGCCAATGCCTAAGAAAGCAAGGTTCAATAAGACTAAGACAAGCAAGCGAGCTAGAAAAAAGGACTAGGCCAAAGTTAAGTGTTATAATTGTGGCGAGTTAGGACATTTTGATCGTGAGTGTACCAAGCAGACAAAGGTACACCCTAACTTAGATTCTCATTTTGATTGCTTTGTGATTAGTCATGATAATGTTGCTCATTCTTTTCCTTTGTGGACTGTGGATTCGAGAGCAATATCCACCTAACAAGGACCAGAGTTGGGTTTGTGGAGTAACATTGAATCCCACGAAGAAGTAGAAAGTAAAAGAGTCGATATGGGGAATGATACTAGCGTATGGATGCATGGTATGGGTGCATGATATTGACACTTACAAGCTAGAGATAGTCACCCCTTTTCTTCATGATGTTAAATACTCATGAGATCATACCAAACTTGTTAGTTATCACCATGATGGAACTTGCTTTTAGTTTTGATTTTGAGGGAAACTATGTTGAGATTTATTTGGGAACTACTTATTATGGTTGTGGTTTTATTAATAATCGTTTGATGACGTCAGTAATTGTTTTTCTTTATCTGTTTCTTGTAATAATGTTTCCAATGATTTAGTTAAATGGCATGCTAGACTAGGGCACAATGAGCAAGACATGATGGCTAGGTTAGCTAGAGAAGGCATACTAAGCCGACTCACTAAAGTCAATTGGCCTATTTGTGAGCAATGTCTTGCTGGAAAAAACAATCAGAAAAACCATTTGGCAAAGCCAAAACGGCATCTATACCATTGCAATTAATACACTTAGATATTTGTGGTCCAATCAATGTGAGGATAAGGAATAATTCGTCCTATTTTATCACCCTTATAGATGACACGCTTTGGTCTTGTTTATCTTATCTTCCATAAGTTAGATTTATTAGATTACTTCAGACTATATATTAAGTTGGTTGAAAATCTTTAAAAAAAAATGCATTAAAGCTTTAAAAACATATCGAGACAGCGAGTTTTTATTTGATTAGTTTAAGGAGCCCTATGAGGAAAAAGGAATGATAAGACAATTGATCATTCTTGGAACTCCACAGCAAAATGGCGTGATAGGGGAGGAAAAAATAGAAAACTTTTGAAAATTGTTAGATCTATGATGGTGTAGGCTAACTTTCCTATCTCTTATTGAGGAGATACACGTTTAACTACTATTTACATACTCAACTGTGTGCCCTCAATATTAGTCTTTTCCACCCCATATGAGTTATGAACAAGAGAAAAACCTTATTTAGGTAATTTGCAACAATGGGGATCGGTAGCTTTTGTGCACACCAATAACCGTAAGTATGAGAAATTAAGTCCTAGAATAAATAAGTGCATCTTTGTTAGGTACTCTGAACATTCTAAGGGTTATGTGTTCATAGGTGAGCATCCAGACGGAAGTGTGACTGAAATTGCATATTTCTTAAAGAACAGTTTCTCTAGCAAAGGTGAGGTGAAAAAAATATAGAACTTTATGAGATGGAGGATCCAGATGACGGCACACCAACCTCCTGAGAATTGTGGGAAACACTTACCTACAGGTGGATTAGTTCTACTAGATAAGGATTCTCTAAAACCTCAACTGTGAATGATCAATCATGGAAACATCCCTCGTTGTCACTTTAAGATTAAGGGGGATATTTTCATGATCGCTCCACAGGATGATGAAGAGCCTAAGACAATGTAAGAGGCTTTCTCATCTGCTACTAGATAAGAGTGGATTAATGCAATGAAGACCAACCATGTCTGGGACTTGGTTGACCTACCACCAGGGTATAAGATCATTGGAAACAAATGGGTTCTAAAAGTCAAACGGAAGGTGGATGGTTACGTCGAGAGATATAAGGTTTGCCTTGTGGTGAAAGGTTACACCCAACATGAAGGTGCAAACTACGAGGAAACCTTTTCACGAGTAGTAAGGTTTCCCTTGATTCGCCTTATTCTTGCCATTGTAGCTCATTTGGATTTGGAACTCTCCCGAATGGATGATAAAACAATATTTCTTAATGGAAAACTAGATGAGAAGATCTATATAGATTAACCTAAAGGCTTTTTGGTAAAAGGTCAAGAGCACAAAATTCGCAAGCTCCAAAGATCAATTTATGGCCTAAAGCAATCATCCAGACAATGGTACCTTACATTCCACCAAGCTATTATTTATAATAGGTTTACGATAATTGAATATGATCATTAAAAGTATGTCAACAGTCTAAGATTGGCTCACTCACACGAGTAATTGCCTTTGACGCTTAAGTAGGAGGCAGAGATGGAACTTGTTGCATTATAACGCTTAGAAAGTAAGATAAATGCATTAGATGTTACGAAAGCAAACGAATTCTAATAAGTCACCTTGGTCTGGGACCGATACAAGGTCTATTACTATAAAAAGCAAAAAATAAAAAAAATAAACATTAAAGACCGATAACGGATTTACCCCACTATTCACTGTATCATTCCAAGAGTTTTGGCTACTGACCAAGCAACATGTATCTCATTCTTCTACCATTTTCTTTATTCACAAAAAGAAATCCTTGTTAGAATTCAGACTCAATCGTCAGAGAGTCTCTAGAAAAATCAAATTTCGAACGAATTTTTAGTTTTAGGTTCTAATTGTGAGACTGTCCGATTTCAGAGCATAATTTATGCCCTTTAGAAAAATCAATCCAAATATATTGGATTCACATGAAGGAAGAAATATTAAGAGAAATATGTGTTACCTTTTAATAACATGTAGCCTTTAATATTAAGAATGCAATGTTACTGCTCCCTCTATCTTATAATAATTATACTCGTTTCTATTTTGAGACGTCCCAAAATAACCGTCCTCAATCAAAAATCAAATATTTTTATCATCATTCTTTCAGGAATACCATTTACTATTGTTCCAATTACTTAAGTGATTCGCATCTAGTTAATGTATATTTTTAATCTTTAAGTGGTAAAAGTGATATTTTATATCCATCTAGAATAGTTCAAATATAATTAATGTAGTTTCTTAATATTTGGACCCATCCAAATATGACAATTGTTATGGGACAAAGGAAATTCATGTTGAGGGCACATATATGGCAAAGAGCAACCGATTTCTCTCAATTTAAATTCATACATTTTAATTGCATGGTTGGTTTTAATATCAATTAAAACCATTAAAAAAACAAAAGAAAAATTAGAACACTAAGTTCATACAATACTATGTCAGCATAGTTACCACATAGGATCATTTTGAAGTGAAGATCATGTATGAGTATGATTCATGATTAATTTGTTTGAAAGGTACATACAAAACTAAGTTTTTGCTTGACCATCCTAACTTTGTCATCTTGAGGAAAGACTAGTTTGTCATAAACAACCAAGCTTGCAAAGGGTTGGTCAAGTTGAGTTTTGTGAAAATGATCCTTTATGATGTATACCAAATAGTATCTAGTTTGTTGGTTTGTGTGCATCATTCTTTAACTTGTTGCTCCTATATGTTTAATGCCTTTTGAGGATATATAGTTCATTTCATTGTGAACCAAACTTTATCCAAATCTATTTCGAATTCTGAAATTGTAGGATAAGGGTCTTTTAATGATTTCAATAAATGAGTTTCTCCTTCTGGAAAGATTGAGAGATGTATGTGTATAAAATGCGAGTATTATTAAGATATAAATTGAGAGGTATTTTTATGCTTTATTGATTTTAAAAAAAAGATATGTTAAATTTTTTTTTATAAATTAATGAGATAAGACATTTTTATGTTTAATTTTTTTATATCAAATGTAAAATTAAAATGAAATCATTTTATTTTATCATCCTCTTAATTCAATGTACCAAAGGAGTACCAATTGCAAGCACAAGTGTTATGTATGTACTATGTTGGTTGTAATTTTTCTTTTACCACCTAATGTAATGTTTTATTAAAAAAAATGTACTAAAGGAGGACATGATTTTCCTAGTTCATTTCATTGTAAACCAAACTTTATCCAAATCTACCTCGAATTTTGAGATTGTGGGATAAGGGTCTTTTAATGATTGCAGTAAATGGTTTTCTCCTTCGAAAAAGATTGGGAGATGTATGAGTATAAAATGTGAGTATTATTAAGATATAAATTGAGAGATATTTTTATGCTTTATTGATCTTAAAAAAAAGATATATTGAAATTGTTTTTATAAATTAACGAGATAGGACATTTTTATGTTTAATTTTTTTATATATTAAATGTAAAATTAAAATGAAATCATATTATTTTATCATCCTCTTAATTCGACGTACCAAAGAAGTACCAATTGCAAGCACAACTGTGATGTATGCATCATGTTGGTCATATTTTTTTTTTTTAACTACCAAATGTATTATTTTATCACCGAATGTAATGTTTTACTCAAAAATTGTATTGTTTTATCAATTGTGATTAAAATTATCCAGCGAAGTATGGTGTTTCATTTTTAAATAAGTCATGTCAGTACCTCCTAAAATAAATACATTTGAGTAGATGAGATGAACTGACAAATGAGATGCAATTTACCAAAGAAGATGTTGGGTTGTGCAGTGAATGCATGCAGGTGGCGACTTAACATGGGTACCACCAACAGTAAAATCGCTGGTTCAGTGATAAATTCAGTGAGACATCCCTGGAGTTTTGTTCTATAGTTAACTGCTCTGGCTTTCTTCTCTGGTACTAATAATAATAAATATGATTGAGGAAACAGGTGGGGAATACTTTCGCACAATTATGAGATCTTGTTTAGTCTTGTCTATGGGAGATGCTTGGAAAGAAAAAATTGTACACCTTCCGATTATAAAAATCTCTGTTCTTTTATCACTGGACAGTGAGAGATGCCTTCAGTCCTTGTATTTTTTATGGATCGAGACTAAACAAAAAATACTCAATATATAGAGAAAGGATGATACTTCTCGTGAAAAAGTTTGATATATCCTCAGGTTGGTCTAGTTTATGAAAAGTTACAAGCAACTTTGTAGAAGAAAATACATGTGAATCTGTGGCATTAGAGATTGAGAGATAAGAAAATAGAGATGGTTATCTTCCATTTGTAGTCCATAAACTCAATGGACCGGCCTCAGAAGAACCAAAAAAAAAAAAAGAGCTTGTAATTTCACATGATCTTTTCAACATTAGTGATGAGCATACTAATCGAAATAGACAGATAGACATGCCCATTATCATTTGTTGTTTGGCATGTGATTCTCAACAAACTTTGCATCAATGTCTACACTAGATTCTGCAATCATAGCAGTGACAATTCAAACAAGGCATCCATAGCTTTATAGTTTATACCGACGGTTATTCCTGGATTTTGAAATATTCTCACAAGACAGCATGGAAGAGAATGCATTGTCGTACAGGAAATATCAGTTGAAGAAAAAAATAACAATGTTTCTTGAAGCATTGCCACGGTTTCTAGCAGCAGCAGCAGCATGTTCCACAAGAACGTATTGAAAATTAAGCAGAACATCAAATCCTGGTAGGTGAAAGGAAAAATGCAACTACTTCAGGATAGTAGTGGATGCATAAGCATTTCTAAAGAAGCAATCTAATGGATAATGTGATGGAAACTACATTTGATCACGAAGCTCAATAAAAGAAACATTAGCCTCATTGGAAACAAAAAACCAAATCAATGCATTGGTCATTTTATTGTACCTCTTACTCAATCAAAAGTACCCCATGCCTTACAAGCCCCCACCAAAAGGAGGAAAAAATGGGAGTAATTTTTGTACAGAACAATTACATTTATCCGGTGTAACAAGACTGCTGTAGTCCATATACATAAAACAAACAAAAATGAATTTGGAAATGCATTCCAGTCTTGTCCTCGCAAAAAGCTACGCTTCTCAGAAGAAATTTCGAAATGCATAATCGTAAAAATGAGTTTGGTCACTCTTCTAGCAGCTCAGGGAGAACAGGACTAGTACGAATGTGAAAGCCATGGGTGCTCTAGTGCCTCCCTTGCTGTCAGACGCCTCTGGGGATTGATCGCAAGCAAATTTCTAACGAAGTCAATAAACCCAACATCAGAAACTTGAAGATGATGCTCCAACGAGGACTCCTCAGGAATTATGTATTCTAGCTGGTCCGTCTCCTGGACAAAAAGCCACAAAGCCACATGAGTTCATCAGGAGTTGCATGAATTTTAATAAACATCATTTCAAATTCACCCCTGAAATCAAACAAGTTAATTAATGATTGGTATTTTCTCCTTCCAATATTTTCTTTAGAAGAAACTGAAAAGGAAAAAAGCAATTGCATAATACACATTAATATCTGCTTTCAAACTTTTTGTTGTGAGAGAATATCAAATATGGGAAACAAACCTCATTTACATGATAGAGATCATATTCTTCTGTGAAGTACTTGTAGGTCTCCTGCCCCCTCCCCAATATCTCCAGATCAATCGGACCAAGCATCCCAATCATTCGAGCAAGGATCATTACTACTGCATCATTTGGAAACAGCACCTGTGAGGACAAAAAAACTTGGAATAAATCAAAGATCAAAATTTTTCATAAGGAATGATTCCTCAAGTATAGCGGCAGCAAACAAACATCAAGTTTAAACTTGAAAGGTTACAAACAAAGTTTGAAATTTGACCAAAAATCAACTCCCCAAGGAGGAAAAATAATCAATATCAATGCCAAACTAAGACATACTTCTCCAGAGCATAGCTCCGCTAGGATGCAGCCAAGAGACCACAAATCGATCTTTTCATCATATGGGAGGCCTAGAATTACTTCAGGGGCTCTATATGAACGAGATTGTACGTATAGGCACAGGTTGTCAGTCAGAAAGCAACTGCTTCCAAGATCAATTATCTTTATCTCGCACCTCCTGTAACTCTTAATCAGAATATTCTCAGGCTTAAGGTCACAGTGAATAATTCCCAAAATATGTAAGTATTCCAGTGCCTCCAAACATTGTCGAGTTATCACCTATGCGAAAAATCGAACAAAAACACATTATTATGCTTTATGCTGGCTGTCTTAATTCTTTCCTTTTAGAGGAAAAAATAGCAGATATAGCAAAATTTTATATAATGGGTCCATAAATTTCTTAACTTTAGTAGAAAGTAGAAAATCTAAATTACCTTCACCAACGGAACTAAAGAACCAAGGTACAGTTACGGATCACAAACATTCAAGACAGTACAGCAGTAAAACTAGTTTCCTTTTAAATAGAAAAAATTAAAGAATCAGAAAGAGAGTACCACCAAGCCAGTAGGAAAAATTGAACAAACCTGCAACCTGCTTAGGGTAAAATAAGTTTCCCCACCAGATTCTTGATTAAACTTCTGAAATTCATACAAGTTAGCCCGAAGGAGTTCACAAACAATGAAGAGATGTTCCTGTAAGGTTGTAAAAGCAGAAACCACTTAGAACGCCACGAGTTGACAATTAAAGCATTCCTTGTCAATCGTTTTCCATTATCATGTCAAGAGAGTGACATCTTAGCATACTAATCTAATGCTGTAATCACTATCTATGTTTTATAAGCTTTGCATTTATAAAAGAATCATACTGGTTTAAAGTCTAACCTGAAAAGATATTACGTGATCAATTTTAGTGAACAATTTTGAATAACAAGTAGTCACAAAGTGGGAATAAAATTTTGGATATCCCAAAAAAATGAGATTGTTATAATGAACAACCACGAGGCCCATGTATCATGCCAAAAGATCATTATCTCAATTTAATGAAGACAAACCCAAGAGTTGAAGTGATACGAGGTGATGATTAGTTAAAACTTAAAATGTTAAGCATCTTATAGCGTATCTTTGATCTAATACGGTGAAATCAATTGAAAGAGGAAAAATCATGGATGCATGTTCCAAACAATAACAGAAAGATGGCAACTGCAAAGATTCTCTTTAAACCATTTCCAAAATGTTAACAAAGAGTCAACTACATGCAATACTAATGGTGACTATATGATACACGAAATCAATACCCTATACATTACCTATACAAATTTTCTTCTCTACTGGCAATTACAAGAGAGTTTGAACTACGAGAATGCCAGATCTTACAAAAACATAGAATAATTGGGAAAACAGAGTTGTTTTTTTCTTTTCTGAAATTATGAGTGATATTTGAGAATTATGACCTCCTTTTCTAGGAGCAACTCTTCCAGGGGACAAGTAGATAGTTCGAGTATAATCTATATGTTAAAATAGGTTGAAAGTTAGCCACCTAACTTCCTTAAAACTTACCTGGTGATAAAAGTAGTCATACAGACGCAAAATGTGCCGTTGATCAGCAGGATCATGCTTGTTGACATGCTTTAAAAGTTTAATTTCATCTAAACTCTGATCAAAAAAATCTTTATCGTTTTTAATGATCTTCAGGCAAACATCCATTTCAGTGTGAAGATCACGCGCCTGAACAACCTTACTAAAAGCAGCTGAACCAAGGTATTCTGTTACATAATATCTGCCTGCAATGACAGTGTTTAGCACAATAGGCAGATCCTTGTTCTCTTCAAATCCAGTCCTGTAGATAGCATAATATATGAGTGTACTGATTGCAACATATCTACCTGCAATGCACAAGCTTCAAATCTCTATCAAAAAAAAGAACTAACAGTACAAATATTTCAATGACAACAAGACCCAGTTGATGCTCAAAAAGTTGACTCTCTATAGAAGGTAAGCTTTGTCCCTTCAAAATGAGATGAGTAGACAAGTAATCTATTATAATAAGTGACAACTCACGTGAGTTAACCGTTTCAAGATTTGCAACAATTTTCTTAAATTATATCATTAAGTCCTAGAAATATTAAACTAGCTTACCCGACTTTCAAGCCAAAATACGGACCATAATAGAACAAAGAGTTTAGCAAGTAGACTATGCCCAACAAACCTGTTCTTTCTGTGGATGATTCGCAGATTGAATACTTCATATTCATCCTCATTAGTACTGTACATCTGAAGCTCATCAACGGTATTCGCCTCTTCATCTGCAGCAGCCTTGGGCTCATTGAATTCTCCATTTGGTTCACCATCTCCATCTTCATAAGCATCAATTCCATTTGGCCCTATTTCTTTCTCAGAAACCTTAACATGCAAGTCAGAGGCACCTTTAAACCCTTCAATACCATTGTTTCTGGAACCCATTTTAATAGAGTGGTTAGAATTTTTGTGAATACTATGTTCAGGAGTTATATCATAAGCAGTGGCACCGTCCACGTTCTGAAAATGATTGAAATCAGTTTCTTTTGAGCTCAGGCAGCTGTAATCCACAGGGAGCCCATCATAAAACTCTCTTGATCCTGCACAACATTTGCAAAGGGGTTTTGAACAGCCATAAGCAGTGCAATTCAGCTCCCCCTCCATGCCTCCTTTAAGCTGGGTATTTCTATCAAATTGATAATAGTTCTTCAAGTCAACTTCACTATCATCATCCATAGGGACCATATTAAAAAGACATGGCTTGTCCAGATAATTAATGTCTGCTTCTGTTTGAAATCCTTCATATTTATCATATAAAGCCAGTGTATTTTCAACTTGCTTCTCTGTCTCTGAAGTCATGATGAACTTATCCTCACTCGGACAGCCAAAGAAATCCGACCCCCCAAAGACAGGAGTCAGAAAATAATCTTCATCTTTCTCATCATACCAGTACAAGTCATTTTGCTCAGGATAATCACGAGCTGTGCCGAATTGAGATAATCTATCAGATGAAGCATCAGAATCCACTAGAGATGCAGAACGACGCCCATATGGATTCGTGAATTCTGCATAATTGAAAAAGAATCAGAGAAGCTCATCTACAAACCCAAAGTAACAAAGAAATATGATAACAGAAAACCAGAAAAGCCACAGCAAAAAAGAAAGGGTTCATTGTAAATTATGAAAGTATTTGGAGGGCACTGACTCCTTGACTAGTTGATACTCTTACTCAGAAATATTAGCGAAAAAGCACAGCAAAAAACAATATATATAATATTTCTGGTACTTGTATGGTGATGGAGGTCCATGATTCAACATATAAAGAACTTCTTTCATGAGTATAGCAAAGAAAGTAGCGAATGAAGGGATAAAGATAATGGCAAAAAAGGGATTCTATTGCCATAGGTTATACTGAAGTTGAAACCACAATAAAACAAGAGCCAAGATTACCATCAAATTGTGCATATTAACTTAAATAAGTGGTAGTTTAGATGCACATTTACGTAGAATCAAATAGTAGAAGTAAATTTTCCATCATTTGAGAAGAAAAAAAAGATAAATCAGAAAATGGTCTATAATCATTAACACAATATAGTAAGCTTCCTGGTTCCAGCCATAATTGATTGTGAAAATACTACACAGACCACAGCAATGCAGTTTGGACAAAAAAGATTTCAATAGGAAAATTAATGAATTCTGGAATCACATGACAAAATTGTGAATCTGTGATAAACAGTCAATACTAAGATTGATCATGATACAGAGAAGTAAACATCTCCTACTCCAGCCTAAAATTTTACAATTAAACTTAAACAGAACATCAATCAAAACCCTCCTCTGATCAAACAAAATTTCCATGATTCAGCACCAGAAAAGGGGAAAAAATTCACTAAACTAAATTGATTAACACACTATAAAGGTGATCAAAACGTTAAATAGATAACAAAAAAATGATCAAGCGAACTCAGAATGATCAACTAAACTTAAACTTTGATCAAAACCAATGAAAAAGTAATACACAGCGACCAGTTAAAAAGTCAAAAATAGAAGTATACCTGAAGAACAAACACCAGTAGTAGAGGAACCCAAGCTAACAAACTCATCATCTGAAGAATCATCACAACTCGATCTTGACTCTTCAGCATCAGCAGCATCCATCTCAGTTAGCCGGAGATTCCCCGGAATCCTTACCGGCGGCGGCATGGAGAACAAGAACTTCTCGAAATCGAAAGAACCCAGTTCGCGTTCGCTTCTCTCATTCATGTCCTCTTTGAGAGCAGACTCTGCCTCTGATAGCCCATTTTTCCTCAAGAACTCTAGCACTGCTTCCACTTCTGAGGAGACCGCCATGAATGTAAGAATTCAAAATTGGAGTAAGAATAAGAAGAGGAGCAATAGAAAGTCCAGAGAGAGAGGTTTGATGATGTAAATTGTGTAAAATTGGAGGGTCAAAAGTGAAAAGCAAACATATGGACTGTTTCATGCTTTGCATGTCTATCTTTAAGGTTCTATCTTTCTCTCTCTTTGTTTTCCTGGGTGCGCTGTAAGCCAAAGGAGTACGATGTGGTGTTTGTCTTACCAACTTTGAAAAAGAAATTGAAGTTTGGGTTTTGGTTGGGTTTTAGCCCTTGTGGGGCCGTGAACACGTGGACCGATCTCTTGTGTACACGTGGATGGTTTTGATGATCTGGGTAAGTTTTTATTTATTTTTTGTTTTAATGATCTGAGTATTTCTTGGTTCCTTGTTTTCATCTGTTTTTTTGGTGGCAAGTCAAGTGATCGTTTGTGGGGACCATTTCAACTCTTTCTTTTTTCTTGGTCCACCTTCCACTTTCGATCTTCCAGAATGTGTGTTTTTCTTCTCTCTCTTTTATTATTGGTAGATATTTCCTTTTTCATGTCTTAATTGGTTTTGCCCTTTTCAACATTTCGGTTTTACCACGCAATGATTGAGAGGGACAAAAGGCTCAATTTCTATTAGTGCAATATTTAATCGTTGCCTTCCATTTGGTTCGAAATTGAATTGGAATGTAATGAAACTGAAATTGCTGCCAAATACTAAATATGGAGTAAGATTTAGGTTAGAATTGAATGATAATAAATAGTCTTTTGTAGGGTCATTTATTATCAAAACGTGTTAGATAAATATTTTTATCGGATTAAAAAGTTTAATTTAATTTACTTTTTTTGTTGGTTTTTTACTCAATTATTGTGTTGATTGAATAATCTATATTATTGATATCCAAAAATATATGTTCGGCTAAACTCTAATTTTTTTGTTACATTTATTTTTAAAGTTGATAAAATAAATACTTGATTAATGTCAGAACAAAAATGAAAGAGAAAAAATTAACGTTGTAACAAAATAAGAATAAATGACGAACGGAATGATTAAATGTGTGGAGATATTGCAAGCTTAAAAAAAAAAATACAGTTTGAGGTGAAAAGATAATTTTAAATGATAGATATAACTACAACAGTGTAAGTGGAACTACATACTCTTGAAATTTAGGATTCCGAAAATTTGTCAATTTAAACCAAATTAACCCGATTGAAATTGAAGGAGAATGGAATGTGCAATTCCCCAACCAAATTTGGTTTACAAGAAATTTGAAATTTGTATGTCATCGCAAGAAAATTGTTTTTCTATTTATTTGATATTAAAAGAGTAAATTGCATCAAATGTTTTGAAATATTGTTTCTAAATTATGAATTTGGTATCAAAAGTTCTTAAACTTTCAATTAATTGCAATGCAATCATCTTCATCAATATAATGTTTATTTTTCACTTTGAAATAGTTGAATACACTAAATAAAAGTTCCAATAAACTTTATAAATCATTGGAGATCATTCAAATATTTTTTAGAATTTTTTACTTGCATGCTATTTTTTGTGATTTATCAATATTTAATAGTTAAAAATAAAGAAAAATTTGATTTCGTTAGCAAAAAACTTCTTATATTTTTCCTCACATTAGAACACATTTATCTTTACATGTGTTAAAAAAAATCATGATCAAATTTTTTTGTATTAATAAGTTTTTTAAGACAAATTTTTCAATAAATAATGCATAAAAGGGTTACATTGTAACTAATTGAAAGTTTGAGGATCTTTGATGTCAAATTCGTAGTTTAAGAATCTAAGTGCTAGAGGTCAATAATTCAAAAACCTCTGATGCAACTACCTTATATTAGAAAGACGATAATTCAATATTTTTGAAGGGTGAAGGGAAATTGAATCCCTGCCCAAGGGATTAAGGTGAAGTGTTCCTATCGTTGCGTTATAGTGCAAGTTTTTGATATTTTGATATCATTTGAGAGAATTTATGAAATAAATTTTTTTTTATAAACAAACATTAGATCAAACTTTTAAAAAATATAATTTTAAAAATAATTTAAATAAAAAATAGTTTTTAAAAAACTGAATTTGTGTCAATTTACAACTTTTAGTTATACTATTGTTTTATAAAAATTATTTTATAAATTATAAATTAAAATTTATGCAAATGTATAGAATAATAATGAATGAGATATCGTATTATTTTTTAGGCAATGCATGCAAATTTAGGTGATATATATATTTTTTGGTACAAAATTTAGGTGATATTTTAAAAGACGTGAAAAGAAGTTGCTAAAGAACAGAACAATGCTTCTTCGTTATCCTTCGGTTGGTATACATAGGAGGCATCGACAATCTATAATTAATATAAGAGATAATATTAAGGATCATAAAATAATATAGAAAGTGTAGTGGGGTCCTGTGTTCATTTTACTGGTGCAGCCAACTTTTCATGGGGTCATGAACTATAATTAACAATTTAACACCACCCAGCCCACACCATAATGTTGTTTCTGCATGAATACTGTGACAAACGCAGCTTTTCACTTTCTAGCTTCGTTTCCATGTGACCAGGTTAAAGGATACATGATTCATATAATTTTTCCTCTTTTTCTTCCTTTTTAAAATTATTGCTCTCTTTTTTCTACTTTTCCTTTTTCCATCTGAAGGGTGATGAGTTTTGGGTTTGAAATTTGAATCAAAGTTCGAATGCCCATTAGTGTCAGTCCATTAGTGGCTTCATTTTAAATTATGGGTATAATTGGTTGTACTTGGCTTCTTGTTACATTGTTGCTAAATGAGCACTATAATGTTGGATTATCATTATAGTGATTTTAGTTTTATAAAATCGGGCAAGTAAATTTTATCCAATAAAAAATAGTACAAGAATTCATATATTATTAATAAATGATTTTGTATTTTGAGCTCGTACATATCTTGTTTAATTAATGTGGGTCAACAGTTAGTATAAGTCTTAGTTTAATATTGGACTTTTAGTAATTAGGGTTATTAATGTGTATCTAAACAGATTAGATCCAATTTTTACTCTCAATACATCAGAATATGCATTTTTCTATCAATTTGAGAAAGGTATATGTTGTAGGAATACAAAGATAGAGACATAATCCTAATCAAGTTTCCACTAGGTAATTCAAGTTTTCGTTATAACGATGACTCAATCAAGTATTATTTATATTTATTTAGCTTACAAATTTAACATGCTTAAAATAATTTTAGCAATTTGACCGTGCGTAGCCTTATCAAACACACTTATTTTTTTATAAGAGTATTTTTTTTTATTGATAAAATGGTATTACATTTAAGTTTGTGCGCATCGTATTATGTCCAGTTCTTTGAACAAATTGAAAACATATCATCTATATCCAATTTAAAAAATTCACAAAAAAAATTCATGGATTTCACTGAATCAAATTCGATTTACATCATCTGCACAATGAAAAGAAAAGAAAAACTTAAACAGAAATAACTTATTATAATGGGCTTCTAATTTTTTTTCTTCTAATATATAACATGATTCCCCACTAACCATGTTTAGACTTTAGAGGCATTTTTGAAAGCTATCTTACATTTTGCACATTTTTTTAAAGCTGCATACGAAAACCATGACGAAAATTGATGGTTCCCAAGTCAATTCAAAAGGAAGACTAACAATCTCTTTGCTAATAAATTAGGTGATGATAGTTACAAACCTCCAATATAAAATGCAAATTTATTAACATTCGTTTAGACAGTTTGGACAGATATTTTACTTAATAACCAAGATTATTAGGGCATGTTTGGATAGGGTTTTGAAAATTGTTTTCAGTTAACTGAAAACAGTTTTCAAAAACTATTTTCTATGTTTGGCAAACAGTTTTTAAAAATAATTTTCTAAAATTGTTTTCAAAAATTGTTTTCTAAAAACTCCAAATTGGTGTTTTCTGACATAATTTTCAAAAAATAGCCCTAAAATCAGTGTTCACTTCTCTGTTTCATTCTTCCTCAATGGCATATAAAAAATATTAAAATTTTGAAAATAAAATAATATTAATTATTTTTAAGTATTTAGTAAATATGAGAAACAAAATTATAGATTTTAAATTTAAACTCAAAATAAAAATAATTACAAGGTACATCGAAACAGTTTTTAAAATAAGATTATCCAAACATATTTTCTTCAGAAAACTACTTTCAGTTTTCATTTTCGAAAACTTAAAAACAAAAAACTGTTACCCAAACATGCCATTCATTTTCTCTTTTCTTAAATTTTATTATTTGAAGGTTAATTTTCGTTAAATATTGTTGAATATGTGTATAACCTGATCTACTTATTTCTAATAAGAATTATAAAATAAAATGATAAAAATACAAGTATGACTATCGCCTATATATGTATAAGATATAAGGTAATTTTGAACGATTTAGGTTACTTTGTTTTAAGTTGGATTTAATACAAACCCAAGACAAGACCTATATGTAAAGATATATGATTAAAAAGAAAATGGTTTCTTGTAACACAAACCTTTAAACTATGAACATGTAGTATTTAACTTTTCGAACTATTAATTTGACATACGAGGTTTTTGAACTATGAATTAGTAGCAAACAATCCATTAAATCTATTTTCCGATGAAATACTTAATGGAAATACAACAAGTGGGGATTTTTTCATTTAATTATTACTACATGATGAATGTTTGCTTCAAAAATTGAATCTAGGCAAATAATTGAAACAATATAATTTTTTTTTAAATTCCTCACTTGAATAAGTTTCTTATCAGAAAAATAGATTTAAAGAATTGATTGTTATTAATTCATAATTCAATGATACCTTACGCCAAAATAATAATTCATGAAATTAAATACTAAGTACGGATACATGGCTCAAGGATATGAATTGTAATAAAACCAAAAGAAAAGTATACGTTTATATATATAATGATTTAGTTCCAACTTGCAACCATTTTAAAGGTCATGTTAAGTTTTTTATTTAAACTATTTTAAAATAAGTTGATTTAAATGGGTTGAAGGAAACCAAACATCTCCTTTGTGGGCTTCGGTTGAAATCCAATTTCTTCTAGCATGCCCCAGACCAGCTATTGGGCTAATGCAACTTGAACAAATACTTTTTCCATTTGTGGATAGCCTACTTATTGAGTTTGAAGTGAGTCTAAGGCCCTTATTTTGGAGGTTAGGCCTTCATATGGAGAGATTTTCTCACTTTTTCTGTGGACTGAGTAGTCATGAAACAACACTATGAACTATGTTTGGCGTTAGATAAATTCCAGGTTCCATGAAGGGAACTTAAGCAGTAAGCAGAACATCATTTTAGCGAATTGTAAAGGAAGTGAAACTTAGACTGAAGTCGGTTTCTTCTCAAGACTAAAAACGAAATGCAATAGGTTTAATGCGTCCGTTTCAAGCTGTTCATTGCAAGATGCTTAGAACATTTGTCATTTGGTTTGTCCCTTGGGAGTTTTTTTTATAAATAAATTCTAAGAGCAGAAATTTACCTTGACTAATTTAAGTGCTATAATTTATGCTGATATATATGGGTTTGATGTTCTTGAAAAACTAATGCTTATTTATATTTAAGTTTTAACGATTTAAGATATCCCAAACAATGCCCTATATTATAACAATAAATGAACACAGTAAAAAAATATTACATGTTTGATTATCTTTATCGGAGAATTTTTATGGGATAGAAAATCTGGGTTTTATGTGCACTTGGGGAAAGGATAAAGCAAGAGTGGTGGTGGTGATGGGATTGATGAGGTAGAGAGTACAACGCCTGATAAGAGTCAGGTACTTGACTAAAGAAGCACCTGACCCTCCAGTGGGGCGGACTTGGTTTGTGGGTAAATACCATAAAAGACTCTGGCCTTCTCCAAGTCACGCACGGTAGCCGCAATATCTCAAGGGCGATGGTCATAATAAACTGCACCTTGCTACATTCATGCATATGTATAATTGAGTTGATATGCAGGTGATTCCTGGGCACTGTTATTTGCTTAATTTTATTTTTATTCATCTTTAATAGTAAATTCATACTTTCCACATTGCATCTGCAACTGCAAGTGCACATCCAGCTGCTTACTTTCCTTAACAGAATCATGCAGCTTTTCCTTTCAAAACAAATTACGTAATCGAGTAGATTTTTGGCTATTGTTTTCCCATGCCTTTTTCAGTAATAGTCAAAAGTATGCTAACAATATTTTGAACCTTGTGCTTTTAAATTGGAGGCTAACAAACTGGGACAAAACATAAAGTACAAAATTCCAAAATTCTTTCACTTTTTCAATGCTGAGTTGGAGAGGTAACGCATTATTGAAAAGTATGCTAACAATATTTAGAACTTACAAGTTGTTGATGTGCTTGGCTCACAAAAGAGATATGAGTTTATTATAAATGTTCAATACTTCATCTCAATGTTCAGGGCTAAAATATAAGGAGCTTCCAAGCATGAGTTTATGCGTATTTTGGTTGCTTTTTATGCAAATATTTGAACTCTCTTTTGCCTACTCAGTACTTGCAGGAAACGAGACAGATACACTCTCCCTTCTAGCCTTTAAGGCCCAAATTACTGATGATCCTCTCGATATTTTGAGCTCATGGAATGAATCTACACATTTCTGCGCATGGTTTGGTGTGACGTGTGACCGTGGACAGCAGAGGGTAACCGTGCTGAACCTACCATCGCTCCAATTGTTGGGTGGCCTAACTCCTCAAATTGGGAACTTGAGTTTTCTGAGGACATTAAACCTTCAAAACAATAGCTTCATCAATGCTATTCCTCATGAACTCGGTCGCTTGATCCGGCTAGAGGAATTGGGTCTTGAAAACAATATATTCAAGGGTGAAATCCCTGCCAACATATCACGTTGCTCTAACCTCCTTTACCTTGGCTTAACGGGTAACAAGCTGACGTGAAAGCTCCCTGCAGAACTTGGTTCATTATCAAAGCTGCGGGTACTTATGTTCTACAAGAACAATCTAGTAGGTGAGATCCCACCTTCTTTGGGAAATCTTTCTTCACTTGAAACTATTAGTGGAACAAGACATAATTTGCATGGAGGTATTCCAGATAGCTTTGGGAAATTGAAGATGCTGAAAAACCTTATGTTTGGTGCAAACAGTCTAACTGGTATTATCCCCCCCCTTCAATATACAATCTCTCTTCTATTACTCTTTTTTCAACACCAGTTAACCAACTTCAAGGGAGTCTGCCTCCTGACATGTGCCATATGTTTCCAAACCTTGAGAAACTTAATATTCATTCAAATCAATTTAGTGGACCTATCTCAGCTACATTCTCCAATGCTTCTAAACTTCTAATCCTTGAATTATCCAGTAACAATTTTTCGGGGAAAGTGCCTTCCTTGGGAGGCCTGACTAATTTGCAAGAGTTGACGTTGGATAAAAAAAACCTTTGAAATGGTGAAGATGACGATTTGAATTTTCTCTCACATCTTGTTAAATGTAGCAATTTAGAAGCTTTAATTATTAGTGACAACAATTTCGGAGGGATGTTGCCAGAAAATATAAGCAACTTCTCAGCTTCGCTGAGAAAGTTTGGATTTGGAAGAAATCAGATTCATGGAAGCATTCCCACTGAGATTGGAAATCTCATCAGTCTGGAAGCATTAGGTCTAGAGACGAACCACTTCAGATTGAATAATCTGCAGGGGAGCATTCCATCAAGTCTTGGAAGATGTCAGAATCTGTTGATGATGTACCTTTCACAAAACAGTCGTAGTGGAACAATACCAAGAGAAATAACGATGATATCTTCCTTAGGAGTGGATTAATACCTATCTGGCAACAAAATTGACAGGTTCCATTGCCGTGGAAGTTGGTGACTTGACGAATCTTGGCACTTTAGATGTTTCAAATTCTGAGAACACTAGGCAGTTGCAGAAGCTTGGAAAAATTATTTATGGAGGGGAACTTCTTGCGAGGGACAATTCCTCAATCTTTGAGAGCACTTGAAGGTTTAGATCTCTCTCACAACAACCTGTCCGGCCAAATTCCCCAGTTTTTAGGAAGTTTTAAATTTTTGGAGTATTTGAATCTCTCAGTCAATGATTTCGAAGGTGAGGTACCTATGCAAGGAGTATTCAAGAATGCAAGTGCTGTTTCACTTGCGGTAGATTTTCTGATTTACACTTGTCCATTTGTACGATTAAAGGGTTGAAGAAAAGCCGGACTCCAGCGCTGAAACTGATTATCCCTATTGTTTTTGGGATTCTCTTATTGACTGATATTTTTGTTGATAATTTTTTACCAGTTGAGAAAAACAAAGGAGCCCTCTATTAGACCACCATTGTTGGGTTCACTATTGCAAGTTTCATACAAAGAGTTCCTAAAAGCAACTGGTGGGTTCTCTTCAGACAATCTGATCGGTATGGGTTGTTTGGTTCTGTTGGTGATTTGCATCAGGTGCTGCTGCACCACTCTGTCCTTACTGCCCTTGTTAGCTGCTGTCATTACTACTATTGTCAGCTGCATTTACTACCCCTTGTCATCTACATTTACTACCCCATGTTCTTTGTCATTTATTAGCCTATGTTATCAGTCATTACTAACCCATGTGATCAGTCATTACTACCCCATGTGTGCTGTACCATGTATTAGTTGTTTTTGTTTATTTTTTTCTGCAGCTTTACTTTTCAGCTCTTATATATATTGTAAGCTGATGCATTATGAAAATAGAATTTCATATTACATTTTCTGTGTATCTTCTTCCATTCTCTCCTTGTTCTAAGAAAATTCTTGTTCTTTCATTCTTTAAAACTAACAATTGGTATCGGAGTTTTATTTCTGAGTGATCTGTGAGTGTTCAAATGGAAAGAGAATCCAGTTTTTCATCAATTGATCCACCTGTTTTTGATGGAAACAACTATCAAATGTGGGCAGTGCGTATAGAGACCTACCTGGACGCGTTGGATCTGTGGGAGGCTGTAGAAGAAGATCATGAAGTTCAGCCTCTCCCAGCAAATCCTACTATGACACAGATCAAGATACAAAAGGAGAAAAGGACAAGAAAATCGAAGGTGAAGGCATGTCTATTTGCAGCGGTTTCACCAACGATTTTTACCAGAATTATGTCTCTCAAAAAAGCTAAGGCTATTTAGGACTATCTCAAGGAAGAATATGCAGGAAATGAAAGAATTAAAGGGATACAAGTCTTGAACTTGATAAGGGAATTCGAACTTCAAAGAATGAAGAGCTCCGAGACGATTAAAGATTACTCAGACAGGCTTCTTAGCATTGCAAACAAAGTGAGGCTTCTTGGATCTATGTTTACTGACTCAAGAATTGTAGAAAAAATTCTTGTTACAGTACCTGAAAGATATGAAGCAACCATCACTACCTTGGAGAATACCAAGGATCTGTCAAAAATTTCCTTGGCAGAATTGTTTAACGCAATGCAAGCACAAGAGCAAAGAAGACTGATGAGGGAGGATGCAACAATCGAAGGAGCTTTGGCAGCCAAGCATCAAAACACGGCCAGAAACAAAGAGAAAAAGAAGAAAGATTTTGAAGGAAATGGAGCAAGTACAGCATCAGCCATTGCAAAAGGAAATAATGGAAATCAGAGGAAATCCTATCCACCTTGCCAACACTGCGGAAAAAATGGTCATCCTCCGTTTAGATGCTGGAGAGGACCTGATGTTAATGTTCCACCTTGCCAACACTGCGAAAAAAAGGGTCATCCTCCGTTTAGATGCTGGAGAAGACCTGATGCTAAGTGTTCCAAGTGCAATCAACTTGGACATGAAGCAGTAATTTGCAAAGGAAAAGCTCAGCAGCAGGAAGTTGAAGCCCAAGTTGCAGATCAAGAGGATGAAGATCAGCTTTTTGTGGCATCTTGCTTTGCAAGCAGTAGTTCGACTGATAGTTGGTTAATTGACAGTGGCTGTACCAACCACATGACCAATGACAAGGAACTCTTCAGAGATTTGAGGCCAACTGACATTACTAAAGTCAGAATTGGCAATGGTGATTACATCTCTGTCAAAGGGAAAGGAACAATCTCTATAACCAGCACTACAGGCACAAAGAGAATTTCATATGTTCTCTACATACCAGAAATTGACCAAAACTTGTTGAGTGTAGGTCAATTGATTAAAAAATGCTTTAAAGTGATCTTTGAAGATAGTTACTGTCATATTCTTGATGTCACGGGTCAGGAAATTCTTAAAGTGAGAATGAAGGGCAAAAGTTTTTCTTTCGATCCCATCAAAGAAAAACTTGCTGCATTTTCAACCGAAGCTAGCAACACCGAGTTATAGCACAAGAGACTTGGTTATTGTCACTTGCAAAGGATACAGCTCATGAAGAAAAAGGATACCGATTTGTGATGCTTGTCAATACGGTAAACAAAAACGGAGACCATTCCCAAAGTCAACCTGGAGAGCCTCTCACAAGTTGCAGCTAATCCACACAGATGTATCTGGTCCTCAAAGAACTCTGTCATTAGCAGGTAGTCCGTATTACATTGCCTTCATTGATGACTTTACAAGAATGTACTGGATTTTTTTCTTAAAATTCAAGTCAGAAGTGGCTGGAGTGTTTTGGAAGTTCAAGAAGGTGGTGGAAAACCAAAGTGACTGCAAAATTCAAGCTCTAAGGTCAGATAATGGAAAAGAATACACCTCAGAAGAACTCAATCTGTTTTGCGAGGAAGCAGGCATAGAACACCAGCTTACTGCTCCATATACTCCGCAACAAAACAGAGTTAGTGAAAGGAGAAACAGATACATAATGGAGATGACCAGATGTATGCTTCATGACAAGGAGTTGCCAAAGAAGCTTTGGGCTGAGGCAGCAAGTACTGCTGTTTTCTTGCAGAACAGATTGCCTACCAAGGCGTTGGAGGAAAAACTCCATTCGAGGCTTGGAATGGCTATAAACCTACTCTCAATTTTCTTAGAGTGTTCGGTTGTATGTGTTTCTCTCACGTTCCACAGGTCAAGCGTGATAAACTTGACAAAAAGTCAGAACCGGGCATCTTTATGGGTTATAGTTCTTCCTCTAAAGCCTACAAGGTGTATCAACCTCAAACAGGGAAGTTAATTGTTAGTAGAGATGTGTTATTCAATGAAGATGAAAAGTGGAATTGGGAACAGACACAAGAGACATCCACAAGCATACACAAATCAAGTCTCCTCTTCTAAACGACAGAAGAAGATTTGGAAGATGATCCACCAATCCGTGGAACAATACCGCTCTATGATATCTATCAAAGATGCAATGTGGCTATTTGTGAACCTGCAGGTTATGAAGAAGCCATTAAAAACCAGAAATGGAAGAAAGCAATGGATGAGGAGCTGTACATGATCAAGAAAAACGAGACATAGCAGCTTGTTGATAGACCTCAAGATAGAAAAATCATTGGGGTCAAATGGGTGTTTAGAACCAAGTTCAATGCTGATGGATCCATCAACAAACACAAAGCCAGGCTTGTTGTCAAGGGGTATGCTCAAGTTTTTGGAGTTGATTACTCAGATACATTTGCCCTTGTTGCTAGATTAGACACTATTCGGCTGGTGCTAGCTATAGCAGCCCAAAATGGGTGGAAAGTGTTCCAATTAGATGTAAAATCAGCCTTCTTAAATGGTCTATTGCAGGAGGAGATCTTTGTTGAGCAACCAGAAAGATTCATTGAAGAAGGCCATGAAGACAAAGTGTACCTACTAAAAAAGGCTCTCTATGGCTTAAAACAAGCGCCTAGAGCCTGGTATAGTAGGATAGATAATCATCTATTGAGCTTGGGTTTTACAAAAAGCCTATCAGAAGTCACCTCTATGTTAAGAAAAAGGGGACTAACTTTCTTATTGTGTCATTATACGTTGATGACTTGTTGGTGACAGGTAACAATGCCAAGCTTGTTGATGAATTCAAGCAAGAGATGATGCTGGTTTTTGATATGACAGACCTTGGTCTGATGACATATTTCCTTGGTATGGAGATCAAACAAGATGAAGGAGAATTTTTCGTTTGTCAAAGAAAGTATGCTAAGGAAATACTTTAAAAGTTTTGTATGGAGGAATGCAAAGCAACGGCTACACCAATGAGTCAGAAGGAAAGCCTAAGTAAGGAAGATGGCACAGACAAAGTTGAAGAAGGCTATTTCAGAAGCTTGGTTGGATATCTAATGTACCTAACTGCAACCAGGCCAGATATCTTTTTTGCTGTAAGCATTCTCTCTCGTTTTATGCATTGTGCTAGTGAAATGCATCTTAAAGCAGCAAAAAGGGTCATTAGGTACATCAAAGGGACTGTTAACTTTGGTGTAAAATTCAAGAAGTGTCAAAACTTCAAGTTGATGGGATTTTCTGACAGTGATTGGGGTGGATCCATGGATGATATGAAGAGTACATCTGGTTACTGTTTTAGTCTAGGATTAGGTGTGTTCTCTTGGTGTTCCAAGAAACAAGAATGTGTAGCACAGTCTACTGCAGAGGCTGAATTTGTTGCTGCTACAGCAGCAGTGAATCAAGTATTGTGGTTGAGGAAGCTGTTATGTGATCTACATTTGAAACAACTGAATGATACAAAGG
Source organism: Bretschneidera sinensis (assembly GCA_023935145.1). Taxonomy (NCBI): domain Eukaryota; kingdom Viridiplantae; phylum Streptophyta; class Magnoliopsida; order Brassicales; family Akaniaceae; genus Bretschneidera; species Bretschneidera sinensis. The sequence continues at coordinate 22,397,738 of CM043698.1, forward strand.
TATTTGTGGACAATCAAGCTGCAATTGCAATATCTCATAATCTGGTTTTTCATGGAAAAACTAAACATTTTAAGATTAAGCTATTCTTTCTAAGAGAAGTGCAGAAAGAAGGAGATGTGAGCTTGATTTATTGCAGATCTGAAGATCAGCTTGCATACATTTTCACAAAACCTCTACCAGCAAACAGATTTGAGCCTCTTAGGGAGAGACTTGGAGTTTGCAGCTCCTAATGCAAGGAGGAGTGTTGGTGATTTGCATCAGGTGCTGCTGCACCACTCTGTCCTTACTGCCCTTGTTAGCTGCTGTCATTACTACCTTTGTCAGCTGCATTTACTACCCTTTGTCATCTGCATTTACTACCCCATGTTCTTTGTCATTTACTAGCCCATGTTATCAGTCATTACTACCCCATGTGATCAGTCATTACTACCCCATGTGTGTTGTACCATGTATTAGTTGTTTTTGTTTATTTTTTTCTGCAACTTTACTTTTCAGTTCTTATATATATATATTGTAAGCTGATGCATTATGAAAATAGAATTCCAGATTACATTTTCTGTGTATCTTCCTCCATTCTCTCCTTGTCCAAAGAAAATTCTTGTTCTTTCATTCTTTAAAACTAACAGGTTCTGTGTATAAAGGAATACTTGTTCAGGATGGAAGCCTTGTGGCAGTGAAGGTACTAAATCTTCAACATCCAGAAGCTTCCAGGAGTTTCATGTCTAAATGTCAAGCCTTGAGAAATATCAGGCATCGGAATCTTGTCAAAATCATAACTGGTTGTGCTAGTATTGATTTCCAAGGTAATGACTTCAAGGATCTAGTTTACGACTTCATGGTGAATGGGAGTCTAGAGGAGTGGTTGCATCCAATTTTTTCAAGTGATGAAAAGCTTGTGGTACTGAGGAATTTAAATCTTCTACAGAGATTAAATATTTCCATTGATGTGGCTTCTGCATTGGAATACCTTCATCTTCACTGTTAACCACTGATAGTTCACTGCGACCTTAAGCCAAACAATATTCTTCTGGATGGTGAAATGACTGAACATGTAGGTCACTTTGGGTTAGCAAGATTCCTACCAAAGCAAACCTCAATATTTCTTCTAACCCAAAAAGTTCCATTGGAATACGAGGATTGATGGGCTACACTGCTCCAGGTAATATGCTTTCCTTGGGTTTTCCAATTAGAGGAGTTTCATTTTACAAGCTTAAAGATTTAATGATATGGAAGGATTTTCTTTTCAGTAACAACAGAAAGTATCTCTACAAATCAATTTTGCAATTTTTCAGGCTGAATGTGTTTTGCGAAGATTTGATAGTGACATTCTTTTAATTAAACTCCTTTTAGAGTTAAATAATTCACAATATTTGATGTTGTGAGTTGCAGAGTATGGTATGGGGAGTCAAGTGTCAACATATGGGGATGTGTACAGTTTTGGTATACTCTTGCTGGAAATGTTTACGGGGAAAAAGGCCTACGGATGAAATGTTCAAAGATAGTTTAAATCTTCACAATTTTGTTGAAAACGCTTTGACTCAACAGTTGGCAGAGATTGTAGATCCAGCACTTATCCATGAAAGAGAAGAGGGGGATACAAGTGTCCACAGTTGCTTGATTTCGATATTGCGAATTGGGGTGGCGTGTTCTGCAGAATTGCCAAGGGAAAGAATGAACATCGGTGATGTCGAAACTCAGTTACATTCCATCAAGAACAAACTTCTCAGAACTGGAATACATGGACAGATACAAGCTTGGAGTCGTCTTGAATCAGCAGGTAATATATTTTATTCTCTGGTCTCATGAGTACTGTGCTAATAAACCAATAAGCAAATTTTGTTAGCTAATAATGTCATGAAGATCATATGGTCAAGTTATAATTCACAATATATTAAGGCCAATCTTCTTTAAACTGAGATATAGGGACAGCATGATATAACAGCCTTATCAGAAGTGAAGTCTTACATCATTGTCTCTAATGCCTTGTTTTAAGAAATAATCATGGTTCTCATAAGCAAAATAGTCAGGGAAGCAAGAATGTTTATACATTATTGGAAATCTCCAGAAAATAAAATTATGATAATTTAAATCCAGATGATCAGCGTAGGTTAACAAGCTCGAAAGCCTTCCAAAAATTAATAAAGATATATCACTTGCCTACCCTGTTTGATTCTGTTTCTACTAATCTGTTATGTAACTGCAGGTGCTTAATAAGACCAGAAAATGGATTCTGCAGAGGAGAGTATATGTACCAGATCCTAAATAAATCGTCGCAAATAGGATGAGCATTAGAATAAGTGAAGTGGATGAGAGAGAATAAGGTGCCAATCACATTTTAGATCCTGTTTATTTTGTGATTAAACAAAACAAAACTGATTGAATTCTCAGAAATATAAGTGAAAGGAAAAATCTGTTTTCAAATTATCATGGTGCCAGTAGACAGTTCTCTCACCTTTTTCGTTCTTTATATTTTAGCTCCTTCCTGTCATTTTCCTCCCTCTTTTGTTGATGATTGTCTCAGATGACATATTTTAAGTTCAAACTCATAGTGATGTTTCGCTAGAGATTTAATATTCACCTAAAGCAACTTGTCTTACTTTCCTTAAAAAGAAAAGTTGCTTTAAATCTCCACCCAAACATCATTACTATTAATCAATTTGGACTTGGTTACAAAAAATGCAAACTGTCCACACAAGAAAGGCCGGTGTGCTGAATCTCAATTTTTTAAAATTATTTTCCCTAAAAATGTTTATTACTGAGATGATCAACACTACTTCACTGACTTTAAAAGTTCATAATGTTGCATTCACACTCTGCTGCCAATCAAATTGTTCCCTTTTCAAAAAAATTCATGATTATGTTTTATATCTTCAAATATTAAATTCTACTAATAATTTCCAGTACTCCAATTCTTCAAGATTGTGGATTGATAATCTAAAATATAACAGAGAATTTCCATGGAGTTGGTAAAAAGCTCATCTCACTGGGATGCTACTTCTATCTTTAACATGTCATCAAAAAATTGAGAACCACTAAATGGAAACTAACAAACTTGGACATAACAAAGTACTACATTTGAAAATTGTCTCAATTTAACTTCAATGCTGAGATTGTGAGATAATTCCTCAATGCATTACATTTACCAGTCAGTGGCATCCCATGGCAGTCTTAAAATTCCACACTCCTGAAGATTCTACGTAACACTTTTGAAAGCTAAAACCAGATATAAAAGTTATACATGCAAGCAGATGCATAATTGAGTAAATATGCAGGGTAATTCCTGGGCACTATTATGTGCTCAATTTTATCTTTATTCATTCCCTTAATAGAATCATAGATGCAGCTTTCCTTTCAAAACAAACCAATAAGGATTTTTTATGCCTTTATTCTCACATTATCAATAATAGGCATAATGGAGACTAACAAATTGGGACATAACATAAAGTACAATGTTTCATGACTTGAATTTAATTAGCTCCTACCCTAGTTAAAAGTAATTGTTCTGCTTGACTCACAAAAGACTCCATGATGTTGAAAAGTCACAGATGTTGAAGTTTGTCAGAGACGATACAACAAAGCTAAACATATCTTTATGCATATTTTAGACTTCAGCTAAATGTTCAGGTCTAAAATAATGGAGCTTCCTGGCATGAGTTTATGCATATTTTTGTTGCTTTTCACGCAAATATTTCAACTCTCTGTTGCCTCCTCAATGCTTGGAGAAAACGAGACAGATAGACTCTCTCTGCTAACCTTTAAGGCTGCAATTACTGATGATCCCCTTAGTATACTGAGCTCATGGAATGAATCTACACATTTTTGCAAGTGGCCTGGTGTTACATGTGGCCGTCGGCATCAGAGGGTTACCATGCTAAACCTACAGTCTCTCCAATTGGTGGGTGGCCCATCTCCCCATATTGGGAACTTGAGTTTTCTCAAGGTATTATACCTCCAAAACAATAGCTTCAACCATGTTATTCCCCAAGAATTAGGTCGCTTGTTCCGGCTACAAGATTTGGACCTTGAAAACAATACAGTTAGCGGAAAAATCCCTGTCAACATATCTCGTTGCTCTAACCTCATGTACCTTGACTTTGGTGGTAACAGGCTGTCTGGGAAACTCCCTGCGGAACTTGGCTCATTATTGAAGCTGCGGCTACTTTCTCTTTACAACAACAATCTAGCAGGTCAGATACCACCTTCTCTTGGAAATCTTTCTTCACTAGAGAGAATTACTGGATCTGTGAACAAATTGCATGGGCATATTCCAAATAGTTTCGGGCAACTGAAGAAGTTGACACATCTTTCGTTTGGTAATAACAATCTAGCAGGTGTTATTCCCCCTTCCGTGTACAATCTCTCCTCTCTCATTCTTTTGTCAGTGCGAGGTAACAAACTTCAGGGGACTCTTCCTCCTGACTTGGGCCACATGCTTCCAAACCTTGAGAAACTTAATATCGGTTCAAATCAATTTAGTGGATCAATTCCAGTTACAATCTCCAATGCCTCAAAACTTGTAAAGCTTGAATTACCCTACAACAAGTTTTCTGGGGAAGGGCCAACTTTGGCAGGCCTGAATAAGTTGCGTCTGGTGTTGTTTGACGAAAATAATTTAGGAAATGGCAATGATGATGATTTGAATTTTCTGTCCCATCTAGTGAACTGCAGCAATTTAGAGCAGCTAGATATTAGTACCAATAATTTTGGTGGGGTGCTGCCTGAATATATAAGCAACTTCTCAGTGAATTTCAGATGGATCGGACTAAGTCAAAATCAGGTTCATTGAAGCATTCCCACTGAGATTGGAAATCTCATCAGTCTGGAGATATTAGTTCTGGAGGCCAACCGATCGACTGGTATTGTACCATGCTCTATTGGTAAACTACAAAAGCTGGTATATTTGTACCTTGATGGAAATGATCTCTCAGGAAGTATCCCATCTTCTCTGGGAAATATTACTTCCTTATTGTTCAATTGGATATGAATAATTTTCAGGGAAGCATTCCATCGAGTCTTGGAAAATTGTCGAATATGTTGCACATGGGCCTTTCACAAAACAATCTTAGCGGTACCCTACCAAGAGAAGTAATGAGAATTTCATCGTTATCAATGGTTCTGGACTTATCAGACAACCATTTGTCAGGTTCCATTCCATTGGATGTAGGTAAGCTGGTGAATCTTGGCATTCTAGATATTTCGAATAACCAGCTATCAGGTAAAATTCCTGAAACTCTAGGCAGTTGCACAAGTTTAGAAAATTTGTATTTGGAGGGAAACTTTTTACAGGAGACAATTCCTCAATCTTTAAGTTCTCTGAAAGCAATTCAAAGTTTAGATCTCTCTCGCAACAATCTGTCTGGTAAAATTCCAGAGTTTTTGGGAGGTTTCATTTTGTTGCAGAACTTGAATCTATCATTCAATGATTTTGAAGGTGAGGTGCCTATAGAAGGAGTCTTCAAGAACACAAGCGCTGTTTCGCTTACTGGAAATCATAAGCTCTGTGATGGCATTTCTGATTTGCACATGTCCACTTGTTCGATGAAAGGGTTAAAGCAAAAAGGGACTCTGGCACTGAAATTGATAATCCCTATTGTTTTTGGGATTCTCTTATTGACTGTGATATTGTTGCTGATAATTCTTTACCGATTGAAGAAAACAAAGAAGGAGCCCTCTTCTAGGCAACCATTGTTGGGTTCACTATTGCAACTTTCCTATGAGAACCTGCTAAAAGCAACTGGTGGGTTCTCTTCAGAAAATCTTATCGGTATGGGTTCTTTTGGTTCTGTTTATAAAGGAATCCTTGATCAGGATGGAGCAGCTGTAGCAGTGAAGGTACTAAACCTTCAACATCAAGGAGCTTACAAAAGTTTCATGGCCGAGTGTGAAGCCTTGAGAAATATTAGGCATCGAAATCTTGTCAACATCATAACTGCTTGTGCAAGTATTGATTTCCAAGGAAATGATTTCAAGGCTTTGGTTTATGAATTCATGGTTAATGGGAGCATGGAGGGTTGGCTGCATCCAACTCCTGGATTGGATGAGGCATCAAGGACATTTAGTCTGCTTCAAAGACTGAATGTTGCAATTGACGTCGCTTGTGCGCTAGATTACCTTCATCACAATTGTGAAACTCCTATCGTACACTGCGACCTCAAGCCAAGCAATGTTCTTTTGGATGACGAAATGAAAGGACATGTAGGTGACTTTGGGTTAGCCAGATTCCTTCCTATTGCCACGCAGATCAGTTCTACTAATCAATCAAGCTCCCTTGGAGTAAGAGGAACTATTGGTTATACTCCTACTGGTATTTGTAGTTTCTAATCATTTCTTTAAATATTCAATTTTCTAATAATATCGTATCAAGCTATAGTTGTTGATATATACATATATGACTTGAATTGCAGAATATGGAATTGGAAATGAGGTGTCAGCATATGGTGACATCTACAGTTATGGAATCTTCTTGTTGGAGATGTTTACAGGGAAGAGGCCTACGGAGGATCTCTTCAAAGAAGGTTTAAGCCTTCACAACTATGTTCAAACCGCTGTGCCTGAACAAGTATTAGAGATTGTGGACCCCATTCTTCTTCAGGAAATAGAAATGAGAGAGACAAGCGCAAACAATGCTCAAAATCTCAGCAGCACCAGAAACAACAACAGAGTATTGGAGTGCCTGGTTTCAGTGTTCAGGATTGGACTTGCTTGCTCTGCTGAAATGCCAAGAGAACGGATGAGTATGACTGATGTTGTAGCTCAGTTGAGTTTAGTCAGAGACAAATTTCCAGTGACTGGAATGCGTGGAGAGAGGCAAACTTAAGGTACAATTCAAATGCCCGTCTACGTGGTTGTCTAAAATCTCAATTCCTTTTTCAATTTTGAAAATGATAAGCTTTTCATTCATTTTAACTATATTTAATGCTGTGTGCCCATGGTAGAAAAGGAATTTTCTCAGTGAAAAATCTTTTAAGTAATTTTCATTTGAATTATTTTCTACTGTACCACCTCCAGGGTATAATTTGAGTTCATAATCATTTGAATCCTTGCTGCGTATCGAAATTATCTATCTTTGGTTTAATGATTTAGAGAGTTAATTATTTTTCTTCGGAACAGGTGCATGATGAGAATGACTACTTGAAGATTGTAGCTGATTGACCCGTCAAGTATAGGATGGTACTACTATTCTACTGCAGATGTTTATGCTCCCAACTGTTTCTGCTTTCTGTCAAGTGTTTTATTTCTTCTTTCTGGTGTGTAACTTTTCTTGTCTAGCTATGTGTGTGATATGTGATTTACAGCATTACTATCATAAGAAACTGAGAGTTTTTGTTCTTCATTTCTCTTCCATGAAAAATGTGAGAAACAAAACTTTTTTTGTGAAATTGAGTATTGGTGTGAGAGAGTATTGCTGTTGTGATTATGCTTTTAACTATTTCTTGTATATAAATTCTCATTTATCCGCAAAAAAGAAAAGAAAACAAGAGAAGAGATCCAATATCTTAGGATTAAGGAACTGATCCAGTAAATCATTTTCCTTGAAGAACAAGTATTCCAATTAAGCCAGATAAAATAATGAGAATCAATGAAATTTATTTTTGTGTGTAAGCAAAATCAATGCACCATAAGACAATCAATTACTTATTAAACAACCTGTGAGCAGAGACTGAAATACTAGAATGATAATATATAACTAATCAACCTCCCTAGAGATTGATATGATGAACCTCCTTCCCTTAAACAATTTTCTACCTTCTCCTTTAACTGCTTCGTTCTCTCCCGAATTTCCTTCCCTTCTGCATCCACCATTAGTCTTCTTTTTGCCCTCTCTATCTCCATTCTCTCCAGCCTATTCTCCAAGTGCAACCCGAATCTCCAAACATGGCTAACGTATCTAGTATTCACCATTTGGTCACCAAAACAAGGGACCCCTTCAAAAATACTCTCCAATGTTGAATTCCATCCATTGTGTGTCCAAAACCCTCCAATTGCAGGTTGCGCTGGCACTTGTTGAGGCGCCCACTAAACGATATGTCCTCTTTCTCTAAGCATTTCCATGAACCCATTTGGCAATGATTCAAGCCATCCTGAGCATGTACTAATCCAGGTCAAACCACCCATAAGAAAGGCTTGTTGCTATTGGCTAGCCCCCATGATATCTCCAAGAAATCAGCCTCATTGATCGCTGCCACAGTCCCAAAGCTCACATACGTTAGAGACTTCGATTCTTGTCTGTCTAGCCAGGAAATGGAGCTTTGGTCTTGTGATGGTAAATTACTTGAAGATCCTGGCAAGTACTTGTGGAGTGGGTCTATTGGAAAGATTGGTGTGATAGTGTGTATATATATATATATATATATAAAGGATCCATATGATTTAGTTATTACTTATTTTAGACTTAATTATGACTTTACTCTTTGTACTTTGGAAAGAAGCTTAATTAACTCCCTAAACTTTCAATTGTTCCAATTAACTCCTTAATGTCTTCTAATTTTCCAATCAACTCTATTTTATTCAAAATTTCATCATTATTTAGGTTTTGTTGAGTGGGATTTGAGAAGTGATTACTCTTTGGACAGGTAATTTTCACCATTTTTCGTCCTACCTGACAATTTACTTGGAATTCCATTAATAAAGTGACAGAATTAAAGACGGAATACAGCTAATTCGAAAATTGAAAAAATTTAGTGAGTTAATTAAAACAATTGAGAGGGCTAAAGAGTTAAATAGATCTCACTTCAAACAGAGAGTAAAATCATAATTAAACTTAAATTTTATGCCCCAAAGTATAAAAGTGTTAAAGAAATTTATAAATTTCATTACACATTTAAGCTGATTATGTCAATGAGCAGAATTTGGGCCTATTGGAGCAGTAATTAAAGGTTTTTTAGACCAACTATTCCCGCTGAGGTATTTTATAGGCCAAGGCCCGGATCAGGCTGATTGAGAATTAGGACCAACTACCAAGTGAAAACCTTCTAAATGAAACAGAGATTTTCCGAACGATGATCCTTTCTCAGCTCCTTGCGATTGGAGCCCATTATAGGCATGTTGTAAACTTCATTCCTTAAATACCACATTGAGCTTCAGTTGACCCATAGTCAATCATTCTGTCACACATAAGCCTATGAGTGTGTTTGGAAGGTTTGAAAGAAAGGAAATGAAAGGTTTATAAAAGAAAAGAAGGGCATGTGAAAAAGAAAAGAAGGGCATGTTGATAATTCTTTTTGAGAGTTTTATGAAGTAAAAGTGAGTAAGGATAGTAAACAAACTCATTTTCTATTAAAACCATGAAAACAGATTTGGGATGTTAATAAAATTGATAGGTTGAGAGTTTTAGAGGGTTATCGTGAAACATCTCCAAAACTTTTAACTTATTCATAACGTAACGATAAGGTTCTATTTACACTATGTTAGAGGAAATTAATGAAAATAAATTACATGATAAAGAAGTAGCATTGAATCCTTCCACTATCCTTGGCTTTTGTTTGAAAATCTCAATTATCTAAAGGTTAGTGTTATCTGGGCAAAATTGGATAAAAATTTTGAGGATGCAAAGATAAATTTGGGGATTAATACCTAAAATTCAATTAAAAAATGATAGGGGATAGTTACATATGTGCACACACGTACCTATTTGCTAATTATAGGTCATGTATCCATCATGAGGTATATTTTCATTAATTTCTTTTAACAAAGTTGCAAATAAAAACCTGATTATTGTGCCATTAAAACGTTAAAGGTTTAATTGTAATAATTGGTATGTTTAAGACCAAATTGGTATTCACATACCAAAATTGATATTAACCCATTTTATTTCTTTTATTTTTTTCTCAATTTTTTTTTTTAATTTTTGTAAAACTGTAGACAAATCTTGCATTTTCAGTCTCTCAAATTACCAAAGGCAAGGTGTGACCTATTGTTTTGTCCTTTTTTTATTTTCAACATGATTACTTGTTAGGAGGAATATAAAAGCAGCATTTTGTTGTAAATTAATCAATGGGTTACTCAAAGAGTGGCCAATCTTCTTAAGGCCAGTGGAATCCTAATAAACAAATTCTCTTTAAATTTTTACAATTTAATAGAGAGAAAAGTTAAAATTTGTCAAAGTCATGAAACTAATTGAAAGGAAAGAAAGGAACTAGGTTCCCCACTACTACTAGCACAAAACATAAATTCCTATTTTAGGGTAAAATCCAAGGTTTACAAAAATAGCCCACTTTTTTAAAGTTTCCCACCAACCCTAGCTTTAGTGTTCATGGTCACCTTTATTTATTTATTTATTCTCTTTTACTACTTTTTTTCTACATCTCTATAATTGCTTCTTTACGTGGAAAAGAAAAACTTTTTCCACAGTTCAGGGATCACTACGCATTTCCAACTCATAAATAGGGATCCCACATGCCACATTCCACAAAAACAAAGAACATGATTGGATGTTTGTTGCTCGACTTTTAGTGACTGTATAGCATTATGGATGGATGGAGCTAGTAGGGTGTATTTTGGGGTATGTCCTCCGATACTTAAGTTAATCTATTAGTTTGACAGTGAAGATCTTCTAATTATAAAATCTTACAATCAAATTTATATGAGTGGATTTATATGAGTGGATTCTAACATATTCCAATAACTTAGTAAGGAAAAAGACCGAAAGGTATCATATGAAGATAGTGTGACAGCAAAAATTACCCGTCCAAATTTTTCATTAAAATGAGGTTGTTTAGGCACAATGTGAGACAATTCATCTCAAAAGTTTAAGATTATGATTCTTAAAAGAATAGTTTCTCATTGAACCACATCATGAACAAAATCGAAGGAGAGTGGAAAGGGATGCAAAAATGTCAATTTTTTTTTTATGAGTTAAATCAATCTCCTTTCCATTTCCTGTTGTGGGTTCATCCCCTTTAAAAAATAAAAAAAAAATTCACTTCTGTTTCATGATCAGGTTAGAGTTTTAGTTTCTTTTTTTTTTTCTTCTCTTTTTATCATGTTATAGTTTTAGTTTGTGATTTAGTTGTAGGCAAAGTGAAATGGTTTAGTGGCATTTGAGTTATTTGTGGTAAAATTCAGCCACATGCCTTTAGATTGTTACTGGAATATCTCGAAATCGGGTTTTATGGATTTGATTGTAAAATTTTCATAGTTTGAAGACCATTGATGCAAATTGATAGGTTGAGAACCTATATGCTTAAGGGTCATAGTTCAGGTAGGGGTAGACTCGAGTCAAACCAAACTCAAATACTAAGTTGTTCGAGCTCGAGCTCAATAATTGGGCTCAAGCTCGATCAATTTTTTATTTGATCGAGTTCAGCTTGAGTTCGATAATAAACGATCTCGACCTCAAGCATGATTCTTGAATTGTCCATTCAAGCTTGAGCTCGAGTATAACCTCTAATTTTAATTTAAAAAGTTAATAATAATAATATATAAATGTTGGCTCGAGCTTCGCAAGTCTCACCAATCGAATAGTAAACTATTCTGACTCGGCTCAATAAGATATTCAAATCTATTTTTTAAGTTTAAAGTTCGATGAAACGAGTTTTGATCGAGTTCGAATTCGAATAATTTGATTAAAACTCAATTCAAGTCCCCTAAATTCAAAGATCTTTGGTGGAATTCATTTTTTTTTTGGCTTTGGTGGGGGAAAAAACACTATAGAACATGGGCATCTTTGGGTAACAATTTTCGAAAATAAAAACTAAAAACAATTTTTTGATGTTTTCTGAAGAAAACATGTTTAGATAAATGAAACTTGAAAACTGTTTCAAAAACAGAAAACAGTAAAATGTTGTTTGGATAATCTTATTTTGAAAACTGTTTTGATACACCTTGTAATTATTTTTAGTTTTGAGTTTAAATTTAAAATCTATATTAATTTTATTTTTCATATTTATTAAATACTTAAAAATAGTTAATATTATTTTATTTTCAAAAATTTTAATATTTTTATATACCATGGAGGAATAATAAAACAGAAAAGTAAATACTGATTTTAGAGTTATTTTTCGAAAATTTTATCAAAAAACACCAACTTGGGGTTTTCAGAAAACAGGCTTTTTGAAAACTGATTTAGAAAATCACTTTTGAAACCTGTTTGTCAAACATGCAAATAAGTTTTTGAAAATTAATTTTAATTTTTAAAAACTGAAAACAATTTTAAAAAATGCTTTCCAAACAAGTCCTAAGCTACTTAATGGGAAGGTGCTTCCATAGTTTGTGTGTGGTCTGCGGAGTGGGTATTGGCTTGTTGCTTCAACCATTAGCCCTAAATTATTTTTAGGCCATCTTATTTTTGGGAAGTGGGGTTCCTTGTCTGTCTGGTGCCTTTGACATTTGATGATATTGGTGTCTTGTCTTGGTCCTTGGTGTTTACTACTTTTCTTTTTTCAGTTATCAAATTAGTGTCCTATCAACCAAAGCATTTAACCTTCATTCATTATGGATCTTAGTTTCTTTCAATTTTGTGTGAGAGAGAAAATATGAGAAAGATCTTTTCAAATAATTTTGAGAAATTTTTTTTAAATTTATTATTAAATAAATGTTACGATATCCATAATATTAACATAACATTTATCTAATAATGTAATTGAAGAATTTTTTTTTCAAATTCCTGGAGAGGATTTTAATATAAAAAAAATAACAATTTACTCACATCTTAATCATTTAATTACATCTAAAGTTTTAAGGTTGTGACACATTAACATATTATTTGGACACTTTCAAATTTGGTAATTTTTTTTAGAGTTGTGATAAAAAGATCATAGAGACGTACATTACTAACATCCGTTTATAATTTTCATCAATCAATATGCATTATGTATGATCGGAGTAATTAATTTTATATTGTAGAGTACAAGCTATTTTTATTCTTTTTCTTTGATAGTATGTCGCGAAGAAAAGGTGCGATGGTAATATTTTCATTTTTCTGTAAGAGTCGGTAACATTCTCATTAGATTAACATCTCAATATACATTACGCATGTGTTGATCTGTTATTTTATAAGATAAAAAATATGCTAACAATTAGGTCACATATTTTTCATTACAAAACTAAATAAGGGAAGTACAATCCAGCTGAAATCACAAAAAAAGAAATAAAAACAATTGAAAATGCGGAGAAGATAAAGAGTAACAGAGAAAATCAACATGTGTTGAAGATAAAAGAGATAAGGAGAATTAAGAAGTTAAGTCTGAGAGGGATAGTGAGAGAGAAAAATATATAAGAAATATGTGAAGAGTTTGAGTCAATTGAGTTATATATATAATCTTGTTTAAATATTTTATTTATATATTTAAGTAAGAGTTTATGGAATATTTTGAGGGGTGGACACCAAATGAGAGTTCTGGCTTTATTATTAGTAAGTATAGATAAGTTATATTACAATGTTATGAGTATCAACTAACTTAATTGATAAAATCATTTGTGATCGCACAAAAAATTATTGATTAAATGCTATTCACATTAGAAATAAGAGAGATAAAAGTTGACGAAGAGTTATCTCTCATTAAGTAATTCATAAGCCAAAGAATGTCCTTTGAAAAAATTTCATATTAAATTATTAAAAAATTACACTTAGATTTGTGTTATCAAAAGAAAAAAAAAATCACTGACGTTTTGTGTAATTTACACTTATCTCTTTGTATTTTGAACAACTACACTTAATCATCTTCAACTTGATAGAATATCCTTACATTGCGATTTAGAAAATGAAAATATAAAATTACCTCTCCATAAATATTAGTTTGAATGAAGAAATAAGAGAGAGAGAGATAGTGAGAAATCACAAAATGGGAATCAACAAAATAAAAGGTAAAAAGAAATTGAAAGAGTGAGGTCATATCTCATTACTCTTTATGCGACAAGCATATTCATTCACGGCGCCAATAAATTCTAGGCCACTTTGATTAAATCTTACCTAGCCGCAATTCTGTCAAATATATAATAGTACAATAACTTCCTTTCACTAAGATGAATATAATGTTGTTGGTATCTAAATGGACCAATCTATCAGATTTTCACCTTTTTTTTTTTTCTTAATGTTTCTTATTACCTTTTCCAATTTTTTAAAATTATTTTTGCTAATTCTTAGTTTAATTCTCATACCCATTACATCATACCAATCCTTTTGGCATCTATTCCCTCGCACGATAGTGAATGGTAGAGGTGACAATTGGATCGGGTCACATCATTCGAGTTTGGGTCGCACAATAATGAATGGGGATCGAGTCACATCATTTGAGTTCGGATCAGATCGAGTTTGAATCATATTGAGTTGTGGGTTATTTGAGTCGTGGATTATTTCAAATTGGATCGGATCGAATTCAGATCATTTTGATCTTGAGCCGTATCGAGTCTTGGGTCAAGTCGAGTTTGAGTCATTTGGATCATATCAAGTCTCGGGTTGGATCAGATCAATAAAATATATATTTATATTTAGTTAAAAATATATTTTTTACATATAATTCGACTGAACGAGTTACATGTCCACATCCATGAAAATTAATTAATAATAAATCAAGGTTAAATTTTTTTAAAAATATATTTAATTTGCGAATGGAATATGCAATGTTATGGCTCTTAATCCCAAAATTTATAATTTCAAATTGAGCCGAGTCATGTTCGAATAATCACATAATTAAAAAATTTGACACAAAAAGGTTGTATTAGATAATCTCATAATGTTAATTACCCACTTACAAAATTCTAATTTAATTATTGCGATTTGGATAAATTAGTTGTTAAGTCATTCTATTTATTTGATATTTTATTTATACTTTTGAGTAGGGAATATTCAATCATAACTGATGGAGCCCACGAAACCCTCATCCAATAAGACGTCAACACTAGGGTATGGCTTCACCAATGGGAGGACGACACGTGTCCAGCCTCTGCAGCATGACAGGGCGCACGAGGAATAAGCAAATAATGCAATCGCCACGTCAAAGCGCGATTAGCAGGCCTAACCTTCTCTGAAACACGCGACACTCTGTGCACGCGATCGAGACTTGACGTCAGAAGTCCAGGATCATAGAGACGAGGCCATCCCTCCCCCACGTGGTCGACCTCCACTCGAAATACTATAAAAGGCTCAAGGTACGTAAGTTCTGGACACGTTTTTCCTCATTTCAAAAGAACACATAGAAAGTCCGTGCTAATCTATTTTAAAATTAACCCTCGGCTTTGTCCTAACTAGAGCATCGGAGCGCCCTCGGAGGTCTTCCACTCCCCTCCTTCTGAGGGTCTTTTAGTTCACCTCCATTCACTTGTGCAGGCATGAGGAATCAACCCGGATCCGTAAAAATCAACGCTAAATCAGCAACCATTTTTCAGCATCAACAGATTGGAGTCGTCCGTGGGAAACCACAATATTTCACTGAACAGTAAAAGTGAAGAAATCTAGAGAACTCATCTGTTGCAATGCCACCCAGAAACACCACAAAAATAGCCGATAAAGGAGCCCCAACACCGTGCTCTGCCCCTATTTGAGACAGCACCCAAAGTCGGCAATCGAGGCCCAAATTCCCCTCGATGCTCGAACATGCAACCCCTGGGTCAAGCAGACGGCCTCCCGCCAGAGAACAACATCCTCACCACTCTGGAACCGATTCTCCTGGCTCTGAAAGAGCAGTCGCGCATCCTTAGACTGCACCAGTGACTCAGACTCAGTTCCAAGAGCTCTCCCGAATGATAACCGACCTGGCGGCCCAAGTATGAGGCGGAGGACGACAACCTTCTTTTTTTCCTCACCAAGCTCCCGAACAAGTGAAATCTTCTGGTAGCGAAGATCCGACCTACAACCATTCTATTGCCGAGCCGAGCCCTCGCTACCCTATGGCCGATCCAAAGAAAGCTCATCCTCCAAGAGCAACCTCAACCTAGACAGGCATTTTGAGAAAATGGAAGAAAAAATAGACAGAGCCCCCAAGCATAGAAGCCACAATATCTTGGATGAGCTTAGTATCCAAGACCCCCGTTCACAGAGGATGTACTAGAGACATCACTCCCACCCAATTTCAGAATGCCACAAATCAGGATGTACGACGGTTCGGTAAATCCTCTAGACCATTTGCAGCATTACAAGACGACCATGATGCTGCATCGACATTCTGACCCTATTATGTGTTGCGTCTTTCCTTTAACACTTGAGAGGGCTACGGGTACATGGTATTCGTGTCTGAAGCCGAGAAGCATCGGCAACTTTAGAGAGCTCAGTTACGCCTTCGCCTCTCACTTCCTTAACAGTAAGGAGTCGAAGAAGATCTCAGAAAGTCTGTTCAATATTGTCCAACACTGGGGAGAGAGGCTTCGAGCTTACATATTCAGGTTCAATACGGTTGCATGGGAAATCTCAGACCTCGATCCGAATGTCAAGATACTAGCATTCAAGAACTGGCTGAGGTCCGGGATCTTCAGTTCCAAGCTTGCAGACGCCCACCTAAAGACATGAGCGAAATCCTGGCCTAGGCTGAGAAGTATATGCTAGCAAAAGATGATCAAGCCTTCAGAAGGGAAAGAGAATGAGAAATGGAGAAAAAGAAAAAAGACTTCAACCCTCAGAGAGGAGCAATCAAGAGAGCCCACCAAGAAAACATGTGTAAACCCCACCCTCGGCTTGACAGCTTCACTCCCCTCAATGCAACCAGGACCAATGTCCTGATATAGCTTCAAGACAGGTCGGACCTCCAGTGGCCACCCAAGACACCATACCTTGACGGGGACCAAAGAAAGTGGTGTTGATTCCACAAGAACCACAGCCACGATACCGAGGAATGCCATAGTCTAAAGATGCAAATTGAGGCCCTTATCAACCAAAGGTACCTAAAGGAGTTCACAGGGCCTCAGGAAAAAGAAGCGTCTGCCTGGTATAGGGAGGACTCCGAACATCCCTATCCCCCACAGCAAAAGCGACGGGACCCTCGAAGAGACCCCAGGCCAGAGCAAGAAGGGCCTAGTCAAAGAAGCCAAGAGGTGGCGACTACCTCCCAGATCATCAAGATAATCTGCAGAGGTCTAGCTGCCTGAGGTGGTTCGGGGCAGAGCAGTAAAATGTATGCCAGAGTTGTGGCTTCCGTCAGCGACTCCCACAAGCGAAGAAAGTCAAGTATAATGAACTCTTTCACGGATGATGACTTAGAAGGAATATGGATTCCACATGACGACGCGATTGTAATCTCTTTCCTAGTGGCCAACTATGAAGTAAGGCATATTCTGGTTGACAACGGAAGCTCGGCGGACATCCTATTCTATAATGCCTTCTAGCGCATTGAGCTAGCAGATGAGCGCCTAGAGTCTGCCCCGGCCCCTCTTTACGGTTTCGGTGGAACCCCTGTGTTTGCCGAAGAAAGTATAGTCTTCCCTGTTACAGCGGGAACAGCACCGCGAACAACCACCATTCAAACCACCTTCTTGGTAGTGAAGCAACCATCCTCTTACAACATGATCATCGGCCGACCCACCCTCAACAAGCTGAAAGCGGTTGTCTCTACTTATCATTTGAAAGTCAAGTTCCCCACCAATGAAAGAGTAAGAGTGGTCAGATGGGATCAGCGAGCCTCTTGATCCTGCTACCTAAATGCCATCAAAGAAGGGAAAAAGATTGAAGCCCGTCCCTCGAAGTAGAATACCTCAGGGACGAGATAAAAACTCCGAGGGGGCAGCCCATGGAAGAGCGGACTTCGGCCCCCCTTGGAGAGGACCCCTCCCGGACTATCCAGATTGGATCAAATCTCTCCAAAAACCACAGGGAGGAGCTCCTCTCCCTCCTCAAGAAGAAACAGGACTTGTTCCCCTGGTTTACATCAGACATGCCTGGAATCGACCCCATAACTATTGAGCACCACTTGAACATAAATCCAAAACACAGGCCAGTCATTAAAAAAAAAAGAACTTTCGCCCTGGAATGGTAGGCCGCCATCAAGACCGAGGTGAGAAAGTTGCTCGAAACCAACTTCATCCGAGAGGCAAAATACCCTGAATGGTTGTCCAACGTGGTGATGGTTTGAAAGGCCAATGGTAAGTAGCAGATCTGCATCGATTTCACTAATCTGAACAAAGCTTGTCCAAAAGACTGCTTACACCCACCTCGAATCGACCAACTAGTAGATGCCACTTCAGGATATGAACTTCTCTCCTTTATGGATGCATACTCCGGCTACAACCAGATCTTTATACACTAGCCCAACCAAGACAAGACCGCCTTTGTCACCGACCAGGGACTATACTGCTATAAAGTCATGCCCTTCGGGCTAAAAAACGCCAGTGTAACCTATCAAATATTGGTAACAAGATCTTCAGGGAACAGATCGGATAAAACATAGAAGTCTACATAAATGACATTTTAGTCAAAAGTGCCAAGGCACGAGACCACCATTCCGACTTAAAAGAAGCATTTAGGGTGTTGTGTAGCCACAAGATGAGGTTGAACCTGGCGAAGTGTGCATTCGGAGTGACAGAAGGGAAGTTCTTGAGATTCATAGTCGCTCAAAAAGGAATATAAGCTAATTCAGAAAAGATAAAAGTCTTCCTTGATATGGCCCTTTCTAAGACTGTGAAGGAATTACAGCAGATCACTAGACGAATAGCTGCTTTAAATCGTTTCATGTCCAAATCCACGGAAAGATGCCTTCCCTTCTTCAAAGCCATCAGAAAGGCCAGAGATTTTGCCTGGACAGAAGACTGTCAGGTAGTATTTGAAGAACTGAAGAAGTACCTAAGCTCGCCCCCGCTCTTAACCAAGCCACTCCCAAGTGAGGAGCTGTTCTTGTACCTATCAGCAGGACAAAACACCGTGGCTTCCCTCTTAATCTGAGAAGAAGAAGGCATTCAAAAGCCCATCTACTACGTTAGCAAGACCCTCTACGAAACAAAAACAAGGTATCCTCCAATAGAAAATGTGGCATTCGCCCTCATAGTAGCTGCAAGGAAACTTTGGTCATATTTCTAAGCGTACACTATCATTCTCCTAACTAACCAACCCTTGAGACAAGTCCTGCACAATCTAGATATTTTTGGAAGAATGGTAAAGTGGTCAGTAGAGCTCGGATAGTTTGATTTTCGGTACCAACCCCGCAAGATGATCAAGGGCTAGGCCCTAGCTGACTTTATTGTGGAAATAACACTCCCATAGATCTAAATGAAGGAACATGGTTAGTGTCAGACGAGCCACCTCCAAGATGGACCCTCCATGTAGATGGATCCTCAAACACCACGGGAAGTGAAGCAGGGCTCATTCTCTGTAATTCGGATAGTTTTTTAAACAAGTACGCCTTGAGATTTGAATTCAAGACCTCCAACAACGAGGCTGAGTACGAAGCCCTGCTCTCAGGTCTGAAATTAGCAAAAGCATTAGTTGCCGAAGTTCTGGAAGTGTACAGTGATTCACAGCTGGTGGCGAGTCAAGTAACAGGGGAATTCGAGGCTAGGGGAAAAAAAATCATCATATACCTTGAGAAGGCAAAGGAGCTCGCCGCAAGGTTCAAAACTTTCCGAATAACACACGTACCGCGAACAGAGAACTCTAAAGTGGACACCTTAGCCCGGCTGGCCTCATCCCGGTACCTTGAGCCAACTCAAGTCGTGTACTTAGAGACCCTCTCCATCCAAAGCAAAGACGAAACTTCGATCCTGCCAGTAGTAGAGAAAGAAACATGGATGGACCAAATCCTTCAGTACTTGAAAAATGGGGAAGTCCCCTAGCAGAAAAACGAAGCAAGGAAGCTAATCTACCGCGCCTCTCGATACATGGTCATAGACAGCTAACTATATAAAAAAGCTCTAACCATGCCCTACTTGAGGTGTCTCAACTCGATCGAAGCTGACTACTCTCTTCGAGAAATCCACGGGGGGATACGTGGAAATCACTTAGGGGCCCGAGCCTTAGCCTTCAAGGTTGTCCAACAAGGGTATTACTAGTCCAAAATGAAAGAGGATGCGGCAAATTTGGTCAGAAAATACAAAAACTACCAACAGTACTCTCTTATGTCGCATCAACTAGCTAACCCCCTCACTTCGATCACTAGTCATCTCCCCTTCTCTATGTGGGGAATGGACATCCTTGGCCCATTCACCATGACCTCCGGATAAAAAAAGCATTTCATTGTGGCTATCGATTACTTCACCAAGTGGGTCAAAACAGAGCCACTGGCCAACATCTCGGATCATCAGACCTGAAAACTTCGTGTAGAAGTCGATTCGGTATACCTCAAGTGTTGATCAAAGACAACGGAAAGCAATTCAATAGTTCATAGTTTAAAATGTTCTGTGAAGATCTCCACATCGATCATCGATTCTCATCCGTCGGATATCTGCAAGCTAATGACCAGGCTGAAGTAACCAACAGAACACTTCTCCAAGGTATTAAGAAGAGGCTCGACGAAGCAGATAAGTAATGGGCTGATCAACTCTCCAATGTCCTTTGGGCATATCGAACGACTGTTCGTACTCCAACAGGGGAAACCCCGTTCTTCATAATGTACGGTTCGGAAGCCGTCATTCCCCTCGAAGTCGAAATACTATTAATGTGCGTGTAACACTTCGAACCAAGTAACAATGAGAAAGACTTACGAATGAACGCCGACTAAGTTAAAGAAACCCGGGATAAAGCCCAGATCTGCTTATCTGCATATCAACATAGGATAGCCCAGTATTACAATTCCCAAGTTCGAAACAGGAACTTCAAACTGCACAATCCCGTCCTCCAAAAAAGTGAAGTATCTCGTCCTCCAAAAACGAGAAAACTCGTTCCTAATTGGGAAGGACCGTACAGGCTCCGAAAAGTCTACCGAGTTAGCACCTTCGAACTTGAGGAGTTAGATGGGAAGCCCATTCCGCGAACTTGGAACGCGGAAAATCTCCGTAAATTCTATCATTAACAGGAAATATAAAAAATGAGAAACGAAGAAATGAGAAACTCGAATTCATAAAACATTAATTTCATGTAATAAACTTTCGATTACAAAAAACGGGCACTATCAACCTCCAGATACAAAAAGAAAACAAAAAGTACGACTATGCTAATCCTCCCGAGAAGTCTCATCCTTGGAAGCTTCCTGTGGCTAAGCGCCAGCAGTATCCTCAACGTCCCTACTGGTAACAGTAGCATCCTCCTCTGAGGAGGACTTAACCTCGAGGCTAGAAAAGTTAGCCTCTCGAAAGACGGCCTCGGCCTTCCTCTTTGCCTCTTTGAAGCCTTCAAGGAACTGACCCCCGACCTCCTCCATCAAGGCTTTCTTCTCTTCTGTCTCCTTACACAAGGCCTTAGCCGCCTCTGCCCGAGCCATATACATATCCCTCTCCACCCTAAGGGCGTCTTCAGCTCGGCTCCTATGATCCCGCTCTATAACAGCATTCTCATTGGCTCTCTCGGCTGCCTTGAGAGAGGAGGACAGTGCCCAGACAAGCTCCTAGGTCTTGTCAAGCTTCTTCTCAGCCTTCGCCAAGCGCTTGGCCATATCTGCACTGCGCTGAGCAAGAACACCAATGAGGACCCCAGTCTGAAACAAGCATAGGATGCATTGTAAAAAACAGTTAGGAAATTTGAAAAACTAAGAAACTAAAGAGGGAAGGATCGTACCTGGGATGTCATGGCCTCTACGGCTGCGCACAGCCCCTCAAAGGGCTTCCAGGAGAGCTCCACTATGTCATGGGGAGGGATCCCTATGACAAAATGCTCTCCGGTGACTCTCGGGTGCACGAACACCGAGTCATCCACCTTCAGTGCCCACCGAGGCATGAAGGAGGCAGCTACTCCAGATCCCTCTATGGAAGAGGATTGGCCCTGAGGAGGAGTGGGCGCATCAGGAGTAGTCCGCACTTCTTGGGTGGGAGGCCTCGGAGGGCTCTCTATTGCAATAGGTACCGGGGTTAGAGCTTGGGCCTTCTTCTTCTGCTGCTGATTTGAAACCGAGCCACTCCATTCCGAGGTCCGTTTTCTCTCCTTGGCCATACGCTTGGCCCTCTCCCTTGCCTGCGCGGCCATCTTTATCTCTGCACAAAGGACGAACATTAGTGACTTAAAGAAAACAAACGAACAAATAAAAACTAAGTGCTTAAGGTTACCATGCACTAAGTTCACTAGGAGGTTAGGAAGGCAGAGGCCGCACCTATGAAGCTCCTCGTTATCACCAAGGACCTCGGCATCTAAAGGCGCGGCTAGCATTACCTTCAACATCTCCTGCTCTCGGTGCAGAAGGTGTGACTTCTTGCATTTGCCAGCACGATCTAAACTCTAACTGAGGGGGATGTTGAAGCTTTTAGTGCTCATGATGAAGAAGAATGACCTTTTCCACTTCTTTATAGAGGATGGTTTCTTCTTCAACATGCTCTTCCTAGCCCTCGAGCTCACCACCACCCACCCAGTCTGCCCGAGCTTGGCTATCTAGAAATGGGCTTTGAACACGTTAAGGTTCATGACCCAGCCCACTTCCTAGCACACGGTTATAAAAGCTGGGATCAACCGCACTGAATTGGGAACCAGCTGGCTCAATGCGATACCAAAGTACCTGAGCACCAAGTAAAAGAACTGGTGGAGAGGTAACCTAAGCCCAGCCTTCATGTGCTGTTCGTAAACATACAGCACATAAGGCGTGCGGCTCAGAAGGGCATCACAAGCCTTTTCTCCACCCTCTGGTGCCCGAAGAGCATATTTCAGGGGATCTTATACGTCATCCTCATCCCCGGAAGCTTCACCTCCCCCACCACACTCGAAATGGAGTTTGCCTCAAACATCCATTCTTGCCTCTCCGTCGCTGAGGCATCTTCCTTTATTTTGGCTAGCGCGCTGTCAACTTTATCCTCCTCCCCAAAAGTTTCCTCTCCCTCCTCATCCTCTCTTACATCATCTCCCTCTGGGAGGAAGGGTACCAGAGCGAGGGCACCCTCCCGAGAAACAATCTCCAAGGAGGAGACATCCTCACTAGAGGAAACGCCCATGGCCTCCTCTAACTCCCTTGACAAATCTCTGCTAATCTCACTATCGCTATGCTTAGACATTGTATGAAGAAGTAAAATGACTCACCAAAATAAGGCACAGAGGTTGTGTATAGCTTCAATCCCTCACTACGCCGAGCGCTCTCAATGTTTTTTTCAAACTCCGAGTGCTCTCAAAATTTATTCTTTCAAAAATGCAAGTGAGGAGAAGAGAGGAAGATACTCTTCATATAGAGGTCGCGACAACAGGAACGAAGAACATTAAATCACCCTCCAACTGAAAAAACGTGACCTTTGATGTCACCCATGCACCGTCCACTCTCCCCAAGGTGCCAGCTGTCATAAAAGCACAACCCTTCCCGTACCCCATGCGTCGCCATACAAAAAACAACTGTCATCTCAAATTTAATGAGAATTTAAAAAGCCCATGGGCCAAGAAAAGAGAGCTCATGGGCCCAAGAAAAAGAAGAACCCATGGGCCCAAAGTAAGAAAGCCCATGAAAGAAGAGGACCAAAAACGACCAAGAATCTCCAAGTCCGAGCATATGAGCTGCTTGTCATACGCTCGGCCAAGATCTCCAAGTCCAAGCGTATGAGCTGTTTATCATACGCTCGGCCAAGAATCTCCAAGTTTAAGCATATGAGCTACATATCATAAGCTCGGCCAAGAATTTCCAAGTCCGAGCATATAAGCTGCTTGTCATATGCTCGGCTTAAAATTTCCAAAGACCGAGCGTTTGAACTGTTCTTCAAATGCTCGGCCTAAGGTCCCCAAGACCTAGCGTTTGAACTACTCCTCAAACGCTAGGCCCAGATTCGCCAAGACTGAGCGTTTGAGCTACTCCTTAAACGTTCAACCCAGATTAGCCAAGACCGAGTGTTTGAACTGCTCCTCAAACGTTGGGCCCAGATTCTCCAAAACCAGAAGCTACACTCATTCTGAGTCCAAAGCCATAAACTATCTGCTTCCTAAATGTCCCAAGTAAAAGCGCTCGGCCACGGCACGAACATCACATCCTATTTCCTCGAGGCACACGAGTACCTGAGGAAGTAGAGGGCCTATGATGGAACCCACAAAACCCTCATCCAATAGGATGTCAACACGTAGGGTCAAGCTTCACCAATGGGAGGATGACACGTGTCCAGCCTCTGCAGCATGACAGGGCACACGAGGAATAAGTAAATCACGCAATCGCCACATCTAAGCGTGATTAGCGGGCCTAACCTTCTCTGAAATACGCAACTCTCTGAGCACGCGATCGAGACTTGACGTCAGAAGCCCAGGATCACAGGGACGAGGCCATCCCTCCACCACGTGGCCAACCTCCACTCGAAATACTATAAAAGGCTCAAGGTATGTAAGTTCTGGACATGTTTTTCCTCATTTCAAAAGAACACATAGAAAGTCCGCGCTAATCTATTTAAAAATTAACCCTCAGCCTCATCCTAACTAGAGCGCCCTCGGAGGTCTTCCCTTCCCTTCCTTTCCTTCCGAGGTTCCTTTAGTTCACCTCCGTTCACTTGTGCAGGCCCGAGGAGTCAACCTGGATCCTTAAAAACCAACGCCACGTCAGCAACCATTTTTCGGCAACAACAATAACATATATATTAGTAGATGATTTGATTTGATTAAGTTTTTAATAAACTTTAAAAATTAATTTTAACATAAAATTAATTTTAAATTGAATCCAAATATCATCTATATAATCAACATATCTAGCTCCGGTGCTACGAGCAATTTTCAACCGCGAAAAGGGAGAGGAATGTTGAATATTTTCTCTCCAAATATCAGACTAACATAATTGTTGCTTGAGTGATGATCCCTCAAACAGGAAATTGGTATAATTGTTGGCCCCTCACAAATCAACCTTCACTTTTTAGTATATATATTTTTTCTTTCTTCTTTAATATATTTATTTTTATCTAATTCTTTTTTTCCTTTTTCTTTTTATTTATACATATATGGATCCAAAAATAAGTATAAATGAGGGAAAAGCTATAAAAGATATATATTTATAATTTAAGAGAAAATATAAAGAAAATTTTACAAACTCCCAAAAAAATTCAAAGATCCTTGAGACTTCAGCGGGGGCACCTGACCCTCTCTCTCTCTCTCTCTCTCTCTCTCACACATAAATTCTCTCTCCCCTTTAGCTCAAAAACAATTACAAAGAATCAACGCCCATGTGTGGTAAATTTCAATGAAAGATTAGCCGTGGATTTTGAGGGAATGATCGATCAATGGACGAAAATGATTTATATAGTGTTGATTTCAGCTAAGTGTCATCGGAGGATGACATATTTATAAAATCAGCAGTGTGATCGAAATCAAATTTCTTTGGACGGTGTGTGGTTAATCTCGACGTGGAATTGCAGCAAAACTTCTCCAGTGAGTACTAGATCAGTGACTTTTGATTCCGACAGTGCCAATGATGAATCTTGACGTTCACCCGTTCACAGAAAATCACAATAAATCTCCAATGGGTTAAGAAAATCAATATATTTTATTAAATTATCATTTTGCCATTGTATTTCGTTTTGACAAAACTTAATAGCTGAGGACTTTTTTATCCAAATAATTGTGAGCGCAATGCTAAATCATATTTGAAGCTGGTAAGTTAGCATTTTCTGTTGGTATATGTGTATGCGCACGTGTCTGAATGCGCTCTTAAATTTGAGCTATATTTTTAAATTCTAATTATAATGCTAAATAGTGAGTACTTGACGGTTTTGTAAGTTTCTAGGTCACTTTAATTAGCCTCCATTTTGGGTATCTTCCAATAGAGGGATTTTTGAAAAAAAAAACCTAAAGGTTATGATTGGTAAGATAAAAATGTGAGGAAAAAAAAGTAAAAAAAGAAAATGAAAATAAAAGAGTGATATTTTCTTTGTGTGTTTAGTATAATGAATGAAAATTAGTTTAAAAAAAATAGTTCATTTTATTTTTACGATATTCAATCCTCTCAATTTAAGAGAATTAAAAATTATAATTTAAAAAGTAAAAATTAAAAGATACAGTGAATAACACTTTTTTTCTTCCATTTTTTTTTTCTATCTATCATAATCTAAATATCTTGCAAAAGATTCGTAATAAAAAAAACTGAGGATGGAATGAGTTTATCCTTGTAAGAAGAAGAGAGAGAATAAGAGGAAAATGAGCAGTGAAAAATCAAGAAAAAAAAAAAAGGCACCCATACAACTCCTTGTATAAATAGTGTAGAGAACTTTGGAAAACCAAAATGAATTTAACTTTAGTTTCTCTCCTGCGCATTTTGGATGTGATCATTCACTATAAAGCCTACACTTATATCATGTGTACGTACACCAGTAATATACTTTTGTCTTCCATTTGTGCACATGCACACAACCGCACTCTTTCCCAGTGGCGTGATGATCAAATAGTGATTCGTGATACAATCATAAGATTGCACGATTTTAAGTTCGCGAATTACTGGCATGGGGCCTTGATGTCTACTCCCCAAATCTCGTAAGGTTTAGGCTGACTCGTTAGCCAAAGTCGACCCTCAGTCTACGTTAACCTCTAGCTACTTTCTCCTTGAATTCCATCATCAAGAGAGTGCCATGGCGGATCTTGAACTGTGCTTTCTAGGAGAACACATATGAAACTAAGTAAACTTTTTTTCTTATTAAATTGATTTGTAATGGGTGGTCTTATTAGAAAAAAAGTGATTACTATCTTATCATTAAATGGGAAAACCAAATTTAGTGAAAATACAAAAACAAGAAGTTCAGTTTTTACTAAAACAACCTTTTTGTTTTTCATTTTATCGTTGAACCAAAAATAAATAAATAAATAAATAAATAAAACAAATTTTTTTGGGTATACGTTAATATTTGAAAAACAAGAACTAAAAGGGAAAAAAAATTTGAATAAGGTCTTTTATGTTTAAAGTTATCTTTCATGTTAAGTTTAGGCTTTATTTTACTTAATAGTCATCGAACACTTAATGGATAACTTAAAAAATGATAAATACACTCGAATATTAAAGTATATGAATCTTTAAAATTAAATAAAAAAAATTATATGTTTTGATGTTGTAATTTTTATTTATTACAAGTAATTTCTTTAAAATATTAATATTCTAAACATTTTGCTTTAAGGAGGTCACAAGTAAATAAGTATAGCAAATTTTGTTGTATTTTACCTTATTCAATATATGAAAATAATGATTATAAAAAAATATGGAAAGAATCTTGAAATTTAAAATTGGTAATGTAAACTTAAAATCAAATGTGACAAATATTTTATTGATATAAAAAAATTTTACGGCTTCATGACCCTTTTCTCTATTAAGAGATCCACCATTAATGGAGAGGATTCGTTAGATTTTCAATTAGATAGACTAATGGATTTTATATTAATATTTATAAAATTAAAATTAAAATTTATATATTTTATAAAGTTAATAAAAATATTAAAATTTATTGAAAAATTAATTATTATAATTTTATTTTCATATCATTTATATTATCTTAATTAATTACGTATTATTATTTTATTAAATTTTGAAACGCTTCAACATTTCATAACATCTTCCCTCGTTAAAACAAAACGTCTCGACATTCTTTTCCTTTCCCTATCTCTATCACAAATTCTTTTCTATTCCTTTTTTTCTTTTCCAATTTCTTTGGTAATTGATGTGGTGGGGCAAGAAAGTATCTTTCTGGCTGTTGAGAGGGTAACAAAATGTATGCGAAAATGACACTACCATAAGGGGAGAATACATACAGTTTTTCTTTCCTGGTTTTAGCTTTATTGTGATGTGTATATTTACGCTATATCTCTTCTTCACTCCACACCTAACGATATGCGGACACAGACACTCACGTACCTACACCTCTTTTCTTACTGGTCTGCTTCTGCTATCCGAAAGATTCCTCATGACTCAGCGTGTCTTGTTATATCTCAATGTACGAAAAGTTTTTGCTTAATATAAGTAAATATATAAAAAAATACATGATATGTCGATTTATTTTATTTAAAAAATATTTTTTTTATATTTATTTAAAAATAAAATGAATTTTCATACCATATATCTTTCATAGACATACATTAAATAAGAATTTTTCAAAAAATACTGGTTGAAAAACTTCAAAGAAAAAAAAGTCTTGCTACTTCTTTCAAATTTTAAGGTTCAATTGCAATTTTAAGAATAATTGCACTTAAAAGTATAAATTATAAAATCTTTTTCATTGAAAGTTTTTAATAATCATAGATAAACACTAGATAAACCCTACACTAATTAATTAAGGTGCACGAGAAAACTCAAAATCTTATATGTATATCAACAATATTTTGATACTGAGTTAAATATAATTTAAATTCATTCAAAATAGAAATATTTTAAATTATTGAAAATGATACTGATTTAAACATATACGTTGTCGCAATATGATCATTAAACTTTATTTGGGCTTGGTCCACTCCAAGTCTTAAGAAATCCACTAACCCAATTTGTAAATCTACATAATTAATAAAAGCTCTTATGTCATTGAAATCTCACTTGTGATTACTCTTTTGCTTTTAGTAAAACTAAATATATATTTTAAAAAATTATTCAAAAAATAAACACACGTAAAAAGAAAAAAATAAAATATTACATATAAAATTGACTACGCACCAACTTTAAAAGATTATTCAATTTTTAAAGTAGCATAATGATAAAAATTTATTACCTGTGATGTTAAAGATAAATTTTTTATCTTGTGGAATTAATCACAATGTAGAAAAAATAGTGATAAATTATATACTCCATAAAAAAATGCACATAATAAATTAGATTTTCTCATTGAGTCAATCTATTAGAGATTATGGATAAGGGAAAGAGTGACAATACCACGGAATTAGAGTTATCACGAAATCAAAAAAACTTATTAATAATTATAAAAAATTAAATAATAATTTTAATATTTAATTTTTTTTTTAAAAAATTATTATTTAATTTTACTATGATTATTGTGTTACCGGGTCAATGAATCACTAGCCTAAAAGAAGAGGTCATATCCGGGATGGGAGACTTTGTTTGGTATTTTGGTAAAATAGAGCTGAAAAGGTTTACAAAAGTGAACAAAGAAGGAAGGAACAAAACATCACATCAAATCAAAGACTTTTTTAACCTCCTTCTCTCAATATATCTCTGTTAACCATCCCAACACGTGTAAGCATGACAAATATAATAATTATGTATTTTTTATTAAAAAATTAAATTTGTAAAAAAAAAAATTAAAGAACAACAATTAATATGGATTGAAATAAGTAAAGTTGAGAAGTTAAATATGAGTGTGAAGAAAATAACAATTCGGTTAAAATCACAAAAAAAAAACAATTGAAAAATGTGAACAAAATAAAGATCAATAGAGAAAATCAACACAGGTTGAATATAGAAGATAAAATGAGAGATGAGAAGTTAATTCTTAATAAGATAGTAAAAGAAAAAAACATGAGAGAAAGATGTAAAGAGTTGAAGTCAATTGAGTTACATATTTAACTTTATTTAAATATTTTATATATATTTAAGTAGAGGTTTATGAGATATTTTTTAATAAATATCAAAACCTCCATTTGATGCCCACTCTTAAAATATCATATAAACCTCTACTTAAATATATAAATTAAATATTTAAATAAGGTTATATATGTAACTCAATTGACTTCAACTTCCACATCTTTCTTTCATGTTTTTCTCTCCTATCATTCCATTCAGACTTAACTTCTTCACTATCCTTATTTAAATAAAAATTTTATTACTATATTATTTTATCATATAAAAAATTGATCACGATTTTGAGATTTATGTATATATGTATAAACAGTTAAGGAGAGACGGAAAGGAACGTTGATGAGAAGGCCCACCCTCCCTTCTCTCTGTCTCTCTCTCTCTCTCTCAGAAAAAAAGAAAGAATGGAAAGGAAAGGTGACTGGACTCAGTCACCTTGTTAATAAGTTTTGCTTTCATATTCGGAGGGCGATGATGATGGTGAATGGTATGTGTGTGGTGGTGGGTGTGGTGTTGTTCTCTCCCCTGTCCCTTTCAACCTTTACAACTTGAAGCGACCTTTGCTCTCTCTCTCTCTCTCTCTCACCAATTCACTATGGTTTGTCTAACTCGACCATTTGACTCATAAATCAAGCAAACTCAGCTTTCATTTCATATGGAACAAATGTGCATGATTAATTAGTTAAGTTGGAAATTCAGTTTTGTTTATGTATTTTGATATCAATTTTATAGATAGGTCATTTACACCTAACTTAAAAATCTTGTAAAAAAAATATTCTTGTGACTTAATCAGTCGTGAATATAAAAATTAAAATCGACAAATTTGTGGTAATTTAAAAAAAAAAAAATCTATCATTTCATCCCACCCCATTGGTTCAATCGGAATTATTGTCACCACTGTTACAGTCTCCCTTTCGACCAACAAGATTCAAAAATCACTTTCAGCATTGCCACTGATATCACTGTAACTGTCATTTACTTAGTTATCATTACCTTTAATTTTACATGATTATTTATGTTGCTCAAGTAATTTACTAGTCAATATATGCTAACGTAAAAAAAAATATATCTATAGACTATTAGATTTTGATTAATTGAGTATAATAAGCTTTGAAATTTTATACTATTTATAGTTGAGAATTTCTTCATGGAAACGGATCCTAAGTGAAATTAAAATCGTCTCATCTTAAAAACTTAAAAAAAACATTAAATTTCATTATGAAATTGTTTCTTTTTGTTTTATAAGCAGAAACTTGATCAAACATTATTAAAAATAATTTATAAAAAAAGATTGAAATGATTCATAAACCATAAATCAAAATAACAATTAAAGTATGTGGCACAAGCACAAAGTAATGAGTGAAGATCTCAAATATTTGATTTTGTTGTTATTACCATGAAATCTAGATGTGGCACATCATATATTATATACTGTATTAAAAATCACTCTATAATTTCAAAAAGAAAGTTAAATCAAAATTATTAATTTACATTTCATAATTATCAGTGAACCTTCTTGATTCTATGATAATTATCATGAAATTGATTTAGTACGATCATTTCTCTTAAGCAATGGTATATCATTAGTGAATCTTTATGATTACGTGGTAATGACATAAAACTGATTTCGTAGATTATTACTCCAAATTAATGGTATATTTGAGTTGTGTTAAGTTGAGAGAGTTGAACGAGTTAAAAGATATAATTGCAAGTAGTACGGGTGGACTCGAACCGAGTTTTTATCAAGTTTAGTCAAAACTCGGTTCGATCGAGCTCGAACTGAGATCAAACTTAAAAACTAAGCTCAATTACTTTAAAGTTCGATTCGAAAGACTCTCGAATATTTTAATAAAATATTATCGAACCAAGCTCGAACAATTATTTATATTAATATTAATATTTTTATTTATTAAAATCAAAATTCAAACTTAAATTTAAAAAAACAATCTAAAACTTAAACTATATTAAAAAATTAATTAAATTCGATTTTAAATTTATTTTTTAAATTCGAATCAAATTTAAATTCAAACATAATTATTTTAAATCAAATCGAGGATAAACACTTTAGCATACTGGATGGACTCGAATCCACCTCTAGGCGTAAGCAGGCCGTGACGCTTCGATCACTCCATGTAAGTGGACAGAGCATCTTTCTCTCGCTCTCTCTCTTCTTTCAGTTTCACAGAAAGATCTAAGATACTATGTAACAGAATCTATACTCGCCACCTGTTCTCCCTCAAATGCTCTCCTTCTTCTCCCCCTTTTCTCTATCTCTAGTGTGACCCACTATCACCACCTTCCCTCTAGCGGTCCACCCAACATCACTCAACAGTGCCACCCTCTTTCCTATCCCTCCCCACGCAATAAATAAATTTACAACCAAAACACTCAACAAAACAGAACTACTAGTAATATTTATGCAACCCCCCAATTCCCAAATCTCATTTCTTTCTTAATTTTTTCTTTTAATAGTTCACTGAATAAACAAACATTTATTAATATCTATTTTAGATATTTATTAATTTCTTATCAAATACGGAGTACTGTTTTAATTATATATATTAATTTCCAGTCGTATATGGTTGCCGGCGATGCCTACGCCGGTTAGCGTAGCCAGGCAATGCTTGACACCAGACGCAGCCCACGCGCTCGATGAGGCGGTGGCCGTGGCGCGCCGGAGAGGCCACGCTCAAACAACCTCGCTGCACGCGGTCTCCGCTCTCCTCTCCCTCTCCTCCTCAGCTCTTCGCAACGCTTGCGCACGTGCGCGGAACTCCGCCTACTCGCCCCGGCTCCAATTCAAGGCTCTGGACCTCTGTCTTAGCGTCTCGCTTGACCGAGTCCCCTCGAGTCAACTCAGCGACGACCCGCCCGTATCGAATTCGCTCATGGCCGCGATAAAGCGGTCCCAGGCAAACCAGCGGAGGCAGCCCGAGAATTTCCATTTGTATCACCAAATGTCGCAGCAGCAGCAAAATACCATCTCCTGCATCAAAGTAGAGATGAGACACCTGATTTTATCGATCCTCGATGACCCGGTTGTGAGTCGGGTCTTCAGTGAAGCGGGTTTCCGGAGCTCTGAAATCAAGCTCGCTATCGTCCGCCCACTCCCTCAGCTCCTCCGATATCCTCCTCGCCACAGAGGGCCACCCCTCTTTCTCTGTAACTTAAACGAGAATCAGGAACCGAGTATGAATCCGGGTCGACGGGGATTTAGCTTTCCGTTTTCGGGTTTTGCTGCATTTTTCCACGGAGACGAGAATAACAGGAGGATTGGGGAGGTTTTAGCGAGGGTTAAGGGGAGAAATCCCCTGCTTATGGGTGTATGCGCTTATGATACACTTAACGGGTTTATAGAGAGTGTAGAGATGAGGAGACAAGATGTTTTGCCTAAGGAGATTAGTGGGTTAAACGTGATTAGCATTGAAAATAATATTTCAAAGCATATTGTTGATAGTTTTGATAAAGGGTGCGTGGACATGAAATTTGAGGAGATAGGTAAGATTGTGGAGCAAAGTTTAGGACCTGGGTTGGTGGTGAATTATGGAGACTTGAAGATATTTGTTAACGACCATAATACTAGTGATAGTATTAAAAATACCAATGATAATGGTGGTTTAAGCAATGCTGCTAGTTATTTTGTTGCCCAATTGACAAGGTTGTTGCAGCTACATGGAGGCAAAGTATGGTTGATGGGTTCGGTGGCGAGCTACGAGGTTTATTTGAAGTTTGTCAGCAGGTTTCCTTCAATTGAGAAGGACTGGGATCTGCAAATACTGCCCATCACTTCTCTTAGACCTTCTTTGGCTGAATCTTACCCCAGGTCCAGGTAAAGGGCCTATCTTTGTATTTTGGTTACAGGTAGAACTACTAGTTTTGCATTGTATTAAATTATTACTGTAGTAAATGTACCAGACTTGGTAACCTCTGGTATTTAATAATCATTTTATTATGTTGCTTCTGGTAGTAGTTTCTAACATAATTTATTCAGACGTTCATTTTGCTTTGGACATTGACATGTAAGAGTTTGTTTAGTTCTGAAATTTGATTTTCGTTGCATTATCTTGCTGTGATTTGTGGTTTCTAATTTGGTTTATTGTGAAGATTCTGATTTTTGAAGGATTGATGCCCCAGGCCACACACTTAGTTGAATGAATGAATATTCTGTTGTATGGTGCAATTTATAGAGAACCTAAGTATTAGAATTCAATCTTTGTTGATTGATAGGCCATCTCATTCAGAGTGGCACTGGTTAAGGTAAAAACTTGGTGAGAAATGGGATTTTAGCACGATTACAGATCATAGTTGGATTATTAATACTTTTTTCGTCAAAAAGGGAAATCTATTCATTTGTGTACTGTAACATTTACATTTCAACATATCTGCATAAACTACATAATTATTTAGACCTGAGTATCTTATTCATTATTTTGCTTTATGATAACCTTTTGGGTTGTGCGTCTGAGAATGTCTAGTATGAGATGTCTTGAAGACTTTGATTAGCTTTTTTCTTGCCCAGAGTTCTACTTCACATTGCATGTTCTTATCCATATCATATGGCCCTTGTACCAGGTTTTATATTGCACCACATTCACTTAGTTAATATATTTTTATAGACATAATTCAGTTGTTGGCAAGGGTTAGAAGAGGCTTTAGTAATATCTTGTTTTTCTAGTGATGAATTGCTTGCTCGCTCAAGTAGCTGAATATTGATGATATTTTTATTGTTTAATCTGTTAATCAGATTTTTGAAGTAATAACCATATATTCATTTGATCTAAATTCTATCACCATATTATCCTTTGATACAAATGATGAATCTTAGGAATGGTTTCAAGGTCTTCTTGTTGTCGTGTTTCACTTCATGTATATATTTTAATTACAAGGGGAACCCATCCTCTTCTATTTTCTTTTTTATTTTTATTCCCTCTCTTTTTGAGCACCTTTTTTTCTTTTTCGACCATACTTCTTCTCTGCATGTTTTGATATTAAATTATGCATCCATGCTCATTTTCACTTTTGAGTTCTGATCATTTTGCCCCTATGGAATCTCATATTTTTATTGCCATGATATAATTACAGTTTGATGGAGTCATTTGTTCCATTTGGCAGATTCTTTTCTACGCCTTCTGAACTAAAAGAGCCTTTGAATGGCTTATATCAATGTGCACCTCGCTGTCATCTATGCAATGAGAGATGTGAGCAAGAAGTAGTAATTGCTGTGTCAAACGGAGGATTGGCAGCTTCAGCAGCAGATCAGTACCAATCTAGTTTGCCGCCTTGGTTGCAAATGACTGAACTTGGTACAAACAAGGGATTGGATGCGAAGGTGTGTATCATTATCTAAAAGTTATGCTTAAAACTCCATTCTGGTGATGCTTTTGTTGTTAGCTAGAGATGACTGAGTTGAGGAAGGGGGGTTTGAATGTAAAAATTCTGGTTTTTAGTATAGCTGAAAATTTATGTCAGGGATGTTTTGCTGGACAGATTTCCATTACTTCCCCTCCTTGAACTAGAACTCATGCACTTCCTGCCCCATGCAGGTAAAATCTGATTGCGTTGTGCACCTGCTTGTTTGTTTGCTTGCACAAGTACAATATGATTTTCCAAAAAGTTATTAATTGATCTCGTGAATAAACATATTATAGGGGTGATATTCACAGTTTGAAAGGGCATCCTCACTTGGAACCTTAAACTTATCAGCTCTTTGCTATTCGTGTGATCTTTATGATCCACATTTGAACAATAACCAACTAGAAAATTGTAGAGAGGGGGGAGGGGGGGGGGGGTCTTTTCATAGCAGAATTAACATACCAAATGAATAATTTAAGAATCTTTACAAAGTTTATGTGAAAATCAGTTTATATCTCTTCAGTGCAGACCAAAGACGATGGATTGCTATTGAGGGAAAAAGTTACAGAACTGCAAAAGAAATGGGACAGTATATGCCAGCGCCTCCATCACAGTCAATCATTCCCTGAGTCAAACACTTATAAAGTGGGTGCACAATTTCCAACTGTTGTGGGCTTTCAGTTCGTTGAACACAAGAAAGAAAATGCTGATAAATGCAGTAGCAACGATACTAATGCAGCGGCAAATGTAAATAGTCGTATGAATGAGAATTCACTCATGCCCATTGATTTGCATAAGATGTCTACATCACAATCAGACATCCCTTTTCCTGTGGTTCCCAAGGCTAAGAACAGTAGTTCTCTATCTGAACTATGGGAGAGACCTTCAAAACCAGAAGATCCTGACTCAGGTGGCCTCAGGTCACCTTGTAGGTTTTCCAATTCTAGTGCAGGTGATGATTGCCGAACATCTCCTGCATCTGCAACTTCCGTGACAACTGGTTTAGGATTGGGGATACGCTCTGTTCCTTCAAGCACCGAACTGAAGAAACCCACAAATCAAAATGGAATAGAGATCGCAGAGGACTTCTCTGGTTCCTTTTCTGCAAGTGGTGATTTTGTCAGTGGGAGTATCTCTTATCATCCGGGGCGATCTTCATCTTCCTCATGTCCTGACATTTGTGGGCAGCTTGATCCAAACAATTTCAAGATGCTTTTTAGAGCGCTCACTGAAAGAGTTGGCTGGCAAGATGAAGCTGCAAGTGTTATTAGCCAAACAATAGCCCAAAGTCGAACAATAAGTGATAAACACCATGGAACAAATCCGAGAGGGAATATATGGTTCAATTTTATTGGACCTGATAGGTCTGGTAAAAAGAAAATTGCTGTTGCCATCGCTGACATAATATATGGAAGCAGTGAAAACTTGATCTGTGTTGATCTAGGTTCTCAAGATGGGATGATCCATGCATACAAACGCTCTGATCATGGAGAAGTGAGTGGTTATGATTTAAGGTTCAGAGGGAAGACTGTAGTTGACTATATTGTTGGGGAGTTGTGCAGAAAACCCTTGTCTGTCGTCTTCCTTGAACATGTAGATAAGGCTGATGTGCTAGTTCAGAAGAGTTTGTCTCAGGCTATCCAGACTGGTAAGTTTCCAGACTCACATGGAAGAGAAGTCGGCATCAACAATACAATATTTGTGACAACATCAACATCTACAAAGGGTAACCAAATTCTCTTTTCCCAGAAGGAACCCTCTAACTATTCAGAGGAAATAATTTCGAGAGCAAAGGGCTGGCCAGTTCAGATATTGATTGAACATGCTTTTGGGGACAGCGCAGCTATCTCAAATTTGAGCGCATCACCTACAACAAGAAAGCACATTTCTAGCTCTAGCTTTGTGAATAAAAGGAAGTTGATTGGCACGAATGCAATATCAGAGCAGAGTGAGATCTCAGAGATGGCCAAACGGGCTCACAAGACATCAACTAGGAACCTAGATTTGAACCTTCCTGCTGAAGAGAATGAAGTGCGAAATGCTGATGATGAAAACTCTAACAATGTCTCTGAGAACTCCAAGGCTTGGTTGCAAGATTTCTTTGATCAGGTCGATGTAAATGTGGTTTTCAAGCCATTTGATTTTGATGCATTGGCTGAGAAAATATTGAATGATATAGCTGAGAGCTTCCACAAGTTTGCTAAGTCAGAGTGCTTGTTAGAGATCGATTCTAAAGTTATGGAGCAAGTACTTGCAGCTGCATATTTATCCGACAGGAATGGGGTGGTGGAGGATTGGGTGGAGCAAGTACTTAACAGGGGATTTA
Organism: Bretschneidera sinensis; assembly: GCA_023935145.1. Classification (NCBI taxonomy): domain Eukaryota; kingdom Viridiplantae; phylum Streptophyta; class Magnoliopsida; order Brassicales; family Akaniaceae; genus Bretschneidera; species Bretschneidera sinensis. The sequence goes on from CM043698.1 coordinate 22,434,854, forward strand.
CAGAAATCCAGAAAAGGTACAACCTCGCTGCTCGTTCTGTTGTGAAACTTGTTGCTTGTGAGGGCCTTTTTGCAGAGGAGCAAACACGAGGAGCTCTCCTTCCCCCAGAAATTATTTTAAACTGATGTCTTGAAAAGGCTTATGGTGTAGTTAGATGTATTATATGCTAGTAGCATTTAGAATCTAGTAGTCCTTTTGCTTTAGCATGCTAATCCCATAGTTCTTTTTTGGGTTTTTTCAGGTTAGGTTTGTGTATGACATAATCTGTAGTTAGTGTTTGTGTATCTTTAATAGAGTTATTTGCCTGTCTTTGCTAATTTTTTTTCCTTGATTTAATCACTCGTGATGTAAAACCACAAACTCTTTTCCAGTTTGAAAATCATTTTCCTGATTAATTGAGTAGAGACTTCTCTGGCGAGGAGATTCATTGTAAACAACAGATTGGCAAGGCATAAATCATAATTATTTGAATTTGCATACTTTTAGACAGCTTGTTTCATGCAAACTAACAGAAATGAAAAGAAAGGATATATGGTTGGGCTTGTTCTTTGTTGATGATGTTTTGTTGATGATGTTTTTCTTACCGATATCTCATTTAAAAATTAAATTTATGATTATAATTACGTCATTATTTATTTTAATTAAATATTTATGAAAATGAATCTCATTTTTAGATGAAAAAATAAGATGACATATCATCTCACCATAAAAAAAGAAAATCAATCATAAAAACTTCAACAACAAAAAATTTAGATACCGTTAACCTTGTGTGACATATGAAGCAAGTTTTTATGATAGTAAAAACCTCGTAATAATTTAAAATTTAGGTCTTTGAAATTTGGAACATATTCCCAATTATCCCTAAAGTTTGAGACATTTTTTAATTTGATCAACCTCTCAAGTTAGGCATATGCCTTAACTTTTTTATTTTCCAATCTAAACAACCTTAATTTGAATCATTAATCAAATTTTCTGTATTCTTTTTGAATTAATATAAACGGAATCATTTTAAATAACAGATTGGGCAACATGGGGGTCATATTTTATAAGGTTTTCTAGACTTGTTTTCTTAAGAGTTTTTAGGGATACAAAAAGGATGATAGCCAACCTGATGAAATGATTCGATTGTAACGTTAATAAAAGTTTATGGATGTTGACCCTAAGGTTTCAATGGATTGGTTTTAATGATAACAAAACATCGGATGAAATTGTTAATAATCTTTGCCAAGCGTGTTAAGGTTTAAAGAACTTTAATGGTAAAAGATCATATAAGAGGGAGTTTTGGGATTTAAAAAAAAATTAGGACAACAAGAGGTAACTTTCTCTTTTTTCATCCCTTTCACTTTTGATGTGAGTATGATATGATTCTTTATCTTTTATGCAATGACAAACGATTTTATTAACAAAGCAGCTCTACAAAAGGAAATGTCAAGATCAATAACGTATGCAAGAGGAGGAAGAAGAAGATGATTAAGATTGAAGATTCTCAATCAACTCAAGAAGAGTAGATTAGGAATTTACTTTAAGGTTTGTAAGGTTTCAAGCTAAAGTTCTAATTAAGTTCCACCTTAAAACTTGTAAAAAGTGATTTAGAGTTCATTCTTAGCAAGTAGATTGCTCATAATCCACTTTCTCACCTGCGTCGACTCTAAAATTTCCAAGGTCGGTCCTATGGACAAGATGCCAAAGTTTTGATTAGTTATGTTCTCGAAAAATCAATGTCACCCCCGAGAAACATAAACTTATATCTGAAACTTTTATTCATTTAGAGTCAATCCCAAATTTCATAGGGATTATACAAAACTTAAAAATTTAAAGACTAAATATTTATTTTGTTTATGGAATTCTGTACTAGATTTTATTTTGATCACACAACTTTTAATCATGCTTTATGATTTTGTTTGGTTTTTCAATCTTATCATTTTGGTGAATTTGATGTTAAGATCTCATCAGATTTTCACTTTAGCATCAACTCAACGCTGATGTAGTATATGATTCCAAATACTTTACTTGTTGTTTATTAACTATCTCATCACTGATTTGGTGATGATGAAATCCAACGAGATTTCAACACAAAATTTATCGAAAAGATCGAATTAAAAAACTAAACAAAATTATAGAATTTAATTTATATAATTAAAAATTATGTAATCAAAATAAAATTCGGACAATAATATATGAAAATTGATATTTAGTCAAATTCAAGTTATAAGAAATTGAACAATATCAGGGTTAACTTTGAAAAGCCAGGGTAGACAAATAACTTGCAAAAAATTAAATGCAGCTGATAATGGGTTGTTGAACATTTAAAAGCTCTAACGGTTAGTTCTTGGTTTAACAACTAAAGGCCTTCAAGATCTATAACTACCAAGTCTCTAAAGCATTTAAATAATCCGTTCATTGTTCATTTATATATTCACTTGAATATATGTGAACATATCACTCATTCTTGGATTTATAGTTTTTAAGGGTTGAAGTTTGACAGAATTGTTAAAAATTTGTCAACAATCCAATTCACTCCTTTATTAGTAATATTTAGTATTTGAAACGAAAGAAAATAGAATTTAAGAATATTCAATCTGTCCTAACTCATTTGAGCTTGAATTTGATTTAAAGACCAACCCGAGTTGAAATTGATTTATTTTTATGGTTGAATTAAAGTTAGAATTTATGTGATTGAAAAATTATATCATATATTCGGTTAGGGTTGTTCTTTAACTCGATTTAACTTAATTTGTGCATATTCTCACTTATTACCAAAAAATTATGGTGTAAAAGAAAGTTATGGATATAAATTTAGTAATCACGCTACAAGCATCTCAACACGTGTTAACACGTCTATAGATATGTTATTTTATGAAATTTAATGAACTTTAAATTTTAACACATATTTCGTATATTTTGATTCGTTTTTCAATGGAATTAAACAAAATATTTTGACGATAAAAATAATTTTAATTTCATGATAAATGGATCCACATGTTAAATTGTAACAATTTAATCTCATATAAACTAATGAACCGCTAGACATACAAATTAAAACGCTATTATCGTGAAATTAAAATTCTCTTTTTTTACACAAGGATAGAACTATATGACAGACTAACAAACACGTGCGCTTTAACTATCGACAGTTATTAACAGGCAAATTATTATTATACCCTTACATACAATGATGATTATAAAATGAACATAGATTTTTTTAGGTTTTTCACAACTGCAGCCAACACTAAATTTTAATTTAGTAGTATAGATAAAGAGGCCCAACCGCCCAAGAAAAACAAAAGACTACACAAACCTAACGGGCCCTATTTTGCTGCTTCAAAAACTCCAATGACAACCTCCCTGACATCACTGACAACTCCCTCTCCCCTCTGTCTGTTTCCGAACACCTGGATATCGAAATCCTCGATGTTTGTCTTTGATCTCTCTCTGTAACTACTGATCCATTCGTTTATATAATACATAAATATACACACGCATTGACATGGCCTCAGTTTCGTCGAATCCTCGCACTGTAGAAGAGATCTTTAAAGACTACAACGCTCGTCGCTCTGCTCTCGTTCGTGCTCTCACTAAAGGTACACACTCTAAACCCTAGTTTTTTTTTCTTTTCAATATGCACATATATGCATATCAATCTATGTATTTATGTGTATGTATATGTTTTGATTTTGCTTGACTTTTGCTTGTTTGCGTGCTCTTGCCAGATGTCGATGATTTTTATTCGCAATGCGATCCAGGTTAGTTCGTTTTTGCTTTTGATGTTAGAGTCAAATGTCTGCTTGTTTACCTAGAAAGCTATGGAAAAGATGCGGAATAGGAGAGAAAATTTTGGTTTTTTTGTTGTTTTCGAGAAATATCGTGAGCTAAATAGCTAGAAAGTGGAATAGTATGTCTTAGATTATTGTTGACTTTAATTTTTTTATTTTTGTTTATGTTGTATTTCCTTTTAAACTCATAGGAGCGTTGTCCTTTTCTGGTTGGTTAATATTGGCCTTAGGGTTTGTGTTTATGATTTCGTGCTTTAAATTCCTTTCATATAAACTTAGTAGTATTTCTCAATATGGATTTTGTTGAAATGCACATTTGTTTGTTTTATTTTTGTTTCTTGGGTATCAGATAAGGAGAATCTGTGTCTGTACGGACACCCAAATGAGTCATGGGAGGTGAATCTGCCGGCGGAGGAAGTACCGCCGGAGCTCCCTGAGCCTGCGCTGGGCATCAATTTCGCTAGAGATGGGATGCAACGTAAAGATTGGCTTTCTCTGGTTGCGGTGCATAGTGATTGTTGGTTGCTCTCCGTGTCATTCTACTTTGGCGCTCGACTTAATCGCAATGAGAGGTACAATGTTCTGGCATTAGTTGTTGCTCACTCTTTACTTTGAATTTGCTAATGTTGACGGAAGTATTATTAGAATGTAGCTATGCTAACTTTGTGGAAGTAATTAATTCGTTTCGGGTTATATCTGTTCCAGTGAATTTCATGTTTTCAACCATTGATTGATCTGTGTTCACTATTGAGAAACCAAAGAAAAGCTATAAGTGTGAGGAAGCATATCTATGGTAATTGGAATACTTTCTGATTATTTGGTTGGAACTTGGTACTTATAGCAATGCCCAAGGAGGGTTGCTAAGGATTGGTTGCCCCCTTCTACCCGTTGAGTTTTTAATCCTTTTTTTTTGGCACCCACTATTATCATATTGAGGCTTGGATTTTTAAGAAGAACAGTGACATTCGACTTGGGAGTTACACTGTTCAGATAGATATCCATTGTTAGATTCATTCCTTTTGATATGGGCCTGTTACTTGTCTTACCGGGATTTGGGAGGTTAAGGACTCATGGCCATTAGTCTTTTCCCATCAGCTTTGTATCATTATGCCTTCGTGGGGTTAGGGTCAGGTTATGGCTTAACTTCTGTGGGAGTGCTTGCCGATCCTTGGGCAAATCTCTAAGGAAGGACCCATTGTCTGCAGGCCATCCATCTGAACCCTTCTTACCATTGGTTACCCAGCGGATAAAGGGTTTATGTAGTCATGCCCAAGGAGGGTTGCTAAGGATTGGTTGCTCTCTTTTACCAATGTTGTTTTCCATTAGCCAACAAAAAAGTTTGTCTTATTGGGATTATATTTTTTTCCCTCTGTTTTCCCTTGTAGTTCCTTTTTGTTAGGTTCATTGATTTCCTATGTTTCACTTATAAAAAAAAAAGATTCCCTAGGTCTCACTTTTTATTTCCAATAATGATGAGGTTTTAAGTCTAAGATTTACACTCTCTTCACACTCTTAGAAGCCTGGTAATTGATTTGATATAATTTCATTGATTGTCCATTATCTGTGTACTTTTGCCTCACTTGCAATTCCTGGTGAAATGAATGGCTCGTCTAATTTCTCTTTTCCCATCTTTTCTAATGATCCTCTGAGAAAATATATGCTGTTATGCGTGATCTGACAACTACATTAAGGTGGTTAAACGAAGAAGAAGCACAAAGCAAGGAGAAGGGTTTCCTTGGAAACAGGATGGAATTAGTACAGAAGCGTGCAAAGATATTACTTCTTAATGGATGCAGCCTTCGATACTGCATTTGCTTCAGCAACTGGATGTTAAAAGCAGAAAAAAGATAAACTGCTAAATGAATTGAAGAAAAAGTTCTAAGTATGAACAAGTTACCAAAATTGACAAGATGCCTTTTAGTTTGTTGCAGAGACCAGTAAATTATTTGAAGCCTTTAGGCACATTTTCGTCTTTATTTCTTTCTTCCTTAATAAAATTCATTGCAGGAGATGAGTATCTGTTCTTTCTACTTGGTTAAAATTTACTTCGGAGCAAATTTTCCATTGGACTCTGTTGGATTTGGATTTACAACATCGTAATACTGTAAAAGCATGGACAAGGCTACTAGCACTAGCCTGTAATCTTTAGCCTTAGTTTCTATTATGGTTCTGAACTACTGCATGATCTTTTACTCTCTGCAACTTAGGCACTTAAATTTTGGTTGATCTCGAGCCCAATGCCAGGTTTTGAGCAGGTTGACCTCAGTCCTTACCAGCCTAACAGGTTAGGGCTTGCTCAAATCAAGCTTGAGCTAGATTTGTTTTTTCTGGTTCTTTGGGCTGGGTTTTATGTTATCTTTCTATGGTGTCCATTAATATTCTTTGGAGCAGTTTCATGGTATAGAATTTTGATGGAAGGAACCTGAAACCTTTGGAAGGAAAGAAGATCTCGGCAAGACAAGCACATAGTGAGAATATTTTTGAGAAAAGAGACGAGTGAGATGATAAGCATAGGTTTTATTGTCTAATTATTTCAGCCACTAATGATATTGTACCTTTCTTGCATATGACATCATGAGTGTTTTATATGTTATACATATGTTTTTAACATACGTGTGCCTTGTTTTGGGCTAAAGTTAGCCCAGATTGCTCGCAGCGTCTTTCTAGCTTTCTAGGCGAAACAGTCTTTAGTTGGGTTCCAAAAGACGGCCTTCTTGTGAATTTTAACTGTGGCTCTTGTTTGACCATCTGTCAAGGTGGGCTGGTGTTTGTTCGGTTCAACCAGCTTAAGTTGTAGCCTTTGTACCGCTTCATGGAGAACTTACCCGGAAATTTGGAAGTTATTGTTAAAGCTCTGTGGTTTTTATATTCTTTGTAATCCTTTTTAGAGTCTTGGGGACTGGTCAAAAGTTCATACTAACATTTTTCTTATCCCTCCATTTCCAGTTTATATTATTCTTTACGGACTGGGAAGCTAATCTTATTAGCTGACCTCTCGAATCACTTGATGGACCTTATATCTGGAATGTGTTTGTGCACAGCCATCCATGTTGTCATTTAGAATGGATTTTCCCTTCTGTGCATTCAGAGGGAAGGCATCTTCCCATTAGTTTGTTTTGTCATAATAAAATTGGGGGACTCCTCTGCTTGCACCCATAGGTTCTGATGCATCTTGTTGTGTTTTTTACATTTTGGGATCTTTGGACTCTGTTTATAATGCTTTTGTTTTGAACAATGTTTTATTTGTGCAACTAGAAATTAGAAGTTAATGTCCTTTGCCCTACAGGAAGCGACTATTTAGTCTAATCAATGATCTGCCCACCCTCTTTGAAGTGGTAACGGGGAGGAAGCCCATAAAAGACAAAGCAAGTGTGGATATTGGAAGCAAATCCAGGAACAGCACAAAGGTAAAAATTTTAAGTTCAAATTTTCTCTCTCTGTGACAGATGAAAGCATACTGACCATTAAACTTGGAACCCTTTTGTCCCCTACACTCTCTTATACTTAACACACCTTCACTTTGCAGAGATCAATTGATGGACATGCAAGAAGCAACCCTAAGTTACTTGATGAAAGTTATGAGGATGATGAAGATGAACATAGTGAAACCCTCTGTGGGAGCTGTGGTGGTAATTACAATAATGAGTTTTGGATTTGCTGTGATGTTTGTGAAAGATGGTACCATGGAAAATGTGTGAAGATAACACCAGCCAAGGCTGAAAGTATCAAGCAGTACAAATGCCCTTCTTGCAGCACAAAGAAAGGAAGGCAGTAGCAGCTAGAGCAAAAGTTTGTTAGGATGTGGGGTTAACTTCACCGTTTTTTGCTCATTGATGTCTCAAGGCAGTAATTGTTGTTTGGAGGCCTCTATTGAACTGCAGCACAACTATTATATCTTGGTCTTTTAGGTACGTGGATGACTTTTGGTGGCATGAAAATGTAACTAGATGATGGGCTTCGTTGTAGATTAAAGCTTGAAAAGATACGGAATACTTTTGTTAAGTTAATTTTGTTATATTTGCATTTGTAAATGCAGTTAATTATAGGATGGACTGGGTGGTTTAATTGGTGTTATGGGTAATGCTCAGCGTTGACGGAACCATATTGATGTACGTAATCTGCAGAGAATCGTTTTCTTCCGTCTCATTGTTTAAACGGAACTGGTATTTTCCTTTCCAAGGGACAATGTCGATTGTGTTCTCTTGTAGAAGTTTCTGTTGTGCTTGTAGTTCAAAATTTTGATTTTATTATCAGTTAATATTGTTGCTTATTCCAAAAGAAAAATCAGTTGTATATATATGCTTTGGCTGGTTGGTCGGTGCTGGTGGTATGGGATCAAAAGATGCTTAAACTTCCAGAGTTGGAACTGTGAACTCGAAGGCCAGATCAGCAATATTTGGTGATGATGAAGCGACACTGATGCTCATATAGCGTGAGCGGTTTGGAGAAATCAGTGCTTATCTTTCTTTGCCATTCACGTCAGGTACAACGAGCTCGGGTGGTGATTAGTTGATGCAGGGATTGAGTTGTTCCACAATCGCTCTCATATGCTCAAGCTGAGTTAAAAAACAATGATACCAAATTAATCTTTGGCATAAATTTCCTCCCAGACAATTCGGCCAGCATGTTTTCCCCTTCGATGATTTTGCTAGCATCTTTATATGGGCCATTTGACAATTCAGGATTAAAGCTATTTTCGCTAATATTCCCGAGTCCTTTTAGTACATTAGCTTCCATAACCTAAGAGGTAGGCACAAGCTGTGAAGCTCCACCAACACATCTCCACTTGACTAGAAATATGAAAACCCCATATACCAAAATCAAAGAAACAATAAGATTGGACCTATTAAATCATCAAAAACCAGGGAGGGAGAGGCAAGGGAACGGCGAGGGATGGGTCTTGGTGCGAAGCGGATAGGGTTAGGTTCTGGCCGCCTACGTGGAGGGTTCCCACCCGTGGATGGAGCAGAGAAAGAAGAAAAGGAGATATAAAGAGAGACGAGGAGAAAGGGATAAAAGTTAATCTGGATTGAGGTAAAAAAAAATAATAAAAAAAAAACAGAAACGAAGGGGAGAAAAAATAAGCAAAAAGTCAAAAAGAAACTTTTATATAAGGCCAATTTCGGGTCTCAAGAAATTTATTGCTGATGTGTTATGCTTTTTAGTAGCATTTTTAAAGGTTTGCTTGTTTTTCTTTATAAAATAAACATGTAGGTTATTCCATGCATTCGGAAACCGAGTATTAGTTAATTTAGATCTTAAAATATAAAATGTTCTAACAAGATAAATGAATTCTTAATACTAAATCAAATGCTTGTTAATTTGAAGAGCTTTCAAACTATAGCAATAAATAGATTATCTCAAATCTCAATAAAATAAAAGTATTTTTCACTAAAGTTTTCAATTTTTATATTTATTTAAAACAATTTAAGTACTCTCTTCAAAAAAAAAAATTTGAGTGAGATACAATAAAACTATCACCAATTAACTTATTTTACCTTGAATGTGTGTTGAACTTGAAAAAGTTTGGATCATGATCCTTTCCATTTGGAAATTGAAACGAATTTAAGTTTATGATGAAATTGAATGTCATATCATTTAAAAAAAATATATTTAAATTCAAACCTATCATGATAATATTCAATCTCACTATAAACTTGACATTCATTTAAATTTTTAAATAAAAAAGATCGTGATTCAAAAAATTTATTAAGAAATCTACAACAAAATCACTAGACTATATTATTTTCGTTGCACGTATAATTTTATGCTACATAATTATTTTATTAGTTAAGTTGTGGAATCAAAACTATTATATTAATAAATTAAAAAAATGTAAATTTTTTAATTCTTTACAGCAATACAAAAATTCAAAATAAAAATTATGTGTATATTGATATCTATATATTAACCCAATAGAAAATATATTGTATATACACATGGCGGAGTCGGGATTTTAGTTCAAAGACAAGATTATTATGCATAATAAAGACAAAAATACTTCATGATTAACAAACTAAAAATATACTAATTGTTAGAAAAATGCATATAATTTATAGCTCTCATTTTTATTTTTGCACCTAAAACTAATATATAGAATTTTTCATAACACACTTTTAATGATTTGAAAGCATTGCATGATTTCACAAACTTAATTGTTATATTCTTTTCTTTGATTTGTCTCCCTTTATCTTTTTGAATTTGAAACAATAAAATTTATCACAAAACAATAAGGAGAGAAAGTAGTGATTTAGAAGCCTTAGAGCATGTTTGAGTAATAGTTTTCTGTTTTCAGTTTTCATATAGTTTTATGATGTTTTTTGAAGAAAACATGCTTGGATAACTATAACTCAAAAACTGTTTCCAAAACAGAAAACAGTAAAATGTTGTTTGGATAATCTTATTTTAAATTTTTTTTGATACACCTTGTAATTATTTTCAGTTTTGAGTTTAATTTAAAATCTATATTAATTTTATTTCTCAAATTTACTAAATATTTATATACCATGGAAGAAAAATGAAACAGAGAAGTGAACATTGATTTTATTGTTATTTTTGAAAATTATATCAGAAAACACCAATATAGGTTTTCAGAAAACTAGTTTTTTGAAAATTGTTTTAGAAAATAACTTTTGAAAACTGTTTTCCAAATATGTTTTAGAGTTTTTGAAAATTGAAAACGGTTTTCAAAAACTTGATCCAAACATGCCCTCAACTCTAGCTCACAAATATCTAGAAAAGTAAAATCGACGAGCTTTAACTCAAAAAGGTTTCTCTCTTTAAAAAAAAAAGGTCAAAGTGGTTGATTCAAATGATAGGTGTTAGTGTAGATTATAATATTGTTTGGGAACTCAATAGTGATCGAGAATTAACCCTCACGCACGGTCGACAACGCATGTGATGTGTGCGACTGATTGTGGTGGAATCACACCATCGTGGTTGAATAGTTCGATAAATCTAGTTATTTTTTGTTTGGTGGTTGTGGTGGTTTCTGGTAATACTCGTTGAAAAAGTGCAGATCTAAGCCAAGTTTCTTCTATTCACATAGGTGGCATGTGAAAGTGGCCAGGCCGATGGATGGTGATGCAACCAATGTCGAATTGTAGATAGCATGAAACTAATTTCAGCGGAACTAGCGATGCACTTTTTCAATCACTTGTCGACCGTAAATCGCAAAAAGTCAATGGAAATTAAAAGAGTTTATTAAATTACTTTATTACCCTTTCAGTTGTTTTACATAAAATTGAATACTCGTCAATGACTTTTTTTTTCCACAAAACAAAGACAATATTTTGTATTCCTTAAATCGAATATATAATTTTTCATACCATTTAATTTAATTATTTTTTTTCCTTTATTTACAAAAACTAACAAAAAGAAAACAATTCTACTAATTCCATTTACAATTATTCCCTACGTATTTTTATATTTTGGAATCGACGCATGAGTTTCTTATTTTCAATACTATAAAAAAAAATCTTGATAGCAATCATTCAAGCATTCATCTCCTATATGATTGTGCATTTGATTATTTATAATGCCCATCATGAAAAGCTAGATAATTTACACATAAACCTTTGTTTTGAGAATATTTCTATTTTTCTAGTAAAAAAATTCACGAGACAATTTGTTGGTAATTTACATTAAAACTAAATAATTTACACATAAACCTAAAACTTTTAAAATATATGAAAAGTTTACATTAAATTTAGATAATTTTTAATACTTGTGGGGACAATTTATTTATATTATTGGGAAAACTTTAAAAATATACCGTATATAGTATTAATTTTTTTTCTTCAAAAAAGTGAGAACGGATGATTCCACTGCCCTCAATGTGGACCAAACCTCGACCTCCCATGTCTCCTCTCTTGTATGTATTAGTTTTAATTATTTTGAACGCTCTTTTGTTTATAGTATTTTGTAAAATTAACATTTTTGCTTTTGATCATATTGAATTTGCTCTTTTGTTCAGTTAAGAGGATAAATATTTTGAAATACAAAATATACCAAAATAAAAAAAATATGAATATCTATGAGAGAAAATAAAAAAAAATTACTATAGAAAATATTAAAATTATTATATGTATTTATTATTTTGTATAAACCAATTGTTCAACCATTAATCTACTGATTAAATCAATAAACCAGGGATTTGATATATGCTATTTGGTTATAACTATGGTTATCTTGTTCTTCACTTTTTTTCAAAATTATTGTTTCTGTTAAGATGGTATTACCCTTTTAAAAGGTGTACTTCCTTCTATGATTAAGTCCTTAGTTTTACCCACTGTTTTTTCAGACATTCAAACCATCCAGATGGGTCGACCACCGGCCATCCCTTGTAATATGACGCCCAAATGTTCCTTTTCAACTTTGTGGTAGCGATTGGATGATGTTACTCTTGAAGTTTCTGAAAACGTTTTTCATGTTTGTCTCTGCAAAGTAACATCTCCAACATATTGTCATCGTTCAGTACTTGGGCTTGATTTATTGTTGCTGCCAGCTTTGTGGTCCTATGCCAATTGTAACATCACGTGGGTACGATAAAATTAAATCTAACTTTGGTTAATAAAAAAGATGTCACGCAACCGAAAATTTAATCGAGTTTCAAATTAAACTTGATTTGTGAGTAAAAAATTTATTTGAGTCGAGCTTCGAGTCTAATTCAAATTAAGAAAATTGAATTTGAGTTCAACTCGTAAGGAGAAATTCAGACTCGAACTAGATTCGCGAATCAGCTCGAACTCAAGCTTGAATCAAACTTTTCGAAATACAATAAATAAATTTGATATTTTTATTTTTGAAATAATATATATTTGTTTTTATAATATATTACATATAAAATAAATATAGTATATATATAATATTTATTTAATTTATTATTAAATCGAGTTGATCGCGAGCTTAACGATCCCGAGTTTGATATTGCTCGAACTTGACTCGATAAGTTAACTGAACCAAAATCATTGTTCGAGCTCGATTTAATCGAGTTTTGAACCAAGCTTCTCAAATAGGTCGAGCAACTAGACTCAATTCCACTCATATATATATATATATATATATATATATATATATATATATATATATATATATAACTAATAAAATTTCTTTATATTATTAACAATTTTTCGGAGAATTACCAATAGGATTCGATACTTGGGCTTGATTTGTGGTCGATGACTGCTTTGAGGTCCTGTTCCAATTGCAACATCACGTCGGTACGGTAAAATAAAATCTCATAATTTAGATCAATAAAAAAAAACGTCATATTTTTTTTTTCAAACCCTGCTTGTTTTTAATAAAAAGAATTAAATTACTAATAAGCAAAAAGTCAAAAAAGAAACTTTTATATAAGGGCAATTTCGGGTCTCAAGAAATTTATCACTGATGTGTTACACATTTTAGTAGCATTTTTAAAGGTTTGCACGTCTTTTTTTTTATAAAATTGATAAGTATGTAGGTTATCCCACATATTCGTAAAAGAGTATTGAATTTTAGCACACGAAATATTCTAACGAAGAAGACGAACTCTTAACACTAAACCAAATGCTTGTTGGCTTGAAGGGCTTTCAAACTCTAGTAATAAGTAGATTATCTCAAATTTCAATCAAAGTATCAAGTGAAGACTGAAGAACTAATATAGGTTTAAGGTTTTAGAACCAATATAAGTCTCACTTATACACTGTAATAGCTTGTTCAATGGCTCGAACAAAAAAGGTTTTCTAAACCTATCGTTTTAAAACAAACATTTTAAATTAAAGACAGAAAAACTGAGTTGGAAGACAACCCAGTCGACTGGGTACATATACCAGTCGACTGGTATATGAGAAAACAATTCTACTAATTCCATTTACAATTATTCCCTATGTATTTTTATATTTTGGAATCGACGCATGAGTTTCTTATTTTCAATACTATAAAAAAAAATCTTGATAGCAATCATTCAAGCATTCATCTCCTATATGATTGTATATTTGATTATTTATAATGCCCATCATGAAAAGCTAGATAATTTACACATAAACCTTTGTTTTGAGAATATTTCTATTTTTCTAGTAAAAAAATTCACATGAGACAATTTGTTGGTAATTTACATTAAAACTAAATAATTTACACATAAACCCAAAACTTTTAAAATATATGAAAAGTTTACATTAAATTTAGATAATTTTTAATACTTGTGGGGACAATTTATTTATATTATTGGGAAAACTTTAAAAATATACCGTATATAGTATTAATTTTTTTTCTTCAAAAAAGTGAGAACGGATGATTCCACTGCCCTCAATGTGGACCAAACCTCGACCTCCCATGTCTCCTCTCTTGTATGTATTAGTTTTAATTATTTTGAACGCTCTTTTGTTTATAGTATTTTGTAAAATTAACATTTTTGCTTTTGATCATATTGAATTTGCTCTTTTGTTCAGTTAAGAGGATAAATATTTTGAAATACAAAATATACCAAAATAAAAAAAAATATGAATATCTATGAGAGAAAATAAAAAAAAATTACTATAGAAAATATTAAAATTATTATATGTATTTATTATTTTGTATAAACCAATTGTTCAACCATTAATCTACTGATTAAATCAATAAACCAGGGATTTGATATATGCTATTTGGTTATAACTATGGTTATCTTGTTCTTCACTTTTTTTCAAAATTATTGTTTCTGTTAAGATGGTATTACCCTTTTAAAAGGTGTACTTCCTTCTATGATTAAGTCCTTAGTTTTACCCACTGTTTTTTCAGACATTCAAACCATCCAGATGGGTCGACCACCGGCCATCCCTTGTAATATGACGCCCAAATGTTCCTTTTCAACTTTGTGGTAGCGATTGGATGATGTTACTCTTGAAGTTTCTGAAAACGTTTTTCATGTTTGTCTCTGCAAAGTAACATCTCCAACATATTGTCATCGTTCAGTACTTGGGCTTGATTTATTGTTGCTGCCAGCTTTGTGGTCCTATGCCAATTGTAACATCACGTGGGTACGATAAAATTAAATCTAACTTTGGTTAATAAAAAAGATGTCACGCAACCGAAAATTTAATCGAGTTTCAAATTAAACTTGATTTGTGAGTAAAAAATTTATTTGAGTCGAGCTTTGAGTCTAATTCAAATTAAGAAAATTGAATTTGAGTTCAACTCGTAAGGAGAAATTCAGACTCGAACTAGATTCGCGAATCAGCTCGAACTCAAGCTTGAATCAAACTTTTCGAAATACAATAAATAAATTTGATATTTTTATTTTTGAAATAATATATATTTGTTTTTATAATATATTACATATAAAATAAATATAGTATATATATAATATTTATTTAATTTATTATTAAATCGAGTTGATCGCGAGCTTAACGATCCCGAGTTTGATATTGCTCGAACTTGACTCGATAAGTTAACTGAACCAAAATCATTGTTCGAGCTCGATTTAATCGAGTTTTGAACCAAGCTTCTCAAATAGGTCGAGCAACTAGACTCAATTCCACTCATATATATATATATATATTTCAAACCCTGCTTGTTTTTAATAAAAAAAATTAAATTACTAATAAGCAAAAAGTCAAAAAAAAAACTTTTATATAAGGGCAATTTCGGGTCTCAAGAAATTTATCACTGATGTGTTACACTTTTTAGTAGCATTTTTAAAGGTTTGCACATCTTTTTTTTATTTATAAAATTGATAAGTATGTAGGTTATCCCACATATTCGTAAAAGAGTATTGAATTTTAGCACACGAAATATTCTAACGAAGAAGACGAACTCTTAACACTAAACCAAATGCTTGTTGGCTTGAAGGGCTTTCAAACTCTAGTAATAAGTAGATTATCTCAAATTTCAATAAAATAAAAAGTATTTTTCACTAAAATTTTAATTTTTATATTTATTTAAAACAATTTAAGTACTATCTTCAAAAAAAAAAAATTTTAAGTGAGATACCATAAAACTATCACAAATTAACTTCCTTTAGCTTGAATGTGTATTGAACCCAAAAAAGTTTGGATCAAAGTCATTTTTATTTGGAAATTAAAATGAAGTCAAGTTTATGATGAGATTGAATGCTATATTATTAAAAAAAAAAATTAAATTCAAATTTATCATGATGACATTCAATCTCACCATGAACTTGATCATAATTTAAATTCTCAAATAGAAAGGATCGTGATTCAAAATTTTTATTAAGAAATCTACAATAAAATCACTATACTATATTATTTTCGTTGTGCGTATAATTTTATGCGACATAATTATTTTATTAGTTAAGTTGTTGAATCAAAACTATTATACTAATAAATTAAAAAATTATGTGTATATTGATATCTATATATTAACCCAATAGAAAATATATTGTATATATACATGGTGGAGTCGGGATTTTAGTTCAAGGGCAAGATTATTATGCATAATAAAGACCAAAATACTTCATGATTAACAAACTAAAAAATTACTAATCAATATAAAAATGCATATAATTTATAGCTCTCATTTTTATTTTTGCACCTAAAACTAATATATACAATTTTTCTCAACATACTTTTAATGTTTTGAAAGCATTGCATGATTTCACAAACTTAATTGTTATTTTCTTTTCTTTGATTTGTCTCCCTTTATCTTTTCGAATTTGAAACAATAATAATTTATCTCGAAACAAAAGGAGAGAAAGTAATGCTTTAGAAGCCTTAAACCCAAGCTCACAAATGTCTAGAAATGTAAAATCGACATGCTTTAACTCAAAAAGGTTTCTCTTCAAAAAAAGAAGTCAAAGTGGTTGATTCAAGTGATAGGTGTTAGTGTAGATTATTGTTGGAGTTTGTCAAAGGATTAAACCGGAGATGGAAGAATGAAGTTCAACATGTTAAAGGAGTGCACACCAGCGTGCACCGCTGCCCAACTCTTCCTAGACCGCGGTGGCCAGCATGGAGGATGCCTAGAGGAGGTGTGCGCTGCGGCTCAGCCTCCCCCAAGCTGCGACGCCCAGAAAGGTGAGGAGTGGAGGAGATTCAGCCCTGCTCCAGGCCGCGGCTTGCCCTGTTCTAGGCCGCGGCCTGAAAGCACACTGATGCACATTGGTTCAGCCTTTGTAAGGTGCGTAGATGCATGTTCAAAACACATAACATCACTTAGGATTGATGGAGGGCTAAGGTTGATTGGTCCTCAAGATCTAAGGGTGGATATTGACCCTCAAGATTGGTCAAGAAGTTGGTGCACTACATAAAAGGGTCACCTAACTTCAATCTCAATAATATAACACATTGTGACACACAAGTGATCATCATACAAGAGAGTTAAAGTGCAAGTGTGAGAGTGCAAAGACACAAAACACAAAGAGGCACTAGAATAGATCTCAAAAGAAAGGCTTGTTGTAGAGAAAAAAAGTAGTATAGATTGTGGGTAGAGTGCTTTTATAATAGTTCTATCACTTTCTTTCTTCTCTTCTTGATTCTTCAAGAACTTGGGTTTCTTGCAGTGGAGTTACTGTAACTTGTAAGAACTCATTGGTTTAGTGCAGAGAGTTCAGAGGAACTCACAGGGACGTAGGCTATTGCTGAACATCGATAACAAATTGCTTGTTCTTTTCTTTCTTGCTTTGGTTGCTGTATTTGTTTGTACAAGTCATTCTATACTTAGGTGTTTGGAAGACCATCACCTGGGCATCTTGAGAGGTGGTTTCCCAACAATGGTATCAGAGCTTGCACAGCTGGGTATCGGAGCGACATAAGGTATCGGAGCAAGACTTCAAGAATTAAAGAACAACTTCTTGAGTGATTCAAGAACGGAGTAAAGATCAAGATTAGATCATGTTCTTGAGGGTGATTCAAGAACGGTGTTGAGATCAATCTTCGATCTTGTTCTTGAGGTTTAGAAGAAGTTGGAAAGCATTTGTGGGTGTTGCACAAATTTGGGATCATCTCCGCAAGATGGGTTCAAATTTCATTGTTCAGAAGTTTGATGGAAAGGGAGATTTTTCCCTGTGAAAGCGGAAGATCAAGGCTGTTCTTATGCGACAAAATGTGGACTTAGCTATTGGAGAAGATGATGCTTTTCCAGCAAGTATCACGGAGGACCAGTGGATTGAGATGAAGAAGATGGCATACAACACCATTTTCTTACACATATCAGTTAGTGTCACAAAGGAATGCAGAGACTCGAAAGATCTTGCTGTCATATGGAAGAAACTAGATGAGTTGTTTCTTACCAAAACTCTCCCTAATAAGATTTATCTTCTTAAAAAAATCTTTGCTTTTAAAATGGATCCTAATAAAAAGTTGCAAGATAATTTTGATGTGTTTAACAAAATAGTTCAAGATTTGATTAGTTGTAGTATAAAGTTCCCGGATGTACAATTGGCTGTTATTTTGTTAAATTCTCTTCTTGATTGTTTTGAGAGTTTGATTAATGCTATTGAATATGGAAGAGATACACTAACCAAGGAAATTGTGATAAATGCTATAAGGTCTCATGATTTCAAAGCCAAGATGAGGGAAGCATGATAGACGCTTAAATATACATATTTAAGCCCCCTTATTTACACTTGTTAGATCCTTTATTATGTTAATTTGGTATCTTTTACTCCATTTGTGTGTTTTACATGTTTTTATAGGGTCTTGGAGAAAAAGAAGCAGTTTTGGCACTTTAAGGAAGAAATCTAGAAGCCATGAAGCACTTTCTGGACAAAGTGCGATCGAGCGCACATGCAGTGCGATCGAGCGCACATACGGTCGTGCGCACACTTATAGGATCGAGCGCACACTGCGATCGAGCGCAAGGACACATGCGATCGAGCGCAAATGTACAGGCATGAATAGTAAACTGCAGAACCCTATTTTGGAAATAACTCTATTTTGGAAATAAAGGAGTTTTGTGTTTTAGGAAAGTTTAGAAACTCATGAGTCTATTAGGACTTCTCAAAGACCTATAAATACACTTGTAAACTCACACACAAAAACACACCTTAGACCTTACATCTGGACCTTACACCTTACACCTTAAACCTTAGATAGAAAACACTTTTCTCTTTTGCTTTAGCTTGGAGAAGGAGACCGTGGAGCAGAATTGACGCCTCTTCTCTCGGGTTTCTTCTTTCCTTTTTATTTTATTATGTGTAATTAAATTCTTAGTAGGGCTTGGTTGAAGCCCTAATTATGTTTACTCAATAAATTTAGTATTGGCGCCTTTGCGATATTTATGTTGTGTTGCTTAAACTTGATTAATACCTGCTTTTATTTAAATTCCTCATATGTATATGTCTGATCAATATGTGCATGTGGTATGGACTTGTTAGTTAGATCAATTTGGATGACCGAGTCCTAGGTCTAACATTAGTAACAAGGGATATCTTATCCGGATACCCGGGTTAATCAACATGGGAAACCGAGAGTAGATACCATGCCCTAGGTCTCATGTGGTTGTCGATTTCCATAGTACTTATGTTTTCTTAAGGAACAACTCAAGCAGATACCATGCTGAATCCCTTAAGGAAGAAAAGAGTTAGAGTAGATACCATGCCTAACTTGTTGCTTAGGGAAATCAATAGCTTAAGGAGTAGATACCATGCCCTTAGGTTGGCGACCAGTGGGTATACATGGCATGAATAAAGCATTGGCATACTATTATATTGTGGTAGCATAATTAGTGGTGGATATCAAGTCCCTACGCCTTTATCCTTAGTATTTTATCTTTATCAAAATCAACTCTTTTATTATTTCTATCTTTTTATATTGCGAATATAATTCTAAATTGAACTTTACCAATCCCTGTGGAGATGATCTTGCATTCGCACACTATACTACACTGTTGACCTTGTGCACTTGCAAGTAAAACAAGTGCGATTATTCACCCATTTATTTAGGTATATTTTCGCACAACAAAGCATCAAGTGGAGAAGGGCTGATCATTAGAGGAAGGCCAGTAACTCGAAATGGCAGTAGCAACCATGGAAACTACACGGAGAAATCAAAGGGTAGAGGGCAGAGCCATGGGAGAGCATATTCCAAACCAAGATTTGGAGGAAAGAGGTGCTTCTACTGCAACAAGGAGGGTCACTTCAAGAAAGATTGCAAGAAGAGGTTGTAGGATGAGAGAGGGAGTAGCCAAACCAACAATGGAGAGGCTTTGGTTTCCAAAGGAGAACAATAAGATGATGTTCTTGTTGTGTGCTCAAATGTGAGCAGGAGGCAAGGCAGCGAGAAATGAATCCTAGATTCCGGGTGCACTTATCACATGTGCCCTCACAAGGAATGGTTCAAGAATTTCAAGGAAATCAATGATGGAAGGGTTTTCTTGGGGAATGACAA
Organism: Bretschneidera sinensis; assembly: GCA_023935145.1. Lineage (NCBI taxonomy): Eukaryota > Viridiplantae > Streptophyta > Magnoliopsida > Brassicales > Akaniaceae > Bretschneidera > Bretschneidera sinensis. Next base: position 22,454,931 of record CM043698.1, read on the forward strand.
TTCTTGCCAAGTGAGGGGGATAGGAGACATCCAGCTGAGGATGTTTGATGGAGTCACAAGGCTACTGCGAAATGTAAGGTAACTCCAGGATTTGAGGAGGAATTTGATCTCATTGGGGCAGCTGGATTCCATGAGATATACATACAAGGCAGAGGGAGGAAAGATCAAGGTGACCAAGGGATCTTTGGTAGTGATCAAAGCAGCAATAAAAGAAGGACTCTATGAGATGATTGGAGAGACAGAAATCAAGGATCAAACAGTAAGCTTGATGACTGAGATAGATAGGGCAACCTTTTGGTACACTCGCTTGGGACATATGAGCGAAAAGGGCCTGTAAGTTCTTAACAATAATGATCTACTTGGTGGTGATAAAGTAGAGAAATTGGATTTCTGCGAGTGTTGCGTTCTTGGGAAGCAACACTGGGTCAGCTTCAACACCGGAGTGCACAAGTCTAAGGGCATTATTGACTACATTCATTCGGACATTTAGGGATTAGCAAGAACACCAACACAGAGAGGTAACTTTTACTTTCTGTCTTTAATTGATGATTATTCAAGAAAGGTTTGGGTTTATTTGCTTAAAAATAAATCAGATGCTTTGAATAAATTTGTGGTGTGGAAAAAGTTGCTGGAGACTCAAACGGGTAGGGTAGTTAAGGCTTTACGAACCGATAATGGCTTAGAATTTTGCAATAAGGATTTTGATAAATTCTATAAGTTAAATGGCATTCTAAGACATAAAATGGTTGTAAAAACACCTCAGCAAAATTGAGTTACTAAGAGGATGAATAGAAGCCTTATGGAAAAGGTTAGGTGCATGTTAATTGGGTCCGGTTTACCAAAATATTTTTGGGGGAAGCTGTGTCTACTACTGCATACTTGGTAAATAGATCACCCTCTAGAGCTTTAGAGCTCAAGACTCCCATGGAGATGTGGAGTGGAAAACCCCTTGAGTTGAGCAACCTTAGGACTTTTGGGTGTGCTGCATTTGCACATCAAAAGGATGGTAAACTTAACCCAAGGTCTAGAAAATGTGTATTTCTAGGGTATGGTGATGGGGTTAATGAGTATAAGTTATGGTCCTTAGAACCTGTTGACCCTCACCCGTATTTTAATGATGAGAAAACACAACTGTTATTATATTAACTAAGTGTAGTAAGCAACAAAAGCGTTCAACCAAGGATCAAAGTTCAAGAAATCAAACCGAATCAAAGTATCAAGTGAAGACTGAAGAACTAATATAGGTTTAAGGTTTTAGAACCAATATAAGTCTCACTTATACACTGTAATAGCTTGTTCAATGGCTCGAACAAAAAAGGTTTTCTAAACCTATCGTTTTAAAACAAACATTTTAAATTAAAGACAGAAAAACTGAGTTGGAAGACAACCCAGTCGACTGGGTACATATACCAGTCGACTGGTATATGAGAAAACAATTCTACTAATTCCATTTACAATTATTCCCTATGTATTTTTATATTTTGGAATCGACGCATGAGTTTCTTATTTTCAATACTATAAAAAAAAATCTTGATAGCAATCATTCAAGCATTCATCTCCTATATGATTGTATATTTGATTATTTATAATGCCCATCATGAAAAGCTAGATAATTTACACATAAACCTTTGTTTTGAGAATATTTCTATTTTTCTAGTAAAAAAATTCACATGAGACAATTTGTTGGTAATTTACATTAAAACTAAATAATTTACACATAAACCCAAAACTTTTAAAATATATGAAAAGTTTACATTAAATTTAGATAATTTTTAATACTTGTGGGGACAATTTATTTATATTATTGGGAAAACTTTAAAAATATACCGTATATAGTATTAATTTTTTTTCTTCAAAAAAGTGAGAACGGATGATTCCACTGCCCTCAATGTGGACCAAACCTCGACCTCCCATGTCTCCTCTCTTGTATGTATTAGTTTTAATTATTTTGAACGCTCTTTTGTTTATAGTATTTTGTAAAATTAACATTTTTGCTTTTGATCATATTGAATTTGCTCTTTTGTTCAGTTAAGAGGATAAATATTTTGAAATACAAAATATACCAAAATAAAAAAAAATATGAATATCTATGAGAGAAAATAAAAAAAAATTACTATAGAAAATATTAAAATTATTATATGTATTTATTATTTTGTATAAACCAATTGTTCAACCATTAATCTACTGATTAAATCAATAAACCAGGGATTTGATATATGCTATTTGGTTATAACTATGGTTATCTTGTTCTTCACTTTTTTTCAAAACTATTGTTTCTGTTAAGATGGTATTACCCTTTTAAAAGGTGTACTTCCTTCTATGATTAAGTCCTTAGTTTTACCCACTGTTTTTTCAGACATTCAAACCATCCAGATGGGTCGACCACCGGCCATCCCTTGTAATATGACGCCCAAATGTTCCTTTTCAACTTTGTGGTAGCGATTGGATGATGTTACTCTTGAAGTTTCTGAAAACGTTTTTCATGTTTGTCTCTGCAAAGTAACATCTCCAACATATTGTCATCGTTCAGTACTTGGGCTTGATTTATTGTTGCTGCCAGCTTTGTGGTCCTATGCCAATTGTAACATCACGTGGGTACGATAAAATTAAATCTAACTTTGGTTAATAAAAAAGATGTCACGCAACCGAAAATTTAATCGAGTTTCAAATTAAACTTGATTTGTGAGTAAAAAATTTATTTGAGTCGAGCTTCGAGTCTAATTCAAATTAAGAAAATTGAATTTGAGTTTAACTCGTAAGGAGAAATTCAGACTCGAACTAGATTCGCGAATCAGCTCGAACTCAAGCTTGAATCAAACTTTTCGAAATACAATAAATAAATTTGATATTTTTATTTTTGAAATAATATATATTTGTTTTTATCATATATTACATATAAAATAAATATAGTATATATATAATATTTATTTAATTTATTATTAAATCGAGCTGATCGCGAGCTTAACGATCCCGAGTTTGACATTGCTCGAACTTGACTCGATAAGTTAACTGAACCAAAATCATTGTTCGAGCTCGATTTAATCGAGTTTTGAACCAAGCTTCTCAAATAGGTCGAGCAACTAGACTCAATTCCACTCATATATATATATATATTTATTTTCAAACCCTGCTTGTTTTTAATAAAAAAAATTAAATTACTAATAAGCAAAAAGTCAAAAAAGAAACTTTTATATAAGGGCAATTTCGGGTCTCAAGAAATTTATCACTGATGTGTTACACTTTTTAGTAGCATTTTTAAAGGTTTGCACGTCTTTTTTTTATTTATAAAATTGATAAGTATGTAGGTTATCCCACATATTCGTAAAAGAGTATTGAATTTTAGCATACGAAATATTCTAACGAAGAAGACGAACTCTTAACACTAAACCAAATGCTTGTTGGCTTGAAGGGCTTTCAAACTCTAGTAATAAGTAGATTATCTCAAATTTCAATAAAATAAAAAGTATTTTTCACTAAATTTTTAATTTTTATATTTATTTAAAACAATTTAAGTACTATCTTCAAAAAAAAAAAAATTTAAGTGAGATACCATAAAACTATCACAAATTAACTTCCTTTAGCTTGAATGTGTATAGAACCCAAAAAAGTTTGGATCAAAGTCATTTTTATTTGGAAATTAAAATGAAGTCAAGTTTATGATGAGATTGAATGCTATATTATTAAAAAAAAAATTAAATTCAAATTTATCATGATGACATTCAATCTCACCATGAACTTGATCATCATTTAAATTCTCAAATAGAAATGATCGTGATTCAAAAATTTTATTAAGAAATCTACAATAAAATCACTATACTATATTATTTTCGTTGTGCGTATAATTTTAAGCGACATAATTATTTTATTAGTTAAGTTGTTGAATCAAAACTATTATACTAATAAATTAAAAAATTATGTGTACATTGATATCTATATATTAACCCAATAGAAAATATATTGTATATATACATGGTGGAGTCGGGATTTTAGTTCAAGGGCAAGATTATTATGCATAATAAAGACCAAAATACTTCATGATTAACAAACTAAAAAATTACTAATCAATATAAAAATGCATATAATTTATAGCTCTCATTTTTATTTTTGCACCTAAAACTAATATATACAATTTTTCTCAACATACTTTTAATGTTTTGAAAGCATTGCATGATTTCACAAACTTAATTGTTATTTTCTTTTCTTTGATTTGTCTCCCTTTATCTTTTCGAATTTGAAACAATAATAATTTATCTCGAAACAAAAGGAGAGAAAGTAATGCTTTAGAAGCCTTAAACCCAAGCTCACAAATGTCTAGAAATGTAAAATCGACATGCTTTAACTCAAAAAGGTTTCTCTTCAAAAAAAGAAGTCAAAGTGGTTGATTCAAGTGATAGGTGTTAGTGTAGATTATTGTTGGAGTTTGTCAAAGGATTAAACCGGAGATGGAAGAATGAAGTTCAGCATGTTAAAGGAGTGCACACCAGCGTGCACCGCTGCCCAACTCTTCCTAGACCGCGGTGGCCAGCATGGAGGATGCCAAGAGGAGGTGTGCGCTGCGGCTCAGCCTCCCCCAAGCTGCGACGCCCAGAAAGGTGAGGAGTGGAGGAGATTCAGCCCTGCTCCAGGCCGCGGCTTGCCCTGTTCTAGGCCACGGCCTGAAGGCACACTGATGCACATTGGTTCAGCCTTTGTAAGGTGCGTAGATGCATGTTCAAAACACATAACATCACTTAGGATTGATGGAGGGCTAAGGTTGATTGGTCCTCAAGATCTAAGGGTGGATATTGACCCTCAAGATTGGTCAAGAAGTTGGTGCACTACATAAAAGGGTCACCTAACTTCAATCTCAATAATATAACACATTGTGACACACAAGTGATCATCATACAAGAGAGTTAAAGTGCAAGTGTGAGAGTGCAAAGACACAAAACACAAAGAGGCACTAGAATAGATCTCAAAAGAAAGGCTTGTTGTAGAGAAAAAAAGTAGTATAGATTGTGGGTAGAGTGCTTTTATAATAGTTCTATCACTTTCTTTCTTCTCTTCTTGATTCTTCAAGAACTTGGGTTTCCTGCAGTGGAGTTACTGTAACTTGTAAGAACTCATTGGTTTAGTGCAGAGAGTTCAGAGGAACTCACAGGGACGTAGGCTATTGCTGAACATCGATAACAAATTGCTTGTTCTTTTCTTTCTTGCTTTGGTTGCTGTATTTGTTTGTACAAGTCATTCTATACTTAGGTGTTTAGAAGACCATCACCTGGGCATCTTGAGAGGTGGTTTCCCAACAATGGTATCAGAGCTTGCACAGCTGGGTATCGGAGCGACATAAGGTATCGGAGCAAGACTTCAAGAATTAAAGAACAACTTCTTGAGTGATTCAAGAACGGAGTAAAGATCAAGATTAGATCATGTTCTTGAGGGTGATTCAAGAATGGCGTTGAGATCAATCTTCGATCTTGTTCTTGAGGTTTAGAAGAAGTTGGAAAGCATTTGTGGGTGTTGCACAAATTTGGGATCATCTCCGCAAGATGGGTTCAAATTTCATTGTTCAGAAGTTTGATGGAAAGGGAGATTTTTCCCTGTGAAAGCGGAAGATCAAGGCTGTTCTTATGCAACAAAAGGTGGACTTAGCTATTGGAGAAGATGATGCTTTTCCAGCAAGTATCACGGAGGACCAGCGGATTGAGATGAAGAAGATGGCATACAACACCATTTTCTTGCACATATCGGTTAGTGTCACAAAAGAATGCAGAGACTCGAAAGATCTTGTTGTCATATGGAAGAAACTAGATGAGTTGTTTCTTACCAAAACTCTCCCTAATAAGATTTATCTTCTTAAAAAAATCTTTGCTTTTAAAATGGATCCTAATAAAGAGTTGCAAGATAATTTTGATGTGTTTAACAAAATAGTTCAAGATTTGATTAGTTGTAGTATAAAGTTCCCGGATGTACAATTGGCTGTTATTTTGTTAAATTCTCTTCTTGATTGTTTTGAGAGTTTGATTAATGCTATTGAATATGGAAGAGATACACTAACCAAGGAAATTGTGATAAATGCTATAAGGGCTCATGATTTCAAAGCCAAGATGAGGGAAGCATCAAGTGGAGAAGGGCTGATCATTAGAGGAAGGCCAGTAACTCGGAATGGCAGTAGCAACCATGGCAACTACACGGAGAAATCAAAGGGTAGAGGGCAGAGCCATGGGAGAGCATATTCCAAACCAAGATTTGGAGGAAAGAGGTGCTTCTACTGCAACAAGGAGGGTCACTTCAAGAAAGATTGCAAGAAGAGGTTGTAGGATGAGAGAGGGAGTAGCCAAACCAACAATGGAGAGGCTTTGATTGCCAAAGGAGAACAACAAGATGATGTTCTTGTTGTGTGCTCAAATGTGAGTAGGAAGCAAGGCAGCGAGAAATGAATCCTAGATTCCGGGTGCACTTATCACATGTGCCCTCACAAGGAATGGTTCAAGAATTTCAAGGAAATCAATGATGGAAGGGTTTTCTTGGGGAATGACAATTCTTGCCAAGTGAGGGGGATAGGAGACATCCAGCTGAGGATGTTTGATGGAGTCACAAGGCTACTGCGAAATGTAAGGTAACTCCAGGATTTGAGGAGGAATTTGATCTCATTGGGGCAGCTGGATTCCATGAGATATACATACAAGGCAGAGGGAGGAAAGATCAAGGTGACCAAGGGATCTTTGGTAGTGATCAAAGCAGCAATAAAAGAAGGACTCTATGAGATGATTGGAGAGACAGAAATCAAGGATCAAACAGTAAGCTTGATGGCTGAGATGGATAGGGCAACCTTTTGGTACACTCGCTTGGGACATATGAGCGAAAAGGGCCTGTAAGTTCTTAACAATAATGATCTACTTGGTGGTGATAAAGTAGAGAAATTGGATTTCTGCGAGTGTTGCGTTCTTGGGAAGCAACACTGGGTCAGCTTCAACACCGGAGTGCACAAGTCTAAGGGCATTATTGACTACATTCATTCGGACATTTAGGGATTAGCAAGAACACCAACACAGAGAGGTAACTTTTACTTTCTGTCTTTAATTGATGATTATTCAAGAAAGGTTTGGGTTTATTTGCTTAAAAATAAATCAGATGCTTTGAATAAATTTGTGGTGTGGAAAAAGTTGCTGGAGACTCAAACGGGTAGGGTAGTTAAGGCTTTACGAACCGATAATGGCTTAGAATTTTGCAATAAGGATTTTGATAAATTCTATAAGTTAAATGGCATTCTAAGACATAGAATGGTTGTAAAAACACCTCAGCAAAATTGAGTTATTGAGAGGATGAATAGAACCCTTATGGAAAAGGTTAGGTGCATGTTAATTGGGTCCGGTTTACCAAAATATTTTTGGGGGAAGCTGTGTCTACTACTGCATACTTGGTAAATAGATCACCCTCTAGAGCTTTAGAGCTCAAGACTCCCATGGAGATGTGGAGTGGGAAACCCCTTGAGTTGAGCAACCTTAGGACTTTTGGGTGTGCTGCATTTGCACATCAAAAGGATGATAAACTTAACCCAAGGTCTAGAAAATGTGTATTTCTAGGGTATGGTGATGGGGTTAAGGGGTATAAGTTATGGTCCTTAGAACCTGTTGACCCTCACCCGTATTTTAATGATGACAAAACACAACTGTTATTATATTAACTAAGTGTAGTAAGCAACAAAAGCGTTCAACCAAGGATCAAAGTTCAAGAACTCAAACCGAATCAAAGTATCAAGTGAAGACTGAAGAACTAATATAGGCTTAAGGTTTTAGAACCAATATAAGTCTCACTTATACACTGTAATAGCTTGTTCAATGGCTCGAACAAAAAAAGGTTTTCTAAACCTATCGTTTTAAAACAAACATTTTAAATTAAAGACAGAAAAACTGGGTTGGAAGACAACCCAGTCGACTGGGTACATATACCAGTCGACTGGTATATGAGAAAACAATTCTACTAATTCCATTTACAATTATTCCCTACATATTTTTATATTTTGGAATCGACGCATGAGTTTCTTATTTCCAATACTATAAAAAAAAATCTTGATAGGAATCATTCAAGCATTCATCTCCTATATGATTGTACATTTGATTATTTATTATGCCAATCATGAAAAGCTAGATAATTTACACATAAACCTTTGTTTTGAGAATATTTCTATTTTTCTAGTAAAAAAATTCACATGAGACAATTTGTTGGTAATTTACATTAAAACTAAATAATTTACACATAAACCTAAAACTTTTAAAATATATGAAAAGTTTACATTAAATTTAGATAATTTTTAATACTTGTGGGGACAATTTATTTATATTATTGGGAAAACTTTAAAAATATACCGTATATAGTATTAATTTTTTTTCTTCAAAAAAGTGAGAACGGATGATTCCACTGCCCTCAATGTGGACCAAACCTCGACCTCCCATGTCTCCTCTCTTGTATGTATTAGTTTTAATTATTTTGAACGCTCTTTTGTTTATAGTATTTTGTAAAATTAACATTTTTGCTTTTGATCATATTGAATTTGCTCTTTTGTTCAGTTAAGAGGATAAATATTTTGAAATACAAAATATACCAAAATAAAAAAAATATGAATATCTATGAGAGAAAATAAAAAAAAATTACTATAGAAAATATTAAAATTATTATATGTATTTATTATTTTGTATAAACCAATTGTTCAACCATTAATCTACTGATTAAATCAATAAACCAGGGATTTGATATATGCTATTTGGTTATAACTATGGTTATCTTGTTCTTCACTTTTTTTCAAAATTATTGTTTCTGTTAAGATGGTATTACCCTTTTAAAAGGTGTACTTCCTTCTATGATTAAGTCCTTAGTTTTACCCACTGTTTTTTCAGACATTCAAACCATCCAGATGGGTCGACCACCGGCCATCCCTTGTAATATGACGCCCAAATGTTCCTTTTCAACTTTGTGGTAGCGATTGGATGATGTTACTCTTGAAGTTTCTGAAAACGTTTTTCATGTTTGTCTCTGCAAAGTAACATCTCCAACATATTGTCATCGTTCAGTACTTGGGCTTGATTTATTGTTGCTGCCAGCTTTGTGGTCCTATGCCAATTGTAACATCACGTGGGTACGATAAAATTAAATCTAACTTTGGTTAATAAAAAAGATGTCACGCAACCGAAAATTTAATCGAGTTTCAAATTAAACTTGATTTGTGAGTAAAAAATTTATTTGAGTCGAGCTTCGAGTCTAATTCAAATTAAGAAAATTGAATTTGAGTTCAACTCGTAAGGAGAAATTCAGACTCGAACTAGATTCGCGAATCAGCTCGAACTCAAGCTTGAATCAAACTTTTCGAAATACAATAAATAAATTTGATATTTTTATTTTTGAAATAATATATATTTGTTTTTATAATATATTACATATAAAATAAATATAGTATATATATAATATTTATTTAATTTATTATTAAATCGAGTTGATCGCGAGCTTAACGATCCCGAGTTTGATATTGCTCGAACTTGACTCGATAAGTTAACTGAACCAAAATCATTGTTCGAGCTCGATTTAATCGAGTTTTGAACCAAGCTTCTCAAATAGGTCGAGCAACTAGACTCAATTCCACTCATATATATATATATATATATATATATATATATATATATATATAACTAATAAAATTTCTTTATATTATTAACAATTTTTCGGAGAATTACCAATAGGATTCGATACTTGGGCTTGATTTGTGGTCGATGACTGCTTTGAGGTCCTGTTCCAATTGCAACATCACGTCGGTACGGTAAAATAAAATCTCATAATTTAGATCAATAAAAAAAAACGTCATATTTTTTTTTTCAAACCCTGCTTGTTTTTAATAAAAAAAATTAAATTACTAATAAGCAAAAAGTCAAAAAAGAAACTTTTATATAAGGGCAATTTCGGGTCTCAAGAAATTTATCACTGATGTGTTACACATTTTAGTAGCATTTTTAAAGGTTTGCACGTCTTTTTTTTTATAAAATTGATAAGTATGTAGGTTATCCCACATATTCGTAAAAGAGTATTGAATTTTAGCACACGAAATATTCTAACGAAGAAGACGAACTCTTAACACTAAACCAAATGCTTGTTGGCTTGAAGGGCTTTCAAACTCTAGTAATAAGTAGATTATCTCAAATTTCAATAAAATAAAAAGTATTTTTCACTAAATTTTTAATTTTTATATTTATTTAAAACAATTTAAGTACTATCTTCAAAAAAAAAAAAATTTAAGTGAGATACCATAAAACTATCACAAATTAACTTCCTTTAGCTTGAATGTGTATTGAACCCAAAAAAGTTTGGATCAAAGTCATTTTTATTTGGAAATTAAAATGAAGTCAAGTTTATGATGAGATTGAATGCTATATTATTAAAAAAAAATTAAATTCAAATTTATCATGATGACATTCAATCTCACTATGAACTTAATCATCATTTAAATTCTCAAATAGAAAGGATTGTGATTCAAAAATTTTATTAAGAAATCTACAATAAAATCACTATACTATATTATTTTCGTTGTGCGTATGATTTTATGCGACATAATTATTTTATTAGTTAAGTTGTTGAATCAAAACTATTATACTAATAAATTAAAAAATTATGTGTATATTGATATCTATATATTAACCCAGTAGAAAATATATTGTATATATACATGGTGGAGTCGGGATTTTAGTTCAAGGGCAAGAGTATTATGCATAATAAAGACCAAAATACTTCATGATTAACAAACTAAAAAATTACTAATCAATATAAAAATGCATATAATTTATAGCTCTCATTTTTATTTTTGCACCTAAAACTAATATATACAATTTTTCTCAACATACTTTTAATGTTTTGAAAGCATTGCATGATTTCACAAACTTAATTGTTATTTTCTTTTCTTTGATTTGTCTCCCTTTATCTTTTCGAATTTGAAACAATAATAATTTATCTCGAAACAAAAGGAGAGAAAGTAATGCTTTAGAAGCCTTAAACCCAAGCTCACAAATGTCTAGAAATGTAAAATCGACATGCTTTAACTCAAAAAGGTTTCTCTTCAAAAAAAGAAGTCAAAGTGGTTGATTCAAGTGATAGGTGTTAGTGTAGATTATTGTTGGAGTTTGTCAAAGGATTAAACCGGAGATGGAAGAATGAAGTTCAGCATGTTAAAGGAGTGCACACCAGCGTGCACCGCTGCCCAACTCTTCCTAGGCTGCGGTGGCCAGCATGGAGGATGCCTATAGGAGGTGTGCGCTGCGGCTCAGCCTCCCCCAAGCTGCGACGCCCAGAAAGGTGAGGAGTGGAGGAGATTCAGCCCTGCTCCAGGCCGCGGCTTGCCCTGTTCTAGGCCACGGCCTGAAGGCACACTGATGCACATTGGTTCAGCCTTTGTAAGGTGCGTAGATGCATGTTCAAAACACATAACATCACTTAGGATTGATGGAGGGCTAAGGTTGATTGGTCCTCAAGATCTAAGGGTGGATATTGACCCTCAAGATTGGTCAAGAAGTTGGTGCACTACATAAAAGGGTCACCTAACTTCAATCTCAATAATATAACACATTGTGACATACAAGTGATCATCATACAAGAGAGTTAAAGTGCAAGTGTGAGAGTGCAAAGACACAAAACACAAAGAGGCACTAGAATAGATCTCAAAAGAAAGGCTTGTTGTAGAGAAAAAAAGTAGTATAGATTGTGGGTAGAGTGCTTTTGTAATAGTTCTATCACTTTCTTTCTTCTCTTCTTGATTCTTCAAGAACTTGGGTTTCTTGCAGTGGAGTTACTGTAACTTGTAAGAACTCATTGGTTTAGTGCAGAGAGTTCAGAGGAACTCACAGGGACGTAGGCTATTGCTGAACATCGATAACAAATTGCTTGTTCTTTTCTTTCTTGCTTTGGTTGCTGTATTTGTTTGTACAAGTCATTCTATACTTAGGTGTTTGGAAGACCATCACCTGGGCATCTTGAGAGGTGGTTTCCCAACAATGGTATCGGAGCTTGCACAGCTGGGTATCGGAGCGACATAAGGTATCGGAGCAAGACTTCAAGAATTAAAGAACAACTTCTTGAGTGATTCAAGAACAGAGTAAAGATCAAGATTAGATCATGTTCTTGAGAGTGATTCAAGAACGGTGTTGAGATCAATCTTCGATCTTGTTCTTGAGGTTTAGAAGAAGTTGGAAAGCATTTGTGGGTGTTGCACAAATTTGGGATCATCTCCGCAAGATGGGTTCAAATTTCATTGTTCAGAAGTTTGATGGAAAGGGAGATTTTTCCCTGTGAAAGCGGAAGATCAAGGCTGTTCTTATGAAACAAAAGGTGGACTTAGCTATTGGAGAAGATGATGCTTTTCCAGCAAGTATCACGGAGGACCAGTGGATTGAGATGAAGAAGATGGCATACAACACCATTTTCTTGCACATATCGGTTAGTGTCACAAAGGAATGCAGAGACTCGAAAGATCTTGCTGTCATATGGAAGAAACTAGATGAGTTGTTTCTTACCAAAACTCTCCCTAATAAGATTTATCTTCTTAAAAAAATCTTTGCTTTTAAAATGGATCCTAATAAAGAGTTGCAAGAAATTTTGATGTGTTTAACAAAATAGTTCAAGATTTGATTAGTTGTAGTATAAAGTTCCCGGATGTACAATTGGATGTTATTTTGTTAAATTCTCTTCTTGTTGTTTTGAGAGTTTGATTAATGCTATTGAATATGGAAGAGATACACTAACCAAGGAAATTATGATAAATGCTATAAGGGCTCATGATTTCAAAGCCAAGATGAAGGAAGCATCAAGTGGAGAAGGGCTGATCATTAGAGGAAGGCCAGTAACTCGGAATGGCAGTAGCAACCATGGCAACTACACGGAGAAATCAAAGGGTAGAGGGCAGAGCCATGGGAGAGCATATTTCAAACCAAGATTTGTAGGAAAGAGGTGCTTCTACTGCAACAAGGAGGGTCACTTCAAGAAAGATTGCAAGAAGAGGTTGTAGGATGAGAGAGGGAGTAGCCAAACCAACAATGGAAAGGCTTTGGCTGCCAAAGGAGAACAACAAGATGATGTTCTTGTTGTGTGCTCAAATGTGAGCAGGAGGCAAGGCAGCGAGAAATGAATCCTAGATTTCGGGTGCACTTATCACATGTGCCCTCACAAGGAATGGTTCAAGAATTTCAAGGAAATCAATGATGGAAGGGTTTTCTTGGGGAATGACAATTCTTGCCAAGTGAGGGGGATAGGAGACATCCAGCTGAGGATGTTTGATGGAGTCACAAGGCTACTGCGAAATGTAAGGTAACTCCAGGATTTGAGGAGGAATTTGATCTCATTGGGGCAGCTGGATTCCATGAGATATACATACAAGGCAGAGGGAGGAAAGATCAAGGTGACCAAGGGATCTTTGGTAGTGATCAAAGCAGCAATAAAAGAAGGACTCTATGAGATGATTGGAGAGACAGAAATCAAGGATCAAACAGTAAGCTTGATGGCTGAGATGGATAGGGCAACCTTTTGGTACACTCGCTTGGGACATATGAGCGAAAAGGGCCTGTAAGTTCTTAACAATAATGATCTACTTGGTGGTGATAAAGTAGAGAAATTGGATTTCTGCGAGTGTTGCGTTCTTGGGAAGCAACACTGGGTCAGCTTCAACACCGGAGTGCACAAGTCTAAGGGCATTATTGACTACATTCATTCGGACATTTAGGGATTAGCAAGAACACCAACACAGAGAGGTAACTTTTACTTTCTGTCTTTAATTGATGATTATTCAAGAAAGGTTTGGGTTTATTTGCTTAAAAATAAATCAGATGCTTTGAATAAATTTGTGGTGTGGAAAAAGTTGCTGGAGACTCAAACGGGTAGGGTAGTTAAGGCTTTACGAACCGATAATGGCTTAGAATTTTGCAATAAGGATTTTGATAAATTCTATAAGTTAAATGGCATTCTAAGACATAGAATGGTTGTAAAAACACCTCAGCAAAATTGAGTTACTGAGAGGATGAATAGAACCCTTATGGAAAAGGTTAGGTGCATGTTAATTGGGTCCGGTTTACCAAAATATTTTTGGGGGAAGCTGTGTCTACTACTGCATACTTGGTAAATAGATCACCCTCTAGAGCTTTAGAGCTCAAGACTCCCATGGAGATGTGGAGTGGGAAACCCCTTGAGTTGAGCAACCTTAGGACTTTTGGGTGTGCTGCATTTGCACATCAAAAGGATGATAAACTTAACCCAAGGTCTAGAAAATGTGTATTTCTAGGGTATGGTGATGGGGTTAAGGGGTATAAGTTATGGTCCTTAGAACCTGTTGACCCTCACCCGTATTTTAATGATGACAAGACACAACTGTTATTATATTAACTAAGTGTAGTAAGCAACAAAAGCGTTCAACCAAGGATCAAAGTTCAAGAACTCAAACCGAATCAAAGTATCAAGTGAAGACTGAAGAACTAATATAGGTTTAAGGTTTTAGAACCAATATAAGTCTCACTTATACACTGTAATAGCTTGTTCAATGGCTCGAACAAAAAAGGTTTTCTAAATCTATCGTTTTAAAACAAACATTTTAAATTAAAGACAGAAAAACTGGGTTGGAAGACAACCCAGTCGACTGGGTACATATACCAGTCGACTGGTATATGAGACAGTATGTCTCCAGTCGACTGGGTCATTCATACCAATCGACTGGTAAAATGGACAGTAAGTCCCCAGTCTACTAGATGAAAAATATCAGTCGACTGGATACCCAGAAGGTCTGAAAACGTGAATTGTTCAAGTGAACCCAGTCGACTTGTATCACGACCCAGTCGACTGGTAGTTCAAAAATATGACCGTTGGACTCCAAATCTGAACGTTTTAAAGCAAATCTTTTTCAAAATAAAGTCCTAACGGCCATATTAATTGATTGCTATATAAACACATTCATTTAAGCATTCAATAACAGGCTGAATACATTCAAAAAGAGTTGATCTCACACAATCAAGTTTTTATACTCTTGAAACACAAAAAGCTTTGAAATATTCTTATTGAGCCATTCTTCAAGCTTTACTTTGAAAGAGAGACATTATTCAGTTGTATAAGCTTCCATTAGCTGTTTCTCTACTATTTACTTTGCATCATCTTTGTAAAAGGATTACTTCCGAAATGAAGGGGATTACTTCCAAGAGGAAGAGGATAGCTTCCGAGAGGAAGGGATTGTAAGGTTTGTACAACACCGGGGAAGTTGTACGACTAAGTTACTTAGTGGATTACTTCAAGGAGTTTCTTGAAGAGAGTGGACGTAGGGTCGGAACGAATCCGATATTGCCGAACCACTATAATCTGAGTTTGCATCCTCTTCTCTCTAAACTCTTTATTTACAACACATTACTTGTTTTAATTATTTGCTGCTTATTCATTTTTATAATATTGTATTAATTCAGCAAAAAGATTTAAAAACCCAATTCACCCCCCTCTTGGGTTGAAACCTCGATCTACAATTGGTATCAGAGCTTAGTTCTCATATTTAGGCTTAAAATCCTTGAGTTGATCCAATGGTAGCAAATAGCTACTCTGAGGGACACTCTTATACTAGACCACATTTGTTCAATGGCTCCAATTATAACTGTTGGAAAAACAGAATGAAAATCTTTGTCAAATGACAAGATTACAATCTATGGAGAATCATTGAAGAAGGACCTAGAATTCCTTCAAAAGAAATAGTTATTGGAGAGACTCTTCATACAATACCAAAAACTCAAAACTGAGTACACTGACGAGGATTATAAAACGATGTCTCTCAATAGCAGAGCAACATGTATGTTACATTGTGCATTAGATATTTCTGAATATAATAAAATATCTGCATGCGTTTCTGCTAAAGAGATATGGGACAAATTACAAGTCACATATGAAGGAACTAGTGAAGTTAAAAAGTCAAAAATTTACATGCTAATTTCTGAGTATGAAGCCTTTAAAATGTCTCCTGACGAAACTATTTCTGAAATGCACTCACGGTTCACCACTATTATAAATGGTTTAAAACTGCTTGGTAAGAATATTGAGGAGGTTGAACTAACCAGAAAAAATCTTGAGATCTCTGCCACCAGAATGGAAACCAAAGAGGACAGCCATATAAGAGGCCAAAAATCTTGACAAACTGGATGTTGAGACACTACTTGGGTCATTATTGACGTATGAGATGGAAAAAATGACTCCCATCATCAATAATGATGAGAAGAAGAAAAAGTATATTGCTCTCAAAGCTTCTACGAGCAGCAAAGAAATGGAATCAGAAAAAGAAGCTGAGAGCAGCGAGGACGATGGTGAAATGGCATTGATCACCAAACAATTTCACAGGTTCTTGAACAAAAGCAAGAAACCTTACACAAAAGATTTCACTCCGAAAAAGGAACCGCTTATGTGCTATGGCTGCAAGAAGCCCGGTCACATTAGAGCTGATTGTCCGGTTTCAAACAAACCATACAAGGGCTTCAAAAAGAAAGCTATGGTAGCAACTACCTGGAGCGATGACGAAGAAGATGAGTCATCAGACAAAGAAATCGGACACGAGGAAATTGCTAACCTTTGTTTGATGGCAATCGACAATGAAAGTGAGGTGACATCTTCTCCTTTTTCTAAAAATAATATTGTGAGTAGTAGTGAAGAATTGCTAGAAGTAATAAATGAAATGCATGAGGAATTAAAGAAATTTGATTCTAGAAATTCTGTTCCCAAGAAAGAGGTATCATCTCTCTCTAAAGAGATGATAAGTCTTAGAGAAGAAAAAGAAAAATTATCATCTTTACTGTATGATTCTTCTCAAGATTTTCTCAAAGATGAAAATGAGAATTTGAAAAATAAAATTTCTGAATTAAATAGCACTATATCAAGACTTATGCTTGGTAAAGAAAAACTTGATGAAGTGCTTTCTTCCCAAAGATTAAGTGGAGGAAAATCTGGTGTAGGATACTCTCCTTTGGGAAAGCAAAAATCAAAAGAGAGCTTATTCATGAAAGCCTCATGTGTAAGTGAAGCCTCTACTTCAAGAAACCCTAGCAAGATTAAAAGCATTCCCTCATTAAATGCTAGGAATTCAAATGTTCATCCAAAAATGAAGCAACCTAGAAATTCACATGCTTATATGTATGCACACTCTAGAAATGGTTATACACATCCTAGAAATAACCAACATGTACATAATCAACATATGAATTCTGCACATGCTCATCCTAGGAATTACCATCATGGTTATCCTAGAAATAATTTGCATACATATGCTAGCATGTATCCTAGAATGCATCATCATTCATTTTCTGGAAATGACATGTATTTTCATATTCCTTACCATAGAAACATGTATCCTAGGAATTATTATCCTAAGGATTATAGGAATGCACATGTAAGATATCCTAGAAATTTTAACTACTATCATCCTAGGATTGTGCATCATCAATATGTCTATAGATCACCATATACTGTTAAGAAAGTTTGGGTTCCAAAAGGAACCATGTTTTCTAGGACTAACCCCGAAGGACCCAAGAAATTTTGAGTACCTAAAAGTGCTATCGTATATCCTTGTGTGATGTAGATTTGCCTCCACACCAAGGAGAAAGGTAAATGTTGGTACCTTGATAGCGGATGCTCGAAGCACATGACCGGTGATAAAAGCGTATTCAAGGAGCTAACTCTAAGAGATGGTGGACTTGTGACCATTGGAGACAATACTAAAATAAAGATCATCGGGCATAGAAAAGTCGGTAATGATTTCTCAACCTTAGATAATGTATTGCTAGTACAATGCCTTAAGCCAAATTTACTTAGCATTAGTCAGTTATATGACAAAGGATACAAAGTCACATTTGAGACCTCTTATTGTCTAGTTATAGACATCAAGAGCAACAAGATCAAATTCATTGGCCATAGACATGAAAATGTCTACATAGTTGATTTGAAATCCTTGCATTCTGAAAATGAAAAATGTTTTCCTGCTTTTAGTGAAAATCCATGGCTATGGCATAGAAGGCTTGGTCATGTAAACATGAACTTGCTAAAAATCGTTTCAAGAAAAAATTTAGTTATTGGACTTCCTAAAATCAATTTTGAAAAAGAAAAAGTTTGCAATGCTTGTCAAATGGGAAAACAAAGTAGGATTTATTTTAAAGCAAAAAATATAGTCTCAACTACTAGACCTTTGGAGCTTTTGCATATAGACTTATTTGGTCTAATTAGTACCATTAGTCTAGGTGGCCATCAATATGCTCTTGTTATTGTTGATTACTATTCAATATATACCTTTGTTATTTTTATTGCTTACAAGGATGAAGCTTTCAAAGGATTTGAAAATTTTTGCAAAAAGGTACAAAATGAAAAGGGAATTTGTATTTCAAGCATAAGAAGTGATCATGGCAAAGAATTTGAAAATCAAAGCTTTTCAAAATTTTGTGATGAAAATGGAATTAATCACAACTTTTCAGCTCCTAGAACTCCTCAACAAAATGGAGTTGTTGAGAGGAAAAATAGAGTTCTAGAAGAATTTTCAAGAACTATGCTTTGTGAAAATAGTTTACCAAAATACTTTTGGGCTGAAGCCGTGAATACTTCTTGCTATATATTAAATAGAATTTTGATAAGGCCTCTGCTTGATAGAACTCCATATGATCTATGGAAAGGGAGAAAACCCAATATTTCCTATTTTCGTGCTTTTGGTAGTAAATGCTTCATCTTAAATAACAATAAAACTAACTTGGGTAAATTTGATTCTAAGACGGATGAAGGAATATTTTTAGGATATTCAACTACTAGTAAGGCTTATAGAGTTTTCAATAAGAGAACTTTAGTGGTAGAAGAATCTGTACATATAACTATTGATGAATCTAACCCAATGAGTAGTAGAGAAGTTTCCTTTAAAGATGATGCAGATTTTATTCCAAGAATGGAAACTCCTACTCCCATTGTTGACCCAAAAGAGAGTTCACCTCAAGCTAATGAAGAGATGAAAACTCCCAATTTGGACCAACCATCCTCAAGTCAACAAGAGGAAAGTCTACCCAAAGATTGGAGGTATGTAAATTATCATCCAATTGATCAAGTGATTAGTGATCCTTCACAAGGGGTAAGAACTCGCTCTTCCATTAGAAATATTTGCAATTTTGTAGCTTATTTGTCTCAAGTAGAACCTAAGACATTTATAGAAGCTGAAAAAGATAGTGATTGGATAATTGCAATGCAGAAAGAGATAAATCAATTTGAGAGAAGCAATGTTTGGAAACTAGTTCCAAGACCTAAAGATCATTCAATAATTGAAACTAAATGCGTATATAGAAATAAAATGGATGAAAATGCTATAGTAACTAGAAATAAGGCTAGACTAGTTGCTAAGGGGTATAATCAAGAAGAAGGAATAGACTTTGATGAAACCTATGCTCCCGTAGCTAGATTAGAAGCTATTCGAATGTTATTAACCTTTGCATGCTTTAATAAATTTAAGCTATTTCAAATGGATGTGAAAAATGCCTTTTTAAATGGCTTTATAGAAGAAAAGGTTTATGTTGAGCAACCTCTTGGATTTGAAAATCGTAGTCTTCCAAATCATGTCTACAAGCTTTCTAAAGCTCTATATGGGTTGAAGCAAGCTCCAAGAGCATGGTATGAAAGACTAAGTAAATTTTTGATTGACAATGATTTTGTAAGAGGTAGAATAGACATAACTCTCTTCACAAAAACTCATAAAAATGACACTTTGATAGTTCAAATATATGTTGATGATATTATATTTGGTGTTACTAATGAGTCTATGTGTCAAGAGTTTAAAAAGTGCATGCAAGGTGAATTTGAAATGAGCATGATGGGAGAACTTACCTACTTCCTTGGACTTCAAATCAAGCAACTAAGAGGAGGCATCTTCATCAATCAACAGAAGTACATTAAGGACCTACTAAAGAGGTTTGGGATGGAAAGCTCAAAGCCACTTGGAACGCCTATGAGCACAACTACTAAACTTGATCTTGATGAAGGAGGTAAAACTGTAGATTCTAAATATTATAGAAGCATGATAGGTGCTTTACTTTATTTGACTGCAAGTAGACCTGATATAATGTTCAGTGTATGCATGTGTGCTAGATTTCAGGCTAATCCTAAGGAATCACATGTAGTTGCAGTGAAAAGAATCCTTAGATATCTACAAGGAACCTAAACCATAGGATTATGGTACTCTAGAGATTCATCTTTTGTGCTTGTAGGTTATTCAGATGCTGATTTTGCTGGATGTAGGTTAGATAGAAAAAGCACAAGTGGTACATGCCAATTCTTATGAGCTATGTTAACCTCTTGGTTTTCCAAGAAACAAAATTCCGTTGCACTATCAACCGCTGAAGCGGAATACGTTGCAGCCGGAAGTTGTTGTGCCCAAGTATTATGGATGACAACAACTAGAAGACTATGGCATGAACCTAAAAAACATCCCAATATTTTGTGATAATACTAGTGCTATCAACCTAACCAAGGACCCTATTCAGCACTCTAGAACAAAACACATAGAAATAAGGCATCATTTCTTAAGAGATCATGCTAAAAAAGGTAACATAAGACAATAATTCATACCTTCAGAAGATCAAATAGCTGACATTCTTACAAAACCTCTAGGTGAAGATAGTTTTTGTAAGATAAGAATGTTAATGGGATTGCTGGATTATGATAAACTGAATATCTGATTGCTTCATAATTCATCATTTGCATGTTTGACATCTAGTGAAAGAGTATTAATTCTTGTTTAAATATTTATCTCCCTCACTCAAGATGTCATAGATAAACAAATTTCGTGCTATATTTAAAGACTGGAAATTTTCATAAGGGTCCAGTCGACTGGTGAATCTATACCAGACGACTGGTAAGTCACTGCCCTTTCATCCAGTCCACTGGTAAGTCTCTGTCTCTTCTTCCATATGACTGGTAAATCCTGTCCAAAAGTCTGGTATCTGTAGACCCTATTTGGAGCCAATTTCTTGAAAATCAGTTGTCATCCAGTCAACTGGTCAATTCAATCCAGTCGACTGTAATCTTACTGTCAGTTCACCCAGTCGACTGGCTCATAAACCTAGTCGACTGGTATGAAAACTGTTCATCTTTCCAAAGCTACCCAGTCGACTGGTATCACGATTCTATATAAGGGACTGTTCATTTTTCTGATTTTTTACGCCATTTTCGAGCACCTCTGTTTTCTCTCTCTAGAAAAATTCACCCTTTTGATCCAAAAACCATCCAAACTTCATCTAAACACACCGATCTACTCATCCATAAAGAGATTTTTGACTTTCTACGGTTAAAATCTCTTATTTTCACTAAAATCTTTTTTACCCTAAAACTCATTTTTCTTCAAAATGAGCGATAAGATCCGTGTAAAACTCACAACAAGTGGACCTAATACGCCTAAAAAACCAAGGTCTTCAAAACCTATGGCATCGGAGTCGCGATGAAAGGGAGTAGCAGACTCATCTAGCAGAACGCCCAGAACATAGTTGGAGGAAACTCTGTTTTCTAGTCTGGCTGCTCATACGAGGTATAACTTCGTAATCCGTAATAAAAAGATCATGACGGGTAGAGTTGTTGATTTTGACTCTATTCGTCATGAAAATTTTGATATTTTACCAGCATTTGAGGCAATAAATCTGACCTCACTGGTCAGAATACATGAAAAATATTACCCGCGACTGATTCACCAGTTCTACGCGAACTTGGTGAAACCCAGTCCTCTAGCTCTGAGATTCAGAACCAGAGTCAGTGGTGTGGAGTTTGAGGTCAACACTGACCTCTTGATGAGCATACTGAGAATCCCAGTAAGGGGGATTCAGTGGAGTCTGGATGGATGGCCAGATAGCTTTGACGTCGAGGCGGCCTGTCAGATAATCAGGGGAGACCCTAACTATGTGTACAGACCCACTACATTTCACATGTGTAGCGACATGCCCTTTGACTCAAAGATGTTTCAGCTGATTGTCAGTTGTACCATCCGCCCTAGACTCGGGAGTTGAGGGTATCTATCTAAGATAGATACGGTATTGATTTTGTGCCTTAAATCTGGGCACCACTTCAATATTTATCCTCTGCTGCTCACCAACATGATAAATGGCGAAGCGAGCGACTCTGGGTGTCTGCCTTATGGGATGCTCATTACGCTCATACTCCAGCACTTTCAGGTGCCTCTGTCAGCCTCCGAGGCTCAGGATATTGGACCGACGGACATCATCAATGTCTCATCACTGAAGAAGATGAGATGTGCGATTCGAGACGGCTTCCTCCATCCAAAAGTGTGGAAGCGCTTACGGATATGAGGAGATGAGAGTGATGATGATGAGAAGGAGGCTGCTGCCTATGCTGATATGGACATTGACACCCGAGAACCTCCGATTGGCGACTCGAGTGCTGGTCAGACTGGATATGGAGACATACTTCAGGCTATCTCGAGCCTTCAGATGACGATGGAGTCCGGTTTCCAGTCTATGCAGTCGGAGTACCAAAGATTGAGCTCCTCTATCGACCACCTACGGGACGACTTCGAGTTACATCGAGAGCACACGGAGGGTTCCCTAGCTGAGATTAGAGAACTTCTTCATGATGGCTCGGACTCTCCCTCTCCTTTAGTTTTTTTTTTGATTTCCTTATTATGTACTTAGGGTTTTCCAGCTCTTATCACATAGCACGGACATATCTTGTATTATTTTGTCTTAGTTATGGCTCTATGATCCCGTTTATGTATTGACTTTTTATATATGATGTTATATTTCTATTAGCCATATTTCATATATCTATTTACATTATTTGTGATATGTTTGCATAGTTTCAAACTGTTTTTATTCATGAAAATACTATGAAAGTGATAATGCTTGTATGAAAAATTTCGGTTCTTCCCGGGAAGGCTTTCGAAATCCAAATGAAGCCAAATTTCGCATACAGGTTTGTTTAATCATTCTCTAGATGACTTTAGTGGATAAATAGCTTATTTTTCGATTTCTAACCCCTTTGCTTGCTGTTGTCAAAACAGGGGAGAAAAATAAGAAAAACCGAGAAAAACTAAATAAAATAAACCAATGCATAGATTTAGGGGGAGCACTGCTCCAAAACTTATTCGTTGATTGGTTGAGTTAATTGTGGTTGGTTGAAATATATATGAACTGCGTTTGTCTGTTTACATGGTAGTTTTATTCGAAAAACAGAGGAGACTGTCCGATTTTTCGTAAAAATCAAACACTTAGCCTTTTTATCTGTTTTCTCATCATTAATTTTGTCATCATAAAAAAGGGGGAGATTGTTGACCCTCACCCGTATTTTAATGATGGCAAAACACAACTGTTACTATACTAACTAAGTGTAGTAAGCAACAAAAGCGTTCAACCAAGGATCAAAGTTCAAGAACTCAAACCGAATCAAAGTATCAAGTGAAGACTGAAGAACTAATATAGGTTTAAGGTTTTAGAACCAATGTAAGTCTCACTTATACACTATAATAGCTTGTTCAATGGCTCGAACAAAAAAGGTTTTCTAAACCGATCGTTTTAAAACATACATTTTAAATTAAAAACAGAAAAACTGGGTTGGAAGACAACCCAGTCGATTGGGTACATATACTAATCGACTGGTAAAACGAACAGTAAGTCCCCAGTCGACTGGATGAAAAATACCAGTCGACTGGATACCTAGAAGGTATGAAAACATGAATTTTCTAAGTGAACCCAGTCGACTGGTAGTTCAAAAATATGACCGTTGGACTCCAAATCTGAACGTTTTAAAGCAAATCTTTGTCAAATTAAAGTCTTAACGACCATATTAATTGATTGCTATATAAACCCATTCATTTAAGCATTCAATAACAGGCTGAATACATTCAAAAAGAGTTGATCTCACACAATCAAGTTTTTATACTCTTGAAACACAAAAAGCTTTGAAATATTCTTATTGAGCCATTATTCAAGCTTTACTTTGAAAGAGAGACATTATTCAGTTGTATAAGGTTCCATTAGTTGTTTCTCTACTATTTACTTTACATCATCTTTGTAAAAGGATTACTTCTGAAAGGAAGGGGATTACTTCCGAGAGGAAGGGGATAGCTTCTGAGAGGAAGGGATTGTAAGGTTTGTACAACACCGGGGAAGTTTTACGACTAAGTTACTTAGTGGATTACTTCAAGGAGTTCCTTGAAGAGAGTGGACGTAGGGTCGAAACGAATCCGATATTGCCGAACCACTATAATCTGAGTTTGCATCCTCTTCTCTCTAAACTCTTTATTTACAGCACATTACGTGTTTTAATTATTTACTGCTTATTCGTTTTTATAATCTTGTATTAATTCCGCAAAAAGATTTAAAAACCCAATTCACCCCCCCTCTTGGGTTGAAACATCGATCTACAGAACCAAAAGGAATGAAACTCATAATAAGTAGGGATGTTATTTTTAATGAATTGTTATTTCCCTATTTGGAGAAAACTAACCTTGCAGGGGCTAGTGAACAAACCAATCCGGAATTTATGGAGCATCGCATCAAGGAAAATTCAGTTCAGGTAGAGCAAAGAATGCAAGAGGGTTCAGACTAGATAGAGCCTATTAATGAAGGCCATACTTAGGATACTCAAGAGGAGGCTGAACTAGAAAAGGTTGATGCAGCAAGTCAGAATGACTACCAGCTCACAAGAGACCGGGGAATGAGGGTGGTCAGACCACTTTTGAGATATGAGTTTGCGGATGCTAATGTAGCAGCTCCTTGGACAGAAGGAAAGGTTGAACCAGAAACTTAGATGGATGCCATGGAGTTTAAGGATTCGTCAAAGTGGCAGCTAGCTATGGAGGAAGAAATGGATTCTTTGAAAAAGAACAACTCTTGGGAATTGGTGCCCAAACTAGAAAAACAGAGAGTTGTGGATTGTAGATGGATCTACAAGATCAAAGAAGGGAACACTCTAGGGGATAAAGTCCAATATAAAGCTAGGTTGGTGGCGAAGGGGTTCACACAAAGAGAATGCATAGATTTCACCGAAATCTTCTCACCGGTTGTGAAATACAAGATAATAAGGATAGTGTTAGCATTGGTGGTTCAATTCAACTGAGAAATCGAGCAAATGGATGTGAAGACAGCGTTCTTACATGGAGAGCTTGATGAGACCATCTACAAGAGGCAACCTGAAGGTTATGAGAAAGGAAGGAAGGGAGATTTGGTGTGCCAATTGAAGAAATCTCTTTATGGGGAGCTACTATGATTCATGCTTGTATTACAAGGGGCACAAGGTGGAGGAAGTGGTGATCATTCTCATCTATGTTGATGACATGTTGTTGGTTAGGAGCAGCATGGAGAGGATAGAAGAATTGAAGTCTCAACTCAGTGAGGAGTTTGAGATGAAGGATCTTGTCCATGCACAGAAGATCCTTGGGATGAATATGATCCGGGAAAGGGGGAGAAACAGATTGAAGATTTCTCAGACTTCCTACATAGAGAAGATGATATCTAAGTTCTCTATGGTAGATAGCAAACCAATGAAGGTTCCCCTTGCTGGTCATTTCAAGTTCCCCAGCGATCAATGTCCAAGATCGGAGGCGGAGAAGAAGGAAATGGAAAAGGTCCCTTACTCTAGTACGGTTGGTTCAGTCATGTTCATGATGGTAAGCACTAGATCTGACATTGCTCATGCAATGAGTGTCCTCAGTAGGTTTATGAGTAATCCCATAAAGGAGCATTGGCTTGAGATGAAGTGGTTACTGAGGTACTTGAAGGGAAGCCCAGAAGTAGGGCTGGTTTATGAGAAGAAGGGTAAGTCCATCTGTTTTGAAGGTTATGCGGATTTAGACTATGGAGCTTACCGAGATAAAAGAAGATTGATTACCTTATACTTCTTCAACTTAAACGGATGTTGTGTAAGTTGGAAGGCTCAGTTACAGCCAGTGGTAGCACTCTCAACAACTGAGGCTGAGTACATAGCAGCTACAGAAGCTATCAAGGAGGCTATGTGGTGCAAAGGGTTGCTGGAAGAGTTGAAGGTACTAGAGGAACAGGTTGTGGTGTATTCGGATAGCCAAAATACATTGTATTTGTGTAAGAATCCAGGGTTCCATGAGAGGATAAAGCACATGGATGTTCGATACCATTTCATTTGGGAAAATGTTACGAAAGGATGCATCCATGTGGACAAGGTAGCCACGGAAGAAAATCCCGCTGATTTAGGCACCAAAGTTCTACCTCTAAGCAAGTTCAATCATTGCCTTAGACTACTTAAGATTGGAGTCGGTTGAATGATGACTCAAGATGAGTTTGGATCCTGAAGTTCTTTGCACAATGGGTTCGGGTTTAATCGCTTAGACAAGTCAAAGGATTAAACAAGAGATGGAAGAATAAAGTTCAGCATGTTAAAGGAGTGCACACCAGGGTGCGCCGCGGCCTAGCTCTTCCCATGTCTGGCACCCAGCATGGAGGATGCCTGGAGGAGGTGTGCCCCGTGGCTCAGCCTTCCCCAGGCTGCGGCACCCAGAAAGGTGAGGAGTAGAGGAGATTCAACCCTGCTCCAGGCCGCTGCTTGCCCTGTTCTAGGCCGTGGACTGAAGGCACACTAATGCACATTGGTTCAGCCTTTGTAAGGTGCGTAGATGCATGTTCAAAATGCACATCATCACTTAGGATTGATGGAGGGCTAAGGTTGATTGGTTCTCAAGATCTAAGGGTGGATGTTGACCCTCAAGATTGGTCAAGAAGTTGGTGCACTATATAAAGGGTCACCTAGCTTCAATCTCAATAATATAACACATTGTGACATACAAATGATCATCATACAAGAGAGTTAAAGTGCAAGTGTGAGAGTGCAAAGACACAAAACATAGAGAGGCACTAGAATAGATCTCAAAAGAAATGTTGGTTGTAAAGAGAGAAGTAGTATAGATTATGGGTAAAGTACTTTTGTAATAGTTCTATCACTTTCTTTCTTCTCTTCTTGATTCTTCAAGAACTTAGGTTTCTTGGAGTAGAGTTGTTGTAACTTGTAAGAACTCATTGGTTTAGTGCAGAGAGTTCAAAGGAACTTACGGGGACATAGGCTATTGCCGAACCTCGATAACAAATTGCTTGTTCTTTTCTTACTTGCTTTGGTTGCTGTATTTATTTGTACAAGTCATTTTAAACTTGGGTGTTTGGAAGACTATCACCTGAGCATCTTGAGAGGTGGTTTCCCAACAATTATAATATTGTTTGGGAACTCAATAGTGACCAAGAATTAACTCCCACGCACGGTCGATAACGTGTGTGACGCGTGCGACTGATTGTGGCGGAATCACACCATCGTGCTTGAATAATTCGATAAATCTAGTCATTTTCAATTTGGTGGTTGTGGTGATTTATCGTAATACTCGTCGAAAAAGTGCATATCTAAGCCAAGTTTCTTCCATTTACACAAGTGGCATGTGAAAGTGGTTAGGGCGACGGACGATGATACAACCAATGTCGAATTGTAGATCGCGTGAAACTAATTTCAACGGTACTGGTAGTGTACTTTTTCAATCACTTGTCAACTGTAAATCGCAAAAGGTCAATGAAAAGAGTTTATTGAATTACTTTATTACCCTTTTAGTTGTTTTATATAAAATTGAATATATAATTTTTCATACCATTTAATATAATTATTTTTTTCCTTTCTTTACAAAAACTAACAAAAAGAAAACATTCTACTAATTCCATTTACAATTGTTCCTTGTGTACTTTTATATTTTGGAATCGACGCGTAAGTTTCTTATTTTCAATACTATAAAAAAAAATCTTTTTAAATTTATTTGATAGCAATCATTCAACCATTCATCTCCTATATGATTGTGCATTGATTATTTATAATGCTCATCATGAAAAACTAAATAATTTACACATAAACCTTTGTTTTGAGAATATTTCTATTTTTCTACTAAAAAAATTTCATGTGAGATAATTTGTTGGTAATTTACATTAAGGCTAAATAATTTACACATAAACCCAAAACTTTTAAAAATATATGAAAAGTTTACATTAAATTTAGATAATTTTTAATATTTATGGGGATAATTTATTTATATTACTGGGAAAACTTTAAAATATACCGTATGTAATAATATTATTTTTTTTCAAAAATTAAGTGAGGACAGATGATTCCGCTACCCTCGGTGTGGATCCGTCCTACGGTTTGCATGTACTTAGAGGGATTAGTTGGACCAAATCTCGACCTCCCCAGTCCCCTCTCATGTATGTATGAGTTTTGATTATATTGAACGGTCTTTTGTTTATAGTACTTTGTAAAATTAACATTCTTGCTTTCGATTATACTGAATTTGTTCATTTGTTCAGTTATGACGATATATATTCTAAAATACAAAATATACCAAAATAAAAAACATGAATATCTATGAGAGAGAAAAAAGTTAGTATAAAAAGTATTAAAATTATTATATGTATTTATTATTTGGTATAAACCAATTGTTTAACCATTAATCTATTGATTAAATCAATGAACCACTGATTTGATATCTCGATCAATTCCATATGCTATTTGGTTATAAATATGGTTATCTTGTTCTTCACTTTTTTTCAAAACTATTGTTTCTGTTAAGATGGTATTCTTTTATACCCTTTTAAAAGGTGTACTTCCTTCTATGATTAAGTCCTTATTTTTACCTACCGTTTTTTCAGACATTCAAATCATCCAGATGGGTCGAGCACCGGCCATCCCTTGCAATATGAGGCCCAAATGTTTCTTTTCAACTTTGTGGTAGCGATTGGATGATGTTACTCTTGAAGTTTCTGACAACGTTTTTCATGTTTGTCTCTGCAAAGTAACATCTCCAACATATTGTCATCGTTCAGTACTTGGGCTTGATTTATTGTCGCTGCCAGCTTTGTGGTCCTATGCCAATTGCAACATCACGTGGGTACGATAAAATTAAATCTCATAACTTTGGTTAATAAAAAAAATATCACACAAACAAAAATTTAACCGATCTTCGAGTCAAATTTTTTAAACCAATCGAGCAGCTCAGCTTATTATTAATAAAAAAATTTAAATTACTAATAAATTTTTAAAAAATAACCAATAGAGTTCAATTATTGGGCTTTTGTTTATATTCGGTGCTATGTGGTCCTCTGCCGGCTGCAAAAGCCCATATTTTTTGAACAAGATTCTCATGCTAAGCAAAACCCATTAAAAGATAAAAAGGCAAATTACACAGATTCTTTTTTTTGAGATATCGTATAATTATAAATATTTTTTAAATTTTTATTTATATATTTAATAAGAAAAATTATATTTGATTTCATGTGATTAAATTTTTTTATCACAAGGTCTTACACCCATAATAAAACAGATTAAATATAATTTCATGTGATTTAATTTTTCGATTAAGAAATATAAATAAAGATTTAAAAATATTTAAAAAATACTTATAATTATACATTAATTTAAAAAATATAGGTGTAATTTACTTTAAAAAAAACAATTATAATGTCCTTATCAAAAATAAAAATGGAAAAAGATTGTCACATGAAGTGTCAGGTGACATTTGTAAACAGTGTAATAATACACGTGAATAACCATCAACCACCACGCTAATTTTGCTTTTTTTATTTATTTATTTATTCTGATTTGATTAAACACAACTAATTCATATTCTTGTTTCTCTGATAATGCTATTCTGCCGACCTCTCCTATCCTATGCACAGAAACAACGTGATAAATTTGTTTTTGTGCACGTGCTCAAATTGGCTTGGATCTTATTGCGCAAGCTGGCGTGTACTTGTCTCTAAAGGGAGCCCATTTAGTCCACTTGGATACCACAATAAATTTGTTTTTGTGCACGTGCTCAAATTGGCTTGGATATTATTGTGCAAGTTGGCGTGTAATTGTCTCTAATGAGAGCCCATTTGGTCCACTTGGATACCACAATAAATTTTTGGCCTCACATCACATCTGGTTTCTCCACTTTTTCCTATAAAATATCATTTAATCATAAGATCTTGTTTAGTATTATGTGATTTAACTTCTTTTAAATCAAATTTAAATTTTTAAATCACTTTTAAGAAAGATGGTTTTATATTTCATTTAAGCATCCCTCACATAATGTCATAAACAGAATTTATAAGCATTGTTTGTTATTAAATTTAAGCAAATTTAAAGCTTTGTTTAAATTTATTCAAGATAGAAATTTAAATAAATTCTAAGCTTATTTAAATATGATACCAAACTATTCCTATAATAAAAAACGTTAATAGTTAAATTAAGGAATCAACAAAATAATTACGGTTAAGGTTTATGTACAATGAATCTTTGGTTGTTTTAATTGCTTTCTATTTTTTGATTGTTGATAAAAAGAACCGGTAATAAATACTACTTTATAATTCTTTTAAGTTTCATTATTTAATTAAAAAACAAAAATTAAAAATCTTAAATAAATGTGGATTAAATCAATATATTAAAGTGAAGAGGTGGATTCGAGCTGAGCCGAGTCTGAATATTAAAGTGTTTGAATTCGATTCGATTTAAAATGAACATGTTCGAGTTCAAATTGAACTCAAAAATTGGGTTCGAGCTCGATCGATTTTTTAATGATTCGAGCTTGGCTTGGCTCAAGCTCGATAGCAAACGAGCTTATTTGAGCTCGAGCTAGAGCCTAAAGCTTGGATTTCTCATTCGAGCTAAAGCTCGAGTATGAACTTTAGTTTTAATAAATAAAATTATTAATACAAATATAAATATTAGCTTGAGTTAGAGCATGAGGCTTGAATTGTCCATTAGAGCTCAAGCTCGAGTTTGGACTTTAATTTTCATAAATAAATTTATTAATATAAATATAAAAATTGGCTCGAGCTTAGTTCGGTTCGACTCGGTTCGAGTTCGATAATACCTTATCGAACTAATCGATAACTTTTCTAGTCAAACCTTAAGATATTCGTGCTTGATTCAATAAATTAATTGAACCTGAGCTTTGTCCAAACTCGAACTTGAACAGCTCGATAAAAACTTAATTCGAGTTCACCTCTACTAATATGATCCTTTTTAGTTTAGATTTTTTATATTAACAATTGAGTAGTAAAATTTGATATTTATCGTTACATTACTATTTGTCCCTTACTAAAAATCTTAACTCCATATCTTTATATCTTCATCATCCATTTTTAGTGGTTAATTGTGTAACTATACCTCTACTAATTAAAAAAGCAAATTCTAATTAATCCAAATTCTGGGACCCTCAATTATCAAAAGCAATAACAAAAAAAAAATCTCCCTTGTTTAAAAACTACTATCTTTAAAGTAAAAATGCTTCATAAGTTACAATTTTTCTCTTTCATTGATTTTTTTTACTTCTCTAGTTACCAAAAATAAACAGAAAAATGTGTCTCTTATGTATTATGTACATATTTGATAGCTCCAGTGTGAACATTCAATTTATTAATAATTTCACTAATCCATGATTAAGTACATAATTTGACATCCTTGTCAAGTGTCGCCTGCATGCTTACGACAAATTTTGTGACCCCATTAAAATACAACTTTCACATGATATGATTATTACAAATAATAATAAAGGTGAACGAATATAAACGAACATAACCTAAGGTTTTAAATGAGACTGAATATTTGAAAGAAATAAAGGTGATGGCAGTGAAATTAGAAGGTGGGTGATCACTATCAATAACATAAAATTTTAAATGTAATATATATAGTTTAAACGAGTTATAATTGAACATATATGGAGTTTTAATAAATATTTGAACAAATTTGAAAATAAATTGTTTGTGAGCTAACTAATTGTTCAGAGTCATCTGTATAATAGGTGAATGAATATAAATAAACTCTAATCGAGTATGTTCACGGGCGTATATTGATGATTTTGAAATGATGATTTTTTAAATTCAAATATAAAATTTTATAAAATAAAATAAGTTTTAATACTTGACTATGTTGCACTTTTCAGTAAAACTTATTTCGATGAATAGTTTACAAGTATGCTATATGAAGTATCTAAAAGACATGTATTTGATAAAAGAATGAATTATTCAAAATATATGTAAAGTTTTTTAATTTAAATGGGTATATTTTCTAGAAGAAAAATATTTTTTTTTCTTAATGCAAAATTATGATCTTATAATCAAATATTTATTAATTAATCTGATTATAATGTGAATAGGCCTAATGAAACATGGATTAAGTTTTAAAATATCTAATAAATATATTTTTGGTTAAAACATATGCATAATCCTGTGGTTTGACCAATTTTCACATAAGAAACCCTGAGCTTTTTTTTTAGTACATAACAAACCATGTGGTTTGCATAGGCGAACTTTTATTAACTCCACTATTTATCTGTACTCATTTGAAAATGAGATTGACCAATTTTGACTGTCAATAAATTTTATAAACCATCTGAAAATCATTTAATAATTTTTACAAAATTTTCACTTACGTACTATTTTTTGTGGTTTTTCAATCATTAGTAGTAAAAAATAAGAAAAAAATTGTTTTCAGTTGCAAAAGAATTCTTATATTTTTTTATTCATGGCATATCACATTTATCTTTACATGTGTATAAAAAATCATGATTAAATTTTTTATATTGATAAATATTTAAGATAATTTTATTTCTAAATAATAATTAAAAGGTTGCATATATTTTAGCCTATAAATTTTTATTAAATGGACTTGGAGGTACTTAATCCTCACTCAATCCGACGTTTAGCGAGGCTTACATTCAAGTGGGATATTTAAAATGACAACCAAACCTCATAGGTGACCCCATGCTCTGTTCCTCCTTGGATTTTAGTGATAAAAAAAAAAAAAAATTAATCAGCTAGTTAGTTTTTCAGTCACTTTTGTAAGTTAATAGAGCAATTATAAACGCGTTTTAATTGAGTATATTCACGAGCATATTGATGATTTTTAATGATGACTTTTAAAATTGAAATATAAATTTTAATAAAATGAAATAAGTTTTATTACTTGACTATGTTGCACTTTTCATTTAAAATTATTTTAATGTATAGTTTACAAGTATCTAAATGACATGTATTTGATAAAAGAAAGAATTATTCAAAACATATGTAAGTAATTTAATTTAATTAATGGATATATTTTTTAGAAGAAAAAAATAAATTTTCCATAATAAAAATTATAGTCTTATAATCAATTTTTTTTAAAAAAATATTTATTAATTAATCTGAATAGACCTAATGAAATAGGAATCAAATTTTAAAATATCATATAGGTGACTCATTCTTTGTCCCTCCTTGGATTTTAGTGAAAAAAATAAAATAAACACGTACATCGTCAACCTGGACAGGTCCACTAAAGATTACCTCATTATGAACTTAATTAGTACAATATTAAATAGTCATTCAAAGTGATCAAATTTCAAACCAGCTAAACTACCCTATCATGTAAACCACTATAGATTTTCAACTTACACAAATATAAAAATAGAAATATAATATTTTTGTCAAGTTTTTTTTTTTATATAATTTTACGTGCATGATAAAAAGTCGTTCATTTGGTTTGAAATATTTAAGTTTGAGTTTCTATATAAACATTTATTGGTATTAAACTTAAGTTTCATTGTACAGATGATGAAATAATCATTTCATTTAGTCTCGACATAGATACAATAAAAATTACTCCGTAACTATTCTGTGTGATGAAGTCCAATACTCTTTACAGGTATGTAAAATAAATTGTCTGTTTATCCATTTATGGTAAAAAAATATTTGTATTTGTTTTTTAAATTTAATATTAGAATGTTCACAAAAGCTATATAGTAACAAACATGTGATCTATTTAATTTGTAGTAATTAATAATTAAATATCATTTTTAAAATAATATTAATAGTCGACAATATTGACTAAACATGACTAATACATAGAAAATTAACATAAAATAGAGCATGACTTGGAAAAGGAAAAGACAAAAACAGGATATCTAATTATCTATTTGTTTATAAAACATTTTCTATCTTATTGCGAGATAAAGCTAAACCTAAAAGACATGAAGGCGGACCTCACATTTGAATATATGAGATACGGGGCTTTGAAAGTTAAAAGTTACAATAAATGACAAAAAGTTGGATAATGCCATAATACATAATAATGTTAGGATTAATTTATTATATAGTTATTTTTATTTATTTTTTAAGTTAACAAAGATAATTGTTTGGCTTAAATGCATTTTATAGCCAAGGTTTGGGAGGTTTTTGCACTTTGGCTCCCGATGTTTTAATTTTAGCATATTGACACCTCACATTTCAAAATTGATGCAATTTATCTTTTTTGTCTACATTCAGTTTAAGTTGAAAATGGAAAAGATAAGAGGCACTTTGAGAAAAAACAAAACCTAGATTTAAAATAAAATAAATTTTTAAAAATAAATTAAAAACAAAATTAAATTTAACTATTTTTTTTAAAAAAAATCGAAATTTGTTATCATTTCCTTATTCTTCTCTTTTCTTGATGAAGCAAAGCCTAAACCCTAATTTGCTTCATCATTTCTTTCCTCCCTTAGAAAGAAATCCCAAAAGCTAAGAATCATATGCAGTGGAATTAATACATACATTTAACCATAATTTTTCAAGTACCTAGATGCAAAAACGAGCAACTTAAATATAATGTTTAAATAATTTATAAAACTCTGTGATAGATAATTACATTTATTTTGGAACGTAAAGTATTAATGTACAACAATTAAAATGTCAGGGATCAAAGTACAAAGATCCCTCAAACTTTGGAGGGCAAAATACATTTAAACATAAATGTTTTATCCCCAAAAAAGTTAACAAAGCTAAAACATGTATGGGACCTTAAGTCATGACTCATGGGTCAACCCATGCATATCCTCATTTCTTTCTTATAATTAGTTTTTTTTAGGAGAAAATTAAAATTTTATTTCGATTCTTTTAATTTTGTACGGAAAATATAGAGATAATTTGCTTACATCTCAATCATTCAATTAAATCTAATTATTGTTAATATGTCACATTAACAATGCCACTTAAGGTAAATGAAAATTTCATTTTATGTAGCTTCAACCTTTTAATTTCCGTTTTTTCCAATAATAAGTTTCTTCACTTTCTTTTTTTTCTCTCTCTATATTTTGGGTTCTAAAAACTAAGAAGAGATGCATAAAATTACTAATTTTTCAAAAAAATTAATCTAATACTATTGTTTTAATTGTTAGTATTTTTAAATGTCTTTTAAAATTTTAATGTTTGTTAGATTTAGATTAACTAGAAATTTCTTAATTATCCTTAAAAAAATTAAGGTTTTGTGTTCAAATTAACTATTTTTAAAATTCAATTTTTGAAAGTCATTATTACTTAAAAGAGTTTAGGTTTTCATAATTGAATTCTAGTTTAGAGAGAAAAAATTTATGTATTTGAATGTCAAGGTAACACTAAAATTGTTAAATGTTTGAAAGTTGCATTGAAAATTGTTTTGAAAAACAAGTTCAACTTAATCTAAATCTCACTCTTTAACAAAAAAATTTAGATTTAAAAAAAGTGTGTTACATTCTACTTTGGTAAGATAAGTGGAGATATATGGACTTTGGTGCGTTGCCTGATAAAATTGCTTTTTATGCTTGATAAAAATGATGTTTACACTACATGCTAGTAATTAAGACATAAGATTCTAAAATAAAATAAAATAATTAAAGTATAAGCAATAAGTGATAAGGAAATAATATTTTCAAAAAGATTTTATATGATGTGGCACAATCTTAACCTTAAGATAAAATTTGTTGGTTGAGATGTTGGCAATTTATCTCTATGTTTCCGATACAAATTGAGTTAACCACAATATTTGTTTATACCAACAATCCAAAATTCCAAATCCAATATATATATATATGGGGGATGGTTGAATGTAGGGGTGAGCATAGAACCCGGTTGATTCGTGGACCCGACCCAAACCGATACAATGGGTTGGACTGGGTTGGGTTGAAATTTTTTTGAACCCGATGGGTTGAGTTGGGTTATGGGTTCAAAATTTTCAAACCGACCCAAACCAATAACCCAGTCAAATATATAATTATATTTTATGTATACATATTATATTTATTAAATATAAAATTATGTTTAAATAATTATAGTATAATGAATGAGAAAAATTATATGTAGCACCGTCCAAATCCAAACAGCCAAACATGGCATAGCTTGTTGTAATTAGATAATAGAATGATGGGTATTTTGAGAAAAAGAAATTACAATTCACTAAACCTAGCCTCTCTGATTGAAAATTTCAGTCTCCTCATTATCTCTTTCTTCGTTTCTTTGTGGGGGTTATGGGACTATCGTTTTCTCTTGAAAGAAATCCAAGTGGCGAATGTGAAGTTTGGCGAGAGAAAGCCAAAAAAGTATGCAGTTTTCCTTTTCCTTAGAAAGTGCTGGTCTGGTGTTTGCACTTTTCCTTTTATTTTTACATTTTTCCTTTTCAAAAACTAACAGTACCAAGTTTGGAGCCAATATTTTAATTGCCCTCAAGCTTTTGTATTTTCAAATCTAATGTTAACTTTTATTTTCTAGAGTTTTATGTCTGTTCTCTTTAATATAATGAATGAGAAAAATTATATGTAGTACAGTCCAAATCCAAACAGCCAAACATGACATAGCTTGTTGTAATTAGATAATAGAATGATGGGTATTTTGAGAAAAAGAAATTACAATTCACTAAACCTAGCCTCTATGATTGAAAATTTCAGTCTCCTCATTATCTCTTTCTTCGTTTCTTTGTGGGGGCTGTGGGACTATCGTTTTCTCTTGAAAGAAACCCAAGTGGCGAATGTGAAGTTTGGTGAGAGAAAGCCAAAAAGGTATGCAGTTTTCTTTTTCCTTAGAAAGTGTTGGCCTGGTGTTTGCACTTTTCCTTTTATTTTTACATTTTTCCTTTTCAAAAACAAACAGTACCAAGTTTGGAGCCAATATTTTAATTGCCCTCAAGCTTTTGTATTTTCAAATCTAATGTTAACTTTTATTTTCTAGAGTTTTATGTCTGTTCTCTTTAATATAGTTAAACATTCTTTAACTTTAAGAAATTGAGAATTTTGATTATAGCAAGGATATATAGCTTACGTTAAATTAAGACACAATCAATTATGCATCTCCCTGTAACTAATTGGTAGTAATAAGTAAATATCAACTATAAGAAATCATTGGAAAAAAAAACTATAAGAAATCTTTAATCACTTGCCTTTTTGGATCAGAAAGCACATTTAGTTAATAAAATATTTTATTGTGAAAAATATATATTTTATTACGAAGATTTTTTGAAAGGTTTACCCTTTTGAAGAGGATTCCTACCGACTATGAATAAGTTAAATCTTAATTAAACTTTACTCATAAATCAAGTGATGAATATTGATTGTCAATCTTTAAATTGTTTTTTTAACATTACATGGATGTATGATCCACATATCACAAAGATAGATGTAAAACATAATAATTAATTAATTAAATTTCCATAAACAAACAAAACGCTCCTTAAAATATCATATGGATATAAAAAAAAATTAAATTACTTTTCCTTAGGCTTACAGAAATTCGTTTGATTTTCACCTTCAGTGTTGCCTTTTCTTCTGCACTAAAACAATGTACAGTCCATTTCATGGATTTAGCATTGGAAACTATTGACCCATTTGAGAAAGTAAAGAACACAGAGTTTGTTGTGCTTCTAGTCATCTCGTTTGGTTGGCGAATTTTGGTGTATTGTATGTTGGAAAGGGTATCTGTTAATACTTGTTTTCATAACAATATCCAATATATTAACAAAAGTATTGAATATTAATTTATATAAAGATGATGCACACAACTTTTACTTGAAATATGTATGGATTTAGTTTTGGATTTAGTATAATATTTTTTTTGTTATGTAATATGTATGATTTAATTTTTTAGTAGAAAAAATATATCAACTTGATGACCCAAACCGATCCAAACCGATTAAAATAGGTTGGATTGAGTTGAGGTTGGATGGGTTCATGGGTTGGGTTGGGTTGGGTTGAGATTTTTTCAACCTGATATGAATGGGTTGGGTTGAATTTTTAAGCTAAACCGACCTATGCTCACCCCTAATTGAATGCAACAAAATAGAATTTCAATAAACTTTTGGAAACATTTGTAGGCCATAGGACAATTCTTGGATTTTTCCACTCACGTTATTTTTAGTTGTTTTAAATTTTTTAATGGTAAAAAATTAACAAAATTATTTCAAATACTAAAAAAATCTTTACTTTATAGCATAGTAATAATTTCGGTTTATAACTATTAAAATTGTATCTGAAACAATATTTGGTAATACAGTTATGGAGTTAAAAAAACAAATTTTCTGACACAAATGTCAGTTTAGTAGATTTTTTTTTTCTTCAGCTTGATTCTTTGCAGGAACTTAATTTGTGTTTGATATAACTTGGAAACTTAAACCATTTCATAATCTCTCCCATACAGTACCTTTAATTTTTTTTTTTTTTATGTTGTCTTTTCATACGCAAAAGAAATTATGTTTAGATTTTTTTATATTATTAAATTTTTAAAACAATTTTGATAATAAATAATACTTAAAAATATTATAATTTAAAAACTCAAATATCCATAGTTAAAGAACATGAGAGGAGCATGACTAAAGATGAGGGAAGCAATTTTTCCATTTTGTTTTTTGTTGAGCTAATTGTTGCCTCAATCAAATGTTGAAAGAGGGACAAAGATTCGATATTGGAGATGTAAAGAATCATTTTGGGTCCTAAATTCATTCATCATTATCCAATTACACATGATGAATTAATTAACCAAATACATTCATCATTTTCCTCTATTTCTATGGAGTATTAATTAATTCATTCTATTCTTTATGATCACAAGATGTACAATATTTAATTGACTTAAATATTGTGTGATCAACCAACAAACAAACAAGGGATCATTCTTTACAATTAGTCACAATCATCGTGGAGATTTTAAAGACTCCACTTGAGATTTGCCTCGAGGACCCCTCGTCCTAATGAAAAGTCTGTATTCGTCAAATGTCATTGGTGGGTACAATGCTGGTTTCTCAGGTGAAACCAACTCTTTTACTGGTTCAATTGGTATATCACTCTTTGGATTGTAGAAGAAGGCTAGGGATACGCGTTCCTTAGCTGAATTTACAACCACTCTATGCTCCACACTCTTGTAAATTGCATTGCTTAGAACCTGATCACACATTTAAGAATAAAAAAAACACAAATCCATTAAGTCAGAAATTTTGAAATATAGTATTAAGAAAGGAAAATCGTATTAAATTAAGTCCATAAACTATGATTTTGACATTCGAGGTCAACCTTCAATTTTTAGTTGGTTGCAATTAAGGGTGGATTCAAGCCAGACTCAACTCGTGAGTAAAAAACTTATTTGAGTCGAGTCCGAATTATAAAACTTGAATTGAAGCTCGACTCGTAAGATGAAATTCAAGCTCGAGCTCGACTTGCGAGTCAACTCGAACATGTTTTCAAAACAAAATAAATAAATTTGGTATTTGTTTTTTAAAAATAAATAAACAAACATATTTTTTTATAATATATATTAAATATATATAAAATAAATATTGTATATATTTAATTCATTAATTAAATCGAGTTGGCTCGCGAGCTTAATGAGCTGAGTTTGACATTGCTCAAAGTCGACTCAATAAACTAACCAAACTAAAATCACAGCTCAAGCTCGAACGAGTTGAGCTGC
The DNA here is from genome assembly GCA_023935145.1 of Bretschneidera sinensis. NCBI lineage: Eukaryota > Viridiplantae > Streptophyta > Magnoliopsida > Brassicales > Akaniaceae > Bretschneidera > Bretschneidera sinensis. The sequence goes on from CM043698.1 coordinate 22,494,665, forward strand.
TCGACTCGGTTACACCTTTAGTTACAATAACATCATATTTTATTACAATAACATCATCTTTTATCAATAAAATATCCATTTTTCTGTTTTGCGATTAGCGAATGCATTGAAATTAGAATTCAAACATTTTTTTTTTTTGTGAATTTCTCATTCATGTGCTATTTTTTTAATGATTTTTCAAATGTTTTACAGTAAAAAAAATTCATTACTAAAAATTTAATTTTTTTTCATGGTATATAATATATTTCTCAACATATACAAATGAAAAAGGACGTCGAGTAATGATAAAGACTTCATAACATTATAAATTAATCTGTTAAAATAGAGGGGAAAACTTCCACTAGTGACAAGGATGTTGGTATCAACTTTTATTAAGCATGTTGATAATATGGCATTGCTTAAGCAATTAAAATTCTTTTTTTTTTTTTTCTGGTATAAGAACAAGAAGAAATAGCAAAAGACCAGAACAGATACTTTTCCAACGTTGTCGATAATGCAAAATGTCATGCCATATCGCCAAGATCCATATCTCATGCCTTAAATCATGTCTATCCAATGTGTCGATAAATAAATAATTAAAATAAAATTAATTATATTAGATGTTCCATCGATAAACAGGCAGTTGATGACGTCTTAATTCTAACTTCTTTTTGTTAAACTAATAAACGCCAACTGCCCAATTGGTGTACAGAAAATCTAAGCTAAAAATGAAAAATGGAACATGGGACCTGAACAAGAAAAATCTTTCTAGCCAGTTGTTTTGATACCCTAAAAGGCAAATTGGCCAAAAGATCTGCTGGCATAATTGAATGTGGTACATTTTCTTTAAAGCCATGGGACCAAATAAAATATTTGGTCCTACAATTATTGATTATATATTATTTTAAACGTATTATTTTTAATTATATTAATAAAATTTTATAATTTTATTTGATTTTTCAATCCGATCATTCCGATAAATTTTGTCTTAAAATCTCGTTGGATTTTCACATCATCACTAAATTAGTGTTGAGGTGACTAACAAACAACAAACATTTAAAATGTTTGGAATCACACATCACATTAGCGTTTTGTTGGTGCTAAAGTGAAAATCCAATAAGATTTTGAAACAAAATTTATTGAAAAAATCAGATTGAGAAACTAAAAAATCGTAGAATCTGATTGGTTTAATTGAGTATTGTGTCATGACTAAAATAAAAACCGATGAATAATTGTTTGATCAAAATAAGTATTTAGCTTGAGCCATGTATATTGAGAGAGAACAGTTTTTTCCTGTTAAAATTGGCTTCTATCAATATTTTTTTTAACATTGACAAAAAAAATGATTGAATCAAATCTTATATATAAAAAATATACCCGGAGATCATGTAACCATTAGGTCAAAACATATGAATTTTTATCACCAAGATTTTAGCGATACACAAGTCACTAAAATTAAAAATTAAAAATTGACAGCAGAAACCAATTTTACCATGTAATTAAGTAAAACTACCCTATTAAAATGGAAGGATAGTAAATATTCACTAGGATAACAAAAAAGATAATTTTGACCAAATTAAGTTGAATGGGGCTTGGCCGCTATAAGCCATCAAAACATGACCCCTCCACGTGCCTATATAAGGTTCGTGAATCCTATCCAAACATTTCTCATTTTTATGGATAATATTTGAAAATTGGTATGTTTTTAGCCCACCGATTACATTCACCTCCTTCCTTGTGAAAGTTTATGTTTAATACTCTTTTTGTTTAAAACTATTTTCAAGCAGTTTAATTTTTTTTAATTATTTTTAAAATATAAAAATTAAAATAATTTTGAAAAAAGTCTAAACTTTAATATGTATTTGGAAAAAAATTAATTATTTTAATAATTAAATATTAAAAATCATTTAATTGAATAAATATAGAATGTGATAATTATTGCGAGGCAGAAAAATTAAAATTTTAAAAAATAAATAAAAAGAGAGCATAAAAGAAAAATCACCTGAATTTGATCACCAATATTGACTATAAAAGCGTGTGGAGCAGGCTTCACGGTAATCCACTTGTTGTCTTTACGGACTTGAAGGCCGGTAACTTGATGATCCGGCAGGAGAAGGGTCATGCCACCGGGGTCCGAGTGAGACGATAAGCCAAGGGTGAGGTCAGGTTGAGGACACTTTGGGTAATAATTCACCCTTAAGCATGCTCCTATATTCTCACCACCAAATGCATTTTGAAGATGATCTTCTCTTAATCCAAGGTTTATTGATAAGACCTTCATTAATCTCCCACAAAGCTTCACCACTTCCTTACCATATTCGTCGATCACTTCCCTACAATGTTTAAACCTTAATTAAATCGGATGTTTAAGCAAATGGTTTAAATCGTTTCAAGGTAAATTTTTGCCTTGAATTTCCAAACATCGCCTGCAACTGCTTACAATTATAGAACAAAATAATACTTAACAATGAATTGAAGGAAAAATTACCTGCAATAAAGAGGCAAGGCAGGCCACTTGTTATAGTCCTTCAAACATAAAGGGAGGTAGTGAAGGTAGTAATAGTCACTCCAATCAAGAATGGCACCCTTTTGGATTCCTAACCGGCTACCATACCCTTCATAAGTCTTTGGTGAGTTAGCATAAACTTGCTTATCTTCCATCGGCAAATGGAAGAAATCTCTCCAAGCTTCACGTGCGCAGTCCATTAATTCAGGACTAACTCCGTGGTTCACTACTTGGAAAAATCCCCACTCTTGACACGCCGTCAAAATTTGGCTAAGTGTTGCTGCACGAAGATGGTTATCTTCACCATATAAGCCACTAATATCGATAATCGGGATATTAATATCGCTTTCAAAATCGGAGTTTAAGGATGGTCGGTCGGGTTGAGGCTTCACGTATCGATCGGGAATGGCAGCTAGTCTGCTCTCTGACAAGGATTGGACACGGACGATTGGTTCGGGCCAATCTTGAAGGTTAGTAGTACTACTCATAATGTTTAATTTTACAAGGTTTGGCTTCCGAGGTTGATTCTAAATTTATCATGAACAAGAAAGAAAAGAAAGTACTTCTTTGTATGAAGCAAACAAATTTCCCACAAGAATAATTTGAGAGAGAGAGAGAGAGGGCCTTTTGAGAAGAGGAGATATGGGGATTGAGTAATAGTTAAAAGGGTGGAGAGTAGTGGGAACTGAAATGGACGTGAAAGAGAACGTGAAAGTAATGAGGTTTTCAAGAAATGTGTGGGTGACGACTTTTGTGAATATGAACGAGTGAAAGAGAGAGAGAGAGAAGGGAAAAGAAGGGTCCTTATCTACTTTACATATAGAGGATTATAGCGTCTTATTGCCTGTGAGTTTGTAGTAATATATTGATGGGCAAGTAACATATAGACAGAAGGATACACGTACATGTTTTACGATTTTATCTTCAGAAAAATCAATACATTAATTTACTCTATGAATCATGAGGTTGTGAACCCCATTTGAGAGGGACTAGGTAATATCCACATTAATTTCGGCGCCGTGATCAACTTGGATTTGGCTCTCTCCACCTTTCCATTTCACCTCAGTTGGATGATAACAGCCATGTTAATTGCCATATGACATTATGGGAATAACTAAATACTGTTTAAATTGATTTCTACTTTATTAATTAATGCTTAGAAAAGTAGCTACCTAGCTACTTGCATTTTCTAAAGGTACTTCATGGCTAGCTATATGTTTAATTATAAAAGGTGTAAATTGCTGTAGAAATGTTAATACTCCTTATTTTCTTAGTCAGACTAATAATTGGATTCCTATATGTATTTTTTCGATTTGTTTTCTATTTTTTTTAATTTGTAATTCAGTATTTTCTTACTATAAGATTTATAAAATAATTTTTGTATTATATTCTACTAAAAACAAGTTTGAACAGGTTTATTTTTGGGGCTTGTCTAAACCTCCTGTGGTAGGATCCATCGATGTTAGGCACGTTATAGTGTTCTTAATTCTCAAGAAGATGTGGTGCAGGCATTATCATATGGGAATCATCAGATTGATAATTCTCTTATCACATCTTTTGCTGGTCTTTAGATTTCAACCCTAAGAAGGAATCTTCTCTATCAACTGTTTGGATGAGGCTACCTTACCTCCCTTTACCTTGTTTTCATACATCCTTTTTGAAAGGCATTGTAGGCACATTTGGAAAATTTCTTAAAGAAGGTGCAAGGACTCTTCCGCTAGCGAACCCTAGTTTTGCCAGGGTGTGCGTAGAGTTTGATCTAGCACAGCCGAAACCAGAAAGAGTGTGGATTGTGTTACGAGTTGCACCTTTGGGGCACAGGTCCATCAACGTTTGCACGCACAGACAGAACATTCCGCGCAAGCCCAATATAATGCCTATAGCACAGAGCCCGCAGTACACAGACCAAACCTGATGCTTGTAGCAGGCCCAACGGACAGCACAACCTGGCACGCACAACTAATCCTTTTGGGAATAGGATTACTTCTTCTTCCTTTTCTGCACACATTGTATTGCGACTTTCCATTTTTGCGCACATAGTATTGCGACTTTTCCTTTTTGCACTAAGCATGTGCGCATAGTAGTAGGATTGTATTTTTCCATTTTAGTGCGCCCAACGCATCCTTGTAGCTGTAGGAATGTCTATTTTCCTTCTTCATGATTTAGGAGCTTCCCTATAAATAATGCCACACTCATCCTTTGTAAAACTACAAAGATACAATGAGTTTTTAGGAATACAAGCATAATTCCTCTCATATTTTCATCTTTCTTGCTTCTTTTATTTTCTATTATTGTTGCTTTTTCTTGAGAGAGGCTTACTAACTAGGCTCAAACAAGGTTGAGACTAGCTAATACCGCACGAGAAGGGTAGTAAAATATTCAGCCCATGAAAGTTAGTATCAAAGCCAAATTGAAGCTAAGTAAGATGGCAAAAGAAATTCAAGAACAAGAGCAGTAGGTGTTGAACAACACCATGGTTGAAAGACCTCACAAAAACAAGTCCCATGACATGTTGACAGCACTGAAGATGTGTCTGACACGGCTGGAAGAGGTCATGGAGGGGAATATATAGAAACTTTAAGAGTGGGATCAATGCATCGAGAAGCTCAAGTCTGAGGTGGATGACACAGGGCTTCGCGATGAGATGTTAGGGTCCTTAAACCACATTGTTGATGATCTATCTAAAAGGGATGATGCACTCGAAGCTGTTGTTGTGATTTTTAAATCAACCCACTTTCTCGTTTTTATCAAAACCTATTGGTTCAACACTTAAACCGATCAAATCGGATTCTGAGTAGATCGATTCATGCATTGAGCCAATCTGATCGATTCATACTGTGAATTTCCAAATTTTACCTTTATGATAAATCACAAGCAAATTTTGGGCAATTTTGTTAAGTTTTAACACTAACTCAAGTATCGGTATCCCCGAGTGGAGTTTGAGCCATTTTAGTTCTAGAATCGGTATCCCAAGTAGAAGTCTGACTATGTGTCCTCGTCTTAGTTTAAGAATTAATATCTCTAGTGGAGGTTAGACTTAGATAGAAGTTTAGCCCGAGTATCGGTATCTCAAGTGGAGGTCAGACTGTCATTTCCTATTTTGTCCAAGAATTTGTATCCCTGAGTGGAGGCTGGACAGAACACCCTAAATTAGGTTTAAGTATCGGTATCCCAAGTGGAGGTTGAACTAGTTTAGTCCGAGTATCGATATCCCTGAGTGGAAGTCGGAATGTATGTTTCAATCTTAGTTTAAGAATCACATCCCTAGTGAAAGCTAGACTAAGAATAGGGTAGAAATATCCAATGGGTTTGGTATCCCTGAGTAGAGGTCCAATTACCCTTTTAGCTCTCGGTTCAAGAATCGTAATCCCCGAGTAGAGTTTGAACCAGTATTCCCTATTAGAGTATAAGTATCAGTATCCCTAAGTGGAGGTTAGACACTAAGGCCAATTTTTCCTATCTAAAATCAAAGTTACCAGCAGTTCTCAAGCCTTCAAAGCAAGCGTCACTCGATCAAGTGATAGACACTAGCTTCGTCACCCCGGGTGGAGTTTAAATAACTTATAACCCCGTGTGATAGATAATTACATTTATTTTGGAATGTAAAGTAGTAATGTGCAACAATTAAAACGTTAGGCATCAAAGTACAAAGATCCCTCAAACTTTGGAGGGCAAAATACATTTAAGCATTTAAACCAACGGGTTTGCTATCCCTGAGTAGAGGTCCAACTACCCTTTTAGCTCTCGGTTCAAGAATCGTAATCCCCGAGTGGAGGTTGAACCAGTATTCCCTATTAGAGTATAAGTATCAATATCCCTAAGTGGAGGTTAGATACTAAGGCCAATTTTTTCTATCTAAGATCAAAGTCACCAGCTTAGGCCTTCAAAGCAAGCGTCACTCAATCAAGTGATAGACATTAGCTTCATCACCCCAAGTACTCATCACTATCATGGGTGTTCCCATGACACTTTTTCTAGCAACATATTTCCATTTTGTGCATTGCATACACTACACATTGTCATTCTAACATTTGAAACAAAACAATGGTTACTCACATCCCTTGATTGCCACTCAGAGAGTCAACAATTAAAAGGGGTAAACTGTAGACATCAAATTTATTCCAAATTTTAAATGGCCACATATGGAGCCCGATGATGAAAATTCGGTTCAAAGATGTTCAAATTTGAAAGGAACAAGAACCAAGACTTTATTCTTGAAGGAAAACCAATTATAAGCCCAATTTTAAGCCCAAAGAACCTAATTAGACCCAAAACTAACCCAACTAAGCTTAACACCCGCGTCTGAAGTAAGAACCCATGGTTCAACCTGAAGACCCAAACCAACTAACCTGTCCAGATCATTGGGCCAATCGGCCTAGGATTTAGACTAATCGGTTCAGTCAATAAGTTGATTGGCTTATTAACAAAGCTGATCGGTTCTTAGCTATTACATTGACAACAATTTTAATTATTGATCTTGCTTTAATCATAGATAGAAATATTACAGTGTTAATTTGTAACGTCCCCAACAACTCCTTTACACCCATTACCTATAATTTACAACCTTGTTCCCTAATCAACTCTATAAATACCTTCTCCATTCCAATTTTCAAGACTTTTTACAACTTCTTCACCCCTCGCTTAGCTGAAACTATAGGCAAATTACTATCTAAAAATCATTCTCTTTGGGTTTACTTTGGTTTAGTTCATGTAATAAATTGGGTACTTTAAAATATCACACCCTTGTGCTTACTACACTAGCCAAACTATATCTCATATTTTATAATCTTTTTTATGCCTCAAGAAAGTCAAAGAATTCAAGTTGATCAATTTCGAAAGGAGCAAATGATTTTTTAGGGCAACCACATATAACCTCACGTGGAATATCCTAAGTGTTACCAAAGGTTGGTAGTTCGTCCTTTTTTTTTTCTTTTCAACCATAGTTGTTATGCTATGCCATTGAAATGCTTCATTTGTATGTTATTGTAAAATTGCATTTGGTATATCATCTAGTTTAGGATCTAAAGTTTATCTTTATTGAAAAACAACTCAAATGTCACGCAGCTTAGGCTTCAATTTAGGTTGCCACTAAATAAAATGTTATATGAATCAGATTTGCATGAAAACATGGTATGTAGTTTAGATTTAACAAAATACTTTAAAAACCTTCTGTCAAACACGTTTGGGTCGATCGGTCCCCTATGGGACCTAATCGGCCCGTGAGATGGACCAATCAGCCCACTCTCTGGACCAATCGGTCTGCACTTTGTTCAGACAGAAACTTTCTCTATTTCTCCCATGTTTTTCCAGCATATTTTCTTTTACTTGATCATTGTCTATGACATGCTAAATGAATTTAATAATCATGTTTGTGTTATTCTTTTAATTTATTATGTTATTATGCTTTATTTTCCATTGTTTTCTTTTTATAATTGATTCATTAATTATTGCTTGAAAAGCAACCAATTTAGTTAAGTCCACTTGTCCTTAAGATGGCAACGTTGCTTGAAAAATGAATATTGGGTCAATAATCTCTCAAGTATACAAGCTTCCCTTTTTTATTATGGTGCTTATTTAATTAATGCTTTTGATTTATATAAACTGCTAGTGTTTGTGTGTTGAATGTTGGTATATGGTAGGATAATTTAAATTAAAACTTACATGTTTATCCATGAAAGTAAAAGGTTAGGCTTCGGCCTAGATGAGAGAGGAAGCTTTAAATCCTCGTTCTTTCATACCTGAATCTCGTTGCTTAGTTATCTCAAGTGTTTAGATCAATGAAAAGGGATTTGACCTCCTTCAAGATCAAATTGCAACTCTCCCGTTATCCTTACTCCGTGCTTGGATGACAGCAAATTGAGGGGAATGCACCATGATATAGAAGTTCTTTCCATTGAGGGAGCCTCCTTACTAATTGACAAATGGTGGTGTAGAGCGTGGTGCCTACAACATTATATATTTTGCCAAACCTATTTAGACTCGACCTATATGCAAGAATTTCTTGAAATTTTTTCATATCTAAATCTAGTAAATCTAACTCACCGTCATTTAAGTATATTGTACCTAACCATCATTTGAGCTCGGCGTTTTTGATTAATCATTGAGCTTTATCAATCGAGATGGCATCCTTAGTGTTTTTCCTTGGTCGCTATTATGTCTTGTGGACATGCACTTTTGCCGAGCTTAGTGATTCTTTAATCAAGGTAGGTCGGTATTTATGTTGGTTTATCGATCTAATTAAGAGCTGATAGAGGTTTGAGCTCATTGTCTTCTCATCCATTGGAGTTTGTTGTCCAATTTTACTCCTTTAACCAAAATTAGCCTAAGAAAATGGGGGCATATTATAGAGACAAAAATTCACATCCAATCAAAAGCTAACACATGGCAACCTTTAAGACAAAATAGTAAGTTCACTTTGCAAAGATCATTGCTAATCCTACGATGATGCGTTCATTCAAAGATGAGCCTATCATCATTTTTACCCCAGGTAATTAATTTTGCTCGTAACCATAATCAGAATAGGACTCTGGTTCCACTAGAATAGGAAATTAAAATTGAAAGAGATACACTTTCTAATTAAACTTAAGTTCCTTCAGGGCCTGTTTGGTCAGGGGAATAAGGTGGGATTGGACTAGTTTAATCCCACATGAATAATTATCTCACATTTGGATGGGGAATTTACTATTTATGTGAGATTAAGGTGGGATAAAATTAGTCATAATCTTACATTTTTTGTCCCACCTTATTCTATGGGACAAAATCTATTCCAACTCTTTGGGACTAAAATTGTTCTTTTTTCCTTTTCTGTCATTGTATAATAATAATATTAATTTTTATTACAACAATATTAATTTTTTATAATAATAATAACTAGTCGTCATGCTTGTGCAATGCACAAGCTTTTAGTTGTTTGAATTTATTCAACTATACTATTATAATGTTTTTATAGTATTTAATTAGGATGTTTGTTATTCATTCATTTATCTTTTAATTTTTATTAAGTCTTTTTTTCATTAGATGCTTCAGTATTTATATAATTATCTGTTGGTCCAAAATATACTATGGCAATACCTAAGAGGGGGGTGAATTAGGTATTAAATTTTTTTTAAAAATCGTTTTGCAATCTCAAATATAAAAAAATATGAGAAATTAAATTAAATCAATCTTTCTAAATTACTAGCACAAAGATAAAAAAGTGTATTACTTAATATAAAAAGACAATTGAATTATATGATAATTAAGCAATGTTACCTGAATAATAAGTAATTCTGAGCAAGTAATTAAGGAGATATAGTTAGAGAAATGCAAACATGATTTATAGTGGTTCGGCAATATTAGAAATCATTCCGACCCTATATTAACTCTCTTCAAGGATCATCTTGAAGCTTTCCACTAACCAAGCAACTTCCGGGTGTTACTTAAACCGTTACAAGCAACTTACTGGTGTTATTTCCACCGTTACAAGAATTTCTTTAAGTGTTTATACCCAAACCCTTCCAAGAGTTATACACACTCTTACAAAAAAGAGTTATAACCAACTCTTTACAAACAAGGTTGTAGGAATGAGAAGTTTGAAGTGAACAAACAAGATAGAGATATCTCAATAAAGATTACAACTAAATATTTTTCTCTCTCAAAGGTTATAGCTTAACAATGGAGTTTTTGACTCAAGAATAAGAGAATGAAGATTTTGCTTTGATCTTTTGTTGTAGAATGTTTCTCTTGTATTCCAAATGACCTTTGAGGCTCTATTTATAGTGTCTTGAAGTTTTATAGCCGTTGGAGACAAAATAGAGCCGTTAGAGACAAGTTTATAGACTTTTAAATTAAAAAAATATAATTATTGTAACTTGCCCAGTCAGTGACCGTCAACTGTCCTTCATAACTGATGCAGAGCCCACAGTTGACTGTGCAATATTTTTGGGCACTGCTACAATGTTTTCAGAATGAACAATGTTTTTAGTATCAATTTGTTTTCTTCATATTTCTTCATTCTTTTTGGATTTTTGAGTTTTAAAAAATCTCCCAATTGAATCAAACTTTCTTGCACATTTAACAAACAAGTTAAACACTTTAAAAGTTTTTTTTTATCATCAAAATTAATCTAATCAATTTCTTGATTGAGGCCTTTTTGATGATGACAAAATATATTACAAATTTAAGCATAATTTGTATGCAAGATATATGAAGAATAACAAATTTACAAATGCTCAAATAATTTTATATGTCAACATAAATTTTCCTCAAGTTCAATTAGAGCATGTTAAGTATTGGGTCATAAAAATTGAATATCTGCATTTAATAAATTTACCTAGATATTTTATATCTTTAATTAAGGTTATGTAATAAAATGCAATTCAAATTTATTTAGCTCATAAAAATTAAAATTCTTACAAAGTGTATCTTAGGATCCAAACCTATAATTTAGTTCTTTTGTCTTTGAAGTTGCATTTCAATTATTCTCCTTGAATCTGATCTTTTGGAGAGTTTATTGACTTTTGAGATCATCAACTTTGATTCACCAATTTCTACAATCTTTATCTCATTTGATGTATAAGCACTATTAACAATATGTATCACTTAAGTAATATTCATTGGTTTTTAATTAAGATTTTTGTCACTATCAAAATCATTTAGGGTCAACAAACATTTGGTCAACATTATCATTTTACAGTCACATGGTTAATTTAATTCATTGAATATATATTAATAGGTAGTATCATGTAATCAATTGGATATTAAGGATTGTTGTAATTGAATTTATCTTTTTAAAATTTTGTTTATTATGAAATTCGTTTTTTCTTTATTAATCAAGATTATATTACTTCTTAAGACCAAATATAATCTAATTAATACATATAATTTGTACTTGGAATTTTTTATCAAATAAGTAAAAAAATGATTAAAGAATAAATTATTGTAAGAAAAATAATATGAACAGTCATAACCTCATGGAAAAAGAGTAAGGAATAATAATATTTTATTATTCTTTATATATCTCCAATCAAAATAAATATAAAGACAAAAGTATGGTCAATGATGAAAGTGAATTGTTATTTGATAAATTCACTTTTTAATATATAGTAATTTAAGTTAGTTTACTACGTATGTATATATTTGTATTGGATGTTTCTTTTTATTGGCTTATCTTGTGTTTTTTATTGAATTTTCCGCCCTTCAAATTATTTGGTATTTGTAAAATTATAGTTTTATATTTACATGGTTGATTGATTAGAAAAATAGTTAAATGGTTAACTAATTTCATTGGATATATTTAAATTTGTAGTTTTGTGTAGTTAATTAGATGCTAATGATTGTTACATCTGAGTATGGTTTTTTTTTTTTATAAAAAAAATCTTATGAAATTCTACTTGATTTTTAATAAAAATCTTATAAGATTTAAATCTAAAATGTTTCAATTAACATTTATGATATTGTATGTGAGATTTTTTTTTAAATCAAATTGTTTATGCCGAAAATCTGCCAAACAAGCTTACAGACCCCTGTGCATATGAAAAACACATAAACTAGAAAGTCTCATGATGTGGTGCCCCAAGGAGATTTTCTGATGCCTAAGTCAATAATCTGAAAAAAGAATTAGAGAATGAAAGGGTCAGAGAGTTGTGTGATACATGCAGGGTGGTGAGAACTCCCTTTATATAATGCTTTGGAGTAGAGTTTGTTTAGGAAAGTAACTCAAAAGTGAGTATTCTTGTAAAATTAAGATTTCTTTTGACCGGTGTTTATGAGTCAAATTTTTGTTTACCCTTTACCACACGTAACCAGCTTATTTGTTGTATTTTTTGGTCTGCGGGCTTACCATGTGATGCCACGTGTCGTCATCTGATTAGTCGAAGAAAATTACCCCACATCACAAGTAAGTGAGAGCAAAGAATAAACTATTGTAAGAAAATGGCATAGATACCCAAATCTTTATGCAAAAGACCAAACAACAATATAATTTTATGATTACTTGGAATATCCAATTAGTTTTACTCAAAAAAAAAAATGCAAAGATAAAAAATATGTACGATCCATAATGAAACATTTTTTGGTGAAATATTGTTTGATATTCAATTTTTTGGATATATAATTAAAGTTAATTTACTACATAACTTTTTTATAGAAGTTTACTGCATAAATTGATTGTATTATTTACTTTAACTATTTTATAAATTGTACTTAATTATTTTAAAATTTTATAAGGTTTATGGATTGGGTTTTACATAGACTGCATGGCTATAAATACTGAAATGATATGTTGGAATTAATATAAAAAAATCATGTAAATTAATTTTCTCTCTTTTTTAAAATATAATTTTATTGAGTATCTAATTTAAATTAGTTTATTTTTATTATTAAATTGATTAGATTATTTATATTGAATTCCTATTAAAAAATGATTGTTTATATTTAATTTTGATTTATTAGGCTATGTTATTTAAGACTTATAGAATTTATGGATTGGACTTTATATTTTTATTAATTATAAAACCAAACTTCGTAGTTTTGTCATATTTATAATAAATATCTCAACACTAATCTGTTGAAGCAGTCAGTCAATTTTCAATTAAAGTGTTGTGGAAAATGTGGAAAATGCCATATATATATACATATATTTCTTTAACTTGTTTATAACATCCATTTTTGTGTTTAAATGTCGCATGAATTGTGATAAACGTAAGTATTTAGCGTAAGGTTGCACATTTCTTGTAAGTTCCATGAAAGAGACTACACAACTTGTGGGTGCTGTGCAAACTTGTTTTTAGCCGTGGCTGATGTTTAAGAATTGAAAGCTATAAAAGACAATTTTTGCTTTGAAAAATATTTAAATAAGTTTATTTAAACCAACCCAAACACCACATTTTCCTTTAATTATGCACAAATGAATTTCTTGGCGCGAAGACAATATTTTATGGGCAATAATTTTTAATACATGTGGTATTAAAAATTACTGTTTAATATTTTGATCAAAATTAACTTAACAAAATTTGTTAACTCCAAACAGAGAATAAAAATAGTCCAAGTTGTGTTTGCTTAAATTAAAGCACCAGAACTTAACCTACCCTAATTATTTTTCAATTAAATTTTTCCCCAGTTTTCCCTTGAAAATTCACTAAGAAATGAAGGAAACAATTTGTTATTCCATTGTATTTTATTTCTTTATTCTCTGTGTTGATGCCGCTTTTTACTGGTGCTGACGTGGTCTGGGCGAGGACGTGGCTCGGATGTTGGCATGACTCGAGTGAGAGCGCAGCCTGACCCTGCACAGGTAACAGGGGTGAATTGAAGACTTTCGGGGGGAAGGACCTCCGAAGGCGCTCCGATGCTTAAGTTAGCACAGACTCAAAAGAAAAGCCGAGGGCTCGGAAGGGGAACCGAAGGCTAAAGTAAATCAAGTGTCTGTGTAGGTGTGTCAATGAATTCCTGGTGAAGTCCATACCTTGGCCTTTTTATAGTCGTCTGCCAGTGGGGGGATCATGATTGCAAACTCGGGAGAAGGGGCACTGTAGGGTGGCTGCAAGGCTAGGCGGTCGTAGGGTAGCTGCAGGGCGGCAGTAGGGTGGCTGGTGGCTGCAGGGTATCAATTCGTAAGGGGGATCCGGGCGCAGGTTTATCGGGCCATCCTTCATAGGCTTGGAGATTTTGCTGAGCCGGAGGGGATATTGGCCGCTTGTCTAGGCTGGAGGGGTCGCTGGATCAGAACGCTATTTGGGCTGGAGAGTTCAGTTGGGCTTCTTATTAGGTTGGAGCATCTTGCCGGGCCTGAGGCTTATTTAGAGTGGACCGCTCTGGTGGGTCTAGTGCTTTTCTGGGCTGGAGCTCATTTGGGCCAGGGTCGCTCTGCTGGGCCTGGAGCTCATTTGGGCCGAGGGATTTCGGGCCATATCACAGGCCCCCTCTTCCTTGAGTACATTTATGTATTTAAGGAAGTATTTTGTTGGGACAGGCTTTTAATTGGACCCAGAACATGCGTGGGGGGCAGGACGTTACCGCCTGGGAGAGTGAAAGGATGTCTTGAAACCGCAAGAGCAGTTATGCACCTGGGTGGTTGTTCTTGGCAATAGTAGTGTTATTCTCGGGAGGTGAAAGGTTGCATAAAGATACGAAAAGTTTCCTTTTTTTCCACTTTCTGCATTTATTCCTCTTCGCTGAGCGTGTTTTCCCTTCTTATAAATAGGGGTCTCTGACACCTTTTGTTTTAAGCAGAAACGAGTTCAGTTTCTGAAGAGCTTGAGAGGGAGATATCACTTTCTGGTAGTGAAAACATTGGTTTGGGTAATACCGAGGGTAATGATCTCAGAGAGAGAGAGAAGTTGTTGAAAATCACATTGACAAGATGCCCAGATGGTGATCTTCCAAACACCCAAGTCTTGAATGACTTGTAGAAAGAATTTCAGCAATCGAACACAAGAACAGAAAATCAAAGAAAGAAAGAAGACAAGTAATTTGTTGTCAAGGTTCGGCAATGTGCCTACGTCCCCGTGAGTTCCTCCGAACTCTCTGCACTATCTCAATGGTTCTTACAAAGTTACAGCAATCCCCTTCAAGAATCCAAGTTCTTGAAGAACCAAGAAGAGAACGAGAAAGTGATAGACCTATTACAATGCTTTCTATCAATTCTCTACTAACCTCTCTTCTTTACAACCAGCCTCACTACAAGAGTCTCTCTTATGTTTATGTCTCTCACACAATTCTCTCTTGTGTTTACAATGATCTCACAATGTCACAACCTGTGTGGTTCTCTCACACACCTTTTCCACCTGAAATGAGGCTAAGAAACCCTTTTTATAGCCTCTTAATTCTTGGACAATCTTGTGAATCATTCTTGACCCTTTGATCATGTTCTTCCTTTAATCTCAGCCCTTCATCACTCTCCAAGTGATGCTGTGCATTTTGGTGTGGTGCTGTGTGCTGCAGCGTGACCTGATGCTGCAGCCTCCTGATGCTGTGCGCACACCTCCTGCCTGTGGGCAGAAACTTCCACAGCAGTGTGCCTGACCTTCCCATGCTCAAAATTGAAGCACACACATGTGTGCAACCTTATAACTTGCTGAACTTTGATATCCCACAATTGGTTTGGACATTAACCAACCTTTGGACCATGTTTGGACCTGCTCAAACCTTGACCATGTTTGAACCATGTTTAAACCTTAGACAAAAAACCAACAATCTCTACCTTTGTCTAAGCGTTTAAACCCGAACCATTTGTGCAGAGACCTTCGGGATCCAAACTCGTGTTGAGTCATCAATCAACTGACTCCAATCCTAAGTAATTCAAGGCAATGATTGAACTTACTTAGAGGTAGAAACTTGGTGCCTAAATCTGCAGGACTTTTCTCCGTGGTCTTCTTGTCAACATGAATGCTTCCTTCTGTACCATTTTCCAGAATGTAATGATACCGAACATCCATATGCTCCGTCCCCTCATGGAACACTGGATACCTCCACAAGTGCCCCGCACTTTGGCTATCCAAAGATACCACCACCTGCTCTTTTAGGACCTCCCACTCGTCCAACAACCCCTTGCACCCCATAGCCTCCTTTATGGCTTCCATAGCCGCTATGCATTCTGCCCTGGTTGTTATGAGTGCTACAACTGGCTGCCACTGAGCCTCCATGTACCTCAGCAACCGCTTCATCCCAAGACAACGCTCTTTTCCAGGATTACTCACACATTTGCTGAAAACATCCATTGCCCAAGAAACACTTGACCTGTTTCTCTTCCTTTCCCGGACGATTCTCCTCATCCCAAGGATCTTTTGTGCAAGGCTGAGATCCTTCCTCTCGAACTCCTCACTGAGTTAAGATGTAAACCTTTCCATCCTCTTCCTGCTGTTCCAAACTAACAGCCCATCAATGACATAGGTGAGGATACTCACCATCTTCTCCACCTTGTGTCCAGGTGAGAAAGTTTCTGTGAAACCTATGTCTTCTCTTCTTGTGAACCCATTCGCCACCAGCTTAGCCTTGTTCCGGACTTCATCTCTTGGAGGGCACCCTTCTTTGATCTTGTAAGTGCACTTACATTCCATAACTTTCTGATTTCCTGGAATTTTCACCAATTCCCAGGAGTTGTTCTTTCTCAAAGAATCCATTTCTTCCTCCATAGCTAGCTGCCACTTTGACGAATCCTTACACTCCATGGCATCCGTGTAAGTTTCTTGTTCACTCATCTCTTCTTCTGTCCAAGGAGTTGCTGCATCCGCAGCATCCGCAAACCCACATCTTGAAGGTGGTCCGACCAGACTTCTTTCCCGGTCTCTTATGAGCTGAAAGTCCTTCTGACTTGCTGCAACATCCTTTTCTTGTTCAGCCTCTTCTTGAGTTTCTTGAGCTTGGAAATCATCCAAGGGCTCTACCTGGTCCGAACCCTCTTGCCTCCTTTGCTCTACCTGAACAGAATCTCCCTTGATGCTATGCTCAACAATTTCTGAATTGGTTTGCTCACTAGCCCCTGCAGGGTTAGTTTTCTCCAAGTAGGGAAATAATAATTCATTAAAGACAACATCCCTACTTATTATGAGTTTAAATCCTTCTTTTTCTAAGGACCACAACCTGTACCCCTTAGCTCCTTCCCCATATCCTAGAAACACATATTTTCTAGATCCTGGGCTAAGCTTATCCTCCTTTTTGAGTGCATACGCAGCACACCCAAAAGTCCTAAGGTTGTCTAACTCAGGGGGTTTTCCACTCCACATCTCCATGGGAGTCTTTTGGAACACAATCCTAGAGGGTGATCTATTAATCAAATATGTAGCTGTAGCTACAGCTTCTCCCCAAAAATATTTTGGTAACCCGGATCCATCTAACATGCACCTAACCTTTTCCATAAGGGTCTTATTCATCAACTCAGCAACTCCATTTTGCTGAGGAGTTTCCACAACTGTCCTATGTCTTAGAATGCCATTTAACCTACAGAATTGATCAAGTTCTTGGTTAAAAATTTCTAAGCCATTATCGGTTCTTATCCCTTTAACTACTCTACCCATTTGAGTCTCAACCAGCCCTTTCCAGACCACTAATTTATTCAAGGCATCTAATTTATTCTTAACCAAATAAACCCATACTTTTCTTGAATAATCATCAATTAAAGACAGAAAGTAAATGTTACCTCCCTGTGTTGGTGTCTTTGCTGGTCCCCAAAGGTCCGCATGAATGTAGTCAAGAATGCCCTTAGACTTGTGCACTCCGGTGTTGAAGCTGACCCGATGTTGCTGCCCAAAAACACAGCTCTTACAGAAATCCAGTTCTTCTACTTTATCACCACCAAGTAGACCTTCCTTGCTAAGCACTTGCAGGCCCTTTTCGCTCATGTGTCCCAAGCGAGTGTGCCAAAGGGCTGCCTTGTCCAGCTCAGCCATCAAGCTTGCTGCTTGATCATTGGTTTCTGTTTCTCCGATCATCTCATAGAGTCCATCGTTTCTTGCTGCCTTGATCACTACCAAAGATCCCTTGGCCACCTTGATCTTTCCTCCCTCTATCTTGCATATATAGCCCATGGAATCCAACTGCCCCAATGAGATCAAGTTCCTCTTCAAATCTGGAACATACCTCACATTTTCCAGCAGCCTTGTGACTCCATCAAACATCCTCAATTGGATGTCTCCAATCCCTCTCACTTGGCAAGAATTGTCATTCCCTAAGAAGACTCTTCCATCATTGATCTTCTTGAAATTCTTGAACCATTCTTTGTGAGGGCACATATGATGAGTGCACCCGGTATCCAAGATCCATTTCTCGCTGCCTTCTTGCCCTTTGCTCACACTTGAGCACACAACAAGAACATCATCATCTTGCTATTTTGTTTTGGCAACCGAAGCCTCTCCATTCTTGGTATGGCTTCCTCTTCTATCCCTTGTCATCTTCTTGCAATCTTTCTTGATATGACCCTCCTTATGGCAGTAGTAGCAGCTCTTCCCTCCAAATCTCAGTTTGGAATGCATTCTCCCATGGCTTTCTCCTCTACCTCTGTCCTGGTAGTAGCCATGCATGTTGTTGTGCACTCTTCTATGGCTCTCTCCTCTACCTCTGTCCCGGTAGTAGCCATACATGCTGCTGTGCACTCTCCCATGGCTCTCTCCTCTACCTCTGTCCCGGTAGTAGCCATGGTTGCTGCCATACCAAGTTGCTGGCCTTTTATTAAAGAACAACCCTTTACCACTTGATGCACTCCTTTTCTTGGCATCAATATTATCTTGCAACTCTTTCTTAGGATCAAATTTAAAAGAAAAGATTCATTTCCGAAGATACCTCTTATGTGGGAGAGTCTTGGCAAGAAACAATTCATCTAGTTTCTTCCATAATGCAGCTGGATCTTCCAAGTCTCCGCACTCCCTTGTGGCATTGTCCGACATGTGCAAGAAAATGGTGCTGTAAGCCATCTTCTTCATCTCGGTCCGCTGGTCCTCCGTGGCACTAGCTGGAAAAGCATCATCTTCTCCAATAGCCAAGTCCACTTTTTGTTGCACAAGAACCTCCTTGATCTTCCGCTTCTATAGGGAAAAATCTCCCTTTCCATCAAACTTCTTAATACCGAAATTTGAACCCATCTTGTGGAGATAATCCCTTGTCTTATGCAGTACCCACAAATGCTTTCTTCAACCTCAAGAACACAGATCGAAGATGGATATTAACCGTTCTTGAATCACTTTCAAGAACACGACCAGATCTTGATCTTTACACCGTTCTTGAATCACCCTCAAGAACACGACCAGATATTGATCTTAACACCGTTCTTGATTTACCTCAAGAACACGATCATATATAGATCTTAACTCCGTTCTTGAATCACCCAAGAAGTTGATCTTTGATTCTTGGAGTCTTGGCTCCGTACCTTCTACTTCTTGTTCCGATAACCAGCTGCTTAGCTCTGATACCACTGTCCAAAGCTCTGATACCACTGTTGAAAATCACCTTGAAAAGATGCCCAGGTGGTGATCTTCCAAACACCCAAGTCTTGAATGACTTGTAGAAAGAATTTCAGCAATCGAACACAAGAACAGAAAATCAAAGAAAGAAAGAAGACAAGTAATTTGTTGTCGAGGTTCGGCAATGTGCCTACGTCCCCGTGAGTTCCTCCGAACTCTCTGCACTATCTCAATGGTTCTTACAAAGTTACAGCAATCCCCTTCAAGAATCCAAGTTCTTGAAGAACCAAGAAGAGAACGAGAAAGTGATAGACCTATTACAATGCTTTCTATCAATTCTCTACTAACCTCTCTTCTTTACAACTAGCCTCACTACAAGAGTCTCTCTTGTGTTTATGTCTCTCACACAATTCTCTCTTGTGTTTACAATGATCTCACAATGTCACAACCTGTGTGGTTCTCTCACACACCTTTTCCACCTGAAATGAGGCTAAGAAACCCTTTTTATAGCCTCTTAATTCTTGGACAATCTTGTGAATCATTCTTGACCCTTTGATCATGTTCTTCCTTTAATCTCAGCCCTTCATCACTCTCCAAGTGATGCTGTGCATTTTGGTGTGGTGTTGTGTGCTGCAGCGTGACCTGATGCTGCAGCCTCCTGATGCTGTGCGCACACCTCCTGCCTGTGGGCAGAAACTTCCACAGCAGTGGGCCTAACCTTCCCATGCTCAAAATTGAAGCACACACATGTGTGCAACCTTATAACTTGCTGAACTTTGATATCCCATAATTGGTTTGGACATTAACCAACCTTTTGAACCATGTTTAGACCTGCTCAAACCTTGACCATGTTTGAACCATGTTTAAACCTTAGACAAAAAACCAACAGAAGTCATCACTCTCTTAAGGGTTCTATGGAAGCCAAAGAGGAAGACGAGGTTACCCTGGAGGAGGATCGTGGTTCGACGACCATGGTCTTCTCTCTGATTTCAAACGAGGGTTAGGACCTCTTCCAGATTCCGAGTGGAGGCAAGAACCTCTTCCAGATTCCGAGTGGATCTGGGAGGGTTCCCTGGAACTAAGGAAGAGGAGGGGCACGGCCAGCCTTGGAGGAAGACCACTGATTTTGTTGGGGGGGTTGTGTCTCTCGATGGTGGGTTCTTCTCTCACTGGTGGGCTCCCCTACCCCCTGAGTTTATTGGAACCTAAGAAGAAGAGGGGGGGTGGGCTTGCTCTTGGTCTTTGGAAGTTGAGAGTAAGGTGCAGCCGTTCCTCCGGTGGCAGCAAGATCAGGGGCCACCGGCAGCCCCTTCTTTTCCTAGGGCTGCTATCTTTTTCTTTGTACTTCGAGGCCATTAGGGTCCTTTTTTACTTGTACTTCGAGGTCGTTAGTTGTAATTCTCTGAATTAATAAAATATCTTTTGTTTCAATCTTTTCTTTGCGTGATGTCCTTGCCTTTCATACTTAAGTTGATAAAGCAAACTTTGATTCGATAAAACAAACTTGATTCTGGGCCCAAGGCTGAACGTTAGTAACGTAGATTAGTCCCTCAGACTTTTTTGATCATCTAACCGAGCGATAGGCGAGGCTCAGACTTATTGGAGAGCCGTTGGAGAATCATGCTGAGCGATAGACAAGGCTCGGACTTTTGGAGAACCGTTGGAGAATCGTGCCGAGGGGTAGACAAGGCTCGGACTTTTGGAGAACCGTTGGAGAATCGTGCCGAGCGATAGACAAGGCTCGGACTTTTCTTTTGGAGAACCGTTGGAGAATCGTGCCAAGCGATAGACAAGGCTTGGATTTTTGGAGAACAGTTGGAGAATCGTTCCGAGCGATAGACAAGGCTCTGACTTTTGAAGAACTGTTGGAGAATCGTGCCGAGCGATAGACAAGGCTCGGACTTTTAAAGAACCGTTGGAGAATCGTGCCGAGCGATAGACAAGGCTCAGACTTTTGGAGAACCGTTGGAGAATCATACCGAGCGATAGACAAGGCTCAGACTTTTGGAGAACCGTTGGAGAATCGTGCTGAGCGATAGATAAGGCTCGGACTGTTGGAGAATCGTGCCGAGCGATAGACAAGGCTCGAATTTTTGGAGAACCGTTGGAGAATCGTGCCGAGCGATAGACAAGGCTCGGACTTTTGGAGAACCGTTGGAGAATCGTGCTGAGGGATAGAAAAGGCTCGAACTTTTAGAGAACCGTTGGAGAATCGTGCCGAATGATAGACAAGGTTTGAACATTTGGAGAATCGTGCCGAGCGATAGAAAAGGCTCGAATTTTTGGAGAACCGTTGGAGAATCGTGTCGAGCGATAAACAAGGCTCGAATTTTTGGAGAATTGTGCCGAGCGATAGACAAGGCTCGAATTTTTAGAGAACCGTTGGAGAATCATGCCGAACGATAGACAAGGCTCGGACTTTTGGAGAACCGTTGGAGAATCGTGCCGAGCGATAGACAAGGCTCAGATTTTTGGAGAAATCCTGGGCGAGCGTATGCAACGCAGCTCATATGCTCAGACTTTTTGAAAAATACGACCGAGTGTTGACAAGGCTCAGATTTTTGGAGAAATCCTGGCCGAGAGTATGCAACGCAGCTCAGACGCTCGGACTTTTTGGAGAATACGATCGAGCGTTGACAGGCTCGGATTTTTAGAGAAGTCCTGGCCGAGTGTATGCAACGCAGCTCATACGCTCGGACTTTTTTGGAGAATATGACCAAGAATTGACAAGGCTCGGATTTTCAGAGAAATCCTGGCCTAGTGTATGCAACGCAGTTCATACGCTCAGACCTTTTTGGAGAATACGACCGAGTGTTGACAAGGCTCAGATTTTTGGAGAAATCCTGGCCGAGTGTATGCAACGCAGCTCATATGTTCGGACTTTTTAGAGAATATGACCGAGCGTTGACAAGGCTCGGATTTTTGAAGAAATCCTGGCAGAGTGTATGCAACGCAGCTCATACGCTCGGACTTTTTGGAGAATATGACCGAGCGTTGACAAGGCTCAGATTTTTGGAGAAATCCTGGCTGAGCGTATGCAACGCAGCTCATATGCTTGGACTTTTTGGAGAATATGACCGAGCGGTGACAAGGCTCGGATTTTTGGAGAAATTACGACCGAGTGTATACAAAGCAGCTCATACACTCGGAATTTTTTGGAGAATATGATTGAGCGTTAACAAGGCTCAGATTTTTGGAGAAATCCTGGCCGAATGTATGCAACGCAGCTCATATGCTCGGACTTTTTGGAGAATACGACTGAGCATTGACAAGGCTCGGATTTTTGGAGAAATCCTGGCCGAGCGTATGCAACGCAGCTTATACACTCGAACTTTTTTGGAGAATACGATCGAGCATTGACAAGGCTCAGATTTTGGAGAAATCCTAGCCGAACGTATGCAACGCAGCTCATACACTCGGACTTTTTGGAGAATACAACCGAGTGTTGACAAGGCTCGAATTTTTGGAGAAATCCTGGCCGAGCATATACAACGCAGCTCATACGCTCGGACTTTTTGGAGAATACAACTGAGAGTTGACAAGGCTCGAATTTTTGGAGAAATCCTGGCCGAGCGTATGCAACGCAGCTCATACGCTCAGACTCTTTGGAGAATATGACCGAGCATTGACAAGGCTCAGATTTTTGAAGAAATCCTGGCCGAGCGTATGCAACACAGCTCATACGCTCGGACTTTTTGGAGAATGCGATCGAGCATTGACAAGGCTCAGATTTTTGGAGAAATCATGACCGAGCGTATGCAACGCAGCTCATACGCTCGGACTTTTTTGGAGAATACAACCGAGCATTTGAGGCTTGGGTGTAGTTTTCTCCTTTCTGCACGTATGAGTTTCTGTGTCTACCCTGGCCTACTAGGTTTACCCTACTATAGATGTGACAAACGATGGTGGCTAACAAGAAACGGTGGTGGGTTAGTTACGCCACATGGCATATTTTAGTGACGACTGACACCTTGGAGACTGGAAACGGCACCTGGGGAAGAGTTGGGGATGCGTTCTTTCATCTGTCGTGTGGATTAGCATTCTTCAATTCTACCGCCAAAGCTTCTATATAAGCAGGTTCCCCCTTCCTTCAATCTTCACTTTGCATTTTTTAGAGATCTTGAGTATTAGTTAAAGTTTGAGAGTGCTCGACATTTTTATGGGTCTTCCACAAAAAGCCTTTTCTTTCTAGGTGAGATGTCGGGTTATAGTACTTTTAGCGGGGCTCTGTCCAGGGAGTTAGAGGAGGAGATGGATGCTTCTTCCAGCGATAGAGTCTCTTCTCAGGAGGCAACTCCTAGGGGAGGACAGGCCCTTGTGCCGTATGAGGGAGACAGAGGGGAGGGTGAGGAGGCATAGACGTCTGGAGAGGTGGACGTCCGGGCATCAATGCTTATTAGGGATGATGCCCTAAATACTGAGAGGGAGGAATGGACATTCGAGGCGAATTCCATTCCGAGCGCAGTGGAGAGGGCTAGCCTTGTAAAGACGAGGGTCAAATATAGGATCCCCTTGGAGTTTCACATGAGGGCCCCTGAGGGTGAAGAGAGGGCCTGTGATGCCCTGTCGAACCGGGTGCCTTATGAGCTGTGTGTTTATGAGCACCAGCTCAAGGCGAGGGCTTAGGCTCCCTCTCCACCCATTCCTCTATTCGATACTTAGATACTTTGGCATTGTGCTAAGCCAGTTGGTACCCAATTTAGTCCGGCTGATATTGGCGTTCATCGTCGTATGCCAGGAAGTTAGAGGGGTGATGAACATCAATGTGTTTAAGGCCCATTTTCAGCTGGTCTGACTCAGTCATTCGGGATGGGTTATTGTCAGTTCGAGGTGGGGGAAGAGCGTGCTGAAGGAGAAGCCTTCCTCCATTAAGCGGTGGAAGGGGGGTTTTTTCTTTGTTCAGAGCATTGGGAGCTTTGACATCCCTCTCACTTGGAGTCTAGAGCATGTTGGTAAATGCAAAAAACCACACCTCCTACCTCGTGAGTATGAGACATTAAAGGCGATGTTGGCCGTGCCACTGGATATCGAAGTGCTTGGTGATAACGAAGAACTCCACAGGCACGGCCTGTGTCCCTCCAGCCTTCCCCTGAGCCTCGAGCATAGTAGTTGTTGATTTGCTAGCGTATAAAAACCTTGTCTTTCTCTTCCAAGTCTTTAATGCTTCTTTGTCATCCTTTTGTGTAGACATAGAGATGGCAGTGATGGCCAGACGCTTGGCTCACAAGAAGAAGAGAGCCGTTGAAGCTAGTGGATCCGGGCAAAAGAAGAAGGCCAAGGTTTCATCCGTGGTTCCAGCTCCCGCCGACAGTTCCCCGAAGCCTTATGCTCCTAAAGAACAGGTGGACCTAGTTACCCCTCTTCCTCTAGGGGCATCTCCTCCTCAGAAAGCGTCTGGAATGGCCCCCCTTTTTACTCTGAGGTGGGCTTTGAGGACAGATGACTCTGTGTTTGCCAAACTCAGGGTGGCTCGTGAGCATCTGGTGCTGGGGATTCCTCTTAGCGACGTGGTGGACGCTTCGTCAAAGCCTATCGAGGCACTGTGTTCAGTTGTAGAGGTTGCTTTCTCTCGGGCAATGCTTGTCTCGCTTTTGAGTTGGCTCATATATTTTGACCGTTCCTAACGGGGTTGCTCTTTCAGGCCGGGATTCTTGTCGGGGTGCATTCTTGGCACACCCTGGACATGGCAAATCGTTTGGCCAAGACTAAGCACAAGTTGAAGGAGTCCCAGAACTTGGCCCATGACTTGCCTCTTTCTCTCGAGACGGCAGAGAGGGACAAAGCGGAGGCAACCTTTGAGAGGGATCACTGGCGCCGAGTGGAAGAGGTTCTGAGGGAGGAATTAGAAGTGGTTTGTCTCTGGGCCGCGGA
Organism: Bretschneidera sinensis; assembly: GCA_023935145.1. Taxonomy (NCBI): domain Eukaryota; kingdom Viridiplantae; phylum Streptophyta; class Magnoliopsida; order Brassicales; family Akaniaceae; genus Bretschneidera; species Bretschneidera sinensis. Next base: position 22,519,892 of record CM043698.1, read on the forward strand.
GAATGAGGCATCCTTGACTAAGGAGGGGGCAATCCAATACTTCAAGGGCTTCAATGAAGCCAAGAGAAGGGTTGCACTCCTTTTTTCGGAGATGGAATTCTCGGGTCTTGACTTGGTGGCCGATTCGGACGGGTCTGATGCTGCGTCTTCAGGAGAGGGCGCAGAGGCGACGGCTAGTGCCGGCGCCCAGGAGGGTCTGGGGAGTGAGACCCAGCCAGTCCCAGAGGTTGAAGCCGGGGAAATGGTAGACGACGAGGGTGAAGCGGGGAGTGATGCCAATTAGGCCCCTGCCTTTTAGAGTAGGCTTGTTTTTGTACCCAGGGCGATAGTACCCTTCTTTTGTACTTATGTTTTAACTTAATGAAATTTATGGAGTCCAAACTTTTTAACTTTATTAAATACTTGCTTTTACATTCATTGGTAAAACTTTCGGAGGTTCTCTGCGTTCCAAGTGCGAGGAACGGGGTTGCCATCCATATCTTCGAGCTCGTAAGTGCCGATTCGACAAACCCTTCGAATCCGGTAATGGCCGTCCCAGTTCGAGACGAGCTTCCTCGTAAGGAGAGGGTGGGACACTTCACTCTTGCAGAGGATGAGGTTATGCAACTTAAAGTCTTTGGGCCGAACCTAGGAATTATAGTACTGAGCAGCCCTCTGATGGTAAGCAGTTAAGCGGATTTGGGCTTTATCTCGGGCTTCGTCGACCAAGTACGCGTTCATCTTCAACCCTTCCTCGTTGTTGCTCGGTTCAAAGTATCAAACTCACATCGATGGGACCCCGATTTCGATAGGGATGATGGCCTCTGCTCCATATGTCATGAAGAAGGGAGTTTCTCCTGTGGGTATTTGCACTATGGTGCGATAGGCCCAAAGGATATTAGAGAGTTAGTCGACTCACTGTTTATCTGCCTCATCCAATCTTCTTCTGATCCCTTGGAGAAGGGTCCTGTTGGTTACTTCAGCCTGATTATTGGCCTGGAGATACCCAACTGATGAGAATCTGTGCTCGATATGGAGGTCATCACAGAATGCCTTAAACCTGGAACTGTCAAACTGCTTTCCATTGTCGATGATCAATATCCGGGGGATCCCGAACCGGTACACTATTGACTTCCAGACAAAATTCTGAGTTTGGTGATCTGTGATGTTGGCCAATGGCTCTACCTCGACCCACTTGGTGAAATAATCAATGGCCACAATGAGATACTTCTTCTGCCCAGTGGCCATTGGGAACGGGCTAAGGATATCCATCCCTCATATGGCGAAGGGGAGGGGACTGGTGATGGAGGCCAGGGGGTTAGTAGAGCGGTACGATATCGGAGATCACCATTGGCAGTTCTCGTATTTCTTTACCAAGTCTGTTGCATTATCCTTCATAGTGGGCCAATAGTACCCTTGGCGCAGAACTTTGAAAGCTAAGTCCCGAGCTCCCAAGTAGTTCCCGCATATTCCTTCATGGACTTCTCGTAGAGCATAATCGACCTCCCGTGGCCCGAGGCATCACAAATAAGGCATAGTCAGAGCCCTCTTGTATAGTTGACCTTCCATGAAGGTGTATTGCGAGGCTTGGGAGATTAGTCTCCTGGCTTGATCCTTTCTCTCTGGTGCTGTGCTATCTTTCAGATACTGGAGGATCGGGTCCATCCATGTGGGTTCCTCCTCTACCGGCAGAACAGGAGCCTCATCTATACTTGGTGCGGTGAGAGTTTCCTGATAGACAGTATGGTTGGTTACCAGGTGCTGGGAGGAGGCCAAGTTAGCCAGGGTATCTGCTTTGGAGTTTTCAGCCCAAGGGATGTGAGTTATCCGAAACATCTTGAACACAGCGGCTAACTCCTTCACCTTTTGGAGACATTTGGCAAGTTTCTCCCCTCTGGCCTCAAACTCCCCCATTACTTGATTCACCACCAATTGAGAATCGCTGAACGCATCTAGAACCTCAATAGCCAATGCTTTGGCCAATCTTAGGCCGGCTAGGAGAGCTTCGTACTCGGCTTCGTTATTGGAGGCCCTGAACCCGAACCTTAAGGCGTACTCGATCGTAAACCCTTTCGGACTACAGAGGATGAGCCCTGCTCCACTTCCTAGTGAATTAGAGGATCTATCCACATGGAGGGTTCGTCTTAAAAAGTCCTCACTGGGCGTGGTCACCGTGGATTCGTCTGGGTCTATTGGCAAAGTTGTCTCTACAATGAAGTCAACTAGAGCCTAGCCTTTAATTGCTTGTCAGGGCCGGTAGCGGATGTTAAACTCTCCCAGCTCTACCGCCCACTTCACCATTCTTCCTGAAACACTTGGGTTATGCAAGATTTGCCTTAAGGGTTGGTCCGTTAGAAGGATGATGGTGTGCGCCTGGAAGTAAGGTCAGAATCTTTGTGTCGCCACTACCAGGGCATAAGCCATCTTTTCGGTAGGAGGGTATCTGGTCTCGGCCTCATGGAGAATTCTACTGACATAGTAGATAGGCCTTTGGACGCCTGTTTCTTCTTGTATTAGGACAGAGGCCACAATGCTTTGGCCGACCGATAAATAGAGAAAGAGTTTCTCTCCCTAGAGTGGCTTGGTCAGGAGCGGCGGCTGGCTCAAATACTTCCTCAAATCCTCAAAAGCTTGCTGACAGTCCTCGACTAGGAGAAATCTTTGGTCTTCTTGATGGTTTTAAAGAAAAGAAGGCACCTTTCCACTGATTTGGACATAAAGCGGTTCAGGGCGGCGACTCGGCCGTTGAGTCGCTGGACTTCTTTTATAGACTAGGGAGGGATCATATCAAGGATGGCTTTTATTTTCTCCATATTGACCTCTATTCCTCTCTGGGTGACCATGAACCCAAGGAATTTTCCTCCAGTCACCCCGAATGCGCATTTGGACAGATTTAACTTCATGTTATGCTGGCGTAATACTTTGAATGCTTCCTTCATACCGGAGCAATGGTTTTGTGCTTCTGTACTCTTAACCAGCATATCATCCACGTAAACTTCCATGTTTCACCCAATCTGCCCTTTGAAGATCTTGTTTACCAGCCTCTGATAGGTCGCCCCGGCGTTCTTTAGTCCGAAGGGCATGACTTTATAACAGTGCAGCCCTCGGTCAGTGATGAAGGCGGTCTTATCTTAGTCTGACCTGTGCATAAAGATCTGATTATAGCCAGAATATGCATACATGAAAGAGAGGAGTTCATGCTCGGAGGTGGCGTCGACCATCTGAACAATTCGAGGGAGGGAGAAGCTGTCTTTTGGGAAAGCTTTGTTCAAGTTGGTGAAGTCAATGCAGATACGTCACTTGCCATTGGCTTTGCAGACCATTACCATATTAGACACCCACTCCGGGTACCTTGCCTCCCTGATAAAGCCGGCTTCTAGTAGCTTATCTACCTCAGCGTTGATAGCCGTCTGTCGCTCGGGGGCGAAAGCCCTCTTCCTCTGAATAACCAACTTGTGCCGGTGGTCCACGTTTAGGCGATGCTAGATGGTCTCAGGGCTAATCCTGGGCATGTCCGAGGCAGACCAAGCAAACAGGTCTCTATTCTTCCAGAGCAGGGAGATGAGCTCATCTCTATGCTCAGAAGAGAGGTTCGCCCCTATTTGGACAGCTCGGGAGAGGTCTACTCTGAGGGGTACAGCGGTCAGTTCCTCTGCAGGTCGTCCCCTGGGTGTCTTCATCTCATCCCTGAGGTCTTCCACCTCGAGGGGCAGAGCCTCGGTCTTCTTTCCTCCTCTGATAGCGTTTAGATAGCAGGCTCGAGAGAGCTTTTGGTCCCCCCTGATTACACTTACACCCTCACTGGTGGGGAATTTGACCTTCAGGTGGTAGGTAGAAACAACGGCCTTTAGCTTGTTGAGGGTGGGTCGGCTGATGATCATATTGTACGAAGAGGGTTGCTTTACTACCAAGAAGGTGGTCTGCACCGTGGAGGTCCTTGGTACTATTCTTGCTGTCACTGGGAGGACTATACTCCCTTCAGCGAATACTGGAGAACCGTTGAAACCATAGAGGGGGGTAGGAGCCTACTCCAGATCCTCGTTCTTCAATTCCATGCACTTGTAAGCATCGTGAAACAATATTTCCGCTGAGCTTCCATTGTCGATCAGGACCCTCCGCACTTCGCAGTTTGCCACCAAGAGAGAGACTACTACTGCATCATCATGGGGAGTCTACAAGTCCTCTAAATCATCCTTTGTGAAGGAGATTACTGGCTCGGTCTTTCTTTTCTTGTGGGGACCACTAACAGAGGCTACGGCCCTGGTGTAGGCCTTACTGCCCTACCCCGAACCACCTCTCATGGCTGAGCCCCCGCAAATGGTCTTGATGATGCAGGCAGCTGTGGCTACCTCTTGTTTCTTCTAAACGAGCCCCTCTTGCTCAGTACCTCTTCTCGGTAATGCGGGTTCGTCCCTTCTCCGGGGCTCGGTAAATTCCTTTAAGTTCCCTTGGTTGATCAGAGCTTCAATCTATTCCTTTAGGTCATGACATCCCTCAGTGTTATGGCCATAACTTTTATGGAAGCGGCACCACCGCCTCTGGTCACCTCCAAGATGCGGCTTCCTAGGGGACCACTAGAGGACGGACTTATCCTGGAGTTGCATGAGGATGTTTGTCCGGGTGACGTTGAGTGAGGTGAAATCGTCAACTCTAAGGTGTGGTCTGTACCTATTCTCCTGGTGGGGCCTTTTGACTGTCCCCCTCTGGGGGTCGAGATTTTTCCTCTTTTTCTCAGCTTCACCTTACCTCCCTCTCCTGAAGGCTTGATCATCCTCTGCTAACATGTATTTCTCAGCCCTGACCAAGATTTCGCTTATGTCTCGGGGTAGGTGCCGAGTCAATTTAGAGCTAAAGATGCCTAACCTCAGTCCATTTTTAAAGGTCATCACCTGGACATTTGGGTCGAGGTCAGGGATCTCTCATGTTGCCGTATTGAACAGGGAGATGTAGGCTTGGAGCATCTCTCCTTGCTGCTGGATGATGCTGAAGAGGCTCTCTGAAGTTTTCTTGGGCCCCTTGCTGCTGAGAAAATGGGAGGCGAAGACGTAGCTGAGCTCTTTAAAGTTATTAATTCTTCCTGGCTTTAGCCTGGCGTACTAGGTACCTACAGCCTTTTCAAGAGTCAGGGGGAAGGCACGACACATTACACTGTATCTGAATGCTAGTGCAGCATTATAGTCGTCTTGCAATGCTATAGGTGATCCATGGGATCCGTGGAGCCATCATACATTCTCACTTGAGAGATCCTGAAGTTGGGCGGGAGTGGGGTCTCGAGGATGTCTCTTGCGAACGGAGGGTCTTGGATGCAGAGTTCATCCATGAGGCTGGGATTCTTGCGCCTCAGAACCGAGTCTATTCTTTCTTCCATTTTCCTAAACCGTCTGTCTAGACTGAGGTTACTCTTTGAGGAGGAGCTCTCCCTGGATTGGCCGTTGCGCGGTGAAGGCTCAGTATGAGGCTGGTTATAGGTGGGGTCGTCCCTGTCGGAAGACTCAGCTTATTCTGGAGCTTAGTAAGGAGGGAAGAAAGGTGGTTAGCCTCCGCCCCTCACCTGGGCCGCAAGGTTGGCTATCATCCTGAATAGCTTCTGGAACTGAGCTTGAGTCACCGGGGCCTGGAGGTGGGCGGCCTCTTACCCGTCATTGGGAGAGCCGATTCCAGAGAGGGGAGGGCACTGCTCTCTGGGGATGTTATGCTCAGGGATCGTCGAGAACCTGAGTCTGGATTGGTTACTGTGAGCGTCATTTTGGATGGGAGCCGAGCACCCTGCTGGAGCATCCTCGCTGGTTCTTCTGGTACTGTTTCTGGGCGGCATCGTTACAGATGAGTTCTTTTTACTTCTTCGCTTCTACTGTAGCGAGAGATTGTGGCTTCCAACGGACGGCACCAATCTGTTGATGCCGCTTTTTGCTGGTGCTGACGTGGTCTGGGCAGGGATGTGGCTCGGATGTTGGCGTGACTTGAGTGAGAGCGCAGCCTGACCCTGCACAGGTAACAGGGGTGAAATGAAGACCTTCGAGGGGAGGGGCCTCCGAGGGCACTCCGATGCTTAAGTTAGCACAGACTCAAAAGAAAAGCCGAGGGATCGGAAGGGGAACCGAAGGCTAAAGTAAATCAAGTGTCTGTGTAGGTGTGTCAATGAATTCCTGGTGAAGTCCATACCTTGGCCTTTTTATAATCGTCTGCCAGTGGGGGGATCATGATTGCAAGCTCGGGAGAAGAGGCGCTGTAGGGTGGCCACAGGACGACCGTAGGGTGGCGACAAGACTGTCGTAGGGTGACGGTTGCAGGGCTAGGCAGTCGTAGGGTAGCTGCAGGGCGGTAGTAGGGTGGCTGGTGGCTGCAGGGTGTCAAGTCGTAGGGGGGATCTAGGCGCAGGTTTGTCGGGCCATCCTTCATGGGCTTGGAGATTTTGTTGGGCCGGAAGGGATATTGGCCGCTTGTCTGGGTTGGAAGGGTCGCTGGATCAGAACTCTATTTGGGCTGGAGAGTTCAGTTGGGCTTCTTCTTAGGTTGGAGCATCTTGCTGGGCCTGAGGCTTATTTGGAGTGGACCGCTCTGGTGGGTCTAGCACTTTTCTGGACTGGAGCTCATTTGGGCCGGGGTCGCTCTGCTGGGCCTGGAGCTCATTTGGGTCTGGGGATTTTGGGCCATATCACTCTGTTTGATTGAGAAGAAAATTGGGAAAAAGTTTTAATTTTTGAATCATGGGTGCAAGAGAAGAAAAAAAAATTAGAAGTGGTTTTGAAGAAGATGATTGCTTGGCTTGCTTTTTTTTGACGTTTTTAATCAGGTTTTGAAAAAGACTTCTTGGTTTGAAGAGTAAGTTTGTGATGGAACCAATGCACACACGTATGTTAATAGTGCAGGAATTCTTACTGAACATTTTTTTTTCCTTTTGAATTTTCATAATCAGCTAAAAGAAAAAACTAAAAACTTTATCTTAATCTGCATTCCCATATTCACTGCGATTGTGATGTTTCTGGGTGTTTTTACACTTATTGTTGTATTATTAATAGGGAGGTTTACTGAAAATTTTGTGTTTTTTAGTTATCTCTAATTGGATTGTTTATAGATTGCACAGAAGTTGTTCGACAAAATGCCCATCAAGGATGTTTTATCAAGTCGTAAATATGAGTTGATGATGATCCAATTAATACCGCCATTTTATGTCAACAATGGATTTTTTTTCTAACCCTTTCATTCTCGTTATATTGAGATCTGAATGACTGCATTACCGATAAAAATAAAACTTCTTGGTTTGCATTCTAATTGTTGTTCTCGGCAAAAGGATGAACAAAGTGTAAGTTCTCTTTTACATTTTCTTATTTGAAATTTTTGCTTTCAAAAGCCCTTTCGATTTGCAAAGATGAAGATGAAATTCTCAATTTTTATTTAGATATCTTCAAATAAAGTAATTGCAAACTCTTGGAAGTTTGCAGAGAAAAACGAGGAAGAATAGAGCTTGCTTGTCTGGTAACTAAAGTTATTTGAGGGGTATTTAAAAGTTTTCAAAATATTTGATGACTTAGACGGACACTTGATAAAAAAAATGAGGTATATTTTTATAAAGTAATCTATGAACCTCATGTATGAAACAGTTAATTTTTAATACCACACTTATGTTTTTGTAATTACCCCTAAACTTGAGTATGAAAATATATTTAGAGACATTGCAAAGCAAAAAAAACCCTAGATCTCCTATTAACCAGTACTAGCATCTCAATACGTGCAGGTTGATCTGCTCTTCTACGGATTAAACGACCTAGCATCTCAATACACGTTATTGCATGTGTTGATCTGCTCTTCTATTGAACTAAATAACTTAGCATCTCAACATGCGCTACGTGCTTGTTAATCTGCTCTTCAATTGGATGAAACGAAATAATGAGATTAACATAATAAAAAATACTTTTAATCTTATTAGTATACATATGCGCTCGTTAAATTGCATTGCTAGCGTCTTCATCTACCATTTCATAACATCATATTTTTGGGTTTGTAAAACACAAATGAAGATACTAGCAATGTAATTTAACACTCGCACACGTATTCTTATAAGATTAAAAGTATTTTTTATTCAGTTAATCTTATTATTTTGTTTTATCCAATTGAAGAGCAGATCAACACGCGTGTAGCACGTGTTGAGATGCTAGGTCCATATAACTCGATAAAAATACATATCAACACGCGCATGTTGAGATATTAGGTTATTTCATACGATAGAAGAGTAGATCAACACGTGCAATGATCATGTACATAAAAGTTCTAAGACATAATGTATATCTTACCGACTATTCTACTACCCATTTTGTGTATGGAGGTTACACACTTTGTCCAACCTTTTGTCAAACACTGATGATGCCATGTAAATATTGATGTTAATATAATGTCATGTTTTCTGTTTATGCAAAAAAAAAAAAAAAAGTTTCAAACGGTGGGGGTGTGAGTTTGTTGAGATTGTCCTCACACAAAAGCTTTAGAATCAGTTCAATAATCAAACCAACCTCATTTATTTATTCAGAACTCAAGTAACAGTGCTTGTGAAACTATTTCGTAGGTATATATCAAAAAAATTATTTGGTGAATATGTTACATTGGTGAATATTTTACATTAAATTCACTTCACCCTGTTCTGTTTGATATTTTTCCTTGATACAATGCAAAGAACTCTTTGCATAAATGTTGTGTACATTTCTTTGCTAGTTTTTTATGTATATTAATTCTTTTTTCAGTTTATAGTTTGAATTAACAAATGACTTTCATAGATTAGGAAATTGTTGTTTTTTGAAATTAACCATGCACACTTCTATTTTTTGAAATTAACCCTTATTAGACTCTTACACTCATGCAACTGCCACAAATGTTGTGATCATTTTTATTACTATATAAGAAATGATTCTAATGTGTATCTGCATACGTTTTCCTTTACTTACCCCAGTGGGGGATCCAAGACCTTTGACTAGTGAGAGCAACCAGTTGCAAATTAGGAATATTTTTAAGTTTGTATACATGACATAGATTAGCACTTGAGATTGTTGTAGATATATTTAATACTTAACAATTTTATTTATACTACTCAACATAGGATAGAGATTGATCAACAAACACGTGACTACAAGACAATCTCTAAACTCTCCATAAAACAAATATAAAATACAAGAAAACTCTACTTGATTTTAAAACAAACATTCTATGTATAACATTGTATAGAACTCTCTAGACTTATCAAATCGTTGCCTTATCGACATACATCAAGCACATGTGTCAGCATTTACATATCAATTTGTTTGAAAATTAATTTTTTAAAAATGTAAGCGAGAGGATTTGGAATGATAAATGTATCTATTCTTCCAAATCTCATTATTAGTGAATATGAAAGGAAAGTAATTGACATGAATGAATAAAAATGATATAATTTGGAGGGATGCATTTCTCTTATTATTCTCTCTCGTCACTCGATTCAAACATATCTATCTTAAGTTAAGCTTTTTTGCAAGGGTATATGTAATTTTATTGACTCATTTTTCTTTCTCCCGTCATGAGATTAAGAATTTGCAACTATAAATTGAAGTTGAAAAGGATAAAGATTTATCCCCACTTTGCATCCACTTCAACTTCACTAAAAATCTTATTCCCCGATCTTTCATTATTGTTGGGCTAACATTCAAAATTCAACCTGAAAAAAATATGTTTTGTCTCAAAAATCTCTTGAAATCCACAATGTAAAAAGCCATAGAATCTTTGATAAGCTTACCTATTTCAACTGAATTTGATTACTTACAACTGAGTTATTATTTGTTTTTTTTTTAAATTTCAGCCAAACAATTTTATTTTGATTTTTGGTTATTTTATTTTTCTAAACTTTCAGAGAGCTACCAAGTTTGATGAAACAAAATATTCAAAGCCATGTTTTGAATAACGCGGATAGAATATTAAACATTTCTTTTAAATCAGAGTATAAGAAAATTAGATGTAAATGATACAAATAAATTGAACCTTAATTTAAATTTTACTTTTACCACAAGATGGTGACATAAAATTAACATTAAAAATAACCCAATAAAAATGAGATAAGAATTAAAAATATAAATATGGTTGGAGGTTGATTCTTTTTTTAAATACAAAAGTTACCTATTTGTTAAGGGTCAAGTATTTTTTTTATTATTATTTTAAACTGATCTCATGTTTCTTATTTGAGTGGTGGCAATTTCAATATATATTTTAAAACATTCTAAAATTATAAAGAGTCTAAAAATCTATCTAGACAAAATAAGGAAACCTTATCAGTATATTCAATATATCCAACAATCACATCTCAAAAATCATAAAATAGTTAAACTAACACAAATAAAAAAATACTCTCCCCTAATTAGATAAAAGAATTTATAATTCAGTGGTTAAATTTTAATTAAAAATTAATTATAAATATATAAATGTATAATAATATATAGGTATCCATCCAGTCGAATATCATGTCAAATAGATTTTTAAGCTTTTTTGTCTTTTTACTTTTTTTAACGATGATATTTAAAGAAAAAAATTATAAAATCAAAATTCAATAGCTACCTAGCCAACTTGATTTTAGATTTTTTCTTTTGTTTTACAATTGAAAAATGACATTTCATTTATTTTTGTCAAAAAATTTAAGAGTAATATAGTAGCCTTAATAGGTATGTTAAGGCTGACCTGAGCCCTGGTCCAGGCTTAAATATTTTTAAAAGGAAAACCAGTGAGTAGGCCTAGCCAAAGCCCAACTTCTTAGCCCATCTCAGCTTCCATCTATTATCTCTGTTCTGCGATTTTTGATATGTCTTCTCTATTTCTCTCTTCAATTTCGAACTGCAACGCCTCCCTCCAGACCCTCAGCTCAGCCATCGATCGCTTCCTTTCGTTGTTTGCCTCATCCATCGGATTGGACTTGGCTAAGGCATAAGTGGGTTCTCTCTCTTCTCTTTTCCTTTCTCTTTTTTTCTCTCCCTCAGACCCTCAATAAAGCTCACCTTTTTCTCTCTTCCTTCCAGTAGCAGAGGTGGCGGTTCTGACTCTATCCACGACTGTTTTTCAGTTTTCCGGCGAAGCTATTTTCCCAGGCACCAGCAGCTTCAATACTCCCTGCCAGGTTACCGAAACACTCTTTTTGAGTTTTGAGCTTTTAAGTTTTTTTTTTTCATGATTTGAAATTGAAATTCTGATATTTTTCTATATCCTCTATGATATCTTGAGGAGGATTTTATGGTGTGTGGAACTTCCTTTTTGATGGAATGGTATGTGGAATTGAAAGTTTAAACCCTAGTTCCTGTATGTCAATTGTAATTTGTAGATAAAGCAAGCATCATTCTTTTCTGTAATGGACTAGGATTTTTTTTTCAATTAGTTTAGGCATTCTTTTATTAGTTCATAGATCTGTTAGGCCTGCAGGTATTCTTAAATAATAAGATTGATTCACCATTTTAATCTGGTGCTTCTTAGGAGTGGAATGTCTGTGGTTTCTTGCGGCTCATGGGGTGGTTTTTTGATTGAGCATTAATACTGTTTTTAAGGAGGGATTGTTGTTTTTTTGGAGGTGTTTTGGTTATCTTTGATCTTCTTTCTGTCTCTTTGTGCTTTTTTTTTTATTGCTGTTGGTTTACCTGCGTTTTTTGTTTGTTGGGTGAGGACTCATGCTTGTATTTGGCTTTTGGCCGACTCATATTATTAATAAAATCTGTTATCTTGCTGATAAAAAATATTAAGATTGGATGGATGTGCTCATTTATAATTACTTTGTTCAATATTTGGTCATGAAGTCATGATCTCAATAAGAAAAAGAGAACCATGCTTGCCTTGCTATATTGTTACTGCTGGCTTGATCCTGGCTGTATTCTTTATTACTTACTGTTTTCTTTTCGTTTGATTGATTAAGCTGGTGCTTATTTTTTAAAATTTGCAAAAAACTCATCCAAATCAAATCAAACCCCATTAAACCTAGTTAAACAACAATTAAAATATAAATTAATAAGTGGTTTGAATTGATTTGAATAAGTTTTTTTGTAAATTTTAAAAAATAAGCATCAGCTTAAAGCTGGTTTTAAGCTTAGCCAAACAAATCCAAAGAAAGGGACACCAAAGCCATTTTTGTTCTTTTTTTTATTATGAAAATGAAAAGGACTACATATATATCTTCACAAGCATAAAGCAACAATATATGTAACTCTATTATATATTCTTTAAATAGTAAGAAACTGATTCATTGAACAAAGTAATTGACCAAATATTGAGATTAAATATTCTTTAGGTTGGGGCGTACAGAGAACTGTGCTGACCCATTTTAAGGATTTGGTGTTCAGGTCTAGTAAGAAAGGTTTAGTATCAATAACATTAGGAATTGAATGTCACGTATAACATTTTTTCATATGTAAATTTGTTTTTCCATCCTGAATATTGGCTAAGTCTAGCATTTTTATTTTTTATTTTTTTGGCTTCTAATATATAGGTTAGATGAAGATCATGAAGTCAAAAACTATAGATTCATTTTTCAAGAAGTAGATTGTGGAGAATTTAAAAAGTAATAATGAGACTTCATCATCCATTTTTTCCACCATGTCCATGGGTGAAGGCATAAATATCTTTGATTAACTTGTTTTTTTTATAAGTTTGATTAACTTGTTGTAACCCCCTTCATGGGTGATGAAGGCTTATACTGTGTTTCTTATAATTAATAGCTTTTAAAATGATTTGCAATTTTGAAATAAAATATACGTAATATTTCAGCACTAGCTAGAAGAAATTCCTGGCTTCACCCCTGAGTAGGTACATGAGGTTTTAGTAAATAAGTGGAGTGGGTTTCTCTTTGACCCCCATATTTTTTTTAGGGGGAACAATAATAATATAAATTTTTAAACCCTTATAATAGTATATACTCTAAATAAATTTTGAAAAGTTGAGGGGTGCAATTGTGAACCTTCACCATAACGTAGATCTGCTCAAGGTTTCCCCTGCATTTGTGGTTTTTGGCTTGTCAGATTGCATAATGGATTAATAGATGGGAGGGAGGTATTTTACATTTAGTTTTCTATGTTTAGATTGAGCATACACTTAGATCAATACCATTTTAGTATCTTCCAATTCAAACATATCTGTTTTGTTATTTTATATAATGGTCTATTGATCTGTGAGGGTGGAACTTTGCAGGCCTTCACAATATTTTTGAAAAAGCTAGATTGGGATTCACTGTATGTATAAGGATTAAGTGATTTTTTTATTTAAAAAAAGTAGGCTAGAGGTATGTGCAGCTGCTTGTTTTATTTAATTTTAAGATTATTTAGAATTTAGTTGATATTTCATGCAATAACTGTAATGTGCTAGGAACTTTGGATGATGACGAGGACTTGATGATGATGAATTCGCTATCTTTACTTGGATTTTCATTTATCTTTTTTTAATGTTTGTGTGACTTTTGAGATTTTAATTTTTTTATTATAATATGTCTAATCTGAAACAGTACCCCCGAGATAGACCGGCATTGATAGGTACCATTCAATAAGGAAAACAACATAATCCGATGTGGTATTTATAACATTGGTTCAGTTACCAGTTACAACTCATCCAGCCTAAAGTTAATATCAAAATAATTGGAGTTTTATTTTTTCGCTGTATAGGTTAGAGACGAGAGACAACCATGAAAGATCAACAAGTAGGAGTAGATCCTCCACAGCTGCAATTCCCACAACTAAAGCATCAAAGGGAAGACATGATTGCGTGCGTGATGGCCTTAGAGGGCACTTTGCTTCCTTGCTTGCCTGCCAGAGAGCTCCAAGCAATAGACCGCTCTCCCCATCCTTCTCATCAAAGTTAGTAATCAATCTCCTCATTAGTCCTCTCTTATTGAGTCATTATATTGCTTTATCTTCATTATTAGCAATTCATATGCTTTTCATTGTAACGATAATTTGATGTTCTTTGCTGGGTTATACATTGTACCCTTTACTGAGTTCGTATAAAGAAATATTACAGTTTTATTCCTAATTCATTTTTGGGATTAACTGTGATTTAATTTGGCAATATAGTAGTGCCATTTGTTTCCAAATTATTATCACTAGGTAATTCTTACATTTGAAAACAGTTCGCCTGTAATTTATTGTTGCACTTGATGTTTCTTGAAATTCGAACATGTTTGGAGGTTTGATTTGATATTGGGGTTGTTGAAACCAAATGGTAGAGAAACTTTATGCACATGCAAATAGGACAAGGATGCGTTTAATTGAAACATTAGTGGTAGAACAACTATATGAGAGGAGCTTAGAAATAGGATGAGATGATGACTGTAGGGATGATACAAATTGATTAGTCCAGGTTGTAGGGAATCAAAGAAGTATTAAGATTTTATTTAAACAAGTAATCTGAGAATATGATTCTAAATGTTAATCAGCTTTACTAATGCTTTACTAATCTTTGTTTTTCCAGTGCGAGTATATGATTTAAGACATTTGGTTCTCAATGGAGTGTTACTTGGTGGAAGCAAAGTTTTATCTTTTTTGACTTTGTTTTCCCCAGAGGTTCAATTTAGACACATGACCATTGGTTTGATAGTTTGTTGATAAATTATGCACAAGATCTAGTTTTAGATCCCCTGCTAAACGTCCATAAAGTAAAGGCACTTGGTGTATGACAATCATGCAACATGTTATGTTTGACTTGGGAGGAAAATGATAGAATTTAACCAAATTCTCTTGAGATGTACTCCGAAGTGCCTATTGCATCTGGTTTGGATAATGGATTTTAGAATATCTAGTATTTGGCTTTCTTCATGATCTAAGTAATGAGTCTCCTTCAGAAGTCCATAAGACTCTCCCCTTTTGTCCACTCCCACTCACTCAAGTAGTTGATGTCTGATCCATGGAAATATGGCATGCATTGAGTTACTGGAAGCATTTGATAAATTGTTTTATAACTCAATTTAGGTTGGCTAATGACTCAAGGTGGTTGCAATCATCAGTTTTCAACTTGAAAAGGCACCTTTTTTAATAGGGGGAACCATGTGAAAATTCTGTACCATCTGCTATCAAAAGATGTGTAATCTGCTAAAGGGAAAACTAGTTTCTCCCTTTTTTCTGCATTGCCATACATGTGAATATGGGCTATTTACGATAATTTAATATGACTGAGGAAAACTTATTTCATGAGTTCTTTATGACGTCTTCTCCTCTAAAATTTCAAATATCAACCTCTTATCAAGGTTAAGAAAAGGGGAAAAACGTTATAACATTGATACGTTTATGTTTGTGTTTCTTGCTCATGTAACATACAGTAATCTTTTATGTCATCTCCTGTTTACTAATAATGTTGCCTTGAAAGGTTGAAAATTTGAAGAGGTTCCAGTTGGCGATTTAACAGAGATACTTGAAATACATTGATCAGTTGATGTTACATGCTCCTCCAACCATTCTTTCTTGTCCCTCTTTTTCATCTCCAACTGAAGGGGAAAAAACGGGGGAAAAGAAAAAGATATCTAATGTTTGTTTTTTTCTCCTTCCATTCAAATTCAATTTGGGCTAGTGGAGTTATAGTAAATCACTGTAAAGGTTAGCCATTATAGATCTTTCATGCATCTCTCATGAAGATGGTTGAAGTAGCATAAAAGTTCCTCTCTTTAACATCATCCTGGTACTTTTTTTTAATAGATAAACAGTGCATTCCCTAAGCGCACCAAGGGGGTGCAAACCCATTTACATGCCAAAAACTCTATAAACTCTAGAAGCTCCTTCATTAACAAAGAAGCTCCTACTATACCAATCAAGGGTGTGAAGCCACCTATCCTTGACTGAAGCTATAGGCTTTTCCACACCTTCAAAAGCCTTCTGTTTCCTTCATTCCATACAATCCAAAAAATAGAATGAGGAATCAAATAAAATATCTTCCTGGTCCTTAAAAGGTGAATCAGTTCTTTGTTGTCGTAAAGTTGGTTTCCTTTTTCCCCTTTTCTGGAACTCGGTGTTTATTTTGCAGATGCTTGGGGCCCAAATGGCTAGCTCTGTTATAGTTGTTTAAGTTTTTTGTATTGCTCTTTTGTTTCTTGGCCTATCTGTAGCAGATTTCTGCTAGGTGTACTATTTTTTGGATGATAAGATTCGACCTTTATCCCAAAAGAACTGTTGGTTTTATATTTTGGATGCATTATGTGGCATCCAAATGACATGTCTACAACCACAATAGTGTGTAAATGTTTCAATATTTCCCAGGTTGGCTACATGACTGCATGATTGAGATTTTAAGAACTCTCATCAATATTGTTTACTGGATTTACTACTTTATGGTGGTTTGATTATAATATTTTTATAAAATTGCTTTGCTTTGCCTGTCTTCTGATATTAGTGGCTTGAATATCATTTAATCACGTAGCAGAATATGCTTTCTTATTAGTACACGCTGGAAAGGTGCTTATGTTGTGATTGTTTCAGTTGATGTGGAGAGGCATGCTAGAGATTTCATGGAGGCTGCAAAAAAGCTTCAACTATATTTTTTTGGTCTACAACGTGAGGATTTGCCAACCAAGGCTGAAACATTTAAAAAGGTAATTTGACCATATTCCAGAGGATGCTATGCATGTTGAATTATTCTATAGGAACCGTATTCGGGCTTATGTTATCCCTAACAGGACATTGCTGACATGGAAGAAGAGTTGAAGATAAAAAGTGAGATTATCAAGAAGCAGGAGAGACTGATCGAGGGGTGGAGAAAGGAGTTGAAAGACCAGTTAGACAAACACAACACTGAGCTTGAAAGAGTGTAGTTAGTGCACTAGGATTGTACTAATTTAATGTATAAATGATTTTAATGGCAAAGCTTGTGGAGGATCATGCCTAATGCTTTGGTAGTCAGTATTGCCATCATTTTTGTTGTGCTGCCAATATAACTTTTGGAAAGTGCAATTGATTAAATCTCTCCTGAATTTGTTAGTAGTCATTGATATACATGCTACTGTGGGTGATTAAATCACGGCATTTACAAGAGCCGGAACATGGTAATGGGGCTTACCATGAAATGCATCCCATCTTAACCCATGAAATCTGATGCAAACGGCATGACAGTGAAACACCAATGGAATCCTGACACCTTTAAATATCTGTTCATTGTTCCTTTATGCTAGCCAGAGCAAAAACTTATCCTGAAGATGAGTAAAATTAACAAGGGATAGGAGGTTCAACCAATGGAGTTTGCTGTGTAGATTTGGTTGCCCCCCACTAATTAAGTGCAAAAAAGATTTAAACAAAATCCCAAGTATGATTCCTATACCCCAGCCCTCGCCCCCCAAAAAAAAAACAAAACAAAAAAAACCCAATGCTCCATACAACAGATGCTGTACATCTATGAAAACTTTAGGTCTATATTTAAACTTTGGAAGGATATAAGACGGGAATCATCAACTTTTTTCTTGGAGTGCAAAAACAGCACAAAAGAATCTTCCAACTACAATGGTCCATGAACGCATACAAAGCTCCTCTAATCTGATATACTAAAAAAACAGTACATAAGCGTATGACTTATAAATTCTAACATCTACTTGAATATCCATTCTTGCAGCCTTCTCAAATGAATAGCAAAAACAGTTTGTCTATTTCTAGGCATATGTAGTTAGCATTTGGTTTTGTTGTATCTTGAAACCTTGGAGTCCCTGCATTGCAGCTGTTGAGTGCATCTCGCTCCATGTTCCACAAAGGCAATTCAATGTTTTGTTTCCACCCATCCTAACCTACTTAAAACCCTGGTATTGGCAGAAGAGCATTTCCAGCATCATTGGGGTTGTCTCATGAGGAAGATTCTGAAATAGTATGTTATTTGGTGGAGCCGATGCCTCCGGGACAATAGATTTTGCACCACCTGGGTAAGGTATTTGTGACAGCTGCAAGAGTTTGGAGAAGGGAGTGAAAAGTAATATACCCAACCTCCACCAACCCGGGTGCCCCACCCGCCCCAAAAAAATAAAAAATGGACAAGGTTACATTTGTTATTACTAAGCGAAATGGACATATTAGCTGCTCATCTCATTGTTTGTTGGAGCCAAATCTTTTCAAGTGTTGGCATAATGCACTGAACTGAATCCTTTTATCCGTTTAGAAGTAAATTAGGTTTCTGCACAAAAATGTTGCTTAACAGTAAGGCATCCCGTCTTCCAATCAGCCTCTAAGAATGTCAACAGATCTTTTCTTATTTTCCTGTTTTCTCTTCCAATTGACCCCTGTTCTCTCCGTAAGTTACTCAAGGAGGAGAAACAACATGGGACCTTCTAAGAATACTTTTTTAATAAACTTTTGAGTACTGCAGAGTAGAAAAATTCTATACAAGTTAACAGATATCTTCTCTCTGTTTCCTTATTCATTCAATTCATTTTTGTTTTACATGTTAACCTCCTTCCTGTATGTAGCTTTGATTGTTACTCCCTTTATAAAGCAAGTTCATGATCCATCTCTTTGAGACCAGCATTAGTTTTGCACCAACTGAATTTCAGAATTGTCTTTTAATGCAATTCGTATGAGACAAAAACCAATTATAGTACTATCTAACTGATCCATAGCCAATCATATAGACGAGAAGAAAAAAAATTTCAAACCCAAATTTTAAACATAATGCAAAAGAAGAGATCTTAAGAAGCACTAAATAAGCTTACCGGAGGCATTGAGCCATAGGCACCAGCGTAAGCAGGATTCAGACCCATACCCATCTGATTAGGATCGTGTTGCTCTTTTCATTTTTTGCCTGCTCCATTTAGGAAAAAAAGAAAAGATCTGTAAATTTTAAGAAGTCAATAAACTATTAATATGAGAACCTAAACTACCCCAAAATTTAAGCCAGACAGAGATATGATTATGGTGTTATGATATTTTCCCCCAAATTTCATTTTTCCAAATATACCAATAATAGATAATGTGTGATCATGCACAATGTAAAGTTAACTTATGATGTATGTTGTACTCTTTCAAGTTGATGTGTATGCAGGCAGTGAATGTACATTGTTTTTTTCCTTTCAATAAGTTAGTGTGCAAGGGAAAGCAACCCATGTACAAAAGATATATACACAGGCGGACTGATGGAAAACTTAAGAATCTGGTGAGAACTGAGAAGAGGAAAGGAAATAACAAACATTAACAAAAGAAGTAGAACAAGGAAAAGCAAAACAGAGCAGCAAAACCTGTCAATTGCAAACAAGCTGCTGAGGCATATTGACAAGATTTATAAGACATCTGATGATATATTTGACAGGACCATGATACCAAACTTTATAAGTGGCCAAATAAAATATCTATATAAGATTTCAAGAATTTTGAAGTTTTGAATTAACTGCTATTAGATTGAAGCCAACATATAGGCACAAAAGGAAAATCACAATTCCTCATATTATTTACTAATTACACAAGAAGACCATCATGCAAAGTTCTCGAAATCACTGAATTAGTAATCGTTACCTATGTAAAAGTTCTAACTTGGTTGAGATTTGAGAAAATATTCGTATACAGGAAAGAACAATAATAATAACAGTAATATCATATGCGCATATAAACACAAATAAACAATGTTAGCTTAGCACTTAACTTCTATATCTTACCCTTTTCTTCATGCCTCTTTCTCTTTTTCCGTGGAACAAAAGTACCATCAGCCTTTGCTATGATATCTGATTTTGTCTTTGCATATTGTATTCTCTGCATTAATTACACATAATTCATCATTAATTTATTCATAGCAAAGTGAGTCTCCCTCTCTCTGGACACTCGGAACAATTTATGAGTAGAAGAAAAGTAAACTATCCAAACAATATAAAAGGACAACAATAATCAAATTAATCATAGAATTACAAGAAGAAAAGTCAGAACATAATTTTACAGGCGCTGTTTGGCAAGTGATTTAAGCTTCAAGGTAAATTTTTGCCTTGAAGCGAATTAAGCAAAGTGATTTAAGCTTGCTTAAATCACTTGCCAAACATCGTCATAATTAACTTGTACTTGATTGACAAGATGAACTGAACATGAACCTCTATGCTTCATGAAAACCTACAATTAGCGCACAAATGAAAGATAGACACAAAAGGAATAGCATTAATAAATGAATTGCCAAAGAAACTCCAAATTCAAATATGATTTTTTTATAAATAAAAAAGTATATACGTAAAAGGCACCGAAGAGATGCCACCCACGTACAAAAACTATCTACAAGATAGTAACTCAATGAAGTCTAAGATATCTTCATCATTTACAAAAAAAATCCCCATAAACCAAAACCCAAAAGTAGTAACCCTCATCTTTGATGGTGGCCAAGTGAATTTCCTTGCCATCAAAAACTCTCCTATTCCATTCACGCCAAATGACCCAAAAAACGGAAAGTGGAATCAAGCAATAAGCCTTCTTCTTTTGCTTTGATTCTCTCACTCTGTACCAAGCCCACACCTCATGTTGGGTCGAGCCCGCAGTCGCCCATTGGATTCCAACCATACAAACAGCCCTATACCATAGATGCCTAGTGAAGGAGCATCTCATAAGAAGATAGTAGATAGATTCGGCTTCCCTTTTACAAAGGTAACATCTATTGACCAACACTTTCCTTTTTTTTTTTTTTTTTTCTGAAGAGTCAATCGTTAGGATGCCACCCCGACTAACTTCCGAAGCAAAAAAAGAAACCTTTGAAATAGAAGTTTTTCCAAGTCACTTTCCAAGGAAGGTTACCTTACCCTCCGTGCTCCTAATCAAAAAATGGGTCTCGTAGAAAACTTAACCTCAAATTTTCCACCCGAATTCAACCTCCATTTACCCTTATCTTCATCAAGCAAATTCACTTTCGCCTTATAGATGTTTTCAAGAAAGCTATTCACAATCGTCAATTCTCAATTTTGAGGATTCCAACTCAAAGCAAGGTCCCACACAATCTCCTCATTATGGGAACTCACATAAGAGCTAATCAAAGCCTCCTTATCTCGAGCAAGGGCAAACATCTCCGCAAATTGATCTTTCAACGGAATATCATCGTGCCAAACATCATGCCAAAACCAAGTGTCATTCCTATTGCCACACTCAAAAAAGATATAAGGATGAAAGTCACTCCAACCCTTTCTAATCCACCTCCACACCCCAAAATCGTAAGTGTCGCGCCTCTCCCTAGAAATCCAACCATTATGCTCTACCCCAAACTTGACCACAATAACCTTATGCCATAGATGATCATTTTTCACCATGAATCTCCAAAGCCACTTTCCTCGAAGAGTTTTGTTGAAAAGAACCAAGGACTTTAGACCAAGATCCCCTTCGATCAATGGGTTGATTAATAACACCCCACCTCACCAAGTGCCATTTGTGGTCTTCCCCCTTGTTACTCCAAAGAAATCTCCTTTGGATCCATTCCAACCTCTTAAGGAATAGGAAAGAGGGACATAAAGTAGATGGGAAGGCTTGGTGCACTTGATGAGAGTTAAACTGCCTCCCTTAGAGAGGTAATGGCTTTTCCAACCGGCAAGCCTCTTCAATCTTTCAACAATAGGAGTTCACACACTCTTGTCTTCGAATTTAGTTTCCAATAGAAGTCTCAAATAAGTAAGAGGGATGGTTTGAATTCACAACCCAACATATCTACGAACAACTCCACGTTAATCCCTCTCCAATAGGAATCAAAACACTTTAAGGTTCACTTTCAACCCGAACACCGCCTCAAAGTAAAGCAATAAGCACCGACGATAAAGAAAATCCTCCACTTCTGTACCAAAAAAAAGGATGGTATGATCAACATGGGACACATTTAACTCCTCACTCTCACAAACTACAAACCCATTTAAGAAACCCCGGTACACCGCTCTAAGCATCAACTTACTAAGTGCTTCCATAACCAAGGTGAAAAGAAAAGGGGACAACGGATCACCTTGCCGAAGACCGACGCTTTAAAGATCTTATATTTCATTATAAATTCATTTATTAATTATTAGGCCTTAAGAATGTTTCGTATCGTTACCCAAAAATTGTATTATTAAATTTGAAAGAAAAGCTCATATCCCGACAAGGTTACGCATCATATTGGTCAGGTATGAGGGGGCTACTAAGAGACATCACGACAAAGAGGCTACAAGTTTAAGACTTCACACAGGCCTTAATAGCACTTGAGAAGCATCTAGTCAGCATGAGAGTAAGCCTTCCAATTAGTTAACCATAGATATATGCAAACATAACGATATAAAAGATAATCAGAAGCCCATGAAGATCCATCTCCTTGACAAATATGGAGACGAGTTGCAGTGCTTCAAACCCTATAGAGACCATATTGGTAGTCGCTGTCTTTTCTTCCTCTCCTAGTACTAAGGTGATGTTTGGGGTAGATTTAAGCAAGCTCAAGCTTTAATCTGACCCCAAACATCACCTAAGGCCTTTGTGTGGAGGCCTTCTTGCTCCAGCTCTTTAAATTTAAGAAAAACATTGTCTTAGTAGTCTCTGTAAGCGGAGTAATCTATCTTTCCTCTTCTTCAATTTGGTCGTTATGCTTCACCTTTGTTGGTACTTGGCAATGGAAAGGGGGCCAAAACAAGAAAGCTTGATGACTCACAAACTAATAAGGAAACAAAGATCTTATAACTAGATTGGAGATATCCTAGACATACAGCAAGCTTTCCCTTCATTTATTTGTGCCCTTTCATTGAATCCTTTTAAGAGACACAATGATCCACCAAGGGGTGTGTCTAACAACTTAATATGATAATTCATAGTATGTAAATGCATTCTATTTTCTGCATCATCCCGATTTATGATAATACCAAAGTGAAACAAGGGATCTAAAAGAAGAGTAGAGGCTAGACAATGTTAATAACAAGTAAACCCTAATTGCCAAAAAAATATTTCTGTTTTCCATTATCCCAATTGAAAAGATTAGAAATCAACAAAAGAAAAGGTAAGTGGAGTTAAATCACTTCTCATTACTAATTCTCTTTGATTGTTTCTGCATTGAAAATAGCATTCTATATCAACAATCGTTTACTCCTTTACTTATAAAAAAAAACAGTAGTTTACTCCATAATAGGGTGTTGCAATGGCTCTATTTGCAATATTCCTATTTATCATTTAGGAGATTTATGATTCTTCCATTTTACTGGATGGAACTATATGTCCTAATTTTCGATGCCTTTGACGAAAATTCATTTGCTTCAAGTTTCAGCTGGTCATCTAAGATCTACGGCAACAGAACTCTTTTTTTTTGGGTGAACCCGCAACCCCAACTCTGCACCTTTACTGATTGCACTAAAGCACAAGGGCTAAATTAATAGTGCTTTCTTTATATACTTTACCAAGAAGATTAACTTGAAAAAACATCAAAGGTATGGAAGCAAACTAAACTTGAGGGCTTACCTAAAGTCCTTTCTTTATCGTCCTTTGCCGGTAGGATCAAAGTTTTTCCAGCAAAAAGCTGGGCAGAAGAAAGTAGTGGAGAAACTGGAATGATATACTAAAAGCATAAAGGAGCTATTTGGACTTGTGAGATCATTACAAGTTAACTGGGTTCTGCTAATGGACTTTTACTTAGCAGTCTAGAGTGTTAAGTCTGACAGAAAAGCCATCCAAGGACAGCAAGCCATGCCTCTCAGACAAGCTGAGGGACAAGTGACCCTTGAGCTGTCAAACAGATGCCTCAAAGAGCCTCCTTTGAAGACCAAATTGCCGACGGAAATACCAGTTCATATGAAATTATCGAGGCGCTCCTTATTCTTTTTCCTTTCTTGGAGAAATGAGCCCTTCTTATCAGCACAAGCATGAGTTGAAGATTCAGGGCGCGAGCCTACTTGCTCAAGGTGCCCTAAGGTCCACGATCTCAAAGACGTGTGATACATTGGACTGACAACTTAGACACCTAGAAAATGTGCAACCGAGGGTACCATACTGCATCTTAAGCTTAGTTTCACTTGCGTAAATCAATTAAGGGGCCATCTGGAACAATCACCATCAGCATTCTAGAAAATTTTACTTTTTAGTTCATACGATAACCACTCAAACTTGTTTTAGAATAGTTTTTTCTGTGTACTAACCTCTCTCTCAATTAATCCAGAAATTGATGTTCCAAACCACATGAATTCTGTATGCTATCATCACTAATTTGAAATTGTTTCTTTTAAATCATGAGTTCAAATTCTTTTTGAAATTAAAAACCACAAATTATATAACCAGTAGCTGCACCACGCTTGGTCTAAGCACAAATCTAGCCAAGTTAACAGCATTAGAACCACACAAATAAATCATCTAAAACAAGTGCAAGCACACACAATTCTGAAATTAAACAGACCCAGCAACAAAATTATTATCCAATTTGACTACCGAAGCTATAAAATTTAAAAGAGTAACGCACCATAGGTTTGTCGTAGAAGGGAAAACCGTTCATTTGCCTTATAGAATTGGTAGCGGAGGAGACGTCCTCGAAAACAACCCAAGCTTTCCCTTTGTGCTTCAGTGTCTTGAACGCTAGCACCTCCAATATCTTCCCAAACTGCGGGAACACATCCTGCAGCGATTTCTTCAACCTGCAATTGCTTTAATCCAGCTTTATGCGAGAATAATTGCACATAAACCCCATATACATATATGCGTTGAGATGAGAAAGATTTGAAAAACAAGTGAAGGAAAGTACCATCGATTTTAATTTACTCGTTGAAATTGTTTATGTATATGGTCATTTTTGGGGATTTTTCCGCGCCTGCATAGCCTCCGCCATCTCCATTAATCCGATGACGCGAAAGTACCGCAACATATATTTGGTAAAGGGCCTAATTATGGGTAGCTCGTGGATATGGCCAACTTGAACATTGGCCTTACAAATTGGGCTGGACTGGCTGGATTTTATAATTTTTAGATACAGATTGGACATCGATTTGAGTCTTCTCCTGATCCGTTCGAATCTAACAATTTTTTACAACTGGTTTTCTTTTTAGGGTGTAAGGTACGTACTACGTAGCATGCGTTAATGATTAAGAATATTTTGAAATAAATTAATTTTATTAATTTTACAAAATGAAAAACAAACATTTTACTCTCCCTCCTTCTTTCTCTCAAATAAAAAAATAAAGAAGTATGTTATTTTCAATTTTAATGATAAAACTATTTATTTGATGAAAAAAAATATAAACTTTTAAAAATATGTGAGGAGAAAGAAATTGAAGGTTACAATTACAATTAGTTTGTTCTTTAATTTTTATATGAAAATGAGAAGATATCCCTTTAAATCTCTTTAACTCTAAATTTTTATTGAGTGGTGATATTGATATTTTAAAAATGGTTATTGATGCAACTATTATTTTGTTTTGATATTTAAATTTACAATAATGTCCTCAATCGAATTGTATTCTTAAAAATATATAATTTCAATTAAAGACATTTTGTAAGTTAAACATATAAAAAATGTCAATAATAATTTTTAAATCTAGCACGAATAACACCACGTTTTTTTTATTTTATCCTTGTTTGAAAGTTTTTTTCTTTTTCTCTTTTACGGTTTGTTTAAAAGTTTGAAGGTAAAAAAAACTTTTTATTCATGTTAAGATTTTACTTCTAAATCAACTTACTCAAATTTTAGACAAAAAACATAACCACAACAATTAAATAGGCAAAACAAACAAAGAATAAGAACAATAATAATTAATATGGTTCGGTAACCTCTTTGCCAACATCCATCAACAAATCTACAACTTTATTAATTTTGAATTATAACTTTAGGAATAGTAAAGTTGTTAAACTCTCATTACCTTACGACCTAAAAACCCCAATACAACCAAAACTCTCAACTTAGCTCTAGTTGTAAGTGCTCTCTCTATTTGACAACCAAAAATTTAATACAGTTAAAACTCTCATCATAACTCGGAATTATGAGTGTGCCTCAAAAGCTCAAACATTCTCTAGTACCCCTTCATATAGAGGATAATATTAGGAAAATAACGATATATGAGACTATTACTAATCATATTAGAATAAGCAAACATTCAATATGAAGCTATTATTATACTCATACAAGAAAACACGACTACAAAATATGAAATAACTTTTTCCAAACCAATTAGAAATCGTTGTCGGGATTTGAACCAAAATTCCAACAATTCAGTATCAAACACCCAAACCTCCCCATCTCGATAAGTTGTTATGGCTATAACTTTCTTCAATTTCTTCAAGTAGCACTGGCTGATGCTCATCCCTATGCATTAAGCCTCCAATGGGACCAAGTCAATTAATTTCTTCCTCTTTCTTGGTCTCTCGCCATCTCTATAAGTTCCCTTTTCCACAGTAGCTTCATTTTCTATTTCTTAATTTAGTTATTGTCAATTTCGACTATTTATTTTCATCTCATTTTCTTCTTAAGTTTGTTAGCTTCTCATAATTGAATTGAAATTGTATATGCATTATGCTTGCCCTTATTTCCCCTGCATTTGTGGTTTTGACTTATCAGATTGCATAATGGATCAAGAGATGGGAGGGAGGCATTTACCATTTAGTATTCTATGTTTAGATTATGCATACACTTAGATCAATACCATTGTTGTATCTTCCAATCCAAACTATAAATGTATATACTCCTAATGTAAATAATATTAGGAATATATAGTCTATTGTAAATAGGAAACCTTAGTCCTATTAGAACACTCTGATATACCCTAGTCTTATATGCACTGTTTTATCCTTGGCAATTTCTTATTCGTGGGTGATTCGACAACTTGATGTTAAGAATGCATTTCTTCATGGTTATCTTAATGAAGTGGTGTACATGAAACAACCTCCTGGTTTTGTTGATACCATTCATCCCACTCATGTTTGTAAATTACGCAAAGCCATTTATGGTATGAAACAGGCTCCTCGGGCTTAGTTTCACCACTTCAGTTCTTTCCTTCTTACTCTTGGTTTTTTTTTGTAGTCAGGCAGACATTTCATTATTTGTTCTTGCGTCATCCCATGGTCTCCTTATCTTATTACTGTATGTTGATGACACTATTCTCACCGGTAATAATTCTAGCATTCTTTTTCATTTTATTCATACTTTATCTAATCAATTTGCTATGAAGGATCTTGGTGATTTTCATTATTTCCTAAGCGCTGAAGCTGTTCATCATCCCATTGGTTTGTTTATCTCTCAAACTAAATACACCAACGACCTTCTACTTAAATTTTCTATGTCTTCAGGCAAACCATTTAAAACTCCTCTACCTTCCCAGACCGCATCTTCACTACACGAGAGTGACCTACTGGCAGATCCTTCAGAATTTAAGAGTATGGTTGGAGGTTTTCAGTACTTAACCATGACCCAACTTGATATTGCATATATTGTTAATCTAGCTAGTCAGTTTTTGCATGCTCCTCGCATAGCTCATTTTCAGCTTGTTAAACACATTTTCCACTATTTCTGTGGTACTACTAATCATGGGTTACTTCTTGCTTCTGCAAATGATTTTTCTCTTTCATGTTATCCAGATGCTGACTAGGCTGGCTGCCCTGACAGTCATCGGTCCACCACAGGTTATGCTGTCTTCCTTGGACCAAATATTATTTCTTGGAGAGCAAAGAAACAATCCACTGTGTCTTGTTCTAGCACTAAATCTGGATACCGATCCCTTGTCTATGTTGTAGTTGAGACTTATTTGATTCACCAGCTTCTATATGACTTACATGTGTTCTTAACTCATCTAGTTCGAATGTATTGTGATAACATTGGTGCCACTTATCTTGCTGCTAATCCAGTGTTCCATGCTCGTACCAAGCATATTGAGATAGATTTTCACTTTGTTCGTGAAAAAGTAGCCTAAGGAGATGTCTAGATCCGATATATTTCTACTGATGCCTAACTTGCAGATATCTTCACAAAAGGATTGTCATCAACTCGGTTTCTTCAACATAAAAGAAATCTCTATGTGGTTTCACCTCATTCGGATTGAGGGGGCGTGTAAATGTATATACTCATAATGTAAATAATATTAGGAATTTCTAGTCTATTGTAAATAGGAAACCTTAGTCCTATTAGAACACTCTGATATACCCTAGTCCTATTATGACACTCTTCTGTAAACACTTTATAAATATGAGTTTCTAATACTGTAATATTAAGCTGTCAGAATATACAAACCCTAAATTTCTATTTCAGTCTCTTCACAAACATATCTGTTTTGTTATTTTTATAATGGTCTGTGATGGTGGAACTTATAGGCCTTTACAATATTTTTGAAAAAGCTAGATTTGGGCTCATTGTATGTATAAGGATTAAGTGAATTAATTTCTATTGAAGAAAAAGAGAAAAAGACCAGAAGATATGTGCAGGTGCTTGTTTTATTTAATTTTAAGATGATTTAGAATTTAGTTGATATTTCATACAATTAATGTAATGTGTTAAGAACTTTGGATTATGATGAGAACTTGATGATGAATTTGCTATTTTTACTTCGATTTTTTTTAATGTTTGTTTGTCATTTGAGATTTTTAATTTTTTGTTATAATATACCGTCAAATCTGAAATGATATTATAACCTTGGTTTATTTAACGGTTACAACTCATTGAGAACTCTCATTCCAAAAGGTCAAAAATCAAAGTAATTGGAGTGTTTTTTCCTCATTGTATAGGTTAGAGACTAGGGATGTCAAAAACCAACCAGACATTCGAAAATCCACTCCAACCGTTTCGGTTGGAGTGGTTTTTTTATTTGAAGGTATGAGATCGGACGGTTCTGGAAGTAAAATTCTACTTCAAGATCGGATTTTGGGTGATAGCGGAAACAGTCTCTCATCCGATCTAGACTTCCATCGGCCCCACCCGTTTCTATAAAATATTTATTTTACTTTTGGTATGTATCATATTTACAAATACAGATGTCCATGCATAAGCATTTTCCTACATTTTTAGGTCAGAAATACAAAAACAAAGAGTTTTTCCTATGTTTTAAACTGTTATTGGTTTTATTGAAAATGGTTCGCGGATTGAAATAACAAATTTTATTTAAAATATTAGATAAAATAACATTTAATTTAAAAAAAAAATTAGATGGTAGTTGGTGGAAGGTAGATTACCCTCTCACCCGTATTGGCTAGTTAAGTTGGACAAAAAAATTTCATCCAATGATAATGAAAATAATTAGTAAATTTTATCGTTGTAAGTGAAAACAAATGAAAATATGTATTTTCACATTCGATCTGACCCATTGGCATCCTATTAAAGACAATAGACAACCATGACAGATCAACAGGTTGGAGAAGATCCTTCATAGCTGCGTTCCCCACTACAACAACATTAAAAGGAAGACATGATTGCGTGCGTGATGGCCTTAGAGGACGTTATGCTTCCTGGCTTGTCTGGCAGAGAGCTCCAAGCGATAGACCGCTCTTCCCCATCCTTCTCATCAAAGTTAGTAGTCAATCTCCGCTTTATTCCTCTATTATTGAGTCATCATATATTGCTTTCTATTCGTTTTTAACAATTCATATGCTTTTCATTGTAAACTTCTAAGCGGCTTAAATTGATACTCTATATGCAGCCCCCCAATTTTCTCACCCCGCCCGCCAAGTCAATACTATAAAATTTTTTTTCTTTCCCTATCTTAGACACTTAGTCTTAGATTCCTACACTATCACTTTTTTATTACATTTATTAATTAATTAGAATTATTTTGATTTAAAATAATATTATATTAAGGTTATTTTGTAGTCTTTGATATAATTATAACATATTTAGAAATAATTTACTTTTTTATAGAAAAAATTGAAACCATACTAAGCATTAAATGAACAATATAAAAAATTAAACTATTTGAGTTTTATTTACTTACCATTACCTTATATTTTGATATATTAAAAGAAATTTGATAATAAATATTTAAATAGGTGAGCCAACTATCATTGACTCTTTTTTAAAAGTAAAGTTAGGCAAAATCCTGAAGCTAGTGATCATTTCCTACTCCAACTTTTACTATTTAATCTTCACATTCCTAGCAATATCCTTCCAAATATTTAAGCGTAGAAGGCATGATTTAGGATAACGTCATCAAACTTCAAAATCAAATTGATAATAATATTTTTGAACTTTTTATATATATATGAATTCAGTTATAATATGATAAGAGGAATGACAGTAATCCGATATATTAACTTAACGACCTAAACATCACCAATGTAATGATAGATGAAACTCAGCTAAGTTCACGGTCAAGTCCATTTAGTTAAACAATTAGATTTTTCAAACATTTTTTGTGTGCTCAAATAAAAAAAAAAAAAGAAGAAGGAAGAATAGATAAGAAAGATAAACCAAAAAGATATATAGAATTATGATATATATTTTTTTTAATTGCAAAATTTTCTTCAAGTTTAGAGTTAAAAGTAGTAATTTACCTTTAACTTTTCCAAAAATATAATTTAAATTTTGATTTTATCAATTAAGAGTAATTCAACTCATTGATTTAATTCTGATAAAAAGATTATCGAAAAATTTAATATATTTATTAATTTAATATGTCATATGATTAAGATTACTGAAAAACTTAATATATTTGTCATCTAAAGTGATAAGTTAGTAAATATATTAAGTTTTTTTATAATATTTTGATGAAAATTTGATCAAGATTTGATCGAAATCAAACCAATAAATTGAATTATTTTAAATTAATAAAATAAAGTTAAATTATTCTTTTAAAATTTTAAAAGACAAACTACTGCGTAAGCTTAAATTTAAAGAAAAATTTAAAATTAAGCATTTTTCTTTTTCTGAGTCGCGACTTGTGAGACCTATCTGAAGTAGTGAAAAGCTGAGTCAGGCGTATCCTGTCACCCACCTAAAGGGCAGAGAACGCGTGATGTCTTGTTTACAGCTTGGAATCTTCTTACTCGGTCACCTTGGCTCCACTTTCAATTCCATACCCACTTGCTACCCAAGCGGTAGTACATACATCCTCGCTTGCTCAAATTGCCATCCACTTTGGTAATTATCTTCTCAAAACGTTGCTTACAAATTTACTTTTCTTTCTTCCGGAGAAAAAGCCATGATAAGATAGGCATTGATTGGTTTCATTTTAGTAAGTTTATATCAATTTAATTTTAATTAGTTATTTTATTTTATTTTTAATATCATACGAAGAATTATCTATTTTTTTTTTAATTTTTTAGATAATGACAAACTTTTTTATTATCTTATATAAATAAACTATGGATCACAATTTTTTCCATTTAAAAATTGAAATGGAGTCAAATTTATGATGAGATTGAATACCATATCATAAAATAAAAAATATTTAAATTCAAATCCAAATCGGTTAATGTAACATTTAATTTCTCTGTAAACTTGTCATCCATTTCAATTCTTAAATGAAAAGGATCGTGGTTCGTAAACTCTCTCTCTCTTTATATTTATATATATATATATATATATATATATATTATATTATATTTTTTGTCATTTGATAATCAAAAACTTTATTTAAGCACATTGTCCAAACAATTAAATCTCCAATCCACTTTAAGTAATCCTCGTTTAATCTCAATCCAAATCTTGTCATAATATCACCAACAATATAAAATTTACAGGTCAATTTATTAAATACAATCTCATTTGTAACACATGAACGGTTTTAAAAATTAAAAATATTCTTTAATGTTTATCTATTATAACTTTATAACTATGACAGTTTAGTTATTTTTATGATTACATTGGAATCATGTAACGATGTTAAAACGATTTTCATAAAGTGTTTTAATGGTACCTCACATTTTAAACTTAAGAAAGAAATGTGATTTTTATACTAATAAATCTAATTATAATTAGATGTAAAATTTAAAAAAAAATGCAATTTATCTTCAATTTAAAAAAAATATGTCAGTTTAATTTTGTTGAATCAACGAGTTGATAAATGAATATTAAAGTTATAATTTGATTTGGATTTCCAAACTGATATAGTGCTCGAATAAGGTGTATTGCCTGTTTAAAGGATTGAATTGGGGTTCCTAATTATTTAAATAAAAAAATAATTTAGAGAACTTATAATAAGCAAAATAGCCATTTTCTCTCTTTCCATGTGTTTATTAAATAATTCTTTAAAAAAAATAAGCAAAATAACCCTAAACTTATATAAATAAAATCTAGAGAAGAGAGTGAAAGAAACGCTCAATAGCGCTCGTGTAAGCTAAGAGCTTAGACTCACTAACACAAGTGAAGGGCAGCCGGCAACCTGTTGAGCCAGTTAGATACTGCTGACAAAAGTGGGGTTTCTCAAGTTAAATTTGATCTTCATTTGAATTTCATTTGCGTTCCATTTGAGTTCAGTAGACCAACAACGACCCTTGTTAAAGAAAATTGCGCCTATCCCTTTGAAATTTTGACTTTTGACCAAAAGAGAAACCGGAAAGAGAGAAGAAGAAAAGTCACTCCTTCCTCCCTCCTTCTCAAGGATACAATATAAAAAGGCTCGTTCATGGTCTTCTTTTTGTAAACCCACTTCTCTTCAATCGAGTTCTTCTCGATTCAGCTCTCTCCATTAACGACAACAACTTACAGCTTTGTCTCTCTGCTATTTTCTTTCGCGCAAATACTCATAGGTATGTCTTCTGAGTGGAAAGGAAGGAACTATTATCTTCTTTGATGGGTTTAATTTGTTTAAAATGATAGCTGTGGTTATTGGCATTCATTTTGATGAATTATTGGGTTTTTGCTGGTGGGTTTGTGGTTATTGGAGTTTGGAAGTTCTGAATTTTCTTTGTGGAGTTCCTTGTTTAGACAGGTTGTTTTGTGCCTTTAGCTAATTGTTTTAATTTTATTTTTTCCTTAGAAATATTGAGAAGAATTAGTCTTAGAAGAAACATGGTCTTTGGCTTGGAGTATGTGTAACACTAATTCGAATTTTATTGCTCTTCTTTGTTATTATGTAACTATAATTGATGGGGAAAAAAGTGTCTCGAAGAAAATTTGGAGTTCTAGTACTACGTTGGTTTGGTTTCTAAATATAGAAAGGTTCATCTCTACTCAAGTACTTATAATTTATGAGCGCTTTCTGGTGGGGTTCTGGGTCCTATATTTATCTTTTTCATTTTTTTCAACAATCAAACACTCAAATAGAATCGTTTGTATCCGAGTTCAACCTTCAGTCTTCCTTTGTCTGAATTGAGTAGCATATTGAGTTTCTCTGTTGTTTGCAAATATGCAGGACTTGTGGTATGTGCAGTGGTTCAAAGAGTGAACTTTGCCCATCAAATACCCTCATGGAAGGTGAATTGAAGAAGCAGAAAGGTGGCGCCTTGCCTAGATGCTCAGTTTTGCTTGAATTTGCAGCCTCCAATAATCTCTCGGCCATCAAAGCTGAAGTCGAAGAGAAGGGTTTTGATGTTGATGAGACAAGCTTTTGGTATGGTAGAAGAATCGGGTCGAAAAAGATGGGTTTTGAAAGGAGGACACCTCTTATGATTGCTGCCATGTTTGGTAGTGTTGAGGTTTTGAAGTATATAATTGCAACTAGCAAAGTTGACGTGAACAGAGTTTGTGGCGCAGATAGGGTCACTGCCCTTCATTGTGCTGCTGCTGGTGGTGCCAATTCCTTGGTCGAGATTATCAAGCTCTTACTTGATGAATCTGCTGATGCTAATTGTGTTGATGCTAATGGGAATAAACCCATTGATCTTATTGCCCCCTTTTCGAGATCGTCATGCAATTTGAGAAGGAAGGTTGTTGAGCTGTTGCTGAAAGGTGATAATTCAGCCAATGTAGTTGATCAGATTCTTAACAACGAAGAAGAACAGAAGATCACAATGCCTCAGTTATTGAAGGAAGGAACTGAGAAGAAAGAATACCCTATTGATGTATCTTTACCAGATATAAACAATGGGGTATATGGAACTGATGAGTTTAGGATGTATTCTTTTAAGGTGAAGCCTTGCTCTAGGGCATACTCACATGATTGGACAGAGTGCCCTTTTGTTCATCCAGGGGAGAATGCGAGAAGGAGAGACCCAATGAAGTACCCTTACAGCTGTGTCCCTTGCCCCGAGTTTCGCAAGGGATCATGCCCAAAAGTGGATGCCTGTGAGTATGCACATGGTGTTTTTGAGTCCTGGCTGCATCCTTCTCAGTACAGGACCCGGCTTTGCAAGGATGAGACTGGGTGCACACGCAAAGTATGCTTCTTTGCTCACAAGCCTGAAGAATTGCGACCCGTGTATGCATCCACAGGTTCAGCTATGCCTTCACCTAGGTCTATTTCTGTCAATGCAATGGACATGGCACCATTGAGCCCATTGGTGCTAGGATCATCGTCTTTACCATTGCCTACTACTTCAACGCCGCCAATGTCTCCCATGGCTGCGTCATCATCTCCCAAGAGTGGAGGCTTGTGGCAGAACAAGGGTAACCTTAACCAACTTACTTTGCAGCTCGCAGGTAGCCGATTGAAGACTGCTTTTAATGCTAGAGATTTCGAGATGGAGATGGAATTGTTTGGGCTAGATAATCAAACTAGCCAATTGCGGCAGCAGCAATTATACGATGAAATGTCAAGTCTCTCATCCCCGTCCTGCTGGAATAAGGAGTACAGTAGGGTTGGAGATTTGAAACCAAATAACCTTGATGATGCGTTTGGGTCTCTCGATTCTTCAATGTTGTGCCCTTTGCAGGGATCGTCAATGAAATCTGCAACACCAACCCAGATGCAGTCTCCAACAGGGCTTCAAATTCGACAAAACATGAACCAGCTTCGAGCAAGCTATCCTCCAAATCTCTCATCCTCTTCAGCAAGGAAGCCTTCTTCGTTTGGGTTTGACACATCTGCTGCCGTGGCAGCAGCAGTGATGAATTCCAGGTCCTCAGCATTTGCAAAACGGAGCCAGAGTTTCATTGATCGTGGAGCAGTGACTACTCGCCCTGGGCTCACTGCAGCTGCCAATTCAATGTCTATGATGTCGTCAAATCTTTCAGATTGGAGCTCACCAAATGGGAAACTAGATTGGGGCATTCAAGGAGATGAGTTGAGCAAGCTTAGGAAGTCTGCTTCATTTGGGTTTCGAGGTAACAATCCTGCAGCAACAGCGACAGCAACAGACTTGATGTCATCGAATGTTGATGAACCAGATGTGTCTTGGGTTCATTCCCTGGTGAAAGATGCAACTCCTGTGGGAGCTGGGCGATTTGGTACAGAGAAGCAGCAGTACAATTACGGCAAACGGCTTCATGAGAGGCTTCCACCATGGGTGGAGCAAATGTACATAGAACAGGAGCAGATGGTGGCATAAGCAACATCACTTTGGTCCTGCCTTATTCTGACTAATTTGATATTCTTGAAATTCTTATCTAGATCCAGATTCAATAATTGTAGTTAGTGATAGGAGGATAAAGGTGATAGGCAACAAAATATGCAGATCCATCAAGAATATGTAGAAGAAAGATTAGATGGAACAAGGAAGTAGAATTCCATTAATTATTGTATATTTTTTATTTTTTCCCATTCAATCACCTCATTCGGGGGATTTATCTCTTATGTTTTTTAAGTAAAGTAAAACCACAGGAACGAGTAACAAGTGGAGTTTTATTTTTTATTTGATCAAAGTACAAAATGGCTATGTAAGAGACTTTCCTTCATGTTGTATTGATTCTATCAATGACTCATTGTAATCATCATAATGTCATTTGTTTTAATGATTTGTTATTGTCCTTTGATGCCTCTTTTTTTATTTTTTATTTTAAATTTTGAATTTCTAAAGTGGATTTACAGACTATTTAGAGTAGCTGGAATCCCTTGTTCAATTGGCATTTGTGGGCTGCAAGTTTACTTGATTCAATTTACCCTAGCAAGACAATCAATTGACATATATTTGTTAAAATTTGGGTGCTTATGGTCTGTTTTGTTCTTTCTAGGAAATCTGACAAGTAGAAAAATAATAGATAATTTGATTCCGGAAGAATTACCATGCTAGAGATATTTACTGGTGTTTTCACTTTATTCGAATAAAAAATAGATATTATTTGAACTCGATTCAAGCGATGAAAAAGAAATGATTCTTCCTCTGAAGCATTAAAGATTAGAAACAAAAGTCACATTTACATGGCTTTTGCCCAAAAAGGATGTTTTTCTTATTTTCTGGTATTTTTGGGGGGTTAAAAAAGAAGAAAATAGCTCCCACATAGTAAAAGTGTAAGACCAATCGTTTTGTGTACCCATATTTGGTGGGCATCAACCAGGTCTGCTATAAGGCCCATCCAAACAAAAGCTTTTGATTTGCATAGATTCCCCGCCGATCCTGAATTCTTATCCTCAGTACGTTTCTACAAGTACTTTCTCTGTAATCAAGAAATCAAGAGATTCAAAACTTCGGTGGAAAAGAAAAAAATCTCAAATTTTCTATAAAAAGAAGAAGAAGAAGAAGAAATGCTCGCAGGTCTGTCTCTGTGTCTATCTGTATCTGTGTGCTAAGTTTTGCAGTAAAGCTAAACTGTTCGTTGAATTTCCCCAAAGAGTTATATGCCTCTGTAATCTATTTATATCTAACTCGCTCCGTTAAAAGTGTTTTTCAACAATCTAATTACCCACCTGGCTTACTTCATTCAACTTGGTGATTCGATCACAAGGAACGTTTATAGACTCGTACTCTTTTGTTTATGAAACCTTGTACCTAACATATTGTGGTTTTACAATTTACATTTTCTTTTATTCGTTTACATTTGCTAATATCGCTCTCGATTATCACTCACTTGGTAATGGAAATTTTGTGACCCTTGAATTTCACGTCTTCTTTGTTCTCAGGGGTTGCAACAGAAAGTCACTATAAGCCAAGAATTCTAAACTTGCCTAGAATGCGGATCCCTGGTAAGTTTTCTACTTGGTTTTTTTTACAGCCCTTTTATAGGAGAACCTGAGTAGGATGTATAATTTCACAAGGTAGGCATTTAATCTCATTTATGTGTGATTCTATATCTGCTTGCATTGCCAATACAAGATGAATACTTGAGTTATTCGTTGAAGTTTTAAATGTATTATTTATATCCAGAGAATAAGATTACTTGCAGTTTTTCCCTGTCAGAGAAAGTCTTTTCTGTTCATGAGGAACGTGACAAAGAAGCTGGTGCTGATTTTATCGGGATGATTCTTTGTCCGAATTCAAAGGGCTCAATTTCACTTTCTGTTGCAAAGGAGATTTCAAAAGTTGCAAGGGAATATGGGGCACTGTTGGGGTATTTGTGGATGATGATGCAGCCACGATATTGAGAGCTTCTGACACTTCAGACCTTGAACTCGTGCAGGTATATGTTCTTTTTTTTCTTGAGTTCCTTAAATGTGATCTGATGAGTTGTATCGTCTTGTAATTATTTGGGTTATGCAGCTTCATGGTGATGGTTCTCGTGCAGCTTTTCAGGATTTATTGCCAGAAAATCGAATTATATATGTTCTTCATGCAAATGAGGATGGAAACCTTCCGAACCAAATTTCTGATGAGGAACGTTCTCTAGTTGATTAGATTCTCACGGATAGTGCAAAGGGTGGCAGGTAAGAATCTTTCTTGTGTTCATCCAGTTCAACTCTTGAGCTTCATTTTGTTTGTCTGTTCATTGTATTTTCTATACCATATCGAGGTTTAAAGATATACAAGTTTCCAAACTGAATCAAGTTATCTGATTATTCTAGCACCTAGGCCATGGCTGCCCATTACCAATATTCAGTAGCACTCCAACAATCTTGATACTCAAAAGTTGGATGGGTTGATGCTGGACCAGCCCATGGGGACTAGAGTAGCTATTAAGTTCTTGTGCCATGCTACTTAATTGTTATAGGCTAAGGCCAAACCTAGGGCAGAGTTACTTATGTATATTATATAAGCCTGTGGTTTACTTGGACTCGAGCAACATCGATGTCCAGTTTATTTTTCATTTGTTACATTGAATTAGAATGTAGGATGACCTCAACCCCTACCCCTTCATTCCACTGGGCCACTTTCCAAGTGGTATAATGTCAAATCTGTTAAACTAGGAATTCATTGTGTTTTGGAATTGAATGTCAAGGGTTGAACTGCCCTTCTACTCAAAAAGTCTACGTCTTGCATATGTTCTTTGAAAGTGGATAACCTATATACTACCCCCTTTCTTCCTGCATATCATTTAAAATCGTCTTAATTTGCTATTATAACATATGCCTGCAGCGGCAAAGGATTTAATTGGGCCCGCCCAGTTCAAGTTACCACCAATTAGAAGCAAACATGGGTGGCTCTTGGCAGGAGGGATCAATCCCGAGAATGTTTCTAAAGCTCTTTCTATCCTCAAACCCCATGGAGTTGATGTTAGTAATGGCATTTGTGCTGCAGATGGTATTCAAAAGGATCAATCACAGATAATATCATTCATGAGTGCAGTAAGTTCTGTGCACTACTGATTGATCGTGAGGAAGGTAGATGATGGCCCACATGTTCATGACCGTAGAAACTAGATCAAATTGCCTGGCATGAATTTGTTATTGTTTATGCATTCATATGTTGAAATTTCAGGTGTTTGAATGACATCCACTAGTGTACTTTCGGTAGTTTTTCCCCTCTTTGAGTTTGTAGCGTTTTAAGACATGTTGACAATAGAACAACATGATCAATGTAAAATTACCCAAATAAAGAGGGTACGTTACTGTTGATTATTTTGACAGATGCTAATAAAAATAGTTGTTTTGCTTGTATCTTCAATTTCAGACAGTCCCAAATTGGTGGCACATGCAGTGGACAGATCATTTAATCTTCTTTTTCTACACCATGAGCCCATGAATTTATTTTATTATTTCTTATATGGATATCTATTTGTCACCAAAGCATATAACTGTTCGGCAATTAACAACCTATGAAAACGACATACATTTGTTGCTACAGGGTTGCTAAAATAATGTTTGATAGTCCAGTGTTTTCTGTGATATGAGTAGTTACTTAAAGGGGAATTAATGTGTTTTGATCACATTGTAGGTATTGCCATGCTCTGGACTATAACACAGAATGGTTGCGCACAAAGACTACAGAGAGGGATTCACAGAGAAAATGGTAGATTTTCTTTCAAGATCACAATAGACTAAAACTTATGTGTCAATGTAGTGAATATAGGGGATACAATACAATTGTCTTTGAGAGGCGTCTCTTCTCAGTTACAGGAGGAAGAATAAATATGGGGCTGAATGGCTGCCCCAAACATACAGTAATACAAATTTGGATGATGGTCAAGAGTTAAATATTTGGTTATTAAGAATCAGTGACTTTGGGCTTCTGGTGTGTTTGGTGGACAAAAGAAGTGGAGAATATGATGATTTTTATCCTATGGGTTGATGGACAGAATGAGGATGAAAATGGTATGACCAGAGGATTCTCATTCATTGATGATCTAATAAAGTCATCCGGCCTTGAGGAGCAAAATGAGAAATCTCACACTCCTACTTATATATCAAATCATATCGTTTCTCTCATCATGTCCACCAACTGCACCCTTGTTATCTTTGAAATGTTTCAGGATTTCAGTCTTATATCTTTTGTCCATAGAGTTGGGGCTCTGTTTGATAATATACAACATCTCCAGTGTCAGTCACATAATGATGCTGTTTCAGGCTTCTTATGAGGTTTCCCAATAAGTGAAATGGGATAGGACCTGATTCTTTCGGCTCCCGGTAATATCTCCCACGCACAAACTTAGCTGCCTCTGTCTATGAAGATCAAAGTAAGAAAACCATATCAGAATAGATTTAAAGCCAAATTGCTTGTCAGCCAATGAGTTTTAGGTATAAATTAGTTACTCACTGCTTCTACTAAGTGGTAGTGTGGGATTTGGGGGAAAGCATCATGTATGACATGGGTTCCAATGTCATGGTGAATGTTATTGATCCATCCATAGTCACGGTCAAGCGTTGTTAGCCCTCCTCTCAGATAACTCCATTCCTTTTGAATAGTCATAAAGGCAAAATTTGCTCATTTTCAAGAATTTCACATCTTTTCCCTGTTTCACTGATTAAACGCTAATCATTGCAGGTAATCGTGGAGAGTGCAATCACATACCTTTCCACGGTACCAAAGAAGTTTCTCCTCATGTCCATGGTTGTGCAAGCAAGTCACAAAATCCAACCACATGACAAATATCTGCAATTAAACACAAATTCAAAAGATTGTATTAGGGCAAGAGGAGAATGAAAGCAAAGAGAAGTATCTTCAATACAGCAAAGATAAAGAGACTCCCAAAGTTGCCATTTATTTTTGCCACCAGTCCTTCAACTAATCAAAAACTCCCATCCCACTTGTTAGAGTATCAAACAATATTTTTTTAGGTTAAAATGATAAATTACAAGTCAAGCTCAATTGGTGTTACTAAGTTACTTAATTGACTGGCCAGGTGGTACAAATGAGTGGCAAAATGGGTTTCATTGTCAGGGGAGCCTTTTTTGTCGCCCATACCAACAACCAATCAAAAACTTCTCTCACTCGTTACAGTGTCAATAGGTACGTTTTTATAAAGAAAATGATAATTTATCCGTCTAGCTCTCAATAGGCGTCCTAGTTACTAGTTAACTAACCAGCTAGGTGTTAAAAAGGGTGGCAAGTTTGGAGGCTCTCTCGAGAAACTGTAACATGACCAATAAGGAATTCCAGAGTGTAAGCATTTGGAGAGGACCCATCACAAAGCATAAACACACAAGCACTGCAGCCATTGCAGTCCAACAAGCAGTGGAGGTGGTAACATCTTTTCTCTCATTTGGGACAAACAAATCACTATCTGGGTGGAAATGAGACCCGTTCTCTCCAGGATTGCCGCTCCACTGTAATTGAAACCAACATCACAGACCAAAAACTATCAAGAACGTATAAATTTTAAGTTCGTTAAGAAGCAGAAAGCTTACCAGATAGAAAGGGTAAGCAAACATAGGGAAAAGCACAGTAAACCTTATCGTTTGCATAAGTCTACAATGATTTATTAAGAGTAAAATCGATAAAACATAAAAAATTTACTAGTATAACTTCCTTAAATTACTACTCAAACTTGGATGTTAAAAAAGGGTAGCCGTCTGTATGGTTCGTATAGCAACACTCAATTGTTTACGGGTTACATGTAAATGGGAGAATTGAACGAAATTCCTCTTTTATTAGGTGGCATTTTGCTCTAATAAAAACTTTTTTATAAACAAAAGCGAAAGAGAGAATCAAACGAAATTCCTCTTTTATAATGTGAGCAAGTTTTGATGGTTGTATTTGAATAAATTTAAAACTGATTTTAAATCGATGTTTATTTTTTAAAATTTATAAAAAATAATTAATCAAATTAAATCAAACTTCGTTAAATTTTATTAAATAACAATTAAAATATCAATTAATAGTTGATTTAATTTGATCAATTTTTTATAAATTTTACTTATGTGAGTTTGTTTTCAAACTTAATTGAAATTATCACACTTTTTGTTCGACCATTCAAGCTAATTATTTAATTGAATAAAGAAAAATACCATTCACAAGTTATTCAATTGCTTTCATTACTCATAGCAGACTTAAGAATAATGTCAACACATCGTTTGATAGATAATTATCTCTCTTATAAAGGTTATGTCTTAAAATTTAAATCTTACATTTTCAATCATTGCAGATGATCAAAACAACCTACAAAGAAAAACTATATATTTTCTTGTTAGTTTCGCAATATACACGTTAAGTATGATCTATTTTGACATCAAAAATTTTGTTTAGGAATTACTTACAACTTTAATCATTAAAATTTAAAATTTTTAAAATTTTTAACTTTACAAACTTTAAATTTTGATAATGTAAATTGCATTTAAACAAATAACCGAACAAAATAAGATATTCAAAACCCTTTAGCCTGCCCTGTCGGAGGCAAAATGATAAGGGCAGAAAAAAATTAAAATTTGTAACTAGTTGCCAAGCACATTCGGTATTGCAAATCTGGTTGAGCACAGGATAAGCAAGTAAAAATGTCAAATGGGGATGAACACAATAAATATGCATCATATTGACACCAAATACAGTTTGTACGGATCCAAACACATTGTTAGAATTTTAAACTGTAAACAAGTATGCTACTCAGAAGAATGTTCATCGAGGCTTGCTCGTGTCCAAACAGTGAGATGCACTGGCATTAACCAATCAGAGCACTACTTATTAATACCGACTCTTCATATGTTCCACCATTTACGCTTTTCCATTTGCTTAGCAAGTTCATTTGCCATATCTGCAAAATTCTCAGCCCCACTTTGTAGCTCTTCAGTACGTTGGCTAAGTTTCTGGTAAAAATAGCCACAAATTTTAAGGAGGGAAAAACAAATGAAAATTAAATAGGAACGTTTACTACAAGGAATTTCATGCAAAGCACAAATTTTTAGAAGGCAAAATAATGTCAAGGTATGTACGATAATCCCACCTCAAGTTTTTCCTTGCGTTGTACAAGTTTGTCCCTTGCCTGTGACGCTACTGAAGATGCGTGCTGTAACCAGTGACCATGTCAGAAATAAAAGCCATTAAAACAGAAGCAAAGCATTTACCTAATTATCCAAATGAAATTACCCCATCTTTTCTATATTTAGCCCTTATTTCTTCAGCTGTTTTAAGTTTTGGTTTCGTATCAGAAGTTGCACCTTCAAACAATCTTTCTCTGTCTGTTCCCCTATCTGCACAGCAAGGTTAGAAGTGTAGTGTTTTCAAAAAGTAACAAATATACTGAAGAACAAGGAACTCAATAGCATACCTATCTTTTCATGCTTGCTACTTTGCGACGGAGATGAGAAAACAATAGGTTCATCAATGTTAATGTCATCTGCACAAAATAGTAGGATAGTCGGCCAAAAGGAGACACAGATGGGAAAATGAGGAATAACAAAGGAAGAGATTGAGGACCTATGTTAAGCTCCACAACTTTTTTGTCATCATCAATGGCAATAGAAGGCTTCAAATATGGTGGGCAAGAAAATATGCCCTCTAATTGAGAAATATTTTCCCTACAAACTTCCTGATGATCCACATTCTGTTCCATATTACCTACTCTGAAGCCCTTAATAATGCCACCTAAAATTCCAGGGGCAGCATCCTGTGGCCATAGAAGTTAACCAGAAAATCCTACAATCTAAATAAAAAATATTGTAAGCCCCAAACGAAATGCAACCTCTCTTTTCTTCTGACGTGGAGATAAACTGACGGTAGCTTCAGCTGCAGCAAGGACTTTATCATGAAGACAAGGCAGAGACTCGGGAATCCTAAGATAAGCCAAAAGTTCCTTTAGCTATTGGCACATGCTTGACTTTGCAATTAAACAGTCAAGCTTATAAGTGGAGCAATAAGCAAAACACACATACAAAAAAGAGAGGAGAGAGAACTAGAAACCTGAAGTCATTTTCATGGGCTAGCAGAGATAGGATAGCAAATTCACACCCACTTATCTGTAAACCCAGTGCATTATAAGTTCATATTAGAGATAATAATGGAATGCTAGAAACTGAAGGTACAAGACAAATTGACAAGGCTACAATACTTATTGACACATATAATGAAGTAAAACATTCATCCCGGAAGACCAATCATTGATTTAGTAGTGTGAGTGCATATGTAACTACAGTAGTACAATCACCGCAAGGAACAACAGCCTGAAGGCCAAAGAAGAAAATTATGGGGCAATATATTCTAAAAAGCATAAAGAAATTGCAGGACTTCTTTGAGATTTAAAAACATGAAAATCCACATTACACGTAAAACCTCAAACATGTCATAAGGATGGTGAGCGATATTCATCGTCTGGCATTGGTTTTGCAAGAGTATAAAAAAGGCAAAAATTTCTATGTTGCCGCCATCATCCCAACTGTGTGAGCTCTC
Organism: Bretschneidera sinensis; assembly: GCA_023935145.1. NCBI lineage: Eukaryota > Viridiplantae > Streptophyta > Magnoliopsida > Brassicales > Akaniaceae > Bretschneidera > Bretschneidera sinensis. The sequence continues at coordinate 22,563,661 of CM043698.1, forward strand.
TTGGTAAATTATGGAACTTTTAACACTATATATCATTGAATCTCTGGGTCTAACTTGCTCTTATCCATGCACATTTTGCTTCTTTAGGCCAATTTGTCATTATTATCCATGAAAATGTTAAGCCAGGTCCATGGAAAGAGGGATTACAGGCGTAAAACTTCAAATGTGACATGGACTGTGTGAGTTTTTCTATACCAACCTTGATAACCCCACGTGGATCATGTGAAACACCTTTAATATCAACTCATACATGATATTGCTAAAGAATTCCCCTTCCAATTAGGCTTTTTTATCCTACAATTATGCTTGGGCCCAAATATGACAATGGACTAACAACTGCAGTAGCAAATCCCTCCCCCACCACCCGAAAAGAAAAAATGAAGAAAGGTAAAATACATATCTGACAAACATTTGTAAAAGTAGTGAATTTGTTTGAAACAAGGTTGAATTTTGATCATGAGATTTTTTTCTTAGATTTAAATAATCTAGAAGGGGAAAAAACAGCTACAGGTTCCAATAGAATCATGAAGAATATCAAGGTCGATGGGTTTTGTTCTAGTGAGTGGTGGCATATAACAGGGTGAATGGTAACAAGTGGGCCGTTACAAAAATAAAAATGAAAAAAGAAACTAACCAACATAACATGCCCACGATCAGAAGCACATATTGTCTTGTCCATGTTAGTCTTGAAGTTCCACCTTAGAATTGACATTAGAGAGCTTTCTCCCACAACTTCAAGATTTGGCAAAGACCTACTCATAGATGAAATTAACTTCTTTTAATTGGAAAGAATTACTTTGGCTGAATGTACTATTACAGATTAGAAACAATAAGGGAGGGGGTGGGGAGATGTGGTTGCAAATGCATTAATCTCACTAAATGGAAGATGCGATTGGATTTTTATCAAACTCATGTTAGAGTTTGCAGCATCAAAGTATGAAAGAAAAGCAGCATAATGAGCCTATTGCCTTATTTCTATGACTCCTGTCTGATAAAGTACAACTAGCCCACACTTGTCCTCGTCTTTCTTGAAGGTTGTCGTCCAACAACAAGGCTTCAAAAGATTCACCTCCCGGATGCAGTTAATGCCCCCCTAGAATAGCCATTTTTACTTATAAGCAAAAGGCAATACAGAGACATTGAAAACGGAAATAAAATGGAGTAGACAAATGCACCTGAGCCACAGCATCTAAAGAATACAAGCGCAATGAATCCTCGCAACAGAGTAAGATGAGTAAATAATTTAATCTCTGCCCAAAAAAATTGGCTTTGGTATAGACCACTGGTTCATCTTCAACTGGAATATCTCCACAGTGAGCATTACTTCGGCCAGATTTGTCCTCAGCTTCACTGTTCTGAGACAATTTTAATGAATGATTTTCACCGTCCACTTCAGAGATTAAACTGCCACCCTCTGCATAGAGGAAGTTATCAGAACACTACAACTGAAAGGCAGAATGCAAAATATCTGTTCTTCTGGCCATAACAAAACATACTTGCCTATGATGTACATAGAAATGGCAGTCAACTCCTTGGGATTTTTTGAGCAAGAAAGTGTATTGCCGGCGCTGCCATCTAAAACAACAACATGTGCATCCCTGGTCATTACAAACACAGCCAACTTTCGAGGAACATCTAGACTATTGGAGTCAGAGCTATTTGGACTGTTTATTGAGCTCCTGGCATCTGAAAATGATTTCACAGACAGTGAACTGATGGGGCAACTTGAGTCGGATATGCTGTCTGTAAGAAATAACACTGAAAATGTACAAATATCAAGCATCGCAACCTGAAATATGAAACTGAAGGTGTGAATGTTTAAACTTATTCAGTGACACTACCATTTGGATTCACCTATGATTACTAAGCAAAGTATTAAAATTTAAAATCAAACATACGATTCTTTTTTTGATAAGAAAATCAAACAGATGATTCTTTACCCTGCCACATTTGAATCCTACAGCAAGTCTGGCTCCAGAGTCCGCAAATTGTAAAGTGCATATGGGAGAATTCAGGAGGGAAAACACAGCTGTGCACTGAGGCCCATCCCCTTGATGCAGAATGTGAACTGCAAGCAAGTGAAATTACTACATAATAAAAAATTGAAAAGAAAAATCTCCAAATTTAGACGACAGGGAAATCTTTGACTGATTTGTAAAAGGAAAAAATTAACTACCTTCAGTAGTTATACTTCTCAAAAAAAAAAAAAAAAAAAACCTAGCTTAGGTCATTATACTTGTCAAAATACTAGCGTCAGTCGTTATAACTCCATCACTAACCACATGTAAGACTTATTTTTGAAGCACCCATAAATAATTAAGAATTTGGACTTCAAACACACACAAGTTCCATATCTAGCAGCCTAACTTCTGAAGCATCATAAATCTGTGTAGGTGAACATGGAGTTACAATGAGAATTCCATGTGATGGATCAAAATTTTGATAGAGAAGTATCAATCCTCAATAAGACACAATCCATGAATTCCTTTCCAAAAGAAATAGAAAACAAATACCGATTAAAAAACGAAAAAGAAAAGAAAAATAAGAAAGGAGATGCGGGTCTGTAAGAAAGAGACTGCAGACATCCGAATGATGTATTGGTGGCTTTCCTCAATCACACAATATTAGCTGTGTCAGATCAGTATCTAACCTTGACATGAGTATATCAACAATACCCAGTGTTCTATGTCTGATCCTTCTAATTGGTTTTCTTCATTTAATCTTCTATTTTGCAACTTAATCTAGATTTCAGTAACTTATGGAAAATCAATAATAGAAGCCTTGAGCACAATACTCAAGTCAACCCAACAGAGGTTTAAACCGCATTAGCTTGGGTTAGTTTCAAAAAAATTATTTCACCATTCAGATAGAGCGAGAACCAATATTGCTCCAACTCTTTATGTTACTTAAAATACCCATGTCAGAGTCAGATGCTTATCCGAAAGGTGTCTGGTAATATGGGTATGGCGCTTGGACCAACCAAATCAATGAAAAACATACAAAAAATATACGAGAACCTGTGTCAGACACATATTACATCGGACACCCATACCCAAGTCTGAGTAATATAGGCCATGACACTCCACTTTAAGTTATCTTATTGCAACTGATTCTAAAACAAAACAGTGAATAAAATCCTACTTGATATTTGAAAGATATAGGCAAATGCATCGGTATAGAGGTAATATTTATTCTAAAAGCCACACCTTGTCTATCAGTGTCTGTCACAATGTTCAAACTCGTTTCGCCCACATTGCCTATCAGCTTATATAGACAAACCTAAGCACTCAGAAAAAGACAGAATCATTAGAGCATTACACCTTGGTTGCCTTACAAGTAGGCATCCATAGAGACAATGAACTCTTACCATACCACATTCATTGCCAATGGCTAAATTTAAAGTAAGGGAGCACAAATCCAGTGCTGATACTGATGCACTTCCAGCAGCAATGTTGATACCTTTCACCTGCCCATTGTATGATACTAGCTCCATCAAGAATGACTTTCTCAATTAAACTAAAACAAGTTCCTGATAAATATTATCCATGAACATGAGAAGTTGTAAATAACATTCAAAAATTAAAACTGAGAAAGTTACTGACCTCAGGTCCTAAGACATAAATAAGTGATAGAGCTGGATATGTGGCATCCCATATCCGAACAGATCCATCTTGGTAACCTGCTAAATATAGTCTCTCAACCTGATAATCTTCAGCACCAAAAAGTTGGCTAGGAACGCCGCCAGTCAAAGGCCACTTTGTACTCGTTGTCAATTGAGTATTTTGTAGCTGGAGTTTTGCAGCTGAGACTCTCTAATCAGGTAAAGAAAACCAAATTAATAGATTACTAGTTGTTTGCTTAATTCTTAAAAAAGCAAGGGGTCGCATTGAAATTCTGAATTCTTCAAATGTTTGTTGTGCATAATAAAAACACAGTACCTCAGAAAGGAGACTTGAAGTTATAACATCTCTATATACCAAACCAAGCTTTGCCACTGTCATATATGGTTCCATAGTTGGTATAACCATAGGATACTGCACTGGAGAAACAGAAGCCTTCTTATCTTGCTGAGACATTACGGCATCCAGGAAAGCGTCATCATAAATATGTAATTGTCCTGGGGTTGATAATACAAATAGCAACATCCCACAACTTTTCATGAAACTAGCAATGGGTGACAAAACCAGATCAGCGAAAGAACCATTCAGTGTCAGGTCAACACGGCCAACACATTTCAAACTTTCTATCCCAGAAGACCAATCGAGGCTCAAGATCTGTAAAAGACAGTATAATTAGTAATGCAAACCATACATGACTAGTGTTATATGTATTTACACTTTTTCTATTTATTTGAAGTATATTCCTTATAGCATGGCGACAACTTCAGAGACTACTGTTACTACAACTTTTTTCCTTAAAGAAATTAAGAAGTTTCTTTTCCTCATCATCTAACAAAAGTATTCAGAGTTAATGCGCACCGTAAGAACTTCTTCGGAACCAATTTCATCGCCACCATAGACAAAGAGTTGTCCACCAAAATCATTATATGACCTGTTTGCACACCAACGCATAAAAATGACAGGGAGTCTTCTGGCCCCCGAAGATAACTGAAGCTTAACTACATTATTGCATGACTTTCCAGCTTGTTGATCTATGGTAGAGGCAGCAGCAGTTGATAAGTTCCAAAACAATATATCTCCATCTATATATCCAACGGCAAGAACTGAACCATCGGTGGATGCCCAACAGAGAGAGCTTATCTCTTTTTCCTCAAGTTCCTGGTCAGGTACATTGTCAGAGAGCTCATCTCTTGAGCCCTCTGGAGAATCAGCTACTATTTTACCCTTCAATAGTAGATCTCTGTTTCCTCTAACCAGAACAACACAATCTTCTGAAGCATCCCAGAGAATAATCAACCCGTTCGCAAAAGCAATCAGCAGTCTGCAAAAGAAGGAATTCTTTTAAGTGCATCAAGCAAAACAATATAAACCGAAGTATGAAAGGTTAAATCCTTACTACTAATTTCCTGTTCTAGTTTTAGTTCAGAAAGAAAAAAAAAAGACATCCAATATTTACTGGGTCAAGAGCATGCACACAACAAGAGAGAGAGAAAGAGAAATAACATATATACTCCTTACGGTAATGAGTATTAACTAGGAAACTGCTCACATCCTATTCCATCTTATTCACCATCAGAAGCAAATTTCTCTTGATTCACAAATGATAATCTATCCAAAAAAAAGGAAAGAAAAGAGAGGAGCCAAGAAAGGATATGGAGTGATGTTTCTTATATTTTGAGCTAAAATTACATTTATATAGAAGACTATGAAAGAACCCTAACATTATAATTATTTCGCTTGTATGTTAGTGCTATGCAGCCAAAGACAGGAGAATGTGTTCCATATCGATAGAATTGCTGTAACTACATCAGAGATTACCCTCCATCCCTGCTACCTACAACTTCCAATAGTATCTGTATGATTCAAAGTCCATCTTCTCTGATCCTGCCACTCTTTTCAACATCTTCACATCGACTAATGCCCATATGGACCATCATCCTTGACTGCCAGTCACTTTACTTTAAACATGCTTACCTAATAAAAACCTGTAAAACTTTCATTTAATTTGACATGAGTCAGTGACACAATACTCTAAGGAACATCTCCACCTTGTAAACCAAAGAGTCCTACTTTAAAATACATCAGCATCAGCATCAGCATCAGCATCAGCATCTTATATGACTCATTGTGATGATCTTGTTAATAAAATTCGTTGGTTAACAGTGTTTCCTTTCTTTAAAAAAAGACTGTCTTTCTAGATATGCTTGATTACATCATCAATACAAAAAGATATAAGCTTCATGTTCATCCACAACATTGGGAAACATATTCGTCTCTTCTCAAATGGTCTTCACAACAAAAAAAACTCTTTTTCTAGATATGCTTGATTACGTTACAAATGCAAAATGATATAAGCTTCATCTTCATCCACAGCATTGGCAAACATACTCGTCTCTTCTCAAACGGTGTTCACAATAATCAGCTCTACCTTACATTTCCATATAATGCTCCTTTGAAAACCCATCTATAAGCCAGATTGACTCATAAATTTTTCCACCGATTTTTCTTGTTGTGAAAAGGCACATGTAGATTTCCTTGGAATGTGCCTAATGGAATCTCTCTGGGTTGAGGACATATCATACAATGTCAATCTGGCTCATCTTAAATCACATACAGATGTTATACTTTATCTTGGCCCTAGCCTAAGTTCCAGTTCCATAGGTCAAAACTACTCTCTTTTTTTTATAAGTAGGTCAAAACTACTCTTTTTAATGAATCTTTAACCAAACCAGTCCATGGAAACCTGCCTTTACTAGTATTTGAACAGAATACTATAATTACGAATCGTTATGCCTCAAGTACCAAAATGACACACAGACCAACATCCAGTCATATGCCTCTAGATGCAAAGTAATACAATCTCAACAAAAAAGTAAGTTAGCTACTAGCAAATATATCATAGAAGTCAAACACCTAAAGATGATATCCAAAACCAGAAACCAGTAAGATTATAAGGGAAACTTCAAGTAAATTTTTTCTTGCCTATTTCCTTGAGAACAAGGTTGGGGAAGAAGGCCAACAACAGGATGCTGAATAGGTGATGAAATCCCAGCCACTTCTGGAAAATTGAGTTAAAATTTGCTGTTAATTGGACTTGAGAAATTATAAACCTAAATGATTATTCTAAGACTGAACACAACCAAATGGGCACCAGGTGTAGCATTCTTGATCGTCTAATATCTACAATTGAAATCAGCCAGTGGGAAATAGGAAAAATTGATATAAAAAAATATATCTATCTAACCAACTTTGTCTTTTGAAAGCTGCCCCCTTTTCACAAACAAAATATACAATTCAATTAAGTCACAACTCTCATTATATAAGTGTATCATATGCAGAAAACAGAGTTATCGAGTATAACCAGAAAGGGGGAGAAGGAAAAGGATCATACCAGCCACATGTACCTTACAATATTTATCCACAGAGAAAATTTAATTCAATAATTGACTACTGCATTGGGATTAATAATTCTTTTAAAAAGTACCTCATCAAAGCTTTTTAGAGTACATACATATCTGATATCACTAAACCTCATCCAGAACCAAAAGTCATGCAAAAATATGAAACCATTACCAGCTAAAGCATCTGTGGGAACATAATACGGCAGTTGTATGAGTTTCCCTTCTTCAGCATCATACTTTAACACAGACACCATTCCATACTCATCGCCTACATACCTGAATGTAACGCCAGGCAATATCATTAAAAGCCATGTACTATGTTTTTTCTCCATTTCATTCATAGCAAATGAATGCCAAATGAAGATTATGTATGGTAGTTATTTTTCCAAGTGTTATACATGTAAGCGGTGCCATGGATAACCGAAAAAGCAGTTATATTGGACTCCCACTGTAAACTAGAAGCTGTTTGCCTGTGTTCCAAATCCCAAACCTGTCAACAACAACTTATTGGTAAAGCCTATTGTATATGTCACAGGGAAAGGAGAGGGGGTGAGAGAAAAGAAGGAATATGTAAGAAGAAACTGTCAATGCAAACAATAAAGGCAGGGGCTGAAGATGCCAATCATGTGTAATACAAGAGCACTTTTCTACAAGAAACTTGCACAGAATACAAAGAATCAATACCTGAATCTCATTTTCATTTGAGACACTGGCTAGAAAACCTTGATTTCGTATGAACTGTCAAAAAATACAAAACAAAACACATATCTCATTTGTTAAATTAAGAAGCAAAAGATAGCCAATAACTTTTGTCAAACTATATGCATCACGTTTCAGTTTCCGGGTATTCATTAAATAAAAGTTATTCCCGCCTATTAAATCACCCGAAAATGGATCAGTCACAGCCCTCGAATTTAGATGAATAACCAACTTATACGGTGCAATATGAATATATCCAATTTTGCAAGAAAGCCAGGAATAACCATGTCACCAGCACGTATGAAGCTGAAAAAGGATAAATTGAATAAAAAAAAACGAAGAAAGAAAGTGCACGAAAAAGCACAAAATCAAGCATTATTTCTTCACCCTGATATTATTATTTAGCCTCTTAACAATAAAAACGAAAAGTACATAACTTCAAAAGAAGCTGTACTTTGCATCAAATAGAACAAAACAACACAAGTAAGGGCAAGGGGAATCAAGATCATGTGCCTATGAGCTTACAAACCTCTAAGTTTTTGAAGGGTAATTGCTTAGGAGATACAAGAATCCCTTCAATGTTATCACCACCAATCACTTTGATCATACCATCTCTGCAGCAAAAGAACGAGATAAAATTTCAGATGCAATATTTTTTCCCACATAGTGCTCACTAGATGGCTTTACTAGCCAATTTGTGATGCAACAATGCTTTATTCTATCAAATAAGGCAAGTACAAGCAATTTTTTTCAACAATTTGGACTTCTTTATTTGTCAGAACATCAAACAAATCAAAATCGCATGTATCAACATTTACACTTTTTTTTGGTTTGTGGGAGCATGAGGCTAATTAGACGTAGTAACAAAGTTTGGGAATTAAGTAGAGATTGATAAAACCACATGCTTTGTTCTGATCATTAACAAGACAACACGTTAACTCACAGCGTTCCTACTGCCAAGAGGCATTGAATAGGGTCAAAAGCTAGAACAGATGCAGTTGATGGTATCCCATAGTGAACAGCAACGCGCAGATTCAAGTCTGCTGCTGTCAGACGTCCCCGAGGTACATCACTCTGTAGAAGAATGTTGAAATTGTTAACAGTACAATTTTAGAAGAATTAAAAATACCAAAGCAGGCTATCCATTCATTTCAGTTCTTGGGGAAGCGGGTGGTGAGGATTTCACAGACCAAGCAGACATCAGATCAAAGAGGGGATGTATTTATTTTCCGATAAGAAAAATGAACAAATCAAAGAATGTATCACACCTATTAATTGAAAGTATTTTAAGCGTTCATGATTTGAGAAAACATAATCATGGTTTGATCAAGCAGGAGCATTCCTATCAATCACAGTCAGCCTATATTTGATACCAAATTTGCGAATACTGAAAAACAATTAAAGATAAAAGAAATGGAAAGCTATTATTCCCCATAATTTGCTATCAATTAATAACAGTCATTTAAACACGAATCTGTATATGATTAACAAACAAAACAGTTTTTTAATGCAGATAAAATATGATATTAAAATAAAATACTTAAAAACAATTAAATTAAAAGAAATGGAGTAAGTGCGTACCTGAGGAGGTTGTTGGGAAACGTCTTTTTGAAAAAATCGTTTGGCGAACATGGAGCAAAACGAAGATGATTCAGCTGTTTCTTCTCCTTCTGTGAAACGGAGGTCGTAAGATTGTAATACAGTACTAATCAAATTTCAGTTATGGTGCTGTCGGTGATGACGATGACGATGATCCGGGGTGGAGGGGATTTTCTTCGGGAGTTGTGCTAATTTAACTGGGTGACGGTGTCTCGGTTATGCCTGGTAAAGGATTTAAGCAAACCATCCGTGTGTTTCGAGTGTTTTCATACAATTTGGCTTTAAAAAAAATGAAATCTTTAAAGAATCGCCTGAAAATGCTTTTCCACATAATAAAAAAAAAAAAAAAAGTCAAATGTAAGAGTAGACTCAAATTAATTAAACTAAAACTGTTTGAATTCGGTTGAATTCAAAATAAAATGGTTTAAGATGGAGTTCAAATTCGATTCGAGTTTAAAAGTTAGATTCGGTTTAAAATTTAATCAATTTTTTTTTGTTAGTTTCAACTTAATAATAAACGAGTTCATTTAAATCCGAACAGAAGCTTGAGCATAAACTTTAAATTTTTCATTCGAATTTATTTTAATTTTAAATAATAAAAATATTAATATTAATATATAAATATTGTTAATATCTTATCGAATCGTTCGTGAACTTCACAAATCGAATAATAAAATATTCAAACTTAATTTAATAAGATATTTGAGTGACTCAAGTTCAATTAAAATCTTAACGAATGAAGTTTTGATCAAATTCAAACTCGAATAACTTAATTAAAGCTTGATTTAAATTCACCCTTAATTTTGAGAAGCCATTCAAGCCATCAATACGAGATTTAATGAATGACGCTTATATATATAGCTGATCACGTGAGCAAGCCCAAAAGGTGTAAATCAAACAGGGGATCCCGATAATTACGCTCCAGATCCCAGTCCTTGGTCCAAGTTGGAGCTTCTCTGTTTGATTAGAAAGGAGAAAGGAAGTGGAATGGTTAAATTAATAAATTTCAATCACTTTACTTTCAAATCTGAGAGTTATTAAAAAAAATGTTTGGAACCTTTTCCCTCTCTTTTGAAAAAAGTTTTCAAATAGATGATATCAACCGTCTTCCTTTTCTTCTTTTCTCTTTCAACACATTCCGTCCCAAATACATGGTGAGAAGTTAAGATTATTGTGTCCTAACTCCTAACTCAATCTTATTAATAAAGAAAACCCATCCTCATGTTGTGTAAAGAAAAAAAATAATATTAAAATGACATCTTAATTTTTTTTGAATAAATTACATTTAATCATATGTAGTTTAGCCTAACTTACACATAATAATTCGTAGTTTTAAAATATACAGATACACAATTGGATTTGCATATTTCAAAAGAGAGAATATGTATTCTTATATTTAAAAATACATATTTCATGGAGTATCTGTATTCTAATACATATTCGAAGGGTTATCTGTATATTTTGAATCGAAAAATACATATTCTATGGGATATCTGTACATTTTGAAACTATGAGTCTTTTTGTATAGGAAAAACCAAACTATATGTGGTTAAATATAATTTATCCTAATTTTTAAGAAAAAATGACATTGAAAATAAAAAACATGTGAAGAGGCATATATTTGGTTTGTTATTTAAACCGACTTAAAGCAATTTCCATTGAGCTCATTTAAACCAACATGTTTTCAATTGGCTTAAATAGCAAAATAAACAAGGCCAAATTAAAACAAGTTAACTCAAAAATTAAATATGGAAATACATTATTGATCTTTTAACGGGATATTACAGTCATTCAATCTCAACAATTAACATGAGACAGAAAAAAAAAAAGTTAAAAATATATTTCTTACGTGTTACAAGTAAACTTTCTTATAAATTATTAATGAAATTTTCAAAACAATTTAAGTGTACATCTCATGTTTCCAATACATTGGTTTCTCACTCAAATATCGCATAAACCTAAAGATTTAGGGCACGAAATTGACATATTTGTGCCCTTAGCTCTCTCAAAAAAGAACCATGGATTACTCTTTGAAATTCAAAAATAAATGACAACACATAAAAAATTGCATGCAAAAACAGTGTGAAAATTGAAAAAAAAAAACCGGCTAGCATTATTCATTCATATCTATTCACTGATTCGGGTCAATGCTTGCGTTAAAGCTCAAGTATCACATGGAATGGAAGGAAAATGAAAGAGAGGAAGCAAGAGGGAAGAGAGGATTCTAAAAGAGTTGGAAGATTTTGACGAAAGATTGATGAGATTTTGGAAGAACAAAGAGTGGATGAAGAATGAGAGAATTTGGGGAGAACTATGGCACAAATCTATCATTTTCGTGCCTTAAATCTCCAGGTTTAGGCGCACAAGTGCGGTTTTAGATGGAAGACTAGCAACAGAGTGACACGTGTCTTCCTCGTGCGTGTATCACATGATTAACTATGGTTATGTTCTGTCCAAAACAATATAAAATAAATTTTAATTTTAATTGGAGCTGAACTGATCACAAGCTCAAAATTAAACCAAACGTTTTTTATATTTGAGCTCGGCCTGTTTAACAAAAGGGACCTAGTGGTAAATTCAAAAGCTAGCATGATTGAGCTCGTTTGCAGCTAGCCGAGCTCCCCCATGAAACACACTAGTTTATGTTCTGTCTAAAGCATAGACAAACCTGGGAAGCACTCTATTGGATTGTTATAAAGTTTGAAATGAGCGTGCCTTTAGAAAAATAAGTTCATGAAAACTTTATTACATAAACAAAAGAAGAGCACCATCTTAATAATGCAGCCCTTGCAACCCAAATCAACCTGCTACCCATTTGAGGCACATCTTCCCTCAAAACAAGGCAAAAGAGTGCATGACAGAAACCTGTGAAAAGTTGGGAATATTTTGGACTTCCAATTAAAAAAAAAAAAAAAAAAGTTACAGATTCAATTAATTAATGCCATCTAGTTCACAAGATCACAATTTTTTTAAAAAAAGTTATATATATATATATATCGATAATACTACTGCTTCAATAAGAACAATTATCATAATTATAAGCCCAGCACATGAACCCAGCAAGACTTTTGAGCTTTTGAGCATTTTGCCATAAGTTTTGAATTTTATGGCACTATATATGTGAATGATATGGGATTGTGAGGTGAAATTCTTGTGATGTAAGTTACACCGATGCATCAAAAAATTCTCTATTGTGAGGCGGAGACAAGCAAGTAAGACGTGATTAAATTCGAGTTCTAACTCAATTTCAAGCTTGCTTAAATAAACAAGCTTAGACAGTTTAAAAAACTAAAAAATATTAAATACATATTTTTTGTATATTTTATTTGATTATATATATATATATATATATATATATATATATATATATATTGTTAGATTATGTATAGCATAGTTATTGCTTAGTTAGTTTAATCCCACATTGGTTGTGTATATCTTTGGCTCTCTTATTGGTTCCTATAAATAGGATAGCTCACTTGTAAGTAAATCACACCATTCAATACAATTCTCTTCTTTGTATTGTCTCACTTCCTCTCTTAAACCTCAACATGGTATCAGAGCCTTCGTGGTTCTCGGTATATTAAGAGTTGAGTATGCTCTGTGATTGCCACTATTAGTGGATCTTTCACATCAGAAAAAACTTCTTTAAGGTTGTCGGTATATTAAGAGTTGAGTATGCTCTGTGATTGCCACTATTAGTGGATCCTTCACATCAGAAAAACTTCTTAAATATCCTTTTCATGTCTGTCGGGTCACCACTATAGTCGGAGTCTCATTCTCCATCAACGTCATCTCAGCCGCTGCTCCATCGACGTCACTATTCAACCGTTGACCGTTGACCATTGACCGTTGACCGTTGACCGACAACCAGATTTGACCAGATGGCAGAAAAAGATATTTTTCGTCATGTTCAGTCTGTATTGGATGGTACAAACTATATTGTTTGGTCTCAATCTATGCGAAGTTTCCTCAAAAGTCGTAAGCTTTGGTCTTACGTGGTTGGTATTGTCGAGAAGCCAGTTAAAGGGGCTACTGAAACTAATGATGCTTTTCTCACTCGTCTCATTGATTGGGAAAGTAATCATCATCAAATTCTCACATGGTTTCGTAATACTACTATTCCATCTATTTCTGCCCTATTTGGTAGCTTTGATGAAGCTAAGGGTGCTTGGGATATGCTTGCTTCTCGTTATTCTGCTGTTGATGGTGCTCGAGAATATCAGCTCCTGTTTGAGCTCTTCTGCCTGAAGCAAGAACCGGGGCAGAGTATTAATGATTTTCTTGCTCGCATGCAATTCTTATGGAATCAAATTGATCTCTCTGATCCTATTTGGAAGGATCCTACAGATGCCAAAATGTATGCTGAACGAAGGGATCAACATCGTCTTCACCATTTTCTTATGGCATTACGTGATGATTTTGAGCCTATTCGTGTGCAACTTTTACATCGCTCTCCTTTCCCTACTTTGGACAATGCTATATTTGAACTTGTTCGTGCAGAAAGCAGATCACAGACTATGCACTCTCAACATAGTCCTTCAGTGTTGGCTGCTCCATTATCTAGTTCTTCATCATTTCAGCCAAAGCATTCTGACAGGTTTGGTGCTCCTCGACCTTCTCCTAAGCCTCGTGACAACAATTTCTGTCGTTTTTGTAAACGTCGAGGGCACACTATTGATAAATGTTGGCAAAGGGGAAGATCCAATGCTCCCACTGCAGCAGTTGCTCATCCTGAGAGCACTCTCTCTACAGTTGTTCCATATCCATCTGCGACTACAGCTTCATCTTCAGTTGCACTCTCTAACGGGTCATCAGGTTCTACTGTCACCTTATCTGCAACTGACTTTGAGGCAATAGTTAATCAGGTCATCCAGTCTCGTTCTGGTAATGCATCTTCCTCTGCCCTCTCAGTCCTGCCAAGTAATTCTGCCTCTTGGCTTTTTGATTCCGCTTGTTGCAACCATATGACACCTTTCCCAGCTTCATTTACTACATCTGCACCTTCTCCTCATTCCTCATTCATTCGCACAGCTGATGGCTCCACTATGACTGTTAAAACTATAGGCACCATCAATAGTCGTTCTCTTTCTATTCCTGAAGTTTTTCATGTGCCAGAATTATCTTATAATCTTCTTTCCGTTGGGCAAATATGTGAACTTGGATATAGAATTATCTTTGACTTTTCTGGTGTGAATGTGCAGGATCCTCGTACTGGTCAGACCCTTGGGACCGGGCGTAGAATTGGGCGCATGTTCGAACTCTCATCCTTACACCTGCCCAACCTTCCTGCCTCTAACGTCTCTGCTGCTGCCTCCTTGTCACCACCATCCCTTGCACTTTGGCATTCACGTCTTAGTCATGCATCTGCATCTCGGGTACAACTTTTAGCTTCAAAGGGGTTGTTAGGGTCAGTGTCTAAAAGTTCTTTTGATTGTATTTCGTGTCAACTTGGAAAACAGCCGGCTTTGCCTTTTAATAATAGTGAGTCTCATGCTACTGCTTCGTTTGATTTAATTCATTCTGATGTTTGGGGACCTTCTCCCGTTGCTAGTATGAGTGGTTCACGCTATTTTGTAATTTTTGTTGATGATTTCTCTCGTTACACTTGGGTATTTTTAATGAAATCTCGTTCTGAATTATTGGATATTTATCGTACTTTTGCTAAAATGATTGAAACCCAATTTTCAAAACCTATCAAAGCTTTTCGTTCTGATAATGCTTTAGAATATACTCAACATGCTTTTAAAGACATCCTAAAAAGTTATGGCACTGTTCCTCACTTGTCATGTCCTGGCACTTCACAACAAAATGGTCGAGCTGAACGTAAACTTAGGCACATTTTAGACACTGTTCTAGCCCTCCTCATTTCCACATCTGTTCCTACCCCATTTTGGGGTGAAGCCACTCTAACGGCTATCTACACGATCAATAGGTTGCCTACCCCTATCCTTGATAATTGCACTCCTTACGAGCGGTTGTTTGGCTATGTTCCCTCATACCACCATCTTCGTGTGTTTGGTTCTGCTTGTTTTGTTTTACTCCAACCTCATGAGCGCACCAAACTTGAGCCTCGTTCTCGGATGTGTTGCTTTCTTGGATATGGAATTGAACAAAAAGGCTATCGGTGTTATGATCCTGTGTCTCGTCGTCTTCGTATTTCCCGTCATGTAGTTTTCTGGGAGCATAGACTATTTCATGAAATTGGAAAATTCAGCATGCCATCTTTTCCTCCTTTTACCACACTTATGGAGCCTCCTATTTCTCCTACTCACACTAGTGATGTCTTGCCCGAGTCTCCCTCACCTCACACTAGTAATGTCTTGCCCGAGTCTCCCTCACCTAATACTCTTGATTCCACTCCACCTGATACTCTCGAAGTCGCTTCGCCTGAGCCCCCAGGGTCTGTTACGTATGAGGATCATGTTCACACTTCCTCTCCAGACCTTCGCCGATCCACCAGAGTAAGATCTCTTCCATCCCATCTCCAGAATTTTCATTGCTTTCATGCTTTAGCTACTTTACATGAGCCCCACTCCTATCGTGAGGCTTCCACTAACCCTTTTTGGCAGACTGCGATGAAAGAGGAACTTGATGCTTTACACAAGAATAATACATGGGATTTGGTTGACTTGCCTCCTGGAAAGTCTGTGATTGGCAGTAAATGGGTTTACAAAATTAAGACTTGTTCAGATGGTACTGTTGACAGGTATAAGGCTCGACTTGTTGCCAGGGGTTTTACTCAGGAGTATGGTGTGGACTATGAGGAGACCTTTGCTCCAGTTGCTCGTCTATCTTCTGTGCGTGCTTTGCTAGCTGTTGCAGCCTCTCGTCATTGGTCACTTTTTCAAATGGATGTTAAAAATGCATTCCTTAATGGTGATCTTAATGAAGAAGTCTATATGCAACCACCTCCCGGACTATCTAATCCAACAAACAAGGTATGTCGTCTTCGTCGAGCTCTATATGGACTTAAGCAGGCTCCTCGAGCATGGTTTGCTAAGTTTAGCAACACTTTGTCTAGCCTTGGATATTCCATCAGCTCCTATGATTCAGCTTTGTTTGTTCACAGCACAGACCGGGGCATCATACTTCTTCTGTTATATGTTGACGACATGATTATCACCGGGGATGATCCCATTGGTATTCAGGAACTTAAACAGTTTCTCAATCAACATTTTGAGATGAAAGATCTTGGTCCTCTCAGCTATTTTCTTGGTCTTGAGATTTCGTCTTCTTCTGATGGTTATTATTTGACACAAGCCAAATATATCTCTGATATGCTTTCTCGGGCAAATCTCACAGACAGTAAGGTTATTGACACACCAACTGAGCTTAATACTCGTCTTACACCCCATGATGGCGAACTTCTTCGTGATTTTACTTTATATCGACATTTGGTTGGCAGTCTTGTCTACCTTACTGTTACTCGACCTGATATCTCGTATGCTGTCCATCAGGTGAGTCAGTTTATGGCTGCTCCTCGCTCTACTCATTTTGCTGCTGTTCTTCGCATCCTTCGTTACCTAAAGGGGACATTGTTTCATGGGCTTTTTTTCTCCTCTCAGTCTCCTCTTCAGTTGTGTGCTTATACCGATGCAGATTGGGCAGGTGATCTTACAGATCGTCGTTCTACCACCGGTTATTGTTTCCTACTTGGCACCTCTCTTATCTCTTGGCGTAGTAAGAAACAAACTGTTGTTGCTCGATCTAGTACAGAGGCAGAATATCGTGCTTTAGCTGACACCACCTCTGAGCTTCTTTGGTTACGATGGTTGTTACAAGATATGGGTGTATCACTTTCTGCTGCCACTCCTGTATACTGTGACAATAGAAGTGCTATTCAGATTGCTCATAATGATGTGTTTCATGAACGGACCAAACATATTGAGATTGATTGTCATTTTGTCCGTCATCATCTCCTTCAAGGCTCCCTACAGCTTCATTCTGTCACATCCAAGGATCAGCTCGCAGACATCTTTACCAAGTCACATCCTTCAGGGCGTTTTCGTGATCTTGTTTTCAAACTCAAGTTGGTTTCTCATATTCCACCTTGAGTTTGAGGGGGGCTGTTAGATTATGTATAGCATAGTTATTGCTTAGTTAGTTTAATCCCACATTGGTTGTGTATATCTTTGGCTCTCTTATTGGTTCCTATAAATAGGATAGCTCACTTGTAAGTAAATCACACCATTCAATACAATTCTCTTCTTTGTATTGTCTCACTTCCTCTCTTAAACCTTAACATATATATATATATATATATATATATATATATATATATATATATTATGTTTTCAATAATAAATAAAAACTTCGAAATATTACTTCAATCATCTTAAAGGCCTCGTATCAATGCGCAAAGCTTATCAATTGAGATAAATTTTAAACAGCAAGAGAGCCTTTTATAGAGAGTTTCCCTCACTCTTTTATTGTTTTTAATCAATGTAGGACTGAGGAGAGAGTCTTATACATGGAATCTCTTTCACCTTACTGTGTTTCCTAACCAATGTGGGACTCAAGACTCCTTTACAAAAGCTATTTGTTCCATGCTTACTCTTCTTCAAAAACCGTCCATTATCTCACTATCTTCTCCATTTCTAAGCCATAGTGATCATTTTTCTTTTACACCATTATAAATATCATGTATGTCTTTCTTGATCTCTCCATCAAAGAATTGCATAAACAAAGGTTAGAGAAGCTTCTAAACAAAGGCTGGAAAAAAATTAGGGTTTGTTTTAGTAATTATATTGGGAATTAATGATCCGATTTGTATCCTATATGACAAAGTTTGTTTTGGCTAAATTATAAATTTAATCATTTTTTAGAGTGAGGATTTGTTTTGGCTAAACCCTAAAACTCTAAACCTTAAATTGAAGTTAGGATTGATAACAATATTTAGTATTATAAAATATTTAATTATGTTTTCATTTCTATTAATTAATTATTATAATTTTTTACTAATCTTTGGTTATATTGTTTAATTATCTTATATAAATTTGTTATTATGTTATAACAGTTATTTATATATTATATATGTATTAAAATAATATTAAAACACTTGACTATATTATATTAGGTAATTAATTAATTATATTATGTTTAAATATTTATTATTATATAAATATTTCATCATGTTTTTAGTTTTATTAATTATTAAACTATATTATATAATATTTTGTTTAATATATAGTCATATAAATTAGATATATAGTTATATTTAATTATATTTTAATTTTTTATTATAGAATTAATATTTATTTTATTATTTTTCAATATTTAGTTTATCAATATATGATTTTTATATCAATATAAATTATATAAATATCTTATATTAGTTAATTGTATTATTTTAAAATATTTTATATTATATTATATTAATATTTAATTATATAATATTTTTATTATTAGTCATATATTACTATATTTATATATATATATATATTTATTATTAAGTCATATTATGTATTATTACAATATTATTTATTTATTTATCAATTATCAATATATACTAAGTCGTAAATAATATAAAATATATTTTTAAATATAATTATTAAAGGTGTTCATTATATATATTTATTTCATCGGTGATAACTATTTTTTTATTTTTATAAATAACAAAATAATTTAAAATAGATTTTTTAATGTACTTATTATCACTGATGGATTTTTCTGTCTGTGATAGTCTTTAATAGTGTTAATTATCACCGATGGATTAATTTCGTCCGTCGGTGATAACTAATTTTTTTTCGATTTTTTAAAATAATTTAAAATAGATTTCTAAATTCACTTATTATCACCGACGGATTTGTCCGTTGGTGATAGTATTTAAATGTGTTAATTATCACCGATGGATTAATTCTGCCGGTGATAATTATTATTTTTTAAATAATAAAATTATTTAAAATATATTTTTTAATGTACTTATTATCACCGACATATTTTTTAGTCGGTGATAGTATTTTTTTATAAAAAATTAATTAAATTAAAAAATGAGTCTGAAAAACATATTACCGATGGAAAATACACTACAAGATAAAAGATCAATGCCAAACGCTTTTTTTTTTTGCATATTTCGACGCTTTAAAGTACCGCAATATGTATTACCGACGCTTATTGCAAGCGCCGGTATGTGTGGTGTCGAAGCGCAAATACCGGCGCTTAAAGAAAATGCCGCAATATGCATATTTTTTCTGTGCTTCTAAGCGCCGGTATATAGCGGTGCTTCTAAGTGCCGGTGTATTTCGGCTCTTTTAAGCGCCGAAATATACCGGCGCTTAAAAGCACTGCTATATTGCAGACATATTGCGACACTTTTAAGCGCCGCTAAAAGTGCTTTTAATTGTATTTTTACATTATTTTGAATTAAATACTTTTAAGCGCTGCTAAAAGTGCTTTTAATTGTATTTTTACATTATTTTGGATTAAATATCAACGCTAAAACCCTTCAATAAATAAAATATACCATCAAATTCATAAAATTTTGAATGTTCTTCAATATATAAAATGGACCATCAAATATCCATAAAAATTCTTTTACTCAATACAAAAGTCATCTCATTTACACAAAAAACATAGTTAACATATAAAATTCACACAAAACAAAGTAATGGAATGTAGTCTGGAAAATTATTTTACTATCACACTTGAAATCAATTATGAGGTCCTTTATTAACCAACTGTTGTAGTAAAGACTTCAACTCATCAACTTGGGATTGTATATTGTTCATTTGATCATCATGCCTCGTTGTTATTTGTTGAATCTGATGCGCATGCTGTTGATTGTTTTCTTCTATTTGTGCTCTCAAATTATTTATCTCTTCAGCATAAGCGCCATTGTATCCCAGATCATTCCTAATTTGAGCTGAAAGTCCATACACGGCAGAGAGTGTAATTCCAAACCCTTGACCTCAGACACGACCAAAACTCTCTTCACCCATAAGCTTGGTGAAGACTTCATTTTGTATTGCTAAATTATTGCTAGCATCAGAGGATCCTAAAGCTGCAACAAGTTCGGCAACACGAGCTTCAGCTGTCACCTACAATTACAAAATAATAAAAATTAAACTCCCCTGAAGATTGAGTAGCTAATTGCAGCAAAATTTACATAAAACAAAAGTTGCTTATCAGATTTTATAGAAAAATTGGCAGAATTTCCCCTATTTTTCCATAAAACCTCATGCAAAAGAAAAACAAAAATACAATCCAAACAAAGTAGCCAATTCACAACTTAACAAGGAAACAAAAAAAAAAAAAACAGAGGATAAAACAAATTCATCTAAGAGAAAAGACTATCTCTAACTTTCACAAAGATTTCTGTGACCATGGCTAGAATAATTCTTTTTAAAAGAGATCGATAAAATAAACCTTGTTTTTAAGACATTTTGCAAATCTAGATAAACCTGTATATTATAAAATCAACTCAATAATATCTAATTCAAAGAAAACTGATCCAAAAAGGGAAAGAAACTGGGAAACTTTCAAATCAACCAATGATAAAAACTTAGCCTCTGAATTGCTATATATAAGAAACTTCACAGTTAAAAAAAAGTAATTTGGTATCATATTCCAAAAAATATTAATTGATATCAAGATTTTTACCACATATTTTACATGTTACTCGACCAGCTTGATCATGGAAAGAGGTATTAAACTATTAACTATAGCCACAGTTATAGCATTATTAACCAACAAGAAGAACAAATTCTAAGGGACCACAGTTATAGCATTACAAACCCCTGCTGCAACAAAACAACCCCCATTTCAACCATACACAGCATAAGATCCAGCTTATGTACTCATATAACTGCTAAGATTAATGATAATCTTCACCTCAATGAAGTTTCTTACAAACTCTAAAAGGACTTTCCTTACATATGCTGAGCTTATAATTCTTAGTGTAAAATGAAATGCTAGATAAAAAATTGTATTATCTTGTTATTGACAAGCAAAATATATATAATGTGTTCCTTCATGTTTATCTACAATTTTGTTGCAGTTCACTGGACTTTGAATGTAAATAGTGTTATTTGACACTAGTTTCTGGGGTTGGATTTGTTGGGGCTTAAAGTACACTGATCAGATTTGTCTGGTGGGACATGACAAAGGTGTTGGTGCAACTTTTGAAATCTAATGCATGAAATCTAACTATTGTTAAGGTAATTGTGGATCTTGCCATGTGGTATTAGAGGTTGAATATCAAATATGTGCAAGAAAAAGTTTTGTAGCCGAATGTTTCAGAATTATCAGCTCATGATACTTCCTGGTTTTGGCTGAATACTTTAAGCACGCTAAATCTTAAGTGTATCCTGCAAATTGAGCATTTCCCGTTTGTCAAGACACTGAAAAAACTTATACTTAGGATTTTTGTTTTAGCTTGAACTTATCAGGATGAATAGTCAAATATTTATTTTTTTTGGGGTAGGTAGGAAAGAAACAGAAACAACTAGAAACAACTCGAACACACGAGCATCACAGGGAAAAGACACTCCCACTGCATCTGCTATAAAAAGCTTCAGAAGCTCACTTGGAGGCTCCATCAGTATGCTTAAACCATCACCCCCCATTGACACATCCTTGGCCAAATGATCCGCACAGAATTACCCATCATATTCAATACATTTTTTTCCCTTCGAATTTACAACTTAGGTTTTTGCATAAGTAATTCCGGTTAGAAGTTGAAAAGAGAAGCATGAATGCCAAAGGCAGGGGTAAGTTAAAGTGATGGAAACCAAAAGAAAATAAAGGAAAACATTGTAGCATTGGTGTATTTTTTCCCCTTAAAACATGCTCAAATGCACTTTCATGACCCATGATTCGCCCTAGAGAAAACCAGAAGAGCATGTGATTAGTGTTTCATAGTATTATTTCTTCTCCGAATCCCCATGTTTTGATTCAAAAATTTGCACATAAAATACTTTCATGACCCATACATATTTATGCACATTTATTTGACTTTTGAAAGAAATCTCAAAGCAGTTAAAAAATATAATAATGACATTTGCCAGATATATACTCAAAGTATATATATATTATCACTGACAGCAATGTCAGTCCGTGATAAGTTTTTACATATCATCAAGAGAAATTGTCCGTCAGTGAAACATACTATCACCGACGGCAAAAGATCCGTCGGTGATAATCCGTCGCTAATACAATTTTTTCTTATAGTGATCTTACTATATCTGTTTATTTCTAAACGGTGTGTCTTGAGTTGTATGTACAACGTGAACTTTCGGGGTGGAGATTGTATATTTTCAATAATAAAGTCTTAATTTGTAATTATGATTAAAACTTAAGGATGAAAATATAATTTACTTAAAAATCTTTCACTGATCACGATATCATTGTCTTTTTAGTACAACAATGATTTTAACTTACTCTTACTCCCTTTGAGCGCGCACCACAACATTTCTCTTAGAAAAAAAATTTAGGATGGTGTTTGAGCCCAAAACCTGAAAGCACCCAAATATACTAAGACTTGGGGTAGTAACCAATCAACTAATTGCTACTTATTTTTGTTATATCACCATTCAAGAAGAAGTGTCGGTGCAAAGAAACTAATGACTTTTTTTTTACGCTAATTTTCTTTGGAGACTTGAGTTAGATCTCCCATCTGTCAATATGAAATTTTTGGGTTAATTATATTTTATTTTTTTATTTTGGAAATTTTTGAAAAGGATTTAATGGAATAGTTGACCATCATCATTTTTTGTTAGTAGTTTCGTTAATCTTTTCTTGAGATTTTGTTTGTGAATTTTTGGTTTTATGGAGCTGATGATATTGGCTAGAAACCATGCACCTGCTGAACCGCTGCCTCAAATTAAACATCTTGAGGTAGAGTCTCTTATCTTTTTCCATGACAGCTTAATTCAGTTTTCTGATCAGTGTCACTACTTAATTTACAAAAAATTGTCAATAAAGAGTTGATGATTTATATTAGTTCTTTCGGTATGATTAGTGCCTCCTGCCTTGTACTTGAATTTGTTGAGGCTAGCTATATCACAAACTAGGTGAAATAGAAAATGCCACTTTGATATAAGAAATAAAATTAACATGGAACTTCATATATACTAGAAATTAGCATGCACCGTTGTAGTCATATGAGGAATGAGAAAGGAACACAACATAGAGAAAAAAGATTGAAAAGAAAACATGCATGAATGAAAAGAAAAGAAAATTAAGTAGTGCTTGCTGAAGGAAAATGATTCTCTGCATTTGAGATTGCCTCTATTTGGTGTATGTTGTTAAGGTAAGATATTAGACCACATCATTTAAAATTTAAATCAACGGTTAAGATTGGATCACAATTTTTAAATCAAAATACTTTTTAGTCACGTTATCAAAATATATGTTTTTCTAAAATTAAAAAATAATCAGAGCAAGGCTCACTTATGGCCTCGCTGGCGCATGCAACGTGTGGGGAGCTTTCCCCGAGGCAGTTCATTGCTAAAATATCCAATTTATCTAAACATGGAAAACTTGGTTCGGTAGTGAGATTACTTTTCGATAATACTCACCAAAAATTAGTATATCTAAAGTCAAACCACTTTCAATTATACAAGCAGCATTTAAGGATATTTCAATTGATAGAGGACAGTGAACTTGACATCGGAATGTAGATTTCGTTGAACTCAATCATTTTAGATTTAAGTCATTTTAGATTTTGAATAACTTGAATTTGGATAAAATCGTGTTTGAATCACATTATTTTAATACTTTTTATGCTCGAGTCTTGTTTGGATCAAGTCGAGTCAGATTTCCAAAACAAATCAGATTTTGCCACCTGTTGTTAAGTTCAGTTGATGAGCAGCTTATAGTTGCTAGAAAGTTGTTCTACATGCACACTGTAGCACATATGGAATGTTATATGGATCTTAAAATAGAAAGCAAGAAAGATTAATTATTCCTTTTAGTTAACAATTAAGCATATGATCAATGAGCAGTTTATCATTTCTTTTGGTAAACAAAAAGAATTAACCAAGAGAAATTGTCTGATAGTTTGTAACATGCATGAAATTAATTATATATGATAATTAAGAATAAAGTCATAGATTGTTAATTACTCCTATTAAACCAAGAGTGAAATAGGGTTTTAGATAACCCTCTAGATTTTTTTTTATATAAAAAATTACCAGAATTCTCTGCAATTGATTATGATGGTTAGAAATAGTGCAAGCTACGTACAAAACTGACATGAACCGTTAAAATGTCGAGGAAACTCTCCATGTAGTGTATATTATACACTGTATAATAGTTGGCTTGACTTGGAATAAAAGGGATGCTGCACCCATCAAACTACCCACCAAAAGGGTAGTGAACATGAAAAAAGGAAGATGATTGTTGGTGTAGTCACCACCACAAAGGAATAACTAGGGTTCCTTAGCCTTTACTTTTCTCAAACATAAAGTTACTAATAATTCGGAAGGTTTTTTTTTGTTGGCATTTTGAACAATTGCAGTCTTAATTAGTAATGCATTAATTTGGGTAGTTGGTGGGCACAAATTAAGAAAGATCGCATGGTGACATTTGAGTTGATGATTAATTAGGTGATTTTTTGATCGACGATCCGACCATGATGAAATATATTGCCACATTAATAAACAACCTTTGAAGGCTGCATGGGGTCTAATTAGTGATATAGACAACGTTCCTAAACCCCCATGATTTTGATATTAAAAAAAAATTAAGGTCCCCGTAATATCTTGCTTGAATTTCATTACAAGGAAAATAAGTAGTTATCTATTGTTTTAATGTTATGATTTTTTAGTTTCTATAGTTGTCTATTCTTTATTAATTGAACTTGCTTCTTTTCCTCTCAAATCTTTTTGTTTGCACAATCTTATAAAAAATTATTGGTTAGATCGGATTTAAAATCAATGTTTTAAATTTGTTCAAAACTTTATTAGTAATTTTAGAAGAAAAAAAATTACTGGTAACGTCAGTATAAGAGTGTGACCCAAAAAACAATATTATCAATAAAGTTTTTCAAAATTACCGATAAAATTTTGAATGAGTCTAAAGCATTGATTTTAAAATCAATCTAACAAAAAATTTCTCCAATCTTAGAGGTTTGGTCCGAGGACAATAAAAGCCTTCTACTATGAGATTCAATGGAAGCCCGTATATGCTATGTAAATTTATGATTATTATGATTAAAGAAATAACAATTGGAATCGAAATTGGGATATCAATTCCCTGTGAAAAGAAGTATAACGGTTGAATTTAGTTCAGAATCACTAATTTATAATTACTTTAAATTATCTAAATGGTATTTAGAAAAATATAATCACATAGCAATGCTTGGTTGGTTCATATTTAAAGTTTATGTTTTAGATTCTTTAAAATTTTTATTGATAATATTATTTTTTAGGTCTCACAGTTATACTAATATTACTAATGAAACTTTTCAAAATTAGCCAAAAAAAAAATTAAATGAGTATTAAAAAATCAACTTTAGACCCGGATGAACTAAAAAAATTTCATAATGACATATGATATTGGTCTTGATAATGTAACCACGGTCAGCCAATTAACCCAAAAATATTATATGTCATCACTTTTGAAACGATGAGTTGGTGATGTTACAAGTATAAGTGAGTATTTTTACATGAGCATCAAAATGTAATATTAAAAGTGTGATTCTCCGAAGAAAAAAGTATGATTGAGACGAAACGGACCAGGACCCTTAATCTTGTAGACCCACCTAGACCTAATTATGATGCACCCTTAACCACATGATCATCATACATAATCCTACAAGATGTTGACCAATACATAGTCTTAGGTAAGATTAAGACCAACTTGGCAAAGCTTTGAAATCACTCCTGTTTCGTTTTCTCACTTTCTCTCTCATATTTGTTTGAGGAAGATGAAGAAAGTAGTTAAGCAATGGACTATAAAGTAAAAATAAACTGAGAAAGACAATCCTCCCTCCACCAGAAAGCACAACCAGTTTCTTGAAGGAAAAATCCATCTCACCAAACCCCAATTAAACAAACATAAACCTAATACATTGTAAGTATCTCTCTCTCACTCTCTATGTAGTACGTTGTATTATTTGCTCTTTTGTTTCTCTATATTTCCATCTCTCTCCCTTGTCCTCTCTCACAAGTAAGTTACTATTTTTCTAATGCAGCCATCAAGAAGGAAAACTCCTCTGTTTGATACAGTAAACATGAAGCACAGGAAAAACAACAACCTCTCTATCTTTGTTGTAGTGTGCTCTATATTCCTGTTTGGGGTTTTCATGTACAATGAGGACGTGAAGTCAATAGCAGAGTTCCCATTTTCAAGGCCTAAAGCTCAAGAAATCCAAGACGAGCAATCAAAAGAAACAAACCCAGTTCAAGAAACCATCAAGAAGGTAAAAAGCACCGCAATTTCGGTGAATTCAAGAACATCACTAGAAGAAACCAGATTGGAGAATACAGAGGAAACAGATGAGACTGTTACCTTGAAATCAACTGTGACCAAAGAAGATGAGCAGAAAATTGAATTGCCGGTTATTGAAGAAGAAGAAGATGATGAGGATGTCGAATTGCCACCAGAAGATTGTGATCTCTTCACAGGAGAGTGGGTTTTTGATAATGAGACATACCCTTTGTATAAAGAAGATGAATGTGAATTCCTCACAGCACAAGTGACTTGCATGAGAAATGGAAGACAGGATTCTTTGTACCAGAATTGGAGATGGCAACCAAGAGACTGTTCTTTACCCAAGTGAGAATTTTGGATTTACTTTTGAATTGGTTGAATTTGGGCATATTTCTATGTTTATGTTTAATGGTTTTTATATGCCTTTTTTTGTGTGTAAAGGTTCAAAGCAAGATTGCTGCTAGAGAAGCTGAGGAACAAGAGACTCATGTTTGTTGGGGACTCATTGAACAGAAACCAATGGGAATCAATGGTTTGTTTGGTTCAATCTGTGATTCCTCCAGGCAGGAAGAGCTTGAACAAATCTGGGTCTCTCTCTGTTTTCAGAATTGAGGTACCTCTCTCTCCCTCTCGCTGGAAGATTGGATGCATGTCACTTTCTTGCTGACCTTTCTCAAATATTTAGGACAAAATGTGTTGATCAATGTTTGAAGTTATAGAAATGTGTTTTGTTTTTAGTGATGATTAATCGTCATGATATTATATTACAGAAGAACTTTATTTAGGGCGGCGCTAATTACCCGCTCATTTCTACAGAAATACACGGCATTTTTTTGTCGTTTTCTTTGAAAACATGGTAAAATGAGTAAATGGCCCTTACACTTGGAGTTTATTATAATTTCACCTTTATAATTAAAAACTTATCTAATTAAAACCAAAAACAATTATAATTATGATAATTTAGTCATTTTAAATAAAATAATTATAATAATAAATATATTAATAATACAGTAGAATACAAGTATTAAGTGTTATAATCTAAATCTTAAATTTAGAGAGTTTTAGCATAGTAATCTTTACATTAACGGTTTATTGATCAACTTGTCATATTGACGCTCACAAAATTTACACATTGAGTCAAACATGTGCAGATATTCGATATTAAATTCGAATATGAATTTAAAATTTTAGTTTTTTGAAATTCATGTGGCGTTTGTTAATTTCTTCTTGTGACATTTTTATAATAGATGCATGCTAGGCATTGGCATTAAAAGAATAAAAAAAAAAAAGTATGGCTTCCCTTTTTTCCTGGCCCCCTCCATGCAAGGAAAATCAAATAAAAGGGAGAAAGCATTTTGTGGATCGTAGCTTGAAAATTGCCCCAATGGATTGTGGATTTTGTAGGACTATAATGCAACAGTGGAGTTCTACTGGGCCCCATTTTTGGTCGAGTCAAATTCAGACGATCCAAATATGCACAGCATTTTGAATCGTATAATCATGCCTGAATCAATCAATAGGCATGGGCATAATTGGAAAGGCGTGGACTACTTGATCTTCAACACTTATATATGGTGGATGAACACTTTCAGCATGAAAGTTTTGTAAGTAACTACTAAGTAATTCTTATTTTATTTTTTTACCCTTACTCCTCCTGTTGTTCAAGTAAAATCATGAGGCTATTTTTGGTCTTTTAATTAATTCTTTTTCGGGATCGATGAAATAGACGAGGATCATTCGATGAAGGGTCCACAGAGTATGATGAGATCGCGCGGCCAGTAGCATATGGGAGAGTATTGGGGACTTGGGCTAACTGGGTAGAGGAAAATGTTGATCCAAATCATACCACTGTTTTCTTCACCAGCATGTCTCCTCTTCATATCAAGTAAAACTTAAATTTCCTTCTTCTTGCTCTGTCTTCTCTCAATCAATTTTCTAAGAAAACATAAAACAGAAACATCCATACAATTTATGAGTTTTTGTCAATTACAACATAACTATAGAATTGGTAGATCAACATTTGTCCGGCCTCTTTCTCTATCTAATGGTAAAAAATACTTTTGATTTCATGAAACAAGTTTAGACAAAAAAAAAAAATTCATAACCCTAAGACTATACTACGAAAGCTTTTTCATCTTTTTTCTGTTGTCCAAAACCTTTACCATAATTTGAATAAAATACTCATCAAGATTTTCTTGGTGGTTGAGAGTGGGCCTATAACGACAACCTCTAATCATATAGTAATAATTAGATGAAATGATTTTCTTAATCCCTGGTTGGTAAACCACCAGTTGATGCTGCTAATTTCTTAATGCTAGCTAAATAATCATAATTAATTACATGTTTGACATTGCAACAGGAGTCTAGATTGGAACAACCCAGATGGGATCAAGTGTGCCCTGGAGACTATACCAATTCTCAACATGTCAATGCCAGTGGAAGTTGGCACTGATCGAAGGCTATTCGTTGTAGCCAAAAATGTGACACGATCCTCAAAAGTGCCTGTACATTTCCTTGACATCACTACTCTCTCTGAGTATAGAAAAGATGCACATACCTCAGTCCACACTATTCGCCAAGGCAAAATGTTGACACCGGAACAGCAGGCTGACCCGGCCACGTATGCGGATTGTATCCATTGGTGCCTTCCCGGGTTACCCGATACATGGAATGAATTCATCTACACACGTATCATTTCTCGCTCGTGACCCTAACCAACACACTTGTGCGGTTTTTTTTAATATAATTTTCTTCATTTTTTGCCCCATTTTGTCTTTGTAAGATTTCTGTAATTTTCCCCTTGACGACTACATTTAGCTCGTTATAGGTTGAATTCTAGGGATGAAACTCTTTTTTTTTTACGGAGGTGGGAGATAAGGATGCCAAATTTGTGTCAAATTAATGGGCGAA
Organism: Bretschneidera sinensis; assembly: GCA_023935145.1. Taxonomy (NCBI): domain Eukaryota; kingdom Viridiplantae; phylum Streptophyta; class Magnoliopsida; order Brassicales; family Akaniaceae; genus Bretschneidera; species Bretschneidera sinensis. The sequence goes on from CM043698.1 coordinate 22,593,263, forward strand.
GGTCGACTAAAGGGGAAAGAAATGGACAGTTTCATACACTCGCCTGAAATGTGGAAAAGAAAATAAAGTTAATGCAAATTTTTATTCATATGTTAAATTTTCTTTTCCATTTCATGATTCACTTGAGTTACCCATAATCTGGTATTGTTTTATTTAGTTGTTAAGTGAAAAAAAAACATTTTGTTTCGGTGCGTAGAGTGTGAAAACAAGATAGTTAATTTCGTTTTCTTTTCATTGTTTCGGTCGAAACGTTTCGGTTTCAGCATTAAATCGAAACAAAATATCTTTTACTTAATTTCATCTTTTGTTTCTGTCCATTTCGATTGAAACATCATATTTCGATCGAAATATTAAAATATTATTTTTTTTGTATTTTCAAAAATTTTAAAGAGATAATTTGAGAATTTTCACTTTCTTTTCAATTAGTGATTGATATTTGAATAATAATTTCTTTTATTATATATATATATATATATATATATATATATATGTAATTTGATAGTATGACAAAATGAAAATTTTGAGTAGGATTAATTTAAATATTTAAATGGTGTTTGTTTTCTTATAATTTATATTTATAATTATATTTTTTTGAAATATATATAATTTGACAAATATGTATTTAAAATACTATCAAATTTAAAACATCATATTGAAACGAAACGAAACCAAAATATTTTATTTAAATAACTAAACCGAAATGATGTTCAACACAAAATTTACAACTTTAATTAGATTTAAGATTTAGCAGGCATCTATAAAAAATGATTGAGGTTTGGTAAATTCCTCGGCTAAAAGAAAAAGGAAAGAAAAAAGAGAACACTTGTCTGGCTAAAAATGTTTTGACAACAAGCAGGAAGCTATCAAAGTTAAAATAAATATAAAAAAAATTACCATGCCTGCTTTTAGTTAATGGAATAAATTAGTGTCAATCTTTTGTTGTGCACTTGTGCATTGTATCAAATATAAAACTTTATATTATTGCTTAGTACGTAAAAACATAATGTATTTTTATTATTGCTTGTAATCATTGCATTATCAAGCAAGTGTCTTGTGATTCTTACATTTAAATTTTATAAAATTAAAATGAAATCATATATTTTTTTTTTAACATAAAAATGATTGAAAAAAATTATAAATTCATTTTAATTTTAATTTTAATTTTAATTCTAAACTTCAATTCTAAATAATGAAATATATAATATAAATGTAAATTAAAAAATCGAAAAAAATATAGCTCAAATGGTAAAGCGCTCGCATTAACATGCGAGAGGTACGGTGACCGATACCCCGCATCTCCATTGTTTTGTTTTATTTTTATTTGTTTCTTTTTAAAGCTCTTCTAAGTTCTAATGCGGTCCTTGACCTTGAAACAGTTCTTGTACTTTGAATAAATCAAGGCGACAGGCTTCTAGTTCATGCTTTTTTTGATTTGCCTATCTTTCATGTAGACATGCAAGTATCACGATAGAATTCGATCTGGTAGCTGTAAATGTAACACAAGTTTCCAAGGAGAATTCATGTCGACAAAAGATCTGGTCTTCCTATTTTTTTTGGTATCCCATCATTGCTGATTTTTCCAAGCTTGTTACTTCACTCCAATGGAGTAAATTAATTAAGATCCCTAGGGCTAGTAATTGGATGGCAGACTCTTTAGCTAAATTAGCACTTCAGTTGGACACTTGTAAATGTTTCCATATGTAATGTGATGTTCTAGCACTTAGGTTATGTTGATGCCAAATATATGCGTTGCTGAGTTGGAGGTTTAGCCTGTAGAAGTACCTGCACAGAGAAAGGGAGAGTAGCTATTGGGGTCGACGGAGGGGATGCCTCCGAGGATCCTCCGACGCTTAAGTTAGCAAAAGCTCAAAGTGTATGTGTTTAAAGCTGAAAAGCTGAGTCCCCCATTTTGGACTGCTTACCAAGTCCTTTTATAGAGTTTTGGAGGCGGTGATGTTCGGAGGCGGTAGTAGGCCAGGGCGGCTGTGTCAGGATAGCCCAACTGGGTTGGGTAATAATGCCTATGGGGCCCAGCTAGGAAGCTGAGAACCGTTCAGTAGGGCTTTTGCCTTGCTGGCTTACTCCAGAGCCGTCTATGTGTTAAGACGGTGTTTAGACCTGACATCCCAACTTGGTTGGGTAATGATGGTCCGGAGGGCGGTGGTGACGTGGAAGCCCAGCTGGGGGCCAAGATGCCCTGGAGGGCGGTGGTGACGTGGAGGCCCAGCTGGGGGCCAAGATGCCCCGGAGGGCGGTGGTGACGTGGAGGCCCAGTTGGAGGCAATGATGCCCTGAAGGGCGGTCATGACTTGGAGATCCAACTGCCTGGGCCTGGATCGTCCGCGTGTCATTTTGAACTCTGGGATCACGATGATCCACGTGTCGTCATCCTATGGGAGAGTCGTATTTTGGTAGTATCAGAGGCCCCCACTTCCTTAAGTGCGGCACTGTGGTTAAGGAAGTAGCGAAACTAGGTTGGCGTTAGATCCTCTACGGAGACGTGAAGTATGGTAAAAATTTGCTCTAAGGCAAAAGAGAATGGACCGAGGACTTGTGGAATGACTCCTCGGCCAAGAACGCCATGGGTCCGAGGACTAGTGGAGTAATCCATCTCCTCGGACCTTGAAGAGAGTGGGCCGAGGACCAGTGGAGCAATCCATCTCCTCGGCCAAGAATACCGTGGATCCGAGGACACGTGGAGCAATCCATCTCCTCGGACCTTGAAGAGAGTGGGCCGAGGACCAGTGGAGCAATCCATCTCCTCGGCCAAGAATACCATGGATCCGAGGACACGTGGAGCAATCCATCTCCTCGGACCTTGAAGAGAGTGGGCCGAGGACCAGTGGAGCAATCCATCTCCTCGGCCAAGAATACCATGGATCCGAGGACACGTGGAGCAATCCATCTCCTCGGACCTTGAAGAGAGTGGGCCGAGGACCAGTGGAGCAATCCATCTCCTCGGCCAAGAATACCATAGATCCGAGGACACGTGGAGCAATCCATCTCCTCGGACCTTGAAGAGAGTGGGCCGAGGACCAGTGGAGCAATCCATCTCCTCGGCCAAGAATACCATGGATCTGAGGACACGTGGAGCAATCCATCTCCTCGGACCTTGAAGAGAGTGGGCCGAGGACCAGTGGAGCAATCCATCTCCTCGGCCAAGAATACCATGGATCCGAGGACACGTGGAGCAATCCATCTCCTCGGACCTTGAAGAGAGTGGGCCGAGGACCAGTGGAGCAATCCATCTCCTCGGCCAAGAATACCATGGATCCGAGGACATGTGGAGCAATCCATCTCCTCGAACCTTGAAGAGAGTGGGCCGAGAACCAGTAAAGCAATCCATCTCCTCGGCCAAGAATACCGTTGATCCGAGGACACGTGGAGCAATCCATCTCCTCGGACCTTGAAGAGAGTGGGCCGAGGACCAGTGGAGCAATCCATCTCCTCGGCCAAGAATACCGTGGATCCGAGGACACGTGGAGCAATCCATCTCCTCGGACCTTGAAGAGAGTGGGCCGAGGACCAGTGGAGCAATTCATCTCCTCGGCCAAGAATACCGTGGATCCGAGGACACGTGGAGCAATCCATCTCCTCGGACCTTGAAGAGAGTGGGCCGAGGACCAGTGGAACTACGGGAAAGTATCTCGTGTCCAGGACGGCGGCTGTGGAGACACGTGGTCTATCCTAGGTAGATGCCACGTCATGTTACCTTGGAAATTTAAACAGCCGTTTTTAGGGAAAGCGGCGGCCACCTCGAGGGACGTAACGCCCCCTGGGAAAGTGTGATGGTCGCTTGGGAATTCTAAATTGTCCTCTTGATTCCTGCGACTGCATTAAATGCTCCTCGTTGGCCGTGACCCTTCCCCTATATAAGGGGCTTTGGTTTCCCCTTCTTCCACACACATTCCATAATCTCCTTCTGTTTTCAGAGAGTAGCTTTCCTAAGAGCCCTCAGCCTCGTCCCAAAGGTGCTTGTGAGTCCTCGTCCTCGTCCCTTCAGAGAGAAGTTTGGTGTGATCGTTGCATTCGCGAGATCTTGGGAGGAAAGCTCTTGGAGATACACCGAACGATTAGGAGGAATTCAAGTCCGAATCCTTCGGACGTTGGTGAGTTCGTGTTTTCTTTAATTTTTTACATCATGTCTTCTTCGTTTGATACATACCGCGATAGGCCTAGTAGTAGTAATGGTAGGAGTAGTGTAGATGGTACGAGTGGTAGCGGCTCCGAAGAAGTAGAGACGTCATCGTCTTCTTCTGGGGGGAATGCCCCCGTCTCGGGTACGCCAAGAGCAGGCCCCATGGCGCTAGTGCCCTCGTCTTGTGAGGACACACTTAGAGCGTTGACCGACATTAGAGAGACCTCGGCTGGAGAGGAGAGGGAGGAATGAAACTATACAGCCAACGAGATCCCTAGCCAACTGAGGGAGGAGGATTTGAAAGTGATAAGGAAGACGTACCGCATTCCGGGCGAGTATGATCTTCGACTGGCCAGGGTGGGGGAGAGGGCCTGTGATGTCCTCCCTGACCGAGCCCCGTTCGAGCTCTGCGTGTACGAGCATCACATGCAGGCCGGGCTCCGGTTTCCCCTTCACCCCTACTTTTGTACAATCCTTAGGTACTTTGATATAGCGCTGTGTTAGTTGGTGCCCAATTCGGTACGGCTGATCATGGCCTTTATCTGCGTTTGCTTAGAAGTGGGCCGACCAATGACGATGGGTATTTTCAAGGCCCACTTCTTGATCAGCCGGCATGGTCAGACAGGGTGGGTGGTCTTTAGTACTCGGCTGAAGAGGAGGTTGCTGAAAAAGACCCCTTCATCTATCAAAAGGTGGAAGAATAATTTCTTTTTCATCCGATCTGCCGAGGACTTCGGCTTGCCTCGTGCGTGGAGTATGGACCGTACCGAGAAATGCAAAAAGGTGGGCCTTCTTTCGTATGAGCAAGAGAAGGTGAATGCCATGGTGGCCTCGCCTTTGGACGTCGGGGTCCTATATGACAATGAAGAACTGGCCCGGCGAGGTCTTTGTTCTTCGTGTCCTTCGCTCGAGAGCGGTAAAGGCTTTGGTTTACCCTCTACTTTCTTTATTCTTATTTTGCATCGTTATCCTGCAATTTATACTTAAGCTATTTCCTTCCTTTGTTTGCTTGTGTTTTGACCAGAGATGGAGGCAGCTGCCCGTGCCCGAGAGCATGCCAAGAAGTTGGCATTGGAGCAGAGAAAGTCGGCTCGGTCCGGGAAACAAACAGCCTCGACTTCGCGGCCTAAGAAGAGGGCCCGAGCCCCATCTCCGGCTCCGATCGACTTGGGGATTCCTCCAAGGCCGTCGACGCAGTCAGAGACACCTCCGGTAAGCAGTGCCCGGACACCGATTCCAGTAACTACGGGGACTTCCATTATCCCGGGCCCTAGCCAGGGGCCAGCTTCGGAGGCCTCGATCTTCATGCCCAACCTGGCCATCCGGACAGATGACTCTGTCTTCGCACATCCTCGGGTGGCGAGGGAACATCTGTTTAAGGGTACCCCCCTCGCGACATTGCCGAGTTGGGTCGAAAGACCACGGACTCTCTGTGTGCGGCGACCGAGGCTTTGGCTTCTCAGGTTAGATTCCGTTTTCGCTTTGCTTTGCATTGTTTTCGTCGAATTTTGTTTCACGCATGGCTACTGGTATCAGATGGGTGTTCTGGTGGGCGCGGCTACACGCTGATGCATGGAGACGGAGGAGCTTCTTGGGCGTACCCAGTGCCAGCTGGAGGAGAGGACAGAGGCTGTTTGCCGGCTGCAGGCTTCCTTGGAGTCTGCTATCCTGGCTAAAGCCGAAGCCGAAGCCACTGCTCGGGTCACTGTCGAAGAGGTCGAGGCCCGCCTTAGAGCCACAGCGGAGGAGGCCGAGGCTCGTCTTCGCGCCACCACAGAGAAGGCTGAGGCTCACACTAGGGCGGCCGTGGAGGAAGCCTTGGCTTCTTTCCAGAGTTCGAAGGCCTATCGCCTGGCCATCGTTTCCGAGGGTGGCCAGCAGTACCTTAAGGGGTTTATGGAGGCCAAGGGGAAGGCTGAGGGCATGTACCCGAAGCTCGATTTCTCCGCATTGGATCTGCTGGGGCCCGAGGATGAGGAGCTGCTGGCTTCAGACGATGAGCCCGCTGACGGACAGGATCGTGACTGGCGATCAGGCACGGGGTCTCCTACCCTTGGAGATCAGTAGGGCTTAGGTCGAGGGCACTCTGTCGTAGTCCTCCCTTTTTTGTTTTGTTGTTTTGGCCCAGCCGTTTTTGTGTTGTCTTTTGGGGCTGCTGGTGCCCTATTTTGCCTTGGTTTAGGTTTTTTGTTTTAGTCGGCAGGAAAAATGTAAGTAAAGTCTTTGATATATAAAACAAGACTGTTTACATATGCGCAATGCTATTTATTGATAAAAACGTCGAAGATGTTCCGCATTCCAAGTACGAGGAATGGCTTTTCCGTTTAATTCTTCGAGTTCAAACGTGCCGGGACGGCATACTTTTTTGATGCGATATGGCCCTTCCCAGTTAGGGACTAGTTTGCCTGATTCTCGGGGCCTAGATACTTCGTTCTTTCGTAAGACGAGGTCATGAAGACAGAAACGTCTTACTTTTACTCTTGAGTTGAAGTACCTGGCGGCTCGCTGCTGGTAAACGGTAAGTAGAATTTGGGCTTTGTCTCGGGCTTCGTCGAAAAGATCGGCGTTTGTGCGAAGGGATTCCTCATTGCTTCGTTCCTCGAAATTCTGAACTCGTAAGGAAGGTACTCCTATTTCCAAGGGGATGACTGCCTCGGACCCATAAGTCATGAAGAATGAGGTTTCCCCGGTGGGTGCTCGAGTCGTGGTTCGATATGCCCAAAGTATATTGGGTAAATGGTCTGTCCACTGCTTCTCTACTTCGTCTATTCGCCTTTTAATGCCTTGCAAGATCGTTCAGTTGGTAACTTCGGCTTGTCCATTTGCTTGCGGGTATCCAACCGAAGAGAAACGATAATCGATGTGTAATTCATCGCAAAATGTTTTGAACCGAACACTGTCAAACTGTTTGCCGTTATCTGTCACTAACACTTGTGGTACTCCAAACCGACATACGATTGATTTCCATACGAAGGCTCGGGCTTGAAAGTCCGTGATGCTGGCCAAGGGTTCAGCCTCTACTCATTTTGTAAAATAATCTATTGTAACTATGAGGTACTTTCTTTGGCCGGTCGTTCCGGGAAAGGGTCCGAGAAGGTCCATTCCCCACATAGCGAAAGGAAGTGGACTGACTATTGGTGTCAAAAGGTTCGCTGGTTGACGTGGCACAGTGGCATACCGTTGACAGCTTTGACATTTGGTCACCAACTCCATGGCTGCTTCCCTCATCTTAGGCCAATAGTATCCTTGACGAAGGATCTTGAACGCCAAGGCACGTCCCCCGAGGTGATTTCCACATATACCTTCGTGGACTTCTCGGAGGGCGTAATTAGCATCGGTCGGGTCAAGACACTTCAAGAAGGGCGTTGTCAACCCCCGCTTATACAGGTGATCGTCCAGAATTGCGTATCGGGCGGCTCGAGACACAATCTTTCGGGCTTCGCCTTTGTCATCGGGAAGAATACCGTCACGTAGATAATCCAGGATAGGACTCATCCATGTTCTCTCACCAACCACGAGTAAGACCATTATTTCGTCAATACTCGGCACGGCTAGGGTTTCGAGGTAGACTGCTCGCCTGAACTCGAGCTGGCAAGACGTAGCAAGCTGTGCCAATGAGTCGGCCTTCGTATTTTCTGCCCGCGGAATCTGGTTTAGAGAAAAGACTTCAAACTGCCCAGCTAATGCCTTTGTCGCTGCTAGGTAACGAACGATTTTTTCTCCTCGGGCCTCGAATTCGTCGTTCACTTGGTTCACGACTAGTTGGGAATCGATATATACATGTAAATTTTTTACAGATATCACCCTGACTAATTTCATGCTGGCGAGTAGGGCTTCATACTCGGCTTCATTGTTCGATGCTGGAAACCCGAACCTCAGGGCATACTCAATGGCGAAGTTATCGGGACCGTTCAGAATGAGCCCGGCTCCGCTTCCAGAGTCAGTAGAGGATCCGTCCACATGAAGGGTCCATCGTAAAGGCAGGTTCGTTTGACCAACATCCTGTGGAGATTCTTCTTTTATTAAGAGCAAAGTAGTCTCCATGACAAAATCAGCTAGGGCTTGCGCTTTAATAGCTGTCCGAGGCCGATAACGAACTCTCCTAACTCTATGGACCATTTGACCACTCTACCGGCAACATCTGGCTTGTGGAGTATTTGTCGAAGAGGCTAGTTGGTGAGGACCGTGATGGTATGAGCTTGAAATTAAGGTCGAAGCTTCCGGGCCGAAATCAACAGAGCATACGCCATCTTTTCCGTTGGAAGATATCTTGTTTCGGCATCATGCAGCACCTTGCTGACATAATACACTGGCTTTTATGTGCCTCATTCTTCTCGTATTAAGACAGAGGCCATTACTTCGGGACCAGCCGAAAGATATAAAAAAAGGTTTTCGCCGGCTATTGGTTTGGTAAGCACGGGAGGTGTCCCCAAATATATTTTCAGCGCCCTGAAGGCTTCTTGACAAGCTTCGTTCTATACGAAGTTCTGGGTCCGACGAATGGCTTTAAAAAAGGGAAGGCACTTCTAGGCAGATTTTGACATGAATCGGCTGAGGGCCGCTATTCTTCCAGTAAGGCGCTGGACTTCCCTAACGGTCCGAGGTGGACTCATGTTAAGAATAGCATCAATCTTTTCTGGATTGGCTTCTATACCTCTGTGGGTGACCAGGAAGCCGAGGAATTTCCCCCCAGTGACCCCAAAGGCACACTTTGTAGGGTTCAACTTCATGTGATGATGGCGGATGATGTCAAAAGCTTCTTGGAGATCTGCCTCGTGGTCTTGTGTTTTGACGCTTTTGACCAGCATGTCGTCCACATATACTTCCATATTCCAACCCATCTGCTCTTTGAATATCTTGTTTACTAGCCCCTGGTAAGTGGCTCCAGCATTTTTCAAACCGAACGGCATGACCCTATAACAATAGAGGCCTTGCTCTGTGATAAATGCCGTCTTCTCTTGGTCAGGCGGGTGCATAAGGATTTGGTTATACCCGGAGTAAGCATCCATGAATGTTAACAGCTCATGGCCGGATGTTGCGTCAACAAGTTGATCAATCCGGGGCAAAGGAAAACTGTCTTTAGGACAGGCTTTATTGAGATCAGAAAAGTCTATACAAATTCGCCACTTGCTGTTTGCCTTTTTTACCATTACAACATTAGATACCCAGTCTGGATAGCTCACCTCTCGGATGAAGTCAGCCGAACGTAATTTCTCAACTTCTGCCCGAAAAACTGCCTGTCGCTCAGGAGCAAACGACCTTTTCTTCTGGATGACTGGTTTATGGGTCGGGTCAACACTCAAGCGATGTACGATGACATCCGGGCTGATTCCCGGCATATCTGCAGCAGTCCAGGCGAATAGATCTTGGTTTGCCCGTAGAAGGGCTAATAGAGATTCCTGAAAAGTGCTGGACAGGTTGGAACCAATTTGAACAGTTTTGGTGCTATCTTCGCCAAGGGGGATTATGAGTACATCTTCTCCGGGCCTACCTCGTAGGTTGCTTGCTTCATCCCTAAGGTCATCCAGTTCGAGTGGTAGGGCTTCCGTCTTTTTACCATTTATTGCACTGAGATAACAGGATCTGGCAATTTGTTGATCTCCTTTGATCTCGCCTACTCCGTCTGTCGTGGGGAATTTGATTTTGAGATGATGGGTAGAGACAACCGCTCGGAGTTTATTCAGCGTGGGTCGTCCGAGTATCATATTGTAGGAGGAGGGTTGTCGAACAATTAAGGCCTTACACTCTTCCGTATCATGGCCCGACGTATTCTTTTAGATGCCCCCGATTGATGAGGGCCTCGATCTGATTTTTTAAGGCCTTACACTCTTCTGTATCATGGCCGAAGTTTCTGTGAAATCTACACCAAGTATTTCGATATGGGTTGAGGTTCGGCGGCCTTGGGGGCCATTGCAAGAGGTCCCTGTCATGAATCTGCATCAGAATGTTGGTTCTGGAGGCATTCAGTGGTGCATAGCTGTGGATTTGCCCCGGAGTTCTGGCTCTGGTTCCGTAGGCTGCAAGAGTCCGGGATCTATCTTCAAAAGGCCTAAGGGTTCTGGGTTTCTCCTAGCGAAACGGTCGTTTAGAGGGTTCGCGGTCGGGACTAGTGGGGCCTCTCTTCCTCCTTTCCGTGTCTCCTTCGCGTTCTCTTCGGAATGCTTGATCATCTTCTGCTAGCATGTATTTTTCGGCTCGCGCCAAGACTTCATTCATATCCATAGGCGGACGTCTGATGAGTTTCGAGCTGAAGAATCCGGATCTTAATCCATTTTTGAATGCCAAGAGCTGAACACTGGGATCAAGGTCTGGGATCTCCTAAGCCGCAGTGTTGAATCTGGAAATATAGGCGCGAAGCTTCTCTTCTTTCGACTGGACAATGTTAAACAGAGACTCCGAAGTTTTCTTGGGTCCTTTGCTGCTGATGAAATGTGAGGCGAAGACATAGCTTAGGTCTTTGAAGGTGCGAATACCTCCTGGTTTCAAGCGGGAATACCACGTCGCAGCCGCTTTCTCTAGGGTTAATGGGAACGCTCTGCACATCACAGGGTCCGAATGTCTATGGAGGGTCATTGTGGTTCGGTAGTGCTGGAGGTGGTCCAAGGGATCTGTGGATCCATCGTAAAGTTTGATTTGTGGCATCTGAAAATTGAGTGGGAGGGGGGCGTCAAGGACTTCTTGTATGAAAGGTGGGTCCTGTACATCGAGATCATCGCTAATACTATGGCCGGGTTTTTTAAACGCCTCATTGATTCGTCCCTCTATGTCCTCGATCCATTTGCCAAACCCTTCGCTGTTCTTGGGCACGGGACTCTCTCTGAACTTGGCTGGGGGAGGTGAGTGGGTCGCCGAGCAGACATCCGCTGGTGGGCGGCGGTCAGTGGAACCATCGTGACCTGGTTCCTGCGATGGGAGTGGCAGAGTCTGCTGAGGTCTCCTGCGAACTTCGACCGCCAGATCGGCCACCAGGTGTGCAAGCTCTGCGAATTGCGCCTGGAGCGTGCCTTCATTCAGGTGAACCTTGGGTTCGGCTGAAGAACTGTCTCCCGACCATAGCACGCGAGCGCCTAGATCCCTAGCGGGTGTTTTTGGAGGCATGCTAACAGATGAGTTCTTTCGACTTCTTCGCTGTTACTGTCAGCGAGAGATGTGGTTTCCCACAGACGGCTCCAATCTGTTGATGCCAAATATATGCGTTGCTGAGCTGGAGGTTTAGCGTGTAGAAGTACCTGCACAGAGAAAGGGAGAGTAGCTATTGGGGTCGACGGAGGGGATGCCTCCGAGGATGCTCCGATGCTTAAGTTAGCAAAAGCTCAAAGTGTATGTGTTTAAAGCTGAAAAGCTGAGTCCCCCATTTTGGACCGCTTACCAAGTCCTTTTATAGAGTTTTGGAGGCGGTGATGTTCGGAGGCGGTAGTAGGCCAGGGCGGCTGTGTCAGGATACCCCAACTGGGTTAGGTAATAATGCCTATGGGGCCCAGCTAGGAAGCTGAGAACCGTTCAGTAGGGCTTTTGCCTTGCTGGCTTACTCCAAAGCCGTCTATGTGTTAAGACGGTGTTTAGACTTGACATCCCAACTTGGTTGGGTAATGATGGTCCGGAGAGCGGTGGTGACGTGGAAGCCCAGCTGGGGGCCAAGATGCCCTGGAGAGCGGTGGTGACGTGGAGGCCCAGCTGGGGGCCAAGATGCCCTGGAGGGCAGTGGTGACGTGGAGGCCCAGCTGGAGGCGATGATGCCCTGAAGAGCGGTCATGACTTGGAGATCCAACTGCCTGGGCCTGGATCGTCCGCGTGTCATTTTGAACTTCGGGATCACGATGATCCACGTGTCGTCATCCTATGGGAGAGTCGTATTTTGGTAGTATCAGGTTATATCACTCTCAGATTGTAACGGGTCTCGAGTCATGACGGGTTTGATTGGGTCAGGATCAAGTTGTATCGGGTCTCAAGCGGGTTATCTCAGGTCAGATTATTCTAGATCAAGTAGTTTCGAGTTCAAACTGTTTCGGTTCGAGTCATGACGGGTTTGATTGGGTTAGGATCAAGTTGTATCGGGTCTCAAGTGGGTTATCTCGGGTCAGATTATTCTAGATCAAGTCATTTTGGGTTTTTGAACAGACTCGATATGATACATCAAATTTGCTTTTTTTCTTTTTCTTTCTATTTTCCTTTCCTCCAATATTCGAGGAAATCATTTGAGCTCTGTTTTAAGTGTAATTTTGTGGAACCCTTAAAACATATTAAGCATATAATATTATAATATAAACATATAGCTAAGAAAAAATGATTTTACAAAAACAATAAGCAATTACACATTTACACACTTGTTCTACATATGAATTAATCACACTTAAAGATACTTATATGTAACATCGATTAGTTATTATTATTTAATGAAAAATAAAAATTAAAGATATTAGTACTAAAAGTTAAAATATAATATAATACAATATATATTTATATTATCTCAAATTAACTTGATTTTTTTTATAATGATTGATGATTCATTTATATTTGTTATATTTAACTAGTTTTATTTTAAAGAAAAACAATATTTTAAAAAACTTGAAAAAATTAATTTACATGAGATAAATCAATAGAAGCTATCTAACACTCCGAAAATTACTCCGAAAATTCAGAAGACTTATGACTTGATTCCTTGGACAATCCTTTTAATGGCTCATGGTATGCATTGATTCCTTGGTCAATCCTTTTAGCGGCTCTAATCTTATCTTTGTCTCCCATAAACATAATTAATTAATAACTAATTTTCTTGTTTCATTACACTACATGTTGAACCCCTTGATCGAAATTAGGAATTAATCACATGTATGGGGCCAGCCAAAATGTTCAAGGAGGAAAACCAAGTTGTTCAGTCCGCTCTTGGCTTAATAGTTAATACTATCCCACATCGACCAAAGGTAATCAAAGAGACAGACACAAGCGTGTATAAATACCGAGCCAAAACCAACATTTCATATACTTACCTGGACGGGGTCTCTGTGCGATCAACAAGGCTCATGGCCTAAGCTAGTGACCTCCATTGCACATTGGAGGGGCGTTTAGCTTAAGATCTCCCCAGGAGGGAGAGTCTACGTCATTATTTGTTGCTTTGGGGGCCTGCGTCCGCGCGGCCCCTGCTCAATTTTAGTTTAAAATTTGCTTAAGCCAAATGATAACTCAGACTAATAAAGTCAAGAAGCACAAAATTATCTGGGGCTAAATAAAATAAGAAACCAAGAAAAACTTGCAGCAGATGATAAAAACAAACAAATAATTAGCAAGATTTTTCGTTAGGGAGAAGCCAAAATGGTATCTCCTAAGCTGAACAGATTATGAGGAGAAAATATAAGATACATTTTAAATTAATAATTAAATTTTAAGGCTTGTGAAAAAATCTATGGATGATATTAGTGTTAAGATATTTTGGTAATTAATTTTTTTTGTTTTATTTTAGTTTTAGTCTAGCAATCTCATAAACCAATCATAAAATTAAGGTATTATCTCATTAATATTTTTTTATCATATCTCATGTTAATCATAGTACTATTTCACTATAATTTTGTCCATGAATCAAATGAGTCCTCATTGTATTATGAATTTGTAACTGACTGCTTGATATAAAAATAAATAAATAATTTATTATGATATAATTAATTTTATTTGATAATTAACTTCTACTTTTTATCAACTATCAAATCATAGTTTAATATGCAAATCATTATTTCTTTTAATTTCTTTAAAAAAAAACCTATCGTTTTAAGTTCAGATCATATTGGGTCTCGGTCGTTTCAGGTTCACGTCATATCGGATCCAGATCGTATCAAAGTTCGGGTTGTGTATCGGATAAGGGTTGTTTAGGGTCTGTCATTTCAAGTTTTGGGTTCGGGTCAGATAGGGTTCACTCATTTCAGATTCAAATTATTTCAAGTTTCGAGTAATTAGGATTTAGATCAGGTCGAATTCAAATCATATTATTTTAATATTTTTTGTGCTCGAATCGGATTTAAGTCAAATCAAATTGAGTTTTTGGATCGATTAGATTTCGTCACCTCTAATTTTAACTGTATATTTTTGGATGTTGATTATTTATTCCGGTACTGATGTTCAACAAAGGATTCTCATAAACTATGCAGTAAGAATCCTTTGTTGTGCACTTGTGCCTCAGAAGGAGCATATAAAGTATTTTTACTATTGCTTGTAATCATTGCATTAGGAAGCAAGCCTTGTTATCCTTGAGTTTATGTTAAATATATTAAATGTAATTCAAAAAATCAGAGGGGATGTAGCTCAGATGGTAGAGCGCTCGCTTAGCATGCGAGAGGTACGTGGATCGATACCCCGCATCTCCATTTGTTTTGTTTTATTTTTATTTGTTTCTTTTTAAAGCTCTTCTAGTATGCTCCTTGACCTTGAAGCAGTTCTTGTACTTTCAATAAATCAAGGTGACCAGCTTCAAGTTCATGCTTTTTTTGATTTGCCTATCTTTCATGTAAGCATGCAAGTATCACGATAGAATTCGATCTGGTAGATATAAATGTAACACAAGTTTCCAAGGAGAATTCACGTCGGCAGAAGATCCGCTCTTCCCTTTTTTGGATCCCATCCTTGCTGATATTTCCAAGCTTGTTACTTCACTCCAATGGAGTAAATTAATTAAGATCCCTAGGGCTAGTAATTGGATGGCAGACTCTTTAGCTAAATTAGCACTTCAGTTGGACTCTTGTAAATGTTTCAATGCGTAATGTGATGTTCTACCGCCTTTACATTAAAAAAAGGAAACATAATGCTGCATCTTTAGTTATTTTAAAGTCTGAATACAGAACAACTCCGATGATACCAAAAATATGACTAAGTCACCAAAAGAGGGTAGCACGTCATGTGGTGCTAAGACCTTGAGGGGCGTAAGCTGATGATAGAGAGATCGAGTGTCTTGCTCCTTGCTCTCTCAACTCCAAATATCTAATTGCTAATAACCTTGAAGATGCTAGGTGAGGATCCATAGCTAATCTTTAAGGGACACTCACGTTTAAGTTAGTATAAAAGTTTAAAAATAAATTAGATTTAAAAAGAGTTTATTGAATTGGTTTTTGAACTTGATTATAATAATTTGAATCATCTTATATAGTGAAAAGATAGAGAAAGAGTAATTTATTGCAAATGATTTGGATGGTCTGATTGAGAGTTGAGATTGCTCTATAGGTTTAGTAAAGTTTTATCCTTTTGCTTTTAGACGGGTTTTTATCATTTTACCTTTGAGTGATGAAATGATTGTTTTATCTTTGATTGTGCCACAATTATTAAAAAGTGAATTTTTACCCACAACAAATCCTAAAATTCCTATTCTATCATAGTAGAAGTTTCAGTTTTATATGAGAACTTTCAAATGCAACTGTTAATACTGCACTAATTACTGGCTTTTTTGCTTGGATTTCCTGAAGTTGGTTTCTGTTAAGAAATAACTTTTCCCCCTTCAAAACTGTGATTGTTGGAGAAGGAAAGTGCCATATCAAAAATAGAATTATATGTTTTTGACTATTAAAGAAAAATGAAATTCTCTTATTAATTCTTTTTCTTCTTCTTTTTAATATGATCACTATTTTTTTACTAGACTGATGATTTTGTTAAAAAATTTCAGACTTAGTTAAATTTGACCGCAATCTGAAATGCATTGATGATAGAAAATCTGTCTTTTCTCTCTCGCACATAAAACCTTAGCTAGGAACGAGTTTTGGCTAAATTCTAGTTATCTTCTTCGATCAATGGGGTAAAGTTCTCCATCTCTGTCTCATTCTGTCACCATATCTCTAAATATCATATTCTATTTCCATCTCTCAAGATGTCTCTATTTTTCTTCATCTCGGTCTCATTCTCTCTTCAACACTTCCACGCTCTCTCTCACTCTCTCCCTTTCTCTCATTGTCTCGCTTTTTCTCCCCCTATTGTTGTCTCTGTCTCATTGGGTTAGCAAGTTTAACCAGATCATCCAATTTTGGTCAGATAAGCGTGATGATCTAGTAATTCACAAGCACTTATTATCGGAATCTAAGTGAAAAGACAAAATTGATATTTTAGGGGTATAATTGTCAAAAAAATATATATATAATTGGGGGACTAATTTGGAAAATGACATATACTTCGGGGACAAAAAAATAATTTTGCCCTCGTTGACTAGGCATGGAAGAGACTTTTAGCCAGCAAAAATATATTTGATTTGGCAATTCACTGACGATTGATCACAAGAAAATAGATGAGGGACCACATTGAGTAATTAATAATTCAAGAGCATAATTGAGAAAAAATTTAGTTGAATGATCAATTTGAAAAAGGACATATATTTGAGATATCAAAAATAAAATTTAACATATATATATATATATATATATATATATATATATATAAAAGTAGAATACATAAAAAAAAAAAAAGGGTCACCTAAGCAATGACATAGATGATGGACATGAACACCATTTATCTATCAAAATACATTTTGAAAAATACAATATTTATATGTTTAAGATTCTAAATATTTATATATTTTATCTTTAATTAAAGTTAATTAGTTTTTATCTCAATAATAGGAAAATAACAACAAATTTAGCTCAATGAATCCCAACATGTCTCATGTAGATTTTGTTCGTTTTTTCTCTTTCTTTACATTTTATCTACTAAAACTCTCAAACAAAATATCTCTCCAAGTTCAAAACAAATCATTCTTATTTAATTTTATATATCCAAACTCTCTTTAATAATCAATCAATCTTTAATTTCATTTTTAATTGGAATTTAACTCTACATTCTTCTTTTGTTTTAACTTTACAAATTATTTTTATTTAAAATTTTGTATCCAAACTCTCTTTAATCAATCAATGTTTACGTCTATTTTTAATTGGAACTCAACTCTACATTTTTCCATTGTTTTCTTTTTTATATGTTTTATCACTTTTATTACTCTGCAAGCAAAAGCTATCATGAAAAAGTAAGTGTGTTAATCTCATTTATTTTTTTCGATAGTCATAATTATATTTTTTTAATTATATATTATGCCTAATATCCTTTGATTGTTTTACACTAATCATTTATGTTATGTGATTTATATACCAACTTCACTACGAGCAAATAACCTTCTTAAAAAATGCTGTTAACAAATAATGATATTGTTTGTTAAGTAATTTTTATATTTTTTAAAGTTGATTTTTCGTCTATTTTAATAGCAAAAAACGTTGAGCAATATTTTTATTTATGCACTATTAAATAATTATATGTAAATCTATCACATTTGATTTTAAATAGTTTGTTGCTAAATAATATATTTTAATATAATATGTATAAGTGTGCTAAGGAGGCTCCTACAGTGTTGAACATCTCCATCCCATTGGATGTTGGCACAGATCATCCGCTTTTTTTGATTGCAACACAAGTTATTGAATCAATGAAAATACAAGTCTACTTTCTCAACATCATGGCCCTTTCGCAGTATAGAAAAGATGCACATACCTCAGTCAATACTACTCGGCAAGGCCAGATGCTCACATGGGAGCAGCAGGAAAACCCAGCTAAGTATGCAGATTGCATCCATTGTGTCATCTACCTGGTTTGCCTGATACATGAAATGAGTTCCTCTATACATATACCATTTCCAGCTCATGACTTTTTTACAGTTTTATTTTCACGAAAATCTGATTACTCCATGATATATAAGTTGCTCTAAGTGTTAGATTTATAATCTTAATGAACTAAGGAAAATTAATGCCGAACCAGTTTGACTTCTTGGCATGAGCAAGGGGTTATCAGTCTATAACTTGGGCAAACAGGAGTCTCAAGAATATGCAACAAAATTCTAATTTAGATGTTGAAATACTTTTGTTCAAGTGGATTAGTTGATCAAATTCATCCACCCAAGCAGTACATGTTTCATCTCTAAGAGCTCTGTTTGCAAAAAAATCAGCTATTACATTTGCTTGTCTACTAACACGATGAAATGTAATAACCTGAAAATCTCTCTTAATCAATTTGATATCATCAATAATGGGGCCAATCAGAGAATAATTCTCTCCAGAAGCTTTGCAGGCATTGACCGCTCCAAGTGAATCACTTTCAATCTGGACAGTCCTCTCTCCCATTTCCAGCCCAAGTTCCATACCACTCTTGATAGCCGAAGCCTCACAAATCAGAGTATCAGCAATGTGTTCCGTAAACAAGGCCGCCATCGCAATAACCTTCCCATTCCCGTCACAGATCACAATACCAATGCCTCTTTTTGAATGCCCACTCCTCGTAGCACCATCCACATTGATTTTACAGAAACCCAAAGGAGTTGCTTTCCAACGCTCAGATTGATCTTCCACCTTCAGGCCTCTTACTATGAAGCAAGCTCACTTTCTGGAAATCCTCCACAAGCTGACTAGCCTCCCTCAGAATAATCTCTCGTGGTTTCACTTGTTTCCTGAGTCTGGCCATGTTCCTATTATTCCAAATCAGACATACCACCGCATAAATTTTGTGAACTGGACAGCAGATAACGACTCAAACACTGCCATTATCCAATCTATCGCATTCTCACTGTCCACACCAAAAGGAACCGATGGTAAATCTGAAGACACCAACACCATCTGCGCCTTTGGGCAGTCCCTCAGCGCATGAAGATCCGATTCTTGAACTCCCATGCAATGCTCACAGTCTGTGATGATGTCCATCCCTCTCCTATTTAAATTCATTTTGGTAGGTATAATTTTCGTACAGACTCCACGTGCACTTTTATTTTGTTTGGGACAACTGCACCCAAATAGCCTTCCACACCTTTGCAACATTTGTGGTGTTAAGGTTTAAGAGAGGAAGTGAGACAATACAAAGAAGAGAATTGTATTGAATGGTGTGTTTTACTTACAAGTGAGCTATCCTATTTATAGGAGCCAATAAGAGAGCCAAAGATATACACAACCAATGTGGGATTAAACTAACTAAGCAATAACTATGCTATACATAATCTAACAGCCCCCCTCAAACTCAAGGTGGAATATGAGAAACCAACTTGAGTTTGAAAACAAGATCACGAAAACGCCCTGGAGGATGTGACTTGGTAAAAATGTCTGCGAGCTGATCCTTGAATGTGACAGAATGAAGCTGTAGGGAGCCTTGAAGAAGATGATGACGGACAAAATGACAATCAATCTCAATATGTTTGATCTGTTCATGAAACACATCATTATGAGCAATCTGAATAGCACTTCTATTGTCACAGTATACAGGAGTGGCAGTAGAAAGTGATACACCCATATCTTGTAACAACCATCGTAACCAAAGAAGCTCAGAGGTAGTGTCAGCTAAAGCACGATATTCTGCCTCTGTACTAGATCGAGCAACAACAGTTTGTTTCTTACTACGCCAAGAGATAAGAGAGGTGCCAAGTAGGAAACAATAACCGGTGGTAGAACGACGATCTGTATGATCACCTGCCCAATCTGCATCGGTATAAGCACACAACTGAATAGGAGACTTAGAGGAGAAAAAGAGCCCATGAAACAATGTCCCCTTTAGGTAACGAAGGATGCGAAGAACAGCAGCAAAATGAGTAGAGCGAGGAGCAGCCATAAACTGACTCACCTGATGGACAGCATACGAGATATCAGGTCGAGTAACAGTAAGGTAGACAAGACTGCCAACCAAATGTCGATATAAAGTAAAATCACGAAGAAGTTCGCTATCATGGGGTGTAAGACGAGCATTAAGCTCAGTTGGTGTGTCAACAACCTTACTGTCTGTGAGATTTGCCCGAGAAAGCATATCAGAGATATATTTGGCTTGTGTCAAATAATAACCATCAGAAGAAGATAAAATCTCAAGACCAAGAAAATAGCTGAGAGGACCAAGATCTTTCATCTCAAAATGTTGATTGAGAAACTGTTTAAGTTCCTGAATACCAATGGGATCATCCCCGGTGATAATCATGTCATCAACATATAACAGAAGAAGTATGATGCCCCGGTCTGTGCGGCGAACAAACAAAGCTGAATCATAGGAGCTGATGGAATATCCAAGGCTAGACAAAGTGTTGCTAAACTTAGCAAACCATGCTCGAGGAGCCTGCTTAAGTCCATATAGAGCTCGACGAAGACGACATACCTTGTTTGTTGGATTAGATAGTCCAGGAGGTGGTTGCATATAGACTTCTTCATTAAGATCACCATTAAGGAATGCATTTTTAACATCCATTTGAAAAAGTGACCAATGGCGAGAGACTGCAACAGCTAGCAAAGCACGCACAGAAGATAGACGAGCAACTGGAGCAAAGGTCTCCTCATAGTCCACACCATACTCCTGAGTAAAACCCCTGGCAACAAGTCAAGCCTTGTACCTGTCAACAGTACCATCTGAACAAGTCTTAATTTTGTAAACCCATTTACTGCCAACCACAGACTTTCCAGGAGGCAAGTCAACCAAATCCCATGTATTATTCTTGTGTAAAGCATCAAGTTCCTCTTTCATCGCAGTCTGCCAAAAAGGGTTAGTGGAAGCCTCACGATAGGAGTGGGGCTCATGTAAAGTAGCTAAAGCATGAAAGCAATGAAAATTCTGGAGATGGGATGGAAGAGATCTTACTCTGGTGGATCGGCGAAGGTCTGGAGAGGAAGTGTGAACATGATCCTTATACGTAACAGACCCTGGGGGCTCAGGCGAAGCGACGTCGAGAGTATCAGGTGGAGTGGAATCGAGAATATTAGGTGAGGGAGACTCGGGCAAGACATTACTAGTGTGAGGTAAGGGAGACTCGGGCAAGACATCACTAGTGTGAGTAGGAGAAATAGGAGGCTCCATAAGTGTGGTAAAAGGAGGAAAAGATGGCATGCTGAATTTGCCAATTTCATGAAATAGTCTATGCTCCCAGAAAACTACATGACGGGAAATGCGAAGACGCCGAGACACAGGATCATAACACCGATAGCCTTTTTGTTCAATTCCATATCCAAGAAAGCAACACATCCGAGAACGAGGCTCAAGTTTGGTGCGCTCATGAGGTTGGAGTAAAACAAAACAAGCAGAACCAAACACACGAAGATGGTGGTATGAGGGAACATAGCCAAACAACCGCTCGTAAGGAGTGCAATTATCAAGGATAGGGGTAGGCAGCCTATTGATCGTGTAGATAGCCGTTAGAGTGGCTTCACCCCAAAATGGGGTAGGAACAGATGTGGAAATGAGGAGGGCTAGAACAGTGTCTAAAATGTGTCTAAGTTTACGTTCAGCTCAACCATTTTGTTGTGAAGTGCCAGGACATGACAAGTGAGGAACAGTGCCATAACTTTTTAAAATGTCTTTAAAAGCATGTTGAGTATATTCTAAAGCATTATCAGAACGAAAAGCTTTGATAGGTTTTGAAAATTGGGTTTCAATCATTTTAGCAAAAGTACGATAAATATCCAATAATTCAGAACGAGATTTCATTAAAAATACCCAAGTGTAACGAGAGAAATCATCAACAAAAATTACAAATAGCGTGAACCACTCATACTAGCAACGGGAGAAGGTCCCCAAACATCAGAATGAATTAAATCAAACGAAGCAGTAGCATGAGACTCACTATTATTAAAAGGCAAAGCCGGCTGTTTTCCAAGTTGACACGAAATACAATCAAAAGAACTTTTAGACACTGACCCTAACAACCCCTTTGAAGCTAAAAGTTGTACCCGAGATGCAGATGCATGACTAAGATGTGAATGCCAAAGTGCAAGGGATGGTGGTGACAATGAGGCAGCAGCAGAGACGTTAGAGGCGGGAAGGTTGGGCAGGTGTAAGGATGAGAGTTCGAACATGCGCCCAATTCTACGCCCGGTCCCAAGGGTCTGACCAGTACGAGGATCCTGCACATTCACACCAGAAAAGTCAAAGATAATTCTATATCCAAGTTCACATATTTGCCCAACAGAAAGAATATTATAAGATAATTCTGGTACATGAAAAACTTCAGGAATAGAAAGAGAACGACTATTGATGGTGCCTATAGTTTTAACAGTCATAGTGGAGCCATCAGCTATGCGAATGAATGAGGAATGCGGCGAAGGTGCAGATGTAGTAAATGAAGCTGGGAAAGGTGTCATATGGTTGCAACAAGCAGAATCAAAAAGCCAAGAGGCAGAATTACCTAGCAGGACTGAGAGGGTAGAGGAAGATGCATTACCAGAACGAGACTGGATGACCTGATTAACTATTGCCTCGAAGTTAGTTGCAGATAAGATGACAGTAGAACCTGATGACCCGTTAGAGAGTGCAACTGAAGATGAAGCTGTAGTCGCAGATGGATATGGAACAACTGTAGAGAGAGTGCTCTCAAGATGAGCAACTGCTGCAGTGGGAGCATTGGATCTTCCCTTTTGCCAACATTTATCAATAGTGTGCCCTCGACGTTTACAAAAAAGACAGAAATTGTTGTCACGAGGCTTAGGAGAAGGTCGAGGAGCACCAAACCTGTCAGAATGCTTTGGCTGAAATGATGAAGAACTAGATAATGGAGCAGCCAACACTGAAGGACTATGTTGAGAGTGCATAGTCTGTGATTTGCTTTCTGCACGAACAAGTTCAAAGATAGCATTGTCCAAAGTAGGGAGAGGAGAGCGATGTAAAAGTTGCACACGAATAAGCTCAAAATCATCACGTAATGCCATAAGAAAATGGTGAAGATGATGTTGATCCCTTCGTTCAGCATACATTTTGGCATCTGTAGGATCCTTCCAAATAGGATCAGAGAGATCAATTTGATTCCATAAGAATTGCATGCGAGCAAGAAAATCGTTAATACTCTGCCCCGGTTCTTGCTTCAGGCAGAAAAGCTCAAACAGGAGCTGATATTCTCGAGCACCATCAACAGCAGAATAACGAGAAGCAAGCATATCTCAAGCACCCTTAGCTTCATCAAAGCTACCAAATAGGGCAGAAATAGATGGAATAGTAGTATTACGAAACCATGTGAGAATTTGATGATGATTACTTTCCCAATCAATGAGACGAGTGAGAAGAGCATCATTAGTTTTAGTAGCCCCTTTAACTGGCTTCTCGACAATACCAACTACGTAAGACCAAAGCTTACGACTTTTGAGGAAACTTCGCATAGATTGAGACCAAACAATATAATTTGTACCATCTAATACAGACTGAACATGACGAAAAATATCTTTTTCTGCCATCTGGTCAAATCTGGTTGTCGATCAACGGTCAATGGTCAACGGTTGAATAGTGATGTCGATGGAGCAGCGGCTGAGATGACGTCGATGGAGAATGAGACTCCGACTATAGTGGTGACCCAACAGACATGAAAAGGATATTCAAGAAGTTTTTCTGATGTGAAGGATCCACTAATAGTGGCAATCACAGAGCATACTCAACTCTTAATATACCGACAACCTTAAAGAAGTTTTTCTGATGTGAAGGATCCACTAATAGTGGCAATCACAGAGCATACTCAACTCTTAATATACCGAGAACCACGAAGGCTCTGATACCATGTTAAGGTTTAAGAGAGGAAGTGAGACAATACAAAGAAGAGAATTGTATTGAATGGTGTGTTTTACTTACAAGTGAGCTATCCTATTTATAGGAGCCAATAAGAGAGCCAAAGATATACACAACCAATGTGGGATTAAACTAACTAAGCAACAACTATGCTATACATAATCTAACATGTGGAACTAGAAGATGCACCCCTCTCTCTTGACTTGCCCTACTCCGTTGCTGGAAATCATATTCAACTCTGTAAGCACTACTAACAGAAAATTTGCCATCTCTGGTATAGTGCCAAGTCATTTTATCTGGGACCTCCTCTCAAACTCACCGGGATATCCAAAATTACTTGGGCTTCAAAGGGATAAAAATCTGGCGCACCAAGTCACAATTCCATTGCTTACTGTTAGCATCTAAAAGGACCAAAACTTTTGAGTCAGCTGTTATCCCTTGAGGTTGTGTTACTACTCGAAAGCTCCATGGTACTGGTAACCATTTTGGCCCCAAATAGCAATTTACTCACTGTTTCCAACTCTCCATCTCAACCCACTCTTTAAGGTATCCTCCCAAATGCCTCTCCATGTCGATGACGGGTTCCATCCCAACCTTGCCTCCAAAAAATTGCCACGAGGGAAATATCTATCCCTAAGGACTCGATGACAAAGGCTGTTTGGTTCCTCCAAGATCCTCCAACCTCTTTTTGCAAGTAACGCAAGATTGAACGCTTGTAAAGAACGAAAGCCCATTCCACCCTCCTCCTTGGTCTCACAAAGTCTTGTCCAACTAAGCCAATGAATCTTTCTATTATCCGAGCCATCACCCCACCAAAATTTACTCATCATTGCTTCAAGACCGTGGCAAAGACCTACAGGCAACTTGAACACGCTCATTGAATTGGTGGGAATAGACTGTGCTACATCTTTTATTAGCACTTCCTTACCGGGCCTGGACAACAACTTACCCTTTCACCCTTGCAACCTCCCCTACACACACGATCCTTGATTGATTTGAAAGTCTCACTCTTAGACCTCCCCACCATGGTAGGAAGTCCCAGATACTTTTCATGCTTTGTCACCGCTTCAATCCTCAACAATGCTTTCACAGTTTTGCTGATCAGATCTAGGAACATTTGCACTGAACAAAGCAACTGATTTTTCAAAGTTAATCAACAGCCCCGATGCATGTCTATACTCCTCAAGCACCCGCTTTCTCTATCCCGCCTCATTTACCTTTGCTCGGCAAAATTACAAGTTATCGTCCGATGAACAAGTGGGAATTAATCGAAGGACAGCCTTCCTTAACAAAGAAGATAATCCCTCCCTCAGCACATAATAAAAACATGCAAGGGGAGAGAGGATCCCCCCCTCGAAGGTTTTATATAACTTTTTTGCGCTCCATTAAACATGATAGCATATGTAACAAAGGTAATGCATTTCCTAATCTTGGCCACCCAATCAACCTGAAAACACAATTTCAACATAATAGTGTTATGATCGACTAGATCTTAAGTTTTAATCATATCAAGTTTAATTGCACTGAAACCCTTCTTCCCCTTAAGCTTGTTTCTCAAAGCATGGACTAGTTCATATGCAACAATAATGTTATCTGTGAATTAACTATTGGGAACACAAACACTTTGATTTTCCGATAACAAATATGTTTAAGTCTATTAATTAAGGATTTTTACAACAATTTTATAAGAACGTTGCGAAGATTAATAGGTCTAAATTGACTCATTTGACTCGGATTGTTTATTTTTGAGATTATATTGATATGGATGAAATTAATTTTATCTAGGAAGTGACCATGATTAAGAAAAGACAAGCAATCATTAACAATATCTGTAGCAACAAGCCAATATTATGGTAAAAAAATAACCGACATAACATGATAAGCTAAACATTACCACATTTGCAATGCTACCATAAGTCGTGAGTGGCAAGACTAACCGTTAAAATTGGTGTGTATTACACTTAAGATAATGGATAGGTGTAAATACGCAAGTCGAATGCTAACCATTAATCATGACAGTAACACTCTTCAAATTTCGAGAACTCAATTTTGTCAATTATATGAATGGTAATCAAATTCTAATTCAGTAATAATTTTGGATGACTTTTTTTTCTTTTCATATGAAGGTTAAATTTCTCTTTTCTACTCTCTTTTTTAGAGTAATACATGAGATGAATTAAATAACCTGCTACTATTTGAAGAGAGATTTTTTTTTCTGGATAAAACTTTAAAAAACTTTCTTAGTTTTGTAGTCCATGACCATGAGACAGACACAATTTTCCTTCCTACTCATCATTCAGTGATTTTGTTCTGTGCGGTCAACTCCAAATGATCTATACACACTTATGAGAGTTGTTGAAATATAGCAGAGGTTAGTTTAAAAGAAGGAAAAAAAAAACAAATAAGATACAAAATGGAGTAACTCATTTAAACTGAACCAAGGATTCGGAAAATTTTGATTGTTGGCAGAACCCCCTTTTTATCGGATCCGATGGTGGTGTTCTGTGATGTTCTGGCTGTGATCTGACCGTTTCCCTCAAGGGAATACTTAATTATTTTTTATAGCACAAAAATGAGATATTATTACTTAAATCTGTAGAAGGATTCCTTCTGTAAAGCCAAGACACATGGATCCCAACACAAAAGCAAACGTATGCACACAAGGGATGAGACTTGAGAGATGTGTTAACCTTCAAAGGTATGTTTTGGCCATGATATGTATCTGCAACAAAATTGGCTTCTATATGGTGAACAAAGATTCATTAAAGATATTAGAAAGGAGATATGTTTTCAATTGAAGACAGCTTCAACCAGGACCTAACTTCTTTTTTTTCTTTTTTCTTTTTTGGAAAACCTTATAGAAATTTATTGATCATGAAAAAAATACACAGATGAAAGACAATAAGAACTATATCCAAACATGTTTGGAGGTCTTTAAGCCTAACCCTAAACAACAGAGATACAATAGACTATGTTTTTCGATAGGTATACAACTGAGAGTAATCAAAATATAAAGCAGCTAAACTAGAGGGAGGAAACAATTAGTACTCAAAAAAAAAATTTACTACTATCATGAATAAGACCATATTTGGCGAGAGAATCCGCAACTATATTAACTATATTGGCTTTTCGAAAAATATGGGTAATAGTCATGTGTATAGTATTTAGTGATTTAATTTATCGAATTATATACTCTAAAGCTCATAGACAAATGCATAAACCAAGAATTAAATTAATAAATAATTTTGAATCAATCCTCGCGCTGTCTTTCTTTGAATAAGCCATGCTCTTAAATAGTTGATTAATAATAGTCTAATACTGGCCAGCCATGTCATTTTTCTCTCTGCAGCTCAGGCCCAGTTGAGCATTCACTCTCACTTGCCTCTTTCAAGCATTTTATTTTAAAATGGACAAGACTGTGACCCAGCCAGCTTCAACCAGAACCTAACTTCTTGGGCTGTCTTTCTTTGAATAAGCCATACTCTTCAAAATGTTGACTAATAATAGTCTAATACTGGCCAGCCATGTCATTTTTCTCTTTGCAGATCAGGCACAGTTGAGCACTCACTCTCACCTGCCTCTTTCAAGCATTTTATTTTCAAATACACAAGATTGTGGCCCAGCAACTTCATAAAATGAATTAGACAAATTTAGAACCTTTCAGATCAACGCACGTTATTGGTTAATAAATAACAAGATTAATAAAATGAGTAGGTATATTAAATTACTTTCATAATCTCAAGAATCACAAATATAAATAGTTAAAAAGACAAGTTGACTTAGTGTTTTATGTAACTATTTAGTTAGCAATCACACATGACAAGGTACCAACTCCCATAGGACTGTCTTTTTGCTCAGCTGCCTTGATGAAAGCTTTTTCTTCCCTTCGAACTTATCACAATGAAGCCTGCCAGTAGCAGCCAGAGATTCAATTATCTCCCGATATTAGTTGTCTTTATAGTTTTTCCTGTATCGCTCTATGGATTTTATTTGTACAATGAACACATAAGAACCACTGGGTTTCAAGAACCAAGCGATTTAAGCAGCTTACTAGTTCAAGAAACTATCAAGAACGATGATGATCGAAACAATAAAGTCGAAATTCAAGTACAGGAAACAGAAGAAAGCAGCCAAGAAAGTAGTGACAAAAAATCAACCTCAGCTGAACAAGATGAACCAGAAATGAAAATGCCCCTTCTAGAAAAGGAAGGAAAGAGGAATGAAAAGGTTGTATTGCCATTGGAAGAGTGTGATATCTTTACTGGAGAGTGGATTTTTGATAACGTAACGCATCCTTCATACAAAGAAGATGAATGTGAGTTTCTCTCAGAGTGGGTAACATGCACAAGAAATGGAAGGAAGGATTCTTTGTACCAGAAGTGGAGATGGCAACCTAGAGATTGTTCTCTGCCCAAGTAAGTTTTATCTTTTTATTACATTATAATCGAACCATTCTTTATACTGTCCCCTTATTTGTTTATAATTGATTGAAAGAAAAGCCAATGTCTTATTAATTTGGTAGTTTTGGATAAAGGTTTGAAGCAAAATTGTTGCTAGAGAAATTAAGGGGAAAGAGGCTTATGTTTGTTGGAGATTCAATACATTTTAACCAATGGCAATCCATGGTTTGTATGGTGCAATCTATCCTTCCTCCAGGCAAAAAGAGATTGAGCTATTCTGCCTATATCACTGCCTTCCGAACAGAGGTCTCCCATTCTCTCTCTCCCTCTTAGTTCCATTTCTTCATATTACACAAAACCATTCTATATATATTCCTGAGTTAAAATTTCTCATGGATGATTTAAGTCTCACTTACACTGCAGGGGCATCTGCTGGCTAAACTTTTGCTTTAGATTTTTTAATGTAACATATAAGCGAGTTTGCATCAACGGTTCATAACTTCCAATCATCAATAGAGAACACGGCTAGGTCGACAACTTCATTGACCATAACTTAGAAAAGATAGAAGATAAAAGAAAAGATGTTCCCCTAATGAACTTTCATTGAGACAAGAAGCAGAAGAATTAGTCAAGACTGCCCTCTGATATTTTCTGTTTTATTTGAATATGTAGGTGTATAATGCAACCATAGAATTTTACTGGTCCCCATTTTTAGTCGAATCCAATGCAGACCCTCCAACAATGAGGGATGGCAAATTCGACCCTATAATCATGCTTGAATCAATCTCAAAGCATGGAGATAACTGGAAGGAGACAGACTATCTCATCTTCAACACGTATATCTGGTGGACTAAATATCCCACTATGAAAGTGTTGTAAGTATTATGAGTTTTAATTTTTGATACCATGAAATGCATTTAAGATTCCATTGTCTTTCTGTTCAAAGAACTTCTAGGAGTGAATGTTCATGAGGTTGATCTATTTCCTTGTGTAATTGATAAAAAAGACGAGGATCATTCAGTGAAGGGGCGACAGAGTATGATGAAATTGAACTGCACATAGCATATGAGAAAGTTATGAGGAAATGGGCTAGGTGGGTGGAGGAAAATATCGATTCCAAGCGTACTTCTGTTTTCTTCAGCGGCATGTCTCCAGCACATGTTAGGTACAGAATGCAAATCTTAATTCGACATTATTTATAAGTCAATATATTAGGTATATTCCAGTATACTGATATTTGGTCCTTTTGACCTTAGTTTTTGTTCATACTTTTTTCTTCCTTCTAACTGCTCTTCGGAAGTAGGCAGCAGGGAGTTCTTTAAAATTTGAAAAACCACAACATTATTAGTATCTCTTGAAACAATACAAATATTATTTTGACTACTAAGAGATTATTATATGGTGAAACTTCTAATGTGAGTGGAAATGCAATAGGAGCTCGGACTGGAACAATCCAGATGGAATTAAGTGTGCAGAGGAGACTACACCAATACTAAACATGTCGACACCATTAGATGTAGGCACAAATCGCGAGCTTTTTGCAATTGCAGTGAACGTTACTCAATCAATGAAAGCACCTCTCCACTTCCTCAACATAACCACCCTCTCTGAGTACAGGAAAGATGCACATCCCTCTGTTTATGCAGAGACAAAAGGCAAGTTGCTCTCACCAGAGAAAAGCTCCAATCCTGCGACCCACATAGATTGTCTTCACTGGTGCCTCCCTGGATTACCTGATACATGGAATGAATTGCTTTATACATATATCATCTCCTAATTTTGACTCCTACAATTACATTTTTTTAGTAGTTACAGATGCAATAGAACTTTGATTTGCAAGAAAATGAAAAGAAGTTAAAAAAAATGTGGCTGAAATTTGGCATGCAAAAACATTAATAAAATACCTCTCCAGTTAGATCATCCGCTACAAAGTGAACTTGCTTCACAGTTTCTTCCACCAAAAATCAGTCTTGGTTGATTGTGTTAGCACGTGAACTAGCAGATCGAGGGTTGCCAATTGCAAACGCACTACTTTAATAACACTCCTGGTCCTTCTACTAGGGCTCCCTGTCATAATTATGTATTGTAATCCTTCTAGGTACTCTATCTGCTAGGGATAAAAGTGCCATGAGGTAACCCGATTAAACCTGAGTGTGGTACTTGGGAGCTGATAGGCAACCAAATGTCCAACTCAAACTGCAGGGGATTTAGCGTATACAATATTCATCCAAAATTGTTATTAACATTCCCAAGTCAAATCCACTGTAGATGAATCTGAATGCTCAAAATGTAATAATTTTGAATCTTAGGTATTTGTGAGAATCATACAAAACGATTGAAATATGTAAATGGTGACTGCAAATTGAATCATCCCCAATCTCCTTGTACATTTTTTTGGCCAAGTAGTCCCCTTGCACAACCATAAATCGCCTAGTACCTTTTTCGCTTTGGATAAGTAATCCCCTCGAACATTTACATCTATTTTACAACATATGACTGCAATGAATGCTAATGTAAAGTACCACCATCAACCATAACCTTACCTGCAACAATTTTTTTAACAAAAAAAAAGGTTGCAGATGAGAAGTCACCAAAATACTAGAAATTGCACTTCTTTATTCCTAGTTGCGAACCTAAATTAGCACCACGAAAGCTACCAAAATATGGGTAGAAAAGAAAACAAAGCTTTTCTTCTCCTGTTGTGGAACATAACTAGCAACGATTTGAAGAAGCTGCATGGTAAAACATAGAAGGCCCTCTCTTCAAAATGCCACAGACCAAGCCTCATCTGCTGACTTCGGATAAAAATAAGAACCGATCAATTTGCCCAATTGCATTGATGTGAATGCTTGGTAATAACAAACGTAACAAGGGAACTGAAGATGACAAGTTGGGCTTGGGCTTGATTTTCTCTAATGCTGTCTTGATTACAGATGGAGCAGGTACACCAAACCACTGTAGATACCAAGAAAGAAGTATTAAATGCTTCTCCCCCCGGGATTCATCATTGGACCACCTCCCCTAGATCAAATAATTAGCAAACTTATTCTTCAATAGCTCAGAACAATTTAGGGTCTCTTCCACCCGCTTCCTCAGACGCTAACAAGATTGATTGAACAATTGTACCTCTTGAATTGATTAGTCTTCCGCTTGACACTGCCTCATTGTAGACTAGTGCAAGCTGCAAAACAAAGGGGAAATGAAGAATATTTCTAACTAATGTTGCTCCAGTAAACAATAATTCATCATGAAGACACAAAAAAATCAAACAAAATTAATGAAACAAAATTTAACAAATAACAATTGAGAAGCTGATCTAAACCATCAAGCACATTTAAACCACTCCTTTTTCTGGACGGGAGGCAGGATTTGCTTTCCGCCCCTTTTAGGCCATAACTAGTAGGATTTACTCTCCAGTTATACACCCGCAGAACCCAGATTGGAAAGCCATCAAATTTTGTTGTTTACTTTCTGACGCATCGTCAGTTACAGTGATGTTCATTTAATAAATCAAGTATTCCATACAACTTGAAATCATTTTCAAAATAATTTTTTGAGTTGTTTGTCAAATTAAGACAAAAAAAAAAGAGTAATTTGAGCCCAAATTACCAAAAAATACAGAAAGATACCTTTAAACTAGAGATGGAGAGCGAGTCACCCACAGCGTTATTACCACTAGTAACCTGCTCAGCCATTGAGCCAATCGTTGTGTACAGAGATATAGACCTACATATCAGAAAATTACAAACAGATAGATAAGAATGAAAAGACATTAATTAAGAAATAGACCATCTGATTGAAGCGAGTACAAACCAGTTATGTTTCAAACATTTAGATGAACTTGACACATCTACCAGTTTTCTAACCCATAAGCGTATATTAAAACCTACTCCTGATAGCTAACCAATAAGGCAACAAGTTTAAGTTGCACCCAGAGTCAGATTGCTCCAGATGCCAGCCTGAAACATGGCCTGCTGAGTCCGACAGTTACCCGTAAAAGAGCCGGTCTGTCCTTGCTTACGCACTCAAATAACACTTGCAAACAAAATTCCTTGAAATCAGAATCAGATCTGCAAACATGTAGCTGACATATTATTATAGATACTTCCACCAGAGAATAACGAAACTAAACTAAAACTCTTCATATTTAGGACAACGGCTGTCTAGCAGAAATATACATTATTCATTTTCCAATTATCATGACTAATTAAGGCAAAGAAGATTGATACTGCCAAAATACACCTCTCCAATAAGAAGACGACACGTGGATCATATTGACCCCAAGCTGCAAGGAGACACGCGGAAGACCTAGGCTCGGACAGTTGGGCCTTCAGGTCATGACCGCCCTTCAGGGCATCATTGCCCCCCAGCTGGGCCTCCACGTCACCACCGCCCTCCAGGCTATCATTACCTCCAGGTTGGGACGCCAGGCCATCAAACCGCCTTAACGCATAGACGACTCCCGATCAAGACAGCAAGACAAAGCCCTAACGGACGGCCCCTAGCCACCTAGCTGGGCCTCCTAGGCATCATTACCCAACCCAGTTGGAGCAACATATCGCTGCCGCCCTAGGTCAAATGCCGCCTCCAAAGCCCTATAAAAAGGGTCAGGTATGCACTCCAAAGGGCCCAACTTTTTTGCTCAACTGAAAAAGAGAGGGCTCGTCCCCTACATATTTTTGCTCTGACTCTAACTAAAGCTTTGGAGCATCCCCGGAGGCACCCCCTCCGGCGACCCCCTAGCTAACCTTCCTCTCCCTGTGCAGATACGTCTGAGTCCTAGCCTCCAACTCACCAACGCACATTTTTGGCATCAACAGATTGGCGCCGTCCGTGGGAAACCACCATCTCTCGCTGGCAGTAACAGCGAAGAAGTTTAAAGAACTCATCTGTTGTCATGCCGCCCAAATCCACCGCCAGGGATGCGGGTTAAAGAGCAGTAGGGGCCAGTACTCACACCCATCTGTTTAGGTCAAGTTTCTTAGCCATAGTGCGCACGCCCCTGTCCGAACTCTCGTATAGCTCACACGGCTAAGCACCGTAGTGCGCACGCCCCTGTCCGAACTCTCGTATAGCGCACACGGCTAAGCACTATAGTGCGCACGCCCCTGTCCGAACTCTCGCATAGCGCACACGGCTAAGCATCGCAGTGCGCACACCCCTTTCTGAGACAATGCCTCGACCCACTCCTCGAACGGGGTCCAATGTCAGTATACACTAATGCACACTGGCCAACCATCCATGCGCACGGCCAAATTAAGTTGCGCACACCCAAGGTCCGACCCAGTCCTCGGCCTCGGCCACCAGCTCTAAGATCCGAGCAGACGGATTGCTCTATCTGTCCTCGGACTCATCCCTCAGGGGCCATGTCCTCGGCCTCGACCTCGACCTACTGTCCTCGGCCTCTACCTACTATCCTCGGCCTCGACCCACAGTCCTCGGCCTCGGTCTATTGTCCTCAGCCTCGTCCTACTGTCTTCGGCCTCGGCCTCATCCCTCCAAGGTCCGAGCGGCTGGACTTATTCCACATGTGCTCGACTCATGTCTTTCCCGTCCAAGGCCGAGCAGAGGGATTGCTCCACACCTACTCGGCTCTAGCAGAACACGGTACACTATCATTGTCATTTAAGATCGAACCCTGCAATACTTCCTTAAGCACATAAATGTACTCAAGGAAGTGGGGGGCCTCTGATACTGCCAAAATACACCTCTCCAACAAGAAGACGACACGTGGATCATATTGACCCCAAGCTGCAAGGAGACACGCGAAAGACCCAGGCTCGGACAGTTGGGCCTCCAGGTCATGACCGCCCTTCAGGGCATCATTGCCCCCCAGCTGGGCCTCCACGTCACCACCGCCCTCCAGGCCATCATTACCTCCAGGTTGGGACGCCAAGTCATCAAACCGCCTTAACGCATAGACGACTCCCGATCAAGACAGCAAGACAAAGCCCTAACGGACGGCCCCCAGCCACCTAGCTGGGCCTCCTAGGCATCATTACCCAACCCAGTTGGGGCAACATATCACTGCCGCCCTAGGTCAAATGCCGCCTCCAAAGCCCTATAAAAAGGGTCAGGTATGCACTCCAAAGGGCCCAACTTTTTTGCTCAACTGAAAAAGAGAGGGCTTGTCCCCTACA
This sequence comes from Bretschneidera sinensis, assembly GCA_023935145.1. Taxonomy (NCBI): domain Eukaryota; kingdom Viridiplantae; phylum Streptophyta; class Magnoliopsida; order Brassicales; family Akaniaceae; genus Bretschneidera; species Bretschneidera sinensis. The sequence continues at coordinate 22,627,444 of CM043698.1, forward strand.
TATTTTTGCTCTGACTCTAACTAAAGCTTTGGAGCATCCCCGGAGGCACCCCCTCCGGCGACCCCCTAGCTAACCTTCCTCTCCCTGTGCAGATACGTCTGAGTCCTAGCCTCCAACTCACCAACGCACATTTTTGGCATCAACAAAGATCATATGTTTTAGGCACAAAAAACAAGCAGAACAAACTAATTCCGATATTTCAGGCCATTATAATAAAATCTCATGCTGCAAAATTTTTCCAAAATACCAGGACAGTCCTGAAACGTGCCAAGGAAAGAAAAGGGAGGACAGAGAAAGAATACTCGCCTGTTATTCCAGGAAGGGTCACAGCACAGTTGTGCAAAAGTGATTAAGCTAGGATCAGATGAAAAGGTGCTGACCAACTGATCAATAGTATCAGAACCCAGTCCACTGGTTATTTTTACGTGGATCAGATGCTCTTAGACTTTTCAAACCAAACACCTGGATCAGGAAGGAAAATTTATGTCTACTATATGATCTAGGATAAGCTATGGAATATGTCAATAAGTGGATAAGTACAATGCGAATACAAACTTGTGCATTGCTCGTGATAGCAGTGACTGACACCCTATTGGATCATCCACATATGAACAAGCTCCAGCCTTCCGTTTGATATAAAGAACACCAGAATTAAACGGGTCATTCTTGTCCCCTAAACTCCACCAATGTTTGTCTGCTTTTTTCTATACAATAGAATAAAGCAGGTTACCTCCAGTTCTCTATAATTTCTAAAAACTGACATAAAACAACAAAAATACAGTAAAGGCATCCACTACCTTCTGGGACAAGCTCTATTACTTGGGACCAGTATCGAGGGCCACAGACACGAATTCTCCTCAACTGCAAGCAGCATGTTAAGTAATCCATCATTGCATGTTTTCTGAGTTAACAAGATAAACATGCAGATAGGTTGACAATGAGGTCGGTCTACCAAGGAATTTGTCCCATCACTTAGATAATGTATGGCAAAAGATTCTCTTTTAGAGGGTAAATCATGATAGCCACTGTAAATATAGCCCCTATCCAGAAGCTTTGCATTATATCATTTGACAATTTCTTCCTATATTTTTCCTCAACTCTACAAAAACTCGATCATTATATGCAAAACCAGTAAATTTTTCCAAAAGACTTCCCTTGTTCACCCCAAGAGGTTCACACAGAAAATAGAAAAGTTCAGGAATCATAAAACTCCTAAAATTTTGTTCATTAATCTTTAAACTTACAATAGCCCGTTCTGGCAGAATGCAGGGGGTAATCTCACAAAAGCTTGTTTGTGAATAAAGTTCAGTTTCCCTACTGGTAACTTCAAGTGGAGCATACACAGACCAGTGTCGACATCAATGGTCTGAATCCAGCGAGCCTCAGTTGCAAGGACATACAAATGCCTGAATGCCTGGGAAATTCAATTCCTTGAGAGAACAATTAGCAAAAGGACTAATAGATGTTCTAGCAAAAATATAAATACGAAATAAAGATTTTTTTTCTTGTTCAACAAACAATAGGATAACCAACAATGGTTCTCAGGATTTGTTGAACAACTGTCCAAAACGACAGCAGTTATACAAACCGTGCACCAATCAGTGTGAAATGAACCAACCGATTGAACCATTCTTTGATATGTTTTCCATCATACCTTCGTCATCCCAACTGCAGATTACTCATACCAAATACTTCTTGATATGTGACTTATGTGGTAGAATTTTAATTTACCTGTAGGTGGCAACGATTGTCATTTGGTCCAGAAGGTAAGAGTGGGTAAAGAGTAATCAGCAAAGCCACAATAGAACTGTTGCTTGTAGAAAATGTCCGCATAGCACCCGTAAGAAACAAGAAACCAATAGCTAAACTTACCTACAAATCAGAGCAGGGTTACAAATATAATGAACGTTTAGCTGTCTCAAGACAAAAACCAACACATACTTATTTCTCAAATAAATACAGTGAAACAAGCTATCTTTCGTTTTACATGAGCAGCCCACATGCATGTAGATATCAGCCCAAGTCATCATCACCATAAAAAAAAAAAAAAAAAATTCAGGTGAACAATGAACCAAGGACTGGAGCCTAACATGCATTCAGAATCATTTTAGCGCCGACAGTTGCTCAGAGATAGGTTCTAAATGTTCAATAATGACATGGATCCTTTAGTAGCTTTTCACATTGCTTAAGCGGTGTAAGCAAGAAATGCCTATAAACAATCCAAAAGAAATGTTTACGATTTCAAACTTAGATGGAAAGAAACATAAAGTATGAGCAGTTCAGAAAAGGAATAGAAGATCTCGTTTTAGTCTATGGGAAACTTACTGCCATCTGAATGCCATAATTTGCATGCCCATCTGTGGAGTTTCAGCTGCGAATAAATCTCAATAGCCGAAAGGTTTGTAGGTGTCCAGAACCAGCCATAACCTTCTCTCACAAAAAATCAGCCCCAGATATAATTATTTTTTGTAGATACTTAGAAACAGAGAATTTTTAAATGAAAAAGTTCATTAGTTTCACATACCACAGAAAGGGAAAGAACTATAAGGTGAAGACATATCTCCAATGTGCCCCGGTCAACATAGCGAGACAACCCCTTAGGGAAGGTATTTCCACATGTAGCAGAAACAGGCTTGATCTGCAGCCTCTAAAACAAATAATTTACTACCAACAAACTTATAGATAGATGGATAAAAATTGAGTAGCTTCACATGGAATGTCAGACCTCATTGAGAAAATAGATGGTGTAATCATAAAGTAACTGCTGTGCATTTACATTCCTTGTACCAGCAAATCTCAGCCCTGGCAACAAATAATTGTAATGCTCATAGGAAATTGACCAACAATATATATCAAGCTCATATATATTTTAACACTCCTCACGTGCATAGCCTTAGAGATGATATGGGCCTAGCACGTGAAGCCCAAAACAGAGACAGAAACCAAACTAAGTATTTATCATAAATAGAGACAACCAGGAGTTATCAAGATTTGATCACAACATCTTTGGCTTTGATACCATGTTAACTACCATTGATCCCTAAAGCTTAAGCTAATAGAAAATGGGTCAACAATATATATCAAGCTCATATACATTTTAACAAACTTCTAGTAATCCTGTCACTTGATTCAAAGCCAAGGAAGCAATCAACCATAGCCATAACACTGACCCCTCTTACAAATTTTAGTTATTGATATGGTAAGGCAAATCTCTCTTAACAATTCAAGACATTTGTTTATGAGTTATTTTACATATAATTAAAATTTTCAGTTTTAATAAAGTATTTTACAATTTTAGAGATAGGTGGATATTTCTAAGTTACATAATCTATATTAAGGAGAAATGTTAGACTTAGTCGGAATTTTTTTTACAGTTTTCCAAGTCACTTTAATGAACTCCTCAATGTAAAGAGCGAAACTCAGCGTACAAAAAAATGGATGCATTATGATGATTTAAAGTCATACAAATGAGATAAATTAAATGAGTTTCACATATTTTGCTTTTTCTAAATATCTTTTGATGTGTAAATAGATTAATATCTAAACTCAGAAAGAAAAAAGAGAAAGAGGGTTCATATACGTAAATTCTTTTGCTAAGTAATATCACTTCTCTTTTTTTATCGCATATAGTGTAAATTAGTTATGAAAAGGTGAGTCAATGGTGCATATGTTTAGCCCCCCACTCAAAACCCTAGTCCAGCTCCTGTTCAGAGCCCCAATCCACTAAAAGCTGACCGGTAACTCCTATCCAGTTAATACATATTTCTATTCTTCCACAATCAACCAATTGGTACACCTCAGTTCCAAAAAAGAATCTATAGGTCCACCTAGCACCAACCTTTGTTTTCTCCATTGAGACTGGCAACGCACGGAACATAAGGCACTACCATTTATTTACTTTTTACACCAGAATAAGCAAAATTTCAGCTAACTATCTCCATTAAGGAAACTTCATTACACTTTAGAAGCTCCCTCAAACTATGCAAATCATTATTAAGAAAGCATCAATATTTCAGAGAAATGTTTTAGTTTAACCCTTTTTTCCACAAAATATTCAACACCATTAGGTTCTTCTGATGACAGTAAATATTTTCACAAGTCATTAATAGATAGACAATTCTCTTTTAAATAAAATCCTCTGAAAGTTCCATTTATGGTTGATCAAAGTACCATTCCCTGTCTATGACAGTTTTTTGCACATAATTTTGTTGTTTTTTAATCTAAATCAACATTCAAGTCATTCCTATTGATTAATAAATTCTTCGAAGGGATAATGTACCAATTTTACCAATCATATCGCTTGCAAGAATTCTTGTAAGCTTTTGATACACTTCCTAACTTAAGTTATTACCAATTTTTCATACAAATCAATGTTTTAATGATATACTTCTTGACCTTGATTTAATCATCCAATTTCTCCTAAACAATGCAGCAACAAATTCAAGAAAAGCAAAATTATGACAAGACTGCATCACGATAAAACATCTAGGTTAGATACAACAGTTAAAGTTCGAACAAGTCAATAACAAATACTACATGAATCAGCAAAAATAATATACCAAGTGAATTACATGCCCCAGCCACTATATTGACATATGCCTGCACAAAATCTTCTGCATCCATTTCATCAATATCATCTTTGAGGCCTTCGATACCATTTTTGATAACTTCAGGAATCTGAGACTGAATCCAATCTCTGGAGGGGTGAACCCTGAAACAGAAAATCTTACGAACTTAGTTCCACATAGTAGACAAATAGAAATAAGGTCAATTGTTAATACTTTTCATAAACAGACTACCTGCTCCACATTATTAAATTCCGAGCAATGACACGAAGCATTATGAAGTCAGGCCTCACATATTGCAAATCAAAATGTGTCTGTGGAATAGAAAGCCTAGACACAGTCACCTCTGATTCTGTCTGCAATAAACATATGGCAAAGTAAGAAAATCCTGATAGATCTCTCTGAAAATGCGAGGTTTTTTTAGATTATTGTTTTTATGGGATATTTTTATATGAACTTTTGATATCTACTTTTAGAACATTTTATGAGATATTATGGATGGGTTTTTTTTTTAAAAAAATTTAATATTAAATGAAACGCTAAACGATGTAGCAAACTATATAAATACTATGTAACATTCATTTTTTTTTTTCAAATTGCTTGGAAAATACAAAAAAAAAATGAACCAGAACGCACACAGGTGTTGGCCCAGCTCTAATATTTAGTTAAATGGAAATGACATTTTCTCTTATATTTGTGTTTTATAATTTGTATAGTTTTTAGTTTTTAAAATTTCCCTTCCATCCACAGAGATTTTTTTGGCGGGAAGATATTTTTTTTTTGGCCTTTTGTGAAATTTTAAACCATCAACACTCGATAAAGTAAAATTCTTTTGAAATCTTTTCTCTCTAGAAAGTTTAGGGTTTGGGGTTGACAGAGAATGGAAGGCAGCGAAAGCAAAGCCATATTTGATTCCCTGAATATGAACCCCCAGCTCTTCATCAACGAAACCCTCAATACGGTCGATGATGTGGTTGACGACGCCTTCAATTTCTATCATCAGTAACTCTCTTCCTCTCTCTCTATATATATAAAAATATATACAGACACGTGTATTTCAATTTCTTTGTAGAAATGTGTAAATTTGATGTTGGTGATGGTCCTGCAGAGAAGCATCGACCCTTTTAAAAATCGAGGCCACTGACAGGTCCCAGGACCTAACCGAGGCAAGTTTTAATGTTTTCAGTCACTGATTTGTTTCATTTTTCATTTTTTTTACTTAATTAACTCGTAATTTGTCTTTGTAACTAACATTATAATGAACCTTAATGAACCCTTAATTTTTCATTTGCAATTTAACTTTATTTAGGGTCGTTATATTTCAGCTCATATTGTGCTTATATGTTAAGTAATAGCTACTTTTAATGGAGCTAAACTAATCTTAGTTAAACTAGGGAATGTGATTGGGTTGCTTTTAAGTTTAGTGTTTGGTCCTTATGGGTTGTGTTATCAATTTTGTAGGGTATTGATTACATTCGAAATATGATCCAATCGGTTTTAGATAAGCGGCTGGGAATGTGGGAAGAGTATTGTCTTTGTCACTGTTTCGCTGTTCCTGAAGGGTTTTCTTTGCCCAAAAGTGTAAGTTTTCTATTTGTTAATGTATGTATCACATATTTATTGCATATTTTTGTTCAATATTACTCCTTGCAGCCCTTTTTTCTTTGTTTAATATTTTCCGTTGTTCATGGCCTTTTGTTATTGCACATCCTGATTTTTATAATACTAGCTGCACATTCCATATACAATTAGTTAACTGGCCAATGTTACAGGTGCTCCACTTTAGATTATTGAGCTCCAACTGTGAAATTGAGAACTAGTACAGGTTGGATTGAATCATTTTTTTTCAGCAAGCCATTTTATTGAAAGGTGAATGCTGAAAGTATGACCCGCAAGTATTTAAGGCAAAAGAGAATGTGGATTTGTCCCATTTTTTGTTTCATTGGACAGGTTAGTCCTATTTTGTTTACTCAGGAACTATGTTTCCAATTTTCTAAAACAAATTTCAAAGAGTTCAATTTTCTTTTGAGCTTGAGTTTTTTTATATAATTGATAACTGGCATGAAGCTTCTATGACATCAATTTTTGAGTTATTTATTTATTCTATTTGATCCGGTAAGATACCTTGTGCTTTAAGGCAGCATTTATATTCCTTTCAACCAATAATTTCATGTGAATTGGTATCTATGGCTGATAGTAGATAAAACAATTTCGTTTGGCTAAGATAGATAGCATCAAAGTTGATGTTTCCTTTTTCCACTCATTATAATGTACCACTTACAGCTTCCTATCGCTGTCTACATCTTTCATACATACATCTCTATGTTGTGTGGACACCGTCAATTGACCTGCCTCAAAATCATGCAGATCTTGAGACATTTTGTATGGTTCGTTTTGAGAGAAATGGGAGCGGCCTCTCATTTATTATTTTAAAGGAAAAATAGAATGAGAAAGAAAACCTTAAGTGAGATTCAAGTGGTAATACATCCTTTATAATGGAGTTGACAAAGTGTGGTTACAAATCCAGATCAAAGCCTAAATGCATTGCGACGATGAGTCAATGATCCTCTCTTGCTCCTTACCGAGTCAAAGTTGTTAAGGTCGAGAGCTTCACACGGCGAGAGATTACACGAACATGAGCTTGATATACATGAATGGACACCGATATGACTCAAAAGCTTAAGCTCATAAGTCTTGGGCCCAAACCATATATATAACTCATTTTTATTTTTTATTTGTTTTCGCATGTGGATATACTAACAAATCTTCTCCTTACTTATGTGTTATATACCAAACTCTCCATTGAATAGAACCACTGGTCACTTGATGAACATGAGAAGGCAAATCAAACTCAATCATGGGTGCGACAAACCATGGGAGTCTCCACGGGGTAGACAATCATGAGCACACAAATGCTTATCGTCTATACTCAACCACGGGACAACATTGTTAGAGTCACACGATCGTAACAAGCTCGAACCAGGCTCTAATACCACTTGTTAAGGTTGAAAGTACTTCACACATCAGGAGATCACACGAACACGAGCTTGATATACATGGATGGACACTAATATGACTCAAAAGCTTAAGCTCATTAGTGTTGGGCCCAAACCATGTATATAACCCATCATTTTTTATTTGCTTTTGACGTGAGATAACTCCCACATATCCTAACAAAACTGCTACCATGTTGATTCATCAATGCTCTAGATTTTTTGAAGAGGATGAAGACGTACCGAATGAGACGATCTTGATGTACCTGTGGAGTGTGTCGAGAAGATAAAGGTTTGGTGAAGCAGAGATGGGAGTGAGAGAGAGAGGACTTGTGAAAAGTCACTTATTAGGTGTCATTTAAAGGGGATATTTTATCTCGTCAAATCCTTTTCTAAAGTTCATTAGGGATATTAGAGAGAGAGAGGATTAGTAAAGCGACACCTGTGTAGGTGTCTTTTGACAGAGATATTTTACCCCCTCAAATCCTCTTTTAAAATTCTTGGAGATTTTAGAGAGAGAACCTTCTTTTGAAGTTCCTTAATGAGTTTTGCCAAACAAGAAATTTATCATAAAGAATTTAAAATTCCCTTCTCTTATCCAAACGTACCCTTAACAAATCTTGTAATGATTTGCACATCAGTTCTTCGTAAAATCCAAGAAAAAAGGGACAATAATTAAAAACTAGAGTAAAAAATCCAAGAAGTGATAAGAGTCAATATTGAATATAAAATGCTTGTCGAAAGTAAAACCAAGACTAAATCTACTTATTGGAAAAAAATTACTCAAGAAATCTCATAAACAAGACTCGAATCCTAGTCTTGTTTTGCTAAGAAAATGATGCCAAGAAGAATGGGATACTACTTGATCGATAATGGAAATGGGCATAATGAAAATTCATCTTCTTCCATTAGTAAACAGCCCAAAGAAACCAAAGAGAAGGAAATAGCACGTAAAAACCCTATACCCTCAAGTTTCACTGGGTATAAAAAAAGGTTTCTCATCCTCGTTTTCCCTCTTACTCTCTCTCTCTCTCTCTCTTGTTTCTAGCTTGGTCTCTTTTCCTTAAAACTCGTCTTTGATTCTTCTTTGCTCTCTGTTTTCATTTTTTCTTTAATTGGTTTCTCTATTCTTTCTAGAACTTGATTTCTCTCTTTAGAAATAATTAAACTGTAATACCCGTATAAAGAAGTACTTTAATAAATATGACACAGAGTTAAAATAATATATATATATATATATATATATTTAAATGCGAAAAGTTAAATTTTAAAAAAAAATCTGAGACGTGGACATCCCAAAAGGCAGGAAAAAAAAAACGTGGCAGTAGGTGGCAATGGGACTTGTGATATGTGTAGTGATAGTGGAATGCTAGTATCAAGTTATATGAGATATAAATGATTAAATATTGAAAGACTATTTATACAGATTGAGTATTTCTAGTAAATTTAATTCACTGAACTTGTGAAGCTCACCTCTCATTGTACAATGGTTTTAGGTAGCAGGCAGGACAAATAGTTTGCTGTTCAAATGAAATCATTTTCTGTAAACCACGTACGTGTCAACATCCTCAGGCTAATGAGAAAATAATTTAAAATTTTATTTGTAAATATTCATGCATTTTACGTTATGTAATATGTTAAGTCAAGATCAAAATTATGAATCTCCCATGTTGAGGATTGATGTAAAAATTTATATTGGTGTTTTTTTTTTAATATTATTGCATATATGTGTTGTGCTGGGATTTTCAAAATGTAATGGCACCGTCTCAGGGATGGCCAACCCGGGATAAGTCATTACATAAACAAATAAACTGAAAATACGAAAAGAGGTAAGCATAAATAAAACTAATGGAAGGTGTAAACACTATGGAAGCTTGAGAAAAAGATATCAAATAAAAGGAAATTAAGTGTGAATAGGCAATATAGTTTAAAGCCCTGGCGTCTCAGGCACCATTGTTTAAAGCCTTGGCTTTACCAAGCACCATTTTTTATTGCCCTAACATCTTTAGGCTCCATTATTTGAAGTTGTAGTGTACCCATGCACCACTATTTAGAGCTCTAATGTCACAAGCACGGTTATTTAAAGCCTTGGAATCTGAAGCACCTATTAATATTAACGTCTTTGACTACTAACTATTTCTTTATTTTGATTTGCATATTTATCTCTTAGCTTCAGTAAATGTCTGCTTATTACCAAGTTATGCTGATGCATGTTACCCTCTTGGGGTTTACTAATATTTTCATAGTTTATACATGCTCTTCCATGTATTTTTAATTAATTGATGCTTATAGGTATAAGTGTATAACAATTTTTTATAACTGATGATATAATGGGTTGAGTAATATCTATTTCGTTTGAAGACATATGTGCATGTTTCATCTGTTTTTCCTTAGAAAGTTTATAGGTTGAATACTATAGATGCTTTATAATTGAGGAATGATCAATTTATTTGCTGTATTTTATATATTTAACACTCCCAAATTTATTCTTTCTAGAATGAATTACTTGATGAAAGTTCAATGTGTAAAGATGCCCTCCATGATCCAGATCTAGATGCGCAATTGGATTCGTTAAGAGAGAAGCTTACTTTGGTGAGAAGAATTATTATATTGCTGGAACTTACAAGTGCATGAAATTGGGCGTTTCTTTCTGTTTTTAGGGATTTCTTTTGTAACAGAGATTCACTGTTTAGGTAGGGAAGAAGTCTGCTGAGCTTAATTCTGAGCTCCGAGCATTAGAAAGACAGTCTGCTTCTAGCAATCTTTGTGCTGGACTTTCTGATGAGGCTTTACAGTTCTATGAGCAAAATTCCGTGCATGATATGTTCCAAGGTAATTAAGCAAGCCATTCAATTGCATTTTCGGTGACTTAATAGTGCTTTGACATCCACTAATAATAATGCCTTTGCATGCTTAGGAAAGGAGGTTTCAATTAGAAAGTGATTATTGGAAAATTTCCAATTAATATTCTTTATATAAGTTATTGAAGAACAGAGAAGTCTCATAGTCATCATCCATGGACGATTGGAGAATTTTGCTGTTGGTTCCTTAAAATGGTATTCACAAATAAGCCACTTTGTTGTATACTAATATACTAACATAACCTAGCCCCACTTTCATCCAGTATACAAGCCATTGTTGCTTTAAGAATTTTTATTTTTTGTGACATGCAAAATGATATTTTTTGAACTTTTAGACTTTAGACAATTTCTATTTATCCAAAAAAAAAGTGTATGTTTTGCCTTTCCTTCTGCTATTATAAGGTTTTAACCAACTTAAAGCCTTACAAACAATTTTCCGCTGCCAGCGACACTAATTGGTTGCCAGTTCAACGTGCGAGGTTGAGTTCTCAGTATTTCTTGATGGGATTGTCATTTTCCTTGTATTAATTTTATCTGAAAATCTTTTGTGGCTTGAACCTTTAGTAAATGCAGATTATTACGTCTAATAGTCTGTTAGTATGTCACTTGGATTAATTCGCACAGATTTTCCTGAGTACAGGACTACGGTTTGATTCTTATTCATCTTTCCTCTAGACCTCTTCTTAGCTCTGCCGGAAAGGATTTTTCACTTGTTAAATGTGTAATGTTATCTGATGTTGTCATTATGAAGACCACTGAGTAGGATACTGCTACCTATAAGCATGCAAGTCTTTCCACTTGTGTTAATTGTTTGCTACTAGTTGATAATGTTTCTTTTAAGACAACTTCTGAAATAGAACATCTAGTCTCATAATTGCTTCCCACAGAGATGGTGAAAACTGCATCAGAACTTCGCACGAAAATGGAGAAGCTGAAAACCAGAAGGATGGAAGATAGAGAACATGCCAGAACAGAGAGGATTTACAATCCAAACAGAGATTTTTGTACAAAGCATCGTGATAAGGGTAACAATTATATCAACTTTACGTTGTTAGAGTGCTAAGATTTACGGGGTTAGAATTCCATATTCTTCGTGTTTTTGTTTTGTAGACCTCTCAAATGCGAAGGTGGAAGATCTTCAAGAATTTCTAGCCGAATTGAAGAAAATGTGAACTTACGTATAACAGTTCTGTAGGGCCATGGCAATGATGATGGCTGTTGGGGTTGTGTCCATCTTTGGGATTCTATTTTTGTTTCGAAAAGGAAATTGTGAAATTTGCCTTTACCCATTTTTCTTATTTTGTATAGCTATTTTACCTTCTATCTTTCGAGAATTACATGTGTGTCATCCATTTTCAGCTAATTACGAATCTGCAACTCCCTGCATTTACAATCTGCCATTTCCATATTAAGTCCATTTTCTCATTTATTAAATTATTGAACTGTCCTGGCAGAATGATCATAACTTGTTGAGTTAATTAATGATGTTGAAAGGACTGATTTTCCAACTAGAAATTCATTAATGTTCATGATCTAAAATGTGGTTGAAGGAGCTAATATAGTAAAGGGTTTCTAAACTGCGTGTGCGAATAAAATAAATGTTAGTGGTATATTAATTAACCAAAGTATATACCTCGTACACCTAGGATGCTGCCATGAAAACTTGGTATGAAATATTCAATTTTTTTAGTCATGAACTAAGGTGTTATTACTAGTGAAAACTCCGACTGTCAAAATTAATAGGTTTAATTTTATGTGATACCCTCAATTTTGAAGTAATTGTGTTTGGTACCCTTTTTTTTAATTGGTAACTCCTTTCCCTTTAAAAAAATCTATTTTTTTATTTTATTTTATACTTAAATGATTATATAGAGTTGTAATATTGTGGATTTTTAATAAAATTGGTTGAACTGCAAAGGAATGAGTAGTTATTATATAATCATTTCAGTATAAAAAATTAGATTCATAATAAAACAAGATTTTTTATAGAGAAGAGTTACCGAAAAAAGAAACTAAAGTACCAAACATAATTACTTCTTATGTTTTCGATCACTAACTAAAAACACCTTAGTTCATAGCAAAGAAAATTGAAAAGTTCATACCAAGTTTTCGTGGCAGCATCCTAGGGTGTACGAGGTATATATATGTCTATTTTCAATAAATTAAATTTTTATAATACAAACACAAAGTAATAAAATAATTCAATAAATATATTTATTTATTTTTTTCACTTAAAAAAAAATAAAAATGAAAGAAAAGATCGGATGGATTCTTTTTATTTATTTATTTTATTGATAATCTTCTTATTTAGTTAAAATACAATATGGTTAAAAAGTTTCAGAAATGTCAAACGCATGATTCGCATGAATCAACCAAAAAAATGACTGCACGAAATATACTGTAGTACCACTTCATTTCAAAACGTAAACCGTTACGGTTTACCAAGAGGCACTTACAACATAACTAACGACAGGCCTCTCGCCCTACAAAACACCAACTACTAAATACCACCAACAAAGACCTAAACAACACACTCTCCTAAAGTGTACTGACATGAACCCTACACGTCCATATATAGTAGGACACGCTCTTATTGAACACTATCATTTAACAGTACGCACACATGCATATATATATATATATATATATATAGGAGAGGCACTGTACTACTAATTCAACTTCTGGTCCTAAGCTTGGACTCGTCTATGTTGATACCCTCTTCCTCGGCGCGTTCCCCGCCGGACTGATCGCCGGTGCTGAGCCCTCCCTTGCGGCCCATTTCCTGGTACCCTTCCGTCCCCAGCTGATCCCTCCTCGTCTGCCCTCCTCGGCTCCTCCCTTCCATATATCCATTCATTTCAGCAAAACAAAATAGTTCTTTTTAATTAGTTGGACATATATATAACTATATATATATATATATATATAAGTTTAGGTACAAAAGCATAATTAATTAATAAAATGTGGTCATTAATTATAATTATAACCTTCAGCGAGATTCTCCTGTGCTTCAAGGCTTTTGCCACCGGTACCGCCAGGAACCACAGTCTCCCCACGCCTTGCCTTTTCGTCAAGCTCTTCTCTTTTCTGTTCTGATGCCATTTTCTTGGACTTTTGTTGTCGAATGAAATTAGTTAAGAAAAACAACCTTCAAAGAACCTACTACGCTTTATGATGCGCTGATGATTTTGATGATACAACAGTTAAACGACCAGGTTGTGCTGTTTATAGGGGAGGGAACAAACGGTACGTAAGAGGTAATAGTTTTATCTGCGTGACACGTGGATAATTGACGTGGCAAAAGAGAAAAATAGAGGTGAGTTACACGTAAGTCACAGGGTCGAAATAGAATGACACGAGTCTTTGCTCTTAGTGGGTGACCAAGATGTGCAACTTCCCTCATCAAATGACACGTCCTCTAAGTTCACTGGCCTACTTCTTCTCGTTTCTAAAGATATCACCTTTTCTATTTTTTAATTTCTTATTTTTTTTTTTTAGTACATCGTTTGGTTTACGAGGGGACTGAGAATTGGTGGAATTGGACTTAAGCTAATCTCACCGTAATCCTTACTCTCTCGGTTGGTTGACAAAAAGGCTGGATTGTAGTAATTTTAGACAGCCCCCAATCCCAGAGTGTTTGTCCCACACCCTAGAGTAGGGGTGGCAACGGTACAGGGTGGAGCCGGGTTTACATTTCTCATCCCTCGAAGCTCATGGAGTAAAAAATTTCCTCATTCTCGACTTCGGAGATAGAGGCAGGGAAAAAATTTTCTCCATCTCAGATTCTCACACGGAAACGGATTCCCGCAATGAGTTTTTTTTATCTTATGTAACTTAAAACAAAAGGTTAAAAAGCCACTTGAATAATTTTTTTTATCTTATGTAACTTAAAACAAAAGGTTAAAAAGCCACTTAAATAATATTATCATGTCACAAAATTATAGGTTGAACTGATATTATGAAGGTTAAAAAAATGACTCTAGAGCTAGTTACTTGTATATCATTTACATAAAGAAATAAAAAAAAATGAAAACATTGATCGAAAGGTAAAACACAACGCAATTGGTCTATATAAAATAAATATTTCACTAAACAACATGTAAACCTAAAAATTAATTCCAAAATTAGATAGTAAGCTCAGTTAATATCCATGGAACAACCATACCATCGGTAAAGCCGATAATAAGTGTGTATATATATAGGGGTATTTAGTAAATATTTGAAGTAGGTTCGGGGCAGACAATACAAGAAAAATCGGTATCAGCGACGGATTATCACCGACGGACTCTTCAGGGTCAGTAATAGTATGTTTCACCGACGAATTATCACTGACAAACAACATCCCTTTGTGATATTTGAAAACCTATCACCGACGGACTTTTCCGCCGGTGATATGTTTTTAAGACTCATTTTTCTAATTTTAATTAATTTTTTTATTAAAAATACTATCATTGACGGATTTTTCCGTCGATGATAATAAATACATTAAAAAATATATTTTAAATTATTTCATTATTTTCAAAAATCGAAAAAATTAGTTATCACCAAGTAACACATTTAAATACTATCACCGATGGAAAAATCCATTGGTGAAAATAAGTGCATTTAAAAATATGTTTTAAATTATTTTATTATTTTTAAATATCGAAAAAAATTAGTTATTACCGAAGGAATTAATCCGTCGGTGATAATTAACACATTTAAAGACTGTCACCGACGAAAAAATCTGTCAGTGATAATAAGTACATTAAAAAATCTATTTTAAATTATTTTGTTATTTATAAAAAACAAAATTAGTTATCACCGACAAAATGAATATATTTGATGAATAACTATAATAAATATATTTAAAATATCTTATATTTTATTAACGAATTAGTATCACTTTATCTAGAAACTCTTAAAACTGAATTTTAAATTCTCTCAACTCAGTTGGTGTCATTCCATAAGGTGCTATAAATATGGGTACTGATCCCGGAATCACCTCAATAGAAAATTTAATCTCTTTGTTGGGAGGCAAACCAGACAACTACTCTGGAAACACATCAGAAAAATCGTTCATTACTAAGATTTCTTATAACTTCCTAATCTCTTTTCTAAAATCCACCACATACGCCAAATACCCCTCACAACCCTTCTTCAACTATTTACTAGTAGTCGGGGCAGAAATAAGACAGTTGGAAAGTATTTTACGTTTTCCTTGAAAATTAAACTCCGCTTGTCCTGGTATCCTGAACACTATATTCTTCCTAAAACAATATACCAAGCATGATATGCAGATAATCAATTCATCACCAGAATTAAATCAAAATATGTCATATCTAAAGGTAACAAATCAATTCTTTATCAGCCATACTAATCACACAATCCCGATAAATTGTCATGATAATAACTTATCCCCAGTAGGAACCTCAACCATAACATCATGTATCAAAGGACTAACACAAGCATCAATAGATTTCATATAAACACTGGATGCAAAAGAATAGGTTGCACCAAGATCAATCAATAATCTAACAGGTCCATCAAGAATAAATATCATACTCATAACAATATCAAGAGTGACATGTGCATCCTATTGGGTTAACGCATAGACTCTGCTGTCTCTGGGCTGTAACTGACCACCGCGTCCTTTCTCAATTACTGATCCTCTGCCTCTGCCTCGCATACTCCCTGATCCACCACATGTTTTCCCCCAACACCTCCAGCACTTATCTCAACAGATTTTCCCACTAGACAATCTACATTAATATGTCATCCCTCACCACATACAAAACACATCATATTAGGGCAATTCGGAGACACATGCCCTGTCTTGTTACATTTATAGCAAACTTTTGTCGCTCTATCATACATCAGATTACAACTTTCCCTTGGTGGCATACTTACTCCTCTACTATAACTTCCAGTTCCCATAGCATGTTTCCCAAATCTAGGGGTCCCACCAAAATTACTCTGAGCTATAGAAACAACTGATCCTGCTTGCCTCTGACTCTGCATTACAATTCTTTATGGCAAGTAACGCCCCATTTTGGGTGGTCTCTCACCCTGCGTACTCATACTACTACCCCTTCTGGGTCCCTCAAATCTAGATATTTTCAATCAATCCCTCATACCTTTAAACTCCATCACATCTTTTTCAACCTGTAATGTTTTATCTACCATTATAGCATAATTCACAATACCCATATAAGAGAGTTTAGTTCGAATTTCATAGTGTAACCCGTCAAAAAATCTCTTACATTTCTTCTCCTTTAGATTTACTAACTCGGGTAAAAACATCGTTGAAGCTATAAATCTACTATCATACTCAGCCACGGATAAAATATTATGCTTTAAATGAATAAAATCTCTCTCCTGCTATGCTTGAAACTTATATTGAAAATACTTTGTAAGGAATACATCCTTAAACTTACACCAAGTTAGGGGTTGATTTATCTGTGTACTCAATCTAGGTAGAATATCCTCCCATCATTGAGAAGGCTCACCTTCCAGCTTAAATGAAGCAAAAGAAACTTTCTCCCTATCTGTCACTGGTAAGACTTCAAAATATTTATCAACATGTTTAATCCATCGCTTAGTTTCGATAGGATTTACATATCCTCTGAAAGACTGGGGTTATCTCTTTTAGACAACCATTAGTTAAGTGAACAAAATTGTTGATGTTATGCATCATATTTTCAAAAAAATGCCTAAACTACCCTTGGCTCATGAGTCCTGTCTTTTGACTTATTAAACTACACGACCAATGAACGCTCATCAAATTAACATAATCAAATATAACGAAAAAATTAGGGAAGATCTATTCCAAACATCAATAAACTCCAACACATCAAATTAAGCAACAAAATTTCATTACATACAAAATAACAAAAAACGCTTAAATATGGATACTCATAAAAAAAAAAAAAAATCAAACTATAAACATCATTTTCAAGAGAAACCCAAAAGGCATAAGCAAAAACCCACTTCATCTTCTTCTTTTACATACCCAAGACGTGAGATTTGGAGACGATTTTGCACATTTTCCAACAAGAAGATGTAAGCTGGATCATTTCACATCAATTTAGATTTTAGATTTAGAGTCTGACAACACCCCTTGTAATTGTAGAGACCAACATCTCAGCTTACCTCATTCTCTCTATAATTAAGCAAAGCGAATTGAATTTAAATATTATGTTAAGAGATTAGTCAATTGGGCATCACGCCCTTTTGGATGAGCTTTTGTTTGATTTAATCGCAAATTTGGCTGAAGGTTTTGGTGGAGGTGGAGGTGGAGGTGGTGGTGGTGTGAGTTGCATATATAGGAGTGTTGAAGCTTTCATTTAAGTTTGGGTGCGGGTGCGGGTGCGGGTGCGGGTGCTGGTACGGTTACTAGGTTTTATTACTATTTTCTACTTATGGGTGTAACGATGGGTAGAATAGATTTTTCATCCTTTTCTGTTAGCTTCTTAGCTTCTGTTTGTCACGTGTAGGTGCAATGTTATATACCAAACAAAAAAGAGGTGCGGTTATAATTATATGTTACTCAAAGGGTGTTAAAATAATTTACCAATTTGTTTTTATCCACGAAAATAAGGCACTCTTTACCATGTAAGTGCCACGTCATGCCCTCTCTCTTTTACAGCAATTTAATGTTTTTAATGCCATTTAACAAGTACGAAGTGACAAAATCTTTCTAGCATCTCATTTACACCATCATTATTTCTTGCGCATTTTGACCTTCTAATCACCGTTATTTAATAAACTTTATTATTCTTTTTCCTGTTTTACCATCGCTCTTGCTCAAGAAACCTTGTGTGGCAAGTTGCATCAACGACTACTTACATAATAAAATATTTCAAGTTTTATTGTTGCATCATTCAAGAGATATTGAATCAATTTAAAATTTAAGTTTATCTTTTAAAAATTATTAAAAATTTAAAAATTAAGCTTTATTAAATTTTATCAAATAATAATAAAAATATCAATTAATAATTAGTTAATTTATTTTGATTTGATTAAATTTTTTGACAAAATTTAAAATATAAGCTATAGTTTAAATTGACTTTTGAATGACTTAAACATCATTAGAATGTAAAATTTGAAAACTGTTTGAGAAAGTTTAAATTCAATTAAAAATTAGATATTATCTGACTTTACGTATGGTTGTCTGAAATTAAAGTTTGAAATTGAAATTGAGATGTAATCATATTTTTTTAAACATTAAAATGGTTTTAAAACACTATGATTTTACCTCAATTTTAATTTTAAACTTTAATTCCAAACAACCAGACATAATGTGAGGATATTTAATAATTATTTCTCAACATATTAATTTTTAATCTTAAAACCAACCAAACTAAAAATTTAGAAAGCACCCAAATTTACCCTAAGAGGAAATGTCAATTCTAACACAACAAACATGTTATAACAACTTTTCTTTACTTTTTATTGATGAATTCATCACCAATGTTTTAGTAATTTTATCATAATTAAAGAAATCAATATTATAATTTCAAATCAAATAAGAGTAAAAAGGAAAACAGGAAAAAGCAAGTAGGGAGCATCTACTTATCATTATGTAGATAGCAACAAAGTAAAAAACAGAAAAAAGATATGATTAATGTTTTGTTTTTGTATGAATAAATTATAATTTTTTTAAATTAAAAAATTTATAGAGTGAAAGTTAAAATATAATTTTTTTGTCAATTTATTTTTTCTTTTAATTTTTTCATTTCCCATCTCAAATACATGATAAAAATATCAATATTTATTTTTCTTCACTTTTTCTCCTCTCACGATTTTTTTTTCTGTCAATTATAGTCCTAATGTTAATACTTATTTTAGTATTATATTATTTTTGATTAATATCTAAAAGGAGAAATTAAAATTTCAGGGAAAAAAAATACTACTTTCCTCGTGGTTAGAATTAAAAATTTAAAATATAAAACTAAAGAAAAAACCTAAAAGGATCGGGTCGTACACAGACCCTGGTGCCTAAAATAAAACTATAAATAATAAATGTAAATAAAAACCAAAGCCACCAAATGCGCACGGCAGACAGCACAAACAAAGGCACGTTTTTTTTATACGTCCTTCCTTTTTGTAGGAATTTTCATTTTTATATTTTTCCTCTTTTCGAAGTGTAGTGCCTTGGATGAGATCTCTGCTTCTCGTTATTTCATTGCAAAATATTCTCTCTTTCTCTCTCTCTCTCTATTCTTTTTTGCTTTGAAGAACTTAAAGGGATTAGTCGCTGCTTCAGATCTCGCAGCGGTTTGAATCCTCCTTGTTGAGTTTCTCTTATTTTACCTTTTCTCCCTGGTGTTGACTTTCAATTGAAGATTCAATCTCAACCGTAGATCTAGTTCTGGTTGTGGTTCTGATTAATTGATTCTGAGCCGTCGATCTGAGGTCACCATGGCGGCTGCGAACGCTCCGATCACCATGAAGGAGGTCCTAACTGTAAGTTCTATCACTCAACTTTTTCATTTTGCTTTCCTTTTGGCTTTATTTCATGGATATTTGTAGCGAGCGAGCTTAATTTTAGGTAACAATTGCGTTTTGAACTTCAACACCCTGATTTTCTATAATCGTCTTGGCTTAACAGTGGTTAATTTGATCAATTTCCATTATCAGTCACACTATTTGTACTTCGCTTGATTTGTGGCATTAAAAGGTTTTGCAGTGGTTAGGTTGCATGATAATTTCTCTAGATCCGATGTGGTCAGTTTCTGTTCAGATCTGCATAGTATATAATTATCTCATGTGCAAATTATAAGTTACCATATCTATATGCATTAAAATTGTAAAAAATGCATGGCGATTTAAGAAAATTTTAAGAATTGAGTGGTAAATTTGTGTGATCTGATGTGTGTTTGCAGCTACCGAGCATTGGGATTAATCCGCAATTCATCACTTTTACAAATGTCACGATGGAATCTGATAAGTATATATGCGTACGAGAAACAGCGCCACAGAATAGTGTTGTGATTATTGATATGAATATGCCAATGCAGCCTTTGAGGAGGCCTATTACTGCAGACTCAGCTCTTATGAATCCGAACTCTAGAATCCTTGCTTTGAAAGGTAGGATACTTTCTTTGGTGCTTCTGTTAGATCGTAATAAATTGTGCGTGATGTTGTTCTTATGTTTATGGTTCATTGAGAAGCATTCATGTCCCGTTCTCTTGATTATAGATAAATCTGTTTAGCTTTTATGTGCTATAGAAGTTGATGTTGTTTTAATTTTCATTGCTTAGATGCACCTGAATTCATGTTGGATCAACTCTTTGAATGACCACTCCAAAAATCTAGTTATATATCATATATTGGCCAAATGGAGTAGATCAGGCATATTGAAAATTCCTTGCATTATAATATATTGCCTTTCCGTATTGATGATTTCTGTTGTCACATCAATATGTATTACTTTATTGTGTAAGACGAATAACCCGGTAGCATGGGAAGTTACATTTCACTCTTGTTCATGAGCTATAATGTTGGTGAAACATTGGGTTGTCGTACACTTTAACTCTGTAGAAACAAAACTGATCTAGAATAACATATTTCCTGATCTTTATGTGGGGAAGTGCATTAATATTCAAATTAAAATTGCAATGCGCGGTACTCCTTTTTTTGGGGGGTGGGGGTGGCTAGGGCCTCTTGTAGATCAAGATCCTAGTCGGTTTGGGATAGTTGTTATGTTGTGATAGGTTTTTTTGATAGTGATAGAGTATTTGTGATCGTAAAAGCATTTTTCCTTGCATTGCGTTTGGATGCATGGATTTGGAATTGAATTGGAATTATAATTCAATACATCTGATTTCATGATGTTTCAATTTCATTGTTTGGACACTATTTTGAATTATTATTCACCTTATGTTTCAACTCTATCTCCAAAGTAAGGAAATTTAAGTTAAATGTAAAATCAATATATATATGTGGGTGTGTGTGTGTATATATATATATATATATATATGTTTGTGTGTGTGTGTACATGATATGGTTTTATATTAAGAGAATTGTTGAATTGTAAATATTCGGTCATTGCTTGGTATTCAACCATTTGGAGTTACAAGTCAGTTTCAAATCCAAGCTTTAGTTAAGAGATCAAACAATGGATTTCTCATTGATTTGTAATTGTATCGAATTACAATTCCAAATGCATGATTTTAAACACACCTTTTTGAATCGAGAGAAAACTGCTCTAAAATATAAATGTAATGTAGAGCGCCTTTTAGTTAATCTGAACATCTGCACTGCAATGATCTGCGTTTCTGCATTGTTGAGTTTGTTCGCTACACCTTAATTGCTACGCCAATGATGATGGTGATGATGACTACGCTGCTGAGAATAGTGAGCATGTCCTCAACAATCTCTCCTATGACACTCGTCAATTTGTTGTGCTTAAAAATCCTAGACTCTGTAGTACTTCTTTGAAGGGCAGAGTTTGCGTTGATTTATTCCAAAAAAAAAAGTAAGGCAGGAAAAGTTCTTTTTACATGCTAATCAATAAGTTCGTGTTATGGGTAATGAGTAGTCATTGCTTCTAGAGACTTAATTTAGTTAGTGATTATGTTGTAGTAATTGATTTGTTTGTGCTACATTCTTTTGAAGCTCAACTCCCGGGAACCACTCAGGATCATTTACAGATATTTAACATTGAGATGAAAGCAAAAATGAAATCACATCAGATGCCTGAGCAGGTGATAATTTTTCTCTTTAAATTATATCCATATGCGTTTTTGTCATGGGCTACAGTGTTGCTTAACATTGTCTTTCATTTGGATCAAAGTCTCTCATGTTAGCTTAACTAAGCTTCCATGGTTCATATATAGGTTGTCTTTTGGAAGTGGATTTCTCCAAAGATGTTGGGCTTGGTTACACAGACCTCTGTATATCATTGGTCGATTGAAGGTTAAGATGTCTTTCTTTTACCTATTTATTAATATGTAGAGCTTGGTTGTTCAAATTTCGTTCTGTTATATGGGTCTCACTTTGCCCCCTATCTATGCAGGTGATTCTGAACCAGTTAAGATGTTTGAGAGGACAGCAAATTTGGTGAACAATCAGATAATAAACTATAAGTGTGACCCTACGGAGAAGTGGTTAGTTTTGATTGGAATTGCTCCTGGTTCACCTGAGGTAAGTGGCTTTTTAAGTTAGTTATGTTATGTTTTCAAATGTTAGTTTGCTTATGGTGTAATTTTTGAAGACACAATGGTTCTTCTTGTGAAGGTATTGAGTACCATGTCCTTGACGGTGTTCTGATTTCGATTTTCTTACCTTATTTTCTTTGTAGAGGCAACAATTGGTTAAAGGGAATATGCAGCTTTTTTCTGTTGATCAGCAGCGTAGTCAAGCACTTGAAGCACATGCTGCGTCATTTGCCCAATTTAAGGTGGGTATTTATTTAAGCTGTAACTCATTTCTTATTACGTGGCAATTCAGATATGATTTTTGTCTTAAATTAAGGGCAAATCTTTCTATATATGTTTTTTCGTAAACAGGTTCCGGGGAACGAGAATCCTTCTATTCTTATTTCCTTTGCCTCGAAGACTTTTAATGCCGGGCAGATTGCATCAAAGTTGCATGTCATCGAGCTTGGTGCTCAGCCAGGTCGACTTGCTATTATCTCTTTCATTTTGCTTCTATTCCTTCCTCTCATCCCTTGTTTAAATTTTAAGCTAGGCATGTGCTCAAACTCCTTTAATTTTCTCCAGAGGGCGTTGTTCTATTTCATCATCATTAAGGTTTGTTGTGGGTTGATTTTGCTTACATCCATTAGGATGATTGAAAAGCTGTCAAAATTACAACAACTTTGTTTTTTATTGCACTCTTTATCAAATAATTTTGACGTCTATTCTACTGCAACTTCTGGGTTCTTAGTTGTTATTTTACTCATTTTTAACACTGAACATTTGTTAGCAGGAAAACCATCGTTTACAAAGAAACAGGCAGATCTCTTCTTTCCCCCAGATTTTGCTGATGATTTTCCAGTTGCGATGCAGGTATATAGTTGCTGATAATTCTAACTTGGTATAGAGTAAGTTTCAGTGCAAAAGTTAAGGCACTAATTTGTTATCTGGCAGATTTCGCACAAGTACAGTTTGATTTACGTCATCACCAAGCTCGGGCTGCTGTTTGTATATGATTTGGAGACAGCTAGTGCAGTATACAGAAATAGGATTAGTCCGGACCCAATATTTTTGACGGCTGAAGCTTCATCAGTTGGGGGATTTTATGCCATCAATAGGCGAGGCCAGGTTTTACTGTCTACTGTAAATGAAGCTACCTTAGTGCCTTTCGTCAGCGGCCAAGTACGTTTAACGTAGTGCTCTTTTCTGGTAAAGAGGCAGTGGCCTATTCCATTTGAAAATGTCATTTTTATTTATTTATTATTACAGTTGAACAACTTGGAGCTCGCAGTTAATCTTGCCAAAAGAGGAAATCTTCCTGGTGCGGAGAATCTGGTAACTGCTAATGTTTTTTTTGTTTGTTACTTATCTCTATATTTATTACTTGTGGATTCTGATGCCATCTTAGCAACAAGTGGCTAGGGCATGCTCGGATCTGTTTTCTTTCTTAAAACATGTGGTTCTCAAAACCGAGTAAAAAATCTGTTGTTCTTCTCTTACTCAAAGTATATTAGATAACTGTAGCTGTAAAATAGCTTTCAAAGAACAAAAGCTGAGAACAGGCGAAAACGATAAAAAGCTGTTCTGGGACAGTTTTCTTGAAAATAGTTCGCAAAAAAGCAAAACAAGCATGAGTCCACTTGGATTTATGTTTATATGTGTTATTCTTGTGCTTCTGTTGCTTGATTTGTTTCTTTACTGGTTCTTTGGTTAGGTCCTGGGATTCAGTCTCACATAATTAGATGCTTCCTGTTGACATATTTAATGCTGCTTACAATCGCCGATTGTATCGTTTATAAGCTTGTAGTTTATGTGTGACACGTATGCAGTGTTCCTAATCATATAAATGTCCATATTGTTGATTGCTTTCTGCTTTTACAGTCTACTGAGAAGTTGATTACATGCCACCTTGGATATCTCAGGTTGTGCAGCGTTTCCAAGAACTGTTTGCTCAAACAAAGTATAAAGAGGCTGCTGAGCTTGCTGCAGAATCTCCACAAGGAATCCTTCGCACACCCGACACAGTTGCCAAATTTCAGGTTTTTCTATTGTTTTTGCAGTCATAAATATCAGCCTCTGTATCAATATTGCTTCTGCCTTAAAAAAAAGAAAAAAGAACTTAGTATGAAATAAATTTATTAACACGTACCCTTAAATAATGTTGCAGAGCGTTCCTGTGCAAGCTGGGCAACCACCCCCGCTGTTGCAGTACTTTGGGACACTTTTAACTCGAGGAAAGCTCAATGCATTTGAGTCATTGGAATTATCTCGCCTTGTTGTGAATCAGAACAAAAAGAATCTTTTAGAGAACTGGTTGGCAGAGGACAAGTTGGAATGCAGTGAGGAACTCGGAGACCTTGTGAAGGTTTGATTTGAAATGAAAGATTAAAAATTAAATAAATTCCCTTTTTGCTTAGATTTGGATTTATGCAATGTTAATGGTGTTTGTTGACATTGCAGACTGTGGACAATGATCTTGCATTGAAAATATACATCAAAGCTAGAGCAACTCCAAAAGTTGTTGCAGCTTTTGCAGAGCGGAGGGAATTTGACAAAATTTTAATTTATTCGAAGCAGGTATGCGACATGATCTCTATATTCTTTTATTATGATCTCTCTCTTTTTTTTTGCTCTCGTTATTTTATCAAGTTACGAGGTGTCAGCATATTGATGGTTTTTACGTTGCTTTAGGTTGGGTATACACCTGACTATTTGTTCCTTCTGCAAACCATTCTTCGCACAGATCCTCAGGTGAGTGAATTTGTTAGTGAAGAATTAAAACACATTAAATCATGAATACTGTATTTTATTAGAAAACAAATCATGTATATTTGACATATATGTTGAAATGCTTTAACATTGTATTTGATGAAACGTTTGGCTTTGAACTTAAGGAAAGATAAATTTTGACTGCAATCTTTTTTGGATAGATGTAATTTTCATGTGAAAAAAACTTGTTCTTTGATGAAAGATAAAATATGTTTGGTTCTGGTGCAGGGAGCTGTTAATTTTGCATTAATGATGTCCCAAATGGAGGGAGGTTGTCCGGTTGATTATAATACCATTACAGATCTCTTTCTTCAGGTCTGGTCTTTAATCACAAATTTAGTGTTAATAATATCGAGTGCAGTGGTTATACATTGTCATTTATCGTAAGTTTTTTCTCCCTGCATGCTGGTTTAATGGTGCTATCGAATTTCCCCATTTATTTGTTAATATTCCCTTTTTTATCGGTATTTTGTTTGTTAAGATTCTCCGTAAGTGATGGAATTTCATTTTCAATGTTCTTGCACTGTTCTAAATTGCTGGCTTATGAGTTACTATTTGAAATTTAATTGATTTGTCATTTTCTCTTTCCAGAGGAATTTGATCCGTGAGGCAACAGCGTTTCTGTTAGATGTTTTGAAGCCAAATCTACCAGAACATGGTTTTCTTCAAACAAAGGTTAATTATTTTTTTCTCAGTGAGGCTATGTAATTTTGTATATTTATCAATCTCATGCTCAGTTTTGTTGCATTCCTTTTCTATGTAGGTCCTTGAAATCAATCTGGTTACTTTTCCGAATGTGGCTGATGCAATTTTGGCCAATGGGATGTTCAGCCACTATGATCGTCCTCGAATTGGCCAACTTTGTGAAAAAGCTGGGCTTTATATACAAGCTCTGCGGGTAATATGGCTAACTGAACTCTATTTATTTATTTGCATATTAATATATTGTTCATTTTCTACATACAACTGATTTCATAATTCCTTTTGCAGCATTACACAGAGTTGCCAGATATTAAACGTGTCATTGTAAATACACATGCAATTGAGCCACAGGTATATGTTGTCCAATGCTTGAATCAGTTGCTGAATTGAAGATTGAGGTTGCTAATGAATGTATGGCTTACTGCAGGCACTTGTTGAGTTTTTTGGTACTCTTTCTCGAGAATGGGCTCTGGAGTGCATGAAGGACCTTTTACTGGTCAACCTCAGGGGCAACCTTCAGATAATTGTGCAGGTACACGATGTTGTATTCTGGTATCTGAATATTGTTTACTATGTTAGCTGAGTTTAACTTATACATGTCTGTGCAGACTGCCAAGGAATACTGCGAGCAATTGGGTGTTGATGCATGCATTAAGCTTTTTGAGCAATTTAGGTCGTACGAAGGGCTGTACTTTTTCCTGGGTTCATATCTGAGTTCAAGGTGATTGTTAGTGAAGAAGTCTCCTTTTGTTTGTATGCTTGCATCATGGCTGTTTACATGTTTGTTAATAATTACATTGTTTCCTTTGAATTATGGGGCAGCGAGGATCCTGATATCCACTTTAAGTACATTGAGGCAGCAGCTAAAACTGGGCAAATAAAGGAGGTGGAGCGTGTGACTAGAGAATCAAATTTCTATGATCCCGAAAAGACGAAGAACTTTCTGATGGAAGCTAAGCTTCCTGATGCTCGACCACTAATTAATGTTTGTGATCGTTTTGGGTTTGTTCCAGATCTCACACACTACCTCTACACAAGCAACATGCTTCGTTACATTGAAGGTTATGTTCAGAAGGTATACCATTTCTCGCTTTGAACCCACACAGACACATGATCATATCAGTTTTGAATATATGATCATTTGTGTGCTTTTCTTGATAGGTAAACCCTGGGAATGCTCCCTTAGTTGTGGGACAGCTGCTAGATGATGAATGCCCAGAAGATTTTATTAAAGGCCTCATTCTCTCTGTCCGTTCTTTGCTTCCAGTTGAGCCCCTTGTGGAGGAATGTGAGAAGAGGTGGTTCCCACTCTGTTTTCGTAGTTCTAGTTCTTGTTTTTATTGTTTATAATTCTAATGTTCACTTTTGGTTTCCAGAAACCGTCTTCGTTTACTCACTCAGTTCTTGGAGCATCTAGTTAGTGAGGGAAGTCAAGATGTACATGTCCATAATGCACTGGGTAAAATCATTATTGATAGCAACAACAACCCAGAGCACTTCCTCACCACCAACCCTTACTATGATTCCCGTGTTGTTGGTAAATATTGTGAGAAGCGTGATCCCACTCTGGCAGTTGTGGCTTACCGGAGAGGACAATGTGATGATGAACTTATCAATGTCACAAATAAGAACTCTTTGTTCAAATTGCAAGCTAGGTATGCAATTCGTTCAGTAATAGATTTGGTTATTTGTGGCTGAAGATAATTTCCTCTTGGTATACTTATATGCTCATCCCTCAAATGCAGGTACGTGGTTGAAAGGATGGATGCTGAGCTTTGGGAAAAGGTTCTTAATCCCGATAATGACTATAGAAGACAACTCATTGATCAAGTTGTATCTACTGCTCTACCAGAAAGCAAGAGCCCGGAACAAGTTTCTGCAGCTGTTAAAGCTTTCATGACCGCTGATCTGCCCCATGAACTTATTGAGCTTCTTGAAAAGATTGTGCTCCAAAACTCTGCATTCAGTGGGAACTTTAATCTGCAAAACCTGCTTATTTTGACAGCCATTAAGGCAGATCCATCAAGAGTTATGGATTATATTAACAGACTAGATAACTTTGATGGACCTGCAGTTGGGGAAGTGGCTGTTGAAGCACAACTATATGAGGAAGCATTTGCTATTTTCAAGAAGTTCAACTTGAATGTTCAGGCTGTCAATGTCTTATTGGACAATATCAGAAGCATTGAACGGGCTGTGGAGTTTGCATTCCGAGTTGAAGAAGATGCTGTTTGGAGCCAGGTGGCAAAGGCGCAGCTCAGGGAGGGACTGGTTAGTGATGCGATTGAGTCATTTATTCGTGCAGATGATGCCACTCAATTCCTGGATGTTATTCGTGCTGCTGGGGATGCAAATGTCTATGATGACTTGGTGAGATATCTTCTGATGGTTAGACAGAAGGTGAAGGAGCCTAAGGTGGACAGTGAGCTTATTTATGCGTATGCAAAGATTGATAGGCTGGGTGAAATAGAAGAATTTATTCTGATGCCAAATGTGGCGAATCTCCAAAATGTTGGTGACCGCTTGTATGATGAAGCCCTTTACGAGGCTGCAAAAATAATTTATGCATTTATATCAAACTGGGCTAAGTTGGCTGTCACGCTTGTGAAGCTGCAACAGTTCCAAGGTGCTGTTGATGCAGCACGAAAAGCCAACAGTGCAAAGACATGGAAAGAGGTTTGCTTTGCTTGTGTTGATGCGGAGGAGTTCCGTTTGGCTCAGATATGTGGGCTTAACATTATTATACAGGTATTTCCTTTCTTTTTTTTAACTTTCAAATATGAATCGGGAAGGTCTACTTTTAGATCTGATGTCTGCATGTTGTACTAGTTGCATTTTTTTACAAAAAAATTGGACTGGAGACCCCTGGGCTGAAAGACTTTCTGACAAAAAGTTGGAAGGCCTATTTCTTTAGGTTCAATACTTGGATGTACCTCTGGGGCACAGAAATGGAACTTGTTCCCTCTTTTGGTTTGTAAAAACTTCATATCTTGCAGGCTTTCATGATTAGTTTTTTTTTTCATTGATACGTGCACGTGTTGTTGCTTTGTTTGTATTTCACAATATTATGGTCCCTTGTGATTGTAGGTGGATGACCTGGAAGAGGTCAGCGAATATTACCAGAACAGAGGATGCTTCAATGAGTTAATCTCTCTCATGGAGAGTGGTTTAGGGTTAGAACGTGCACACATGGGTATATTTACGGAGTTGGGAGTTCTCTATGCTAGGTATCGTCCTGAGAAGCTGATGGAGCACATCAAATTGTTCTCAACCCGTCTCAATATTCCCAAGCTTATACGAGCTTGTGATGAACAACAGCATTGGACGGAACTTACTTATTTGTACATCCAATATGATGAGTTTGATAATGCTGCAACTACTGTCATGAACCATTCCCCCGAAGCATGGGATCACATGCAGTTCAAAGATATTGCTGTCAAAGTTGCCAATGTGGAGCTATATTACAAGGCTGTGCACTTCTACTTGCAAGAACATCCTGATCTCATCAATGATCTCCTCAATGTGCTTGCACTTCGTGTGGACCACACCCGCGTTGTTGACATTATGCGAAAGGTTTTTTACTTGTGCTGGCATAATCTTTGTTTTAAAATGGTTAAAATTTTTGTCCTCATCCATCTGATTCTACGAGGCATGTTCTATTTCCTTGTGGGTTTCAGGCTGGTCACTTGCGTCTTATCAAGCCATACATGGTTGCAGTCCAGAGTAACAATGTGTCTGCTGTGAATGAGGCTTTGAATGAGATTTATGTAGAGGAGGAAGACTATGATAGGTTGCGTGAGTCTATTGATTTGCATGATAGCTTCGATCAAATAGGCCTTGCACAGAAGGTAAATTTCAGCTATTAAACATTTTGGTTCTTTCTGTTGGCTAGAGCCTGACATTATAAGGCTTTTTGGAATGTTTTGAGCAGATTGAGAAACATGAGCTTCTTGAAATGAGACGTGTTGCTGCTTATATCTACAAAAAGGCAGGCAGATGGAAGCGGTCCATTGCATTGTCAAAGAAAGATAACCTTTACAAGGATGCCATGGAGACAGCTTCACAATCTGGTGACCGTGAACTTGCGGAGGAGTTGCTTGTTTATTTCATTGAACAGGTACTTCAGTTATAAAACAAGCGTGTTTAATGGTTGCTGCATAGCTTTTTGATGTAAAAGTGATTCAGAATGAGAAAGGGGTCTGCTTGTGTGTGAACCAAAAGCATTTTCTCCTTTGATAACTGTTTCTTACTTGGTTTGTTGTGCTGATGTGCCCTCTGCTACATTATGTTGCTAGAGCAGCATATAAATGTCAGTTTAGATATTTTATTTTCTTGGTTGATCAGTATTGACGCTTTGTTTAGTTTCATCAGTTTCATAGAAATGCCCTCTCAACATTGCAGTGAAGATAACTGGTGACAATCAAATTTTAGGATGTTAAAACTGGAGTATCTTTTATTTAGTTTTTTCTACACCTTTATCCATATTATGTACTTTGTCCTGCCCGCTTTGGAGTGTTGGTAAGGCACTTCCCTGCCTACTAAGTGGACATGGGTTCGGGGCATGTGTGAGGGTTTTTTTTTAAAAAAAAAACATATTATTTACCTTGTTTGGGTGTGGTTTTGATATTTTTGATTTATTAATTGAATGATATTTTTATTTATTTTTTCCTTTTGTGCTTGTGCAGGGCAAGAAGGAATGCTTTGCATCATGCCTCTTTGTTTGTTATGATTCAATTCGACCAGATGTTGCTCTCGAGCTTGCCTGGATGAACAATATGATTGACTTTGCCTTCCCATATCTGTTGCAGGTGATTTCTTTGCTTCCATAATTATCATATAATTGGTTGTTATAGTAACTGGGCATTTTCTGCATCATGTTTATTATGACAAATTGAGATTGATGCACCCAAGTTTAACGCACTAATCTCCAGGAATTTTGGTCCTGTGGTTGTGATTTTTTCTGAAATTGGTATTATAAGAGGAGTAAGATTCTGTTTACTAACTATTTAATCCTTTTATCTCTTGGTTTAGTGGAGTGGCCAAACTATGGTACTTAGGGATGACCAAGGGGAAAAAGAAATTGATAATGTTATATGACTCATAAAAAAGAAATAGTTTTTGATATGTATATAAAGTTTAAATTTTTTTGCTAGGAAATATTGGAATCAGCTAGTTTAACCATCCCCACCACCCATGTCGAGTTGTTAAAGAGTATTTGGGATTTATGTCTGTTTTCTCACTCAACTTAAGATCTTCAAGGAAAGTTGAAACATTGTGTATGATGATTCTCTCACCTGTATTTCCTTGCAGTTTATCCGGGAATACACAGGCAAAGTTGATGAACTTGTGAAGGATAAGATTGATGCTCTCAGTGAAGTCAAGGCTAAAGAGCAGGAAGAGAAGGAAGTTATTGCACAGCAGGTAATCAGATTATCATTTGGTCCAGAAAGATTTGGTCCTTGTTCTACCTTTGCTGGGAGACACTAGATATCCTGGCCTGTGTTTTGGATCAGAATCCATTTGGATGCCACTTGTGCTTTTCTCTTAAGCTGGTGGTTCTCATTGAAAGATTGAATGCTACTAACACATGAGGGTTGCGCATGCTTGGTTTTGCAAGTAGCATCTGTGTATTACTATTATTTTATCCTGGTTGTGTCCTGATACATCTGAACTCTGATTTATTTTCTGTTGCAGAACATGTATGCTCAATTGTTGCCTCTTGCTTTGCCTGCACCACCAATGCCGGGTATGGGAGGACCAGGGATGGGAGGAGGCTTTGCTCCACCACCACCACCCATGGGTGGAATGGGAATGCCTCCAATGCCACCTTTTGGTATGCCGCCAATGGGCAGTTATTGATGCACTGGTGATTGTTTTTAGTGGACGTCAGCTGTCGATCTTTGTTGATGAAGAGAACGGCAATCTAGCAGTTTTGGGCATTACATCTGGTGGTGTTTTATCAGGCGTTATTGCCTTCATTTTTTTGTGTTCCATGGTCTGTGGGCTGAGAGTCTAGTTGGAATAATGTCATATATATATTTTTTTGTCTTAGGTGTGTGGATATGTATTCTTTTGGTAGCAGAGGCATTTTTTGGCCGCTGATATAGGCAAGCTGAGGATTTCTTGTATTTGTAGTTTTCTTCTTATGGTTCAGTAATTGGCCAAGTTTAGTACGAAACATTTCATACTGTCACTGATCATAAAGTGCTTTATTGTATCCTTGTTTTCCTCGCAATTACATAAACACTTTTTATCTTCCCCGGAGAAATGCCTGTATATAAACATAAACACTTTTTGTGCCGTTTCCCCTTGATATTCGCCACTGAGGTGTTCTAGTATTGTTGAAGTTTTAACATTCCGATGTTAAATTGTTCCTCGCCACTTTCCTGTGAAAGATGAACGTTGGTTGTGGTATCTATTTGCCTCCCTTCCTATCTCTCTTTGCATGCTTGTGGATTTGTGACTGTAAATTCATATTTCTTACTCGATCAAGGAAGGAAATTTTCCTTTTTCATTGTTCAATGCAGCAATTACTGTTTACCATCTTTTAGTGGCTCTTAAATTGAAGAATCAGCGTGAGAGCTAAAACCGTGAAGGATCCATCTAGTCTAGTAGAAACTTGCAATCCGACATTAAGAAAATGTTAATTAACGTGAAGATTAATTTTTAGGGCGTGTAACTAAACTATTAATTGGGTTTCATTTCACGATAATCGACCATTTTATTACATTTATAAAATGGTAACTCGTACCAATCCTTAGTATTTTTTTTTGCATTAACCAGTCTTTAAGAGTAATTCATAATATTTTAAGGTGAAAGTAATTGTCCTTTGTAAACAGTATAAGGGAGCCACTTGAACTCAAATTGATAACTGAAGTAATGCATCGACTCAATTCTTAAGAACCATCATCATAGGTAAGGGATTTAACTTCTCACAAATATATAACATGACATCTATGGATCAAAGTCCGATCTCACGATCATGGAAGGATAGGGGGGAGGGGATACTTGCCCTCCCCTTTCCTCCGAAGGATTTGAGAAAAAAAACATTGAATACGGTTTAAATATGATTTCAATCTTTTATGTGAAGATTAAAATAAACTTTTGAAAATAAAAAAAAATATTTTAATCTTCAAAAGTTTTTTAAACCTCACCTCATTCTTTAAACCGAAACACAAAATTATAAATATTTATTGAAATTGTTTAATAACTAATTAAAGCCGACTTAACATAATGAAATTAAAGTAAAAAATGGACTAATCACTGTTTTAATCATTTTAGCGCACAATTAATCACTGCTAGCTCATTTAATCCCACGTTAATTTCGAACCAAAAGAGTCGCACTTAACGATTTTCTTTCTTGGATGAACACTCTTAGACAAACAATTGATTCTTTCCCGTTTACAATCATTTATTTATTGCAGCGCGGCGCGTAGATTCTTCCCTTTTTAGAAATACTGTTTGGGCTTATTGCGCGGCTGGCTGAAATTTTAAACATTTAAACTAGAACTCTTCTATGGGTTGTTTCAAGCCGGAGTATGCTCTACGGGCTGCGGCTATTTAAAGAAACATAAAATGGGGTTTACATTGCAAGGAGAACGGACGAATCGTCACGACTCGGGGACTAATCAATGAAACATTTTGGTTTTTGTATGCGAGGTTGGTATTTCGCTTATTTGGTTCGTTTATGTTTTTCTTCTATTTTTAGCGTTATTAGATCTTGTATTGTCTGCTTTTAAAAGTTCTAAAAAAACTACTGATCAATGGTGCTTGATTCCTCTATATTCATCTTTCACCCAATGCATTTTGAAGTTTGCATCTGTTTGAACAAATATAAATTTTGAATTTAGATTTATCCAGTCAAAAACTAAATCTGTCGTCCTAGGTGGGGGCATGACGGGCTAATATTTGCAGTAAGCACCGCTTGATAGCTCAATTGATGGATTGATGGGTAGTACAATACTATGATTTATGCCCAAACATGTAAACTACTCTGTAAAGTTTGTGATGTCTAGTTGCATGGCTTAAAACAACTTCTGTTAATCATTGAATGGTCCATTGTCACACTCACGGCATTTGTGTGGTTTTTTTTTTTTTTTTTTGTTGCAAATATTGTAGATACTGTATCAATAGTGTTTTCATTGATATACAGAAAATCGTTTCAACATTAGTGTATCTTAAGTAATGATCCTGGTAAACAGTATTCAGAATTAGGTATCACAATAGTGTATAATTTGCAATTTCTGGAATATTTACCTGAAATAATATACAGATTTCGTGATTATTTTCCCTTTCTCCCCTACCTTTTCTTTTCTGGCCTCTTTGATTAGGTCATGGGATTGTATTTTACTGGTTGCATAAGTATATTTGGAATATTTATTTGCACTTTTTTGAAAGTGATTTTTCTGTAACGAAAAATAATATCCTTTCATTTGTTACTTGAAAAAGGCTAGTAATTTTTGTTTGTACTTCAATAACCAATCCAATTTCCTTCTCCAATGTTATATATGAACACAAAATTTGTAAGATCATCATTTGAATCCTATATGAAAAAAGAATAAAACAAAAAAAAATCACATTTCTGGACACTCACTCACTCTCACCCTTGAAGAAAAATGGGAAAAGTAATTGATCACAGCTCAAATATTTGGTCTTCCATTGTGTGGCTTAAGGACGGAACATTGAACTCTCATTCCGTTGATTGAAACAGGAAATGGAAATCAGATCTTTGACGCAGGAGTGGTGGTGGATCCACATCAGATAGGCTGATGTCATGGAAGGATTGCGACATCTCTTCCATTGTGAAAGGTATGCTGAAACATGCCAAAACCATTACTATAATTTGTCTCTTCAGAGCTGTGTTAGGAAAAGGAGAAAAAAACTCTTAAAAGGTCAATTATTACCTTGAGTCAACATCAAGCAAGAAGGAACTATTTGGCATGTTAGTTGAATCTTCTGCCATCAGTACTCTCATCCTGCCAATTACCTGATGCCCCAGAAAGACGTACAAATAAAAACAAGGGCCCAGTTTGGGATAAGTACAATCTTTGGATTCTAAAGATTTAAGGATTAGGTTTTACAAACTTGAGTTGGTGATAAGTGACATTTTTAATCTTTCAGGAAAGTAATCATAATTTTTTTTTTTTAAAAAAAAAAATTGTTCGAAGGAGATAATAAAAAGGCAATTTTTGAGTTGTCAACTAACTCTCCAGCAGAAAATTTCTGCAAAATATTATTTGAGCGAACTGCAATTAGGAAATATCCAATCCACCTAAAGAAGAACATAATGTTCTTAGCACTTAGCAGTGCATTAAACAAAGCTGGTAGTGGCATTTAAAGTGAACTTTCAAGTTGTCTTGGTTTGCATTTTAATTCTTCTTTTTCTTTAGATAGCATTCAAAATGCATAATTATTTTAATGCACCAAAATATGTATAGGTACTTACATCTGGAGATAATCCTTGGGTTCCATATTTGTCATCCCAAAACATAGTTCCTATGCGGTATATTTGTGGAATGCTCAATATCTGAGAAGACAAAAAAAGAAGAAGAGGGAAGTCAGGCTGTATATAGTGAAGTTTTAACCTTATCTCTCCTCCTGTTAACTGAGAAATCAGATATAAAAGATAAATTTGTTGTTTTGGTTCTTTTCTTAACACTTTTGTCAAACATGGAAATCTAGGATTCAAATTGTTAATATGTTTATTTTTACTATCCTTTTATTCACAACACAAAAGAGCTTGATTGAAATAATTTTAAAAGTGGATAATAGCATCAAATTATGGTGCTTTCATATTATGTTTAACTGACAGTTGCATTGGGTGAGTTTACCGGGCAGAGTTCTTTTATAATCTCCTCTAAGGACTTCTGTGCCTTTTGATGCAAAACCTGCATAGAGGAAGCACAGATAAAAATGGTCAAATCTTGCATTGAAAGTTTATTAGCCAAGCAGTCTGAGTTAAGGAAATATACCAGAAATCCTACAGCTTGCCTTATATGTTGGAGTTCATCCCATGGCGATCCAGCTAACTGTAAAACAATGGAACAATGTAACCTGTTTGTCTGTCTTATTGGTGTTGGCATCATTAGGGTTTGGACCCTTACCTGATTTGTTGCTTTTAGACACCACTGTTCCAATTCATGCAGACCTGCCTTCAAATATTCCCCATTGCTGAATGAGCAGCACTCACGTCGAAGCAATAAGCTACCAGACCATAAATTATGGAATCCTTATTGTGAGTTGTTATAGAAAAAGAAAATTTAGTTATAAGATGTTTCTTATGTAGCTGCACTATACGCTTTGCATACCTATTAAAGAGCTGGACATTTATGTATGAGAAGACTTGACGAAATAGTTTTCTTGTGATCATAGTTGGGACCTGAAGATCATCAAACTCTAGTTAGCAAAGACAGGGAATCTCAACTCCGAGACTGAAGCCCAAAGAAAGCAAGTTGAACATCTGTTTATCTTACATTGTTCTCAGACATAATGGCCAAGGTATGGTCTAGCTTATTGATGATGCTTTTCCAGTGTATATTTGATGCTTGTTGTTTTGCAACTATAGTTGAATGGATATTTTTAGATGACCCTCTTATGGTTCTTGCCCTTGCCGATCTTGGTGCCTATTAATTGTAATTAAGAAATTAGTCAGAAGTGCCAATATATTTTGTCATGAAACATATAAACTAAACACTTACCTGAATGCACAGATTTAAGAATGGACTGATCTCTTTCTTTAAACTATCACGGATGATTCCATATATTTTCTCGACATATGCAGTTAGATGTTGCTTAAATAGTAGGGCTGGGAATTTAGCTTCCACCTTTGGTTGCTCGTTTGGTTTTCCCACCATTCCACTGTACCCACTTGAAATTCCCATGCCCATTGAAGATGGACGGAACCCCTGACATTGTATTCCAAGGCTTATTACTTTTCTCATTGTTTTGATGTAGAAAAAGTTCACTTGTTAAAACTTACTTGCGCTATTCTGCCAAATAAAGTAGCTGGAGAGGTTCGGTTACGATGTGAAGCTGTATTACTTGAATTGCTTGCCTTGAGTGTACTTTGGAGAAGAAAGAGAAGGGTAGAAGTTGTTGAGAGCCAATATGCTAGATCACAGATGTTGTCATCACTCTTTGGAGACAAAATTCAGAAAATTAATCTCAAATGTCAAATTTAGTCCATGATATAATAAGATTATTCTATGTTTGCAGTACACTTAATTTAGAAGTTCTAGTGCATCTTAATATATTTTTAATTGGGATATTACCTCTATAGATGATCGGATAGTGTGGATAATCCTATCGAATATATTTGTCTTATCTACTTCGAAGGATCTCCACTGAAGTAGTGCTTTGAACACAATAAAGGCAGCAACAGATCTGTTCTTGTCAAATCGTTTCTCTTCCATGAGGCATTTGATCAGTACATCGTGGTTTTCCTGTTCATAAGATGATATAAGTATTTATGTGCATGCTTCATTTAAACAAAGGTTTCTTTTTTAAATAACTTTTTCAGTCGTCTATCTGTCAAGAATTAGATCTTTTAGCTACATACTTGCTGCTTGTCTGTTAGGGATCTTTGCTTTGTTAAGATGGACACAAGAGGTTCTGACTCCTGAAAAAGGATTCACCCATTTGTTTAAAAACGATAAATAGTGATAGTGTCTACTTAAAAGAGGCTCATTCTTGAAGTAAATATATTTGAGAAACTTGGTGATACTTTTATTGTTCTAAGCTCATCTTCTGTTCGATGTCCATTCTCAACATTCTGCATTATCACAGAAGATTGATTACATATAATGAATTTATTTTACCAGAAAATAGGAAGTAAATATTGCTAGAAAGAACTCCAC
Organism: Bretschneidera sinensis; assembly: GCA_023935145.1. Classification (NCBI taxonomy): domain Eukaryota; kingdom Viridiplantae; phylum Streptophyta; class Magnoliopsida; order Brassicales; family Akaniaceae; genus Bretschneidera; species Bretschneidera sinensis. The sequence goes on from CM043698.1 coordinate 22,665,311, forward strand.
CTTTGCTGGTTGCAGTATCCTTTCAGTGGGCATCATCTTCTCTGTGGAAGCTTCCTGTTTGCGGAGTGATTCATTCTCTGACTCCAAGTTTGAAATCTTACTCTTGAGGCTGGTAAAAAATCAGTCTTTTAGATGTGTGATAGGGTGGCTAGTTGCAGATTAGGTTTCAGATTCCATATAGAAGTTCACAGTGAATTAACTGACGCAAGATGAAGTATAGAGTGGCTCTGAAACATTTCTCTACAGTGGCTTTCGTCGACACTAGAACCAATACATTTCTACTCAAACATTTTTCCAGAAAGTTCAACTTGCAAAATAAGCAGCTGATTGCCATAAATGTTTATGTAATATGCCTAATTGTGCATCATTTAGAAGTCAACTTAAATGATATTATTCTTCAACATAAATAAAAAGGATACACTCTGTTATAGCTTATTTCTGTCTATCATTTTTTTTCACCCTGCACACTGATAAATGGAAATATTACCCGGAGCAACTTTCTGAACCAACTCTGTTGGTTAAATACAGTATAGGAGCATAAAGCTCAAGTTTTCTTTTCTTACTAAACATGTGTAGCTCAGATATTTCTACAACAGAGCAGTGTCCTTGCCTACATATGTAATAAGTATCCAAAATTTGAAATGAAGTTCGCACCTCTAAAAATTACTGATCTCCAGGCACACCTACTTATGAAAAAAAATGATCTCCAGGCACACCTTCAATGCCGTGTTTAAACCATTCTAGTTTTGGGGAAGAAATATAATTGCCACTAAAAACACACACAAATTAAAAATTTATAATATAATTTTTAGGTAATATAGGGATGCTTGCATTTAAATACTTATAACTACCAACTACTAAAAATTTGTCAATTCAACAGTAAAATGACACACACACATGCATATGTGCATGCATGTATATAAGCATTTAGTGATTTGTTACTGTATTTGAAACAACAGCTGTCATATTACTGTCCATATGCATATCAATGCTTCATATGGCTCTTAACAAACATCTACCTTAACCAAGGATATCTGGTTTTACTGGCAGGTTAACTGTTCATTTTTTCTTTATCAGGTTTCTAAGTAAACTGCTACCCAATTACATTAGAGAAGTAATAACTGCAATTTTTACCGAGAAAAAGGTTGATACATATGTAGATTCTTACATGCTCAACTCTTCAGACAGATCCTCATTTGTTGATGCAACCAAAGCCTGCTGGCGTAGAACCTGGTTCTCAGATTCAAGGTTCGATAGGTTCAATTCTAATCTGAAAGTCGCTAAGAAAATTTGAGTCAAGCCTCAGTTGGTGATCAAAGAGATATGTAAGCATAGATTCTTAGTTGACTACCTTTCAATAGTCTCTTGAAGTTGCATTGTTTTCAGCTGTGCTTCTTCTGCCTCTATAAGCCTTGTTTTGCTTTCTTTCTCGACTTCAGAATATCTTTCCTCAAATTCCTCAAATTTCTTTTTCAGCTCTTCTACCACACCCTTCATATTCAATAATATATACTAGATAAATTATTTTACTTATAATATATATATATATATATATATATATATATATATATATACACGCACACACACTAGATAAATTGTAGCAAATTTGGTTTTCATTCATATTTATCTGTCTATGCCTGTCTTTTTATGTTGAACAGAAGCCATCCCTCTTCTCATGCATAATCACTTAGGATTAAAGACTATTGAACACAATGTTTAGAGAGGTAGAAGAATGAATCCTACAACACCCGTGTGCGTGGAAATGAATCCCACACAAACGCTGCATAACCTCACCTCCCTACACAGACACACAGAGAGGAGCTTATGAGCAGTAAGATTATTTCTCAACTTTTGATTATGAGCAGTAAATTGTTTCTCCACCTCTCTCAAATATTTTGTTTTATGATTTCCGTCCTTAAGTCATTTATGGTTTCATCCATATCTTTAATTTTGTTATGGTACTATTTGATTGCACATGTGGCCCTGAAATATGCTGTACTCTAGCCTTTCTCCATTGCCATAACCCTAAAAAAGGCATGAGCAACATTTCATGCATATGCCCTGCATAGATGCACATTAGCTGCTGTTGGGAAGTGTTTTGCCTTTCTCTAAGCATTATAGGAGTTCTGTTTCTATAAATACAGCCTAATGGTTTCCATGCATCTAGTAATAATTTTGTCACCCAATTTCACTATTATCTTCTTACTATACTATTATTTTTTTCAATTCATGTAATATTTTTTATAGTTAATGGAATCAAGCAATAATGATTATATGATATTATTTGTCATAATACTTTACGAATAAATATATTAAACTTTTTTTTCTTCCCAAGTATATGTATATCTTGGGGCTCTTTTGTGACAAGTTGGCAATGCCTTCCGTCCATTTGTTAGTTTAATGTACATATAGATTTTTATTTTGCCTTTTGAATTTCATTTGGTCCATCAATTACGTGATTTCTTTGGACATACATTATCAAGTTTCTATAATCTGTCTTCATCATGAAATGTTCCAGAAATTTAGCGGGCTATGCTGTTAGATGTTACCTCCAATTCCTCATTTTGACTTTTCAGTAACTCCAGCTTGGTGTTGTTCACAATTGGCACCTCTTTGATGACTGGTGGAGCTTGTTCAATAGCTAGCTTTGCTGCTTCTTTCTCATGGATGATTGCAGCATGGGCTTCATCTACTTGCCCTTGCATTTCATCCAAAGCTTTTTGTAGCTTTGCAATTTCTTGCCCTTTTGCGTCTTCAAGATCAATCTGCAGAAGAGGTTTAATTGAAATTATTGGCTTCTCTGCTTTCTGGCAAGTATTATTGAGTCATTGACATTCATTTTAGCAACACATTTACAAAGATTACTGTTTGACTTGTCTGAGCTTCCCCATTCAAATTTTCCAATGTCTACCTTATAACTGTAATATTTAAGTAAATGCCATCCAAATGGGTTGGTTGAAAACCATTTTTAACTATAATTTAACATGTCATCTATTCGTTGTTAGAAAATTAGCTGGTATATGTTTTTAGGATTTGTTACTGAAATTAATGGAGGAATTTACCCTCAAGTGCTTCTCAAATTCCAGTCGCCATGATAGCTCCTCAACACGCTTCTCCAACTTGTCCTTTGCTTCCTTAAGTGCTCCTGTCTCTCTTGCAGCCTGCAATAGGATTTTCTATTATTCACTTTGCAACTACTATGATTAGGATAGTCCAAAAAAATGTTTGATATGAAAGAATTGTGAAGAGGGGAAGTAGGTGCTCATGTTAACAAGTGAAGCTCACCATCCTGAGCTTTCTGAGCTCCTTCCTAGCTACTTTTACTCTCCAAAGACATTGTAGTGCAAGAGTTGCTTTCTTCTGCTGTTTATAAGCCAAAAGAGCTTGGTATCTTCGCCATTTTGTCTGTAAAAAAATTATTGATAAGAATAATCAAAATTATTGGTCAAAAATAGTTTATTAATGAACTATCTATATGTTGAGATCTGAATCTTTCTCACATGACTTGCTATATGGTCCACCCCAATAACATTAGGATTTTTAACTATGAATGACATACATAAGTGTATCTTGACTATCCAAGTGAACAAGAGAAACTAGATTTTTGGAACTGTATGGACGTACATATGTATGTATGCACGTAAAAAAGTACCTATGTATGTAGGTATGTGCGTGTATGTATGTATCGATCCTAATAATATATTATATGCTTCCAAAATTATCTATGAAATTCTAGAAAATTCATAGAAGAAAATATATTGAATTTGTTTGAAAGCATTGCTTTATAAGTTTCACATTAGTCTTATTATTTTTCTTGATTATTTCCTACTTGTCCTTTATTCTGAACTTTTCTGATGCCAAATGATTTCCAATTCAGAATTTTATATAATCCCTCAACATAATAATTAGTAAATTATCCTAGGAAAAGAATTTCTTTACCTGGACGTTGATTGCAGCCTTAGTTCTTCTTCTGTATCTGTATTCATTTCGGGCTGCCATTGCTCGTAAACCGGTCTGAATAACTATTGCTGATGCCTGTAAGTTTGTGTAGAACTTCTTTGCTGTGTGAGCACGGACATGCTTTTGTATACGAATGGAAGCAGCTTCCCTTCTCATGTCTTCATACAACTTACGTGCAAGTTGTCCTGTGTGGGGAAGAGACAAGGAAACATAGACATTGTTATTTTCATTTAGTATCATGAGATAACTCTAAATAGGAGCAGTGACTCTTTTCTATTTAGGAGTTTTTTTTACAAGTCATTTCTAGTTAGGGTCAGTTCTAAATATCCCCGCACAACCTGACCTCTATAGAACTAAAATAAAAGCAGAGGCTAGCCTGATTATATCTAAAAGATATTAGGAATAATTCAACTGTAGATGAAGAAACTGAAATAAAATAGTATTAGTTGGTGGTGCGTTAGAGCGTTAGAAAGACAGTACATCTGTTGCCCATTATGACCTCCTGAACTAAACACCAATTCTGCAGTTTATTCAGGGTGGGTTGGCTGCTCAGTTGTGTCGGTTTAAACAGATTCTTTCCAATTTTTGTGTGGTATGGTACAGTGTTGAACTATTTAGGGAGATGAAGAATAACCTCTCCAAAGTTTCTGCATTTGAATTGTAGCCCTTCGCAGGGAGACAAACTCTTTTCTGGTCAGATGTGCTCGGATTTGTCTCTGGATGCGTTTTGCAGCATTTGCTAAAACTTCAGCTCTCCGTGCATCTAACTCAGCCATCTGTCCAGCTCTAAGAAACACCTTTGATTTCCCAATCTGAAATATGAGCATTTTGGGATGTGAGCATACATCGTGCATGATAAAGATTTTCTAGTGAAGCTCGTGTATGAGTGCCATTTATAGTTATACCTTATTGCTAGTTTTACATCTAGACATACCTGATAGCCTTTTAAACCCATTCTGTCACAGATGGCAATACATGCTGACTTTTCATCGGATCTGCCCAGAAAACTGTCCTTGTTACTGCCGAAGTTGAATAGGTTGAAGATAGAGCAATGGTGATAATATATCTTTTATATTAGGTAAATCGCCCAATTTCAGTTAGCATGTGACTATTAATTAATGATTCTTTTTTACTTTCTAGGATGAGGCAGTCCTCATATTCCAGTCATGACCTTTATCTCTTGACTTCCTGACCACCCAGAAAAGCAAAATTTTGGAATTAAAAGCAAAGTTGCAGAGGTAAAGGACAGTCTATTTTAGTAGAGTTAATACCCATCTAGAACATCAGGTGCTAGCATTCCAAAACGATCGAGGAACTCATCAAAAGTTCTTTTTGTTGGATACCCAGCACAACTGATCCTAATTGCCTCTAGCACACCCTGCCACAACATCCATAGTAGGAACACTGTTAACAGAGAAACTTATGAAACTCAAAAGGTGAAGTGTGTTGAGGTGAAGCACGCCTTAAACTTACCCCACATCTTAATTGGTTTAAGACGTTGAAGTTCTCAAAGATTCCAGGCTTCAGAACTGTATTTGGCTTCACACATCTGATGTAATGAGGTTCTGTTGTGCTCAGTGTCTCCATTAGAGCTTGTAATTGTTGCTGATGTGGAATTTGTTTCAGGAATGAGTCAGGGTGTTATTACCCTCTGCAAAATATAAAGCTTCTACTCCAGGGAAATATGTCTTACCTTGAAGCGGGTACCAATGGATGAAAACTTGGATTGCTTTGATGTCTCCTCAGGGAGTGGTGGAAATAGATTAGCAACAAAAGGGCACTTGGAGGCATTTAATAGAGCTTGATGTTCTGCTACAACATAGTCCTTGTTTTTATCAAGGAATTGATCTGCTTGGTATGTGACCTGTTAGGCAAAATGCTTTATGATGAGAAACCAACAAACTTATCTGTTTTAGCTGGATGTTCAAGAATTATATTTAGGATTTTGCTTACATCTCCAGCATAGTGGTTGATTGTGAAGTCTGTTCGAGAAAGTTTTGGCTTGCTGAAGCGTTTGTGTCCCTTATATGTCTGATACATCTTTTGTGCAAATGTCTCATGGGTTGACTTGGGAAACATGCTGCAGAAGAAGTGACTCATGGTTATATCCACAGCTTTTAACTATGGGCAAATTATTCATTTTTCTCCTCTATTTATTTCCTTATTTCTTTCCTTTTTGTAACATTTATTTTTTAAATTGGCAGGACACAACAAAAGGAGTGGGATTTCTTTTTCCACTAGCCACCCTGCTGTACAAGGTTTGAAATTTTGTGTAGAATCATATCCATACTATTACTTGATGAGCTTATCTGTTTTTTTATAAGAGATGCATGTGACGTTGCAAGTAGGAAAAATACATACCAGGCTTCATCAAGTAGAGCAATTATACCCCCAGGTTTCTGCATACAAGAACACTCATTATTTCTTCACATTCTATACAATATCTTTATAGTGTATTATTTGGACCTCCAATGGTGTTATAGGAGCCAATACCTTCTCAAGAAGATCTAAAACATCCTGGTTGTCAACAAATTCTACATAGCTCCAGTTGATTTCTTCTCTTGTGTACTCTTCTTGCTCCATCTTGAATACATGCTGTGAAGAAAGTGCTTATATATACAGATACATTGCACTTATCAAAAAATAATACAGATACATTGCAGCATAAGGATGTTGTAACTTTAGTCAGACTTTCATCCTTACCTGATTAAAATGCTGTTGCAATTTCTCGTTTGTTAGGTTGATACATAGCTGCTCAAAGCTACAAAGAAAACTGTATTATTAGAAATGCTAACTACTTTGTTGCTCATGAAGTACATCATATCTACTGGGATGTACCTGTTGATCTTGAAGCTTTCGAAGCCATAAATATCAAGGACTCCAATTAAACTTACTGCATGGGGATCTTGACCAATTGAACTGTTTATCTTATCCACAATCCTGCCACAAGTTCCATTTTCTCACTGTTATTCATTCCATACAGTTATAGGTAGGTTAAGAAGAGAGAACTATGAACCTTTTTTTTTTTTTTTTTTGTTTAGATAAATTGGGTATTTGAACTTCTGATTTGATCCGCTTGGTATCATGTTACCTAGTCGACAATAATAATGCTCTATAGTTGGCGTGCTTATGTTGCTGTGTGAACATTCACAATTCTTGTATTGGAGCTCTTGCATTGCATGCCTAGATGACATTGCAAGTGTTCGTTTGAAGGGTTAAGTTTACTTACCAATCAAACAGTCTGGAGTACACTGTCTTGGCTAAGGCATCACGATTTAGGACAGCTAAATCTGGGTCAAGTAGCTTTGTAATGTTACCGTCTGGGGTCACTATGACACGCTTGCACAGTGAGTCCTCCAGTGCTTTCTCATTACACCTGAATAAAAGCATATTGAGAGGCAATGTCAAGTTAACATCAGACTAGTGAAGAGTCTTGAGTTTAGGCTCAGATGGACCAGAGGTCTAACATGAGTAGCTCTGCTGCCGTTTGAATATGATAGCCTGATTTCTCATCTTTAAGTTTGGAAGAATCTACTTCTTTTCCTTTAATGAAGTCAATGTTTCCAAGATGGAGGATTGCAGCTACCACACGAAATATAGCATCCTACAGAAGAGAACCTCCACTGTTAATTAAAAATATCAATGGTATAAAGAAAATTTTCAATTTATTATTATTATTATATTTTTTTTTTTAAGTAATCACATTATAGATCACACCTGCTCATCTTGGCTGATTCCTACAATGTCCATAGCATTTCTGGTCTCCAAATACTCTCTTGCATCATCTACATTTGCTACTTCATAAGAGTTTGATTGGTTTAGATAATGGAACGTTCTTGGGTCTCCTAACTTGAATTTCTTGACATCCTGAAAGTGATTATTTTGTCAGCTATCATTTTACAGTTAGTGTGTGTGATTTTGTTGTTGTCTAGGACAAATACACAGGAGTCACCTCCGCTGGTGCTGCGCAGAGCATATAAAAACAATGGTAGTTTCTCTCGGGGTCAGAGACTTGGCAAACCCGTGACCTTTCAAGAAGATAAGTACGCACTGCAGCTCCAGAAATCTTTCCATGCTTATCGAATTGAATCTCAACAAATTTACCAAAACGACTGGTACAATTGAACAACTTATTAAATTCAAACGTAAAAGAATGAACGAACAAATAACTTGAATATATATCACATGTAAGGAAGATTATCTAATGATCCGACCTTGAATTGTTATTTTTCACAGTTTTGGCATTCCCGAATGCTTCCAAGACTGGGTTGGACTGAGTACATGGAAATAAGCTGTTTACTCAATCAATTAAATCGAACGACATACAAAATGTATCAGTGGTTCTATTTACCTCCAAAACTTGTTGTTCTACTGTTCGTCCTTCTGTAGCAGATCTTCCCCCCATGAAAGCAAGGTATCTCATGAGCATTTTAGTTGTCTCTGTCTTACCAGCTCCACTCTCTCCACTTACTAATATGGACTGGCTTCCCTGTTCGTTTATCATTGCCCTGTTATGAAAATTGTGAGTTAACTCTTAATTTATGATAGATCTATAAGTTTATATACTTGTAGTGATATATTTTAATGGTTCCTAATCTTTACACCACTTGTTTACCTGTAACAGGTGTCTGCAACAGCAAACAGATGTGGACTTAGCTCTCCAAAAGCTGCTCCTTTATACTGCTCCATCATGTGGATGTCATATAAGTGTGGCAGTCTCCGGAAAGGATTCACCGCTATTAGAATGTTCCCAGTGTAAGTCTGTTTTTTCAGGATTAGTTATGAGATTTATATTCTTTAATATATGATTATTAGGTTTAAGAAGAAATTATTTACTAATGTTGCTGCTTGGGGTGCTGTTTGGGTGGATGTGACTTACATATATCTCATTGAGAGCAAACCGGCAATCAAGATTGTGTAGGACTCCTGGCTCATGGAGGTAAGCTAACTTGGTCATATCGTCAACCCCTGCTGGTGGTGCTTCCATGTCTTTTGGGTATATGCTGGAAATATCAGCAACTATCTGGAATTGAGGTAAACACTGCATTTTAGTTTCTATATTTAATATGAATGTATCTATGAGATACCTCTGCTTCAAAGTTTTTAACTTCATTAACTTTTCATAGTGGATGCACTGTCTCTCGAATAAACTGGAAACATGGTTTCAAATCTAGGGCCAGTTAACTGCATTCTGAAAACCTTAGTTCATGGACTTAATGCAAGTTTTGTTGCCATTACCAAGTCCATTATTGTTTCTGAGAGAGATGCAATGAAGAATCCTGGTTTACTTTTTCAACCTAAGTTTCACTCTTCAAATCAAGCCTCACTGTTCAACTGAAACTCTAAATTTGTTTCCAGCAATAGCAAACTGAAATGTATTAAACAGCTCTGTAGTTTTAATTGTATTCTCTTCTGTAAGTTGACAACTCATGAAGTTCATCTACAACATCTTAAACCTTTTTTTTCTTCCAAATAGGTGGGTTTGATTATTGAGCAGAGAGTAAAAATTTTTATGAGTGGCAGCTCAGGTGGACTTTTAGATTTTTCATTCATAATTTAGTTGATTACATAATATCAAGGCCATAGGATAGTTCATAGATCTTCTGCTTTTTCTCTTTCAAAGGGAAGTCTTCCTTCAAATCAAATGTTTTCACAATATTTTAGTTAACCATTAAGGTTTTACACAACATAATGAAATGATCTACAGAACATATGGTTCCAGATGCAAATTGTATTTGTCTGAAATAAAATTGATACAAGGAAGCTTCCTGGTTTTAAGATGGAAAGCAAAGGTGGCTTCCAATATCATTGGAGGTAAAAACTTTTAAGAAAAAAAAATTATGGGAGGTACAGTTGCTTACTGTTTTCCCATTTGTAGTAGTTATGTTAGCCTCTGTGCCATTGATTTCTTTCACTTCACCGTCAATCCATGCATCCTCAGGATCCTCAACCCAAACATGTGATCCAACTATGATATTCACGGAAGTTCCCTGGATCATTCAACAGATGAGTTTTTCGGTACTTATGTTGTAAATGAGAAGTTCAGAAAAAAAAAAAAGATAAATCGTGAAGCTTACCATAACTGGAAGTCTATATGATCATCAAAGTCTTGAGTGGGATAAGCAGAGACAGATGTGTTGCAGAGACAGAGAGAGAAAGATTAGGGAAATGGTGTTCTTATGGAATGATGGGGTGAGGGATTGCAGAACCTATAAGTATAAAGAGAATGCTGAAAAAGGGACTCAAAAGCAGGTGAAACGCAGGCAATGGTAACTCAAAAAGCAGCCACCCTTCACCTCCCGCCCCCACTCCATGTCAACTTTTTTTTTATCATCCCACATAGGAGGATGCTGACATGGCACCAAGAGAGGCCTTAAGGCCGGTTATATTAGTCCATTGCTTAAGCAATACGTAGAGCTCCTATATAGTTGGCATTTCTTTTTTGCTTATTGCATCCATTTGAATGTTGGACCCGAAGTAGTGTTGTGGTCAGGTCATTCTGTTCCATTTGAATGGAATACGATTTCCAAGCACGGTGTTATGAGTATCTTCATGTGGATTGCTGGTTTTAAAATTATAAAGTCTGCTGCTTTTTGAACAGTCGTTGCCTTAACTTTTTTTAAATCAGTTTACTAAAGAGAATTGGTTATTATTAGTTGTGGTTGCGTGTGATGACTCAAAGCATGTCATTTTTTGAAAGACGATATTGCCCTTTTGTATTATTCTGTTCTTCTTGCTGAGTGGGATGCCTAAAAGTGGAAGTAACAGGATACCAACCTGCTGTGGTTCGAAGGTAGACAAGTAATGGCAAAGTACCAAAGTCAGAGATGGAAGAGGACAATTTAGAGATTCTATGGGAGTCATCACCTCAAGTGGACCCTGGACTTGTCAAACCTTTAAAAACCCTCTTGCCCCTCTTACATCCATTTACCAACTCAAGGTATGGCCCTGTGGGGGCTGTTGCTTTTGAATTGTATATTTACTTTAGTTTTCTTTTTTATTTTTGTGGGGAAAGGGCGGTGGAGGGTAGGCTAATGCCAGGAGATTTTTCCAGGCACGTCAGATGCCGGTGCCGGATTTGGACCATTCACAGGAGGAAAAGGTCATTTGCTTGTGGGACACTCGGTACTAAAAAAAGGCTTCATTTTGGTCACTTTCCAACCAAGCTTTCCTTTTCTTTTTCCTTGTCTCTGTTTATAATTTACTAACCTAGTGTTCTGCTGTTGAATATCATTCATCATCATCGTTCTGCTATTTTGTTAAGAATGTCGTACCTAAGCTAGCAGCATCGTTTGGGTTGGGCCTTTTATTTGCTATATATAATGAGAGGACTGCTGTATGAATCACACTGCTAGACCATCAATTTGGATGTAATTGCAGAAGTTAGACTTAGATTATCATTTTTTTTTGTTGTGTTTTACCGATAGTGAATGACATGTGAAATGTGATTCGATTTGAATGTCTTAATTTGTGATTCGTTTATTTTGCCGATATAATTATGGCTACTGGGTATGTTCTTGCCTTCTAGTTTGTTTCCTTTTGTAGAAGTTAGCATGATGCTTGTAAGTTGTAAATAGTAATATACCCCTTAGGGTCTACTAGTGACAGAAAAGATAGGTAACAAATGCAGCCCAATCAACCATTAGCTTTGGGTAAGGGTACCCAAATTTCAAAGCCCAGCATAGAAGCTACCAAAGTTCAGAAATGGAATTTTTGCAGGCTTATTGGGCCAATTTATGAGTTCTGATTAGACATCAAGAGGTGTGTCTAAACAATCGGTTCAACTTGAAGTTGTGTATTGAGGACCCTAATAAGACCATGTAGGTGTTTTGTTTTTCCTCACATGGGTAGATTGGGTTTTCCCTTTTTTTTTTTGAACTTGAACCGAGTTTTTATTAAACTATTCGAACTCGAGTTCAATCAAAGCTTGGCTTGAGTCTGAAAATTATGTTTGATTTACTTATCGAGCCAAACTCGAATACCTTAAGGTTCGGTTCAAAAGGCTTTTAAACAGTTCGATGAGATGCTATCGAGCTTAAACTGAGTTAAATTCGAGCCAATATTTTTACTTATTAAAATTAGAGTTCAAACTTGAGTTCGAATGACAATTCAAAGTTCGGGCTCGAATAGGCTCGTTTCTTATTGAGCTTGAGTCAAGTCGGGTTCAAGCCATCAAAAAATTTATCAAGCTTGAGCTTAAATTTAAATCTATTTATTTTAAATCGAATTGAACTTAAACGTTTTAATATTCATGCTCAGTTTGGTTTGAATCCACTTCTATTTTTTTTAATAGTAGAAGAATATTAGAACGTGTTAGGGGAGGAATCGAACACCTGCCCTCTTGGGTGAGAGAGTGTCCCAACTACTAAGGTACAACGGAGGGGGACCCTTCTATTTTGTAATGAGCGCATTTTGGCTTGTTCGATCCACATCAGACTCTTCAGAATTTTTGAAATCAAATTTTGTGGAGTCAAGTTTAAGACGCTTTTAAATTAAATCAAACTAACTCTAAACTAATGGGTTGGTTAGAGTCCTATCGACCAATTGATAACTTGAGAGTAAATTCAAATTCTTCACTCAAACTAAAGTTAACTAGTTGCACTTGCACCCAAGGGTTATCCCATGAATATTAGTAGATTTTTATCGTACTTGAGCAATCAATTAAACATTTACTGCAATATAAAAAAAAACAAGTCAAAACTATGCTAGATGAACAAGCTGAATCCAAATTTGATTATTTAAGAATCTTAGGATTTTTGAGACGTTGTTTGAACATTTACTTAAACTTAATTTAAATTATCAAAATTTAAAGCTTTGAGTTACAAACATTACAAATTTTAAGTTGATTTAAGTTGCATTTAAACAAATTCCAAACAAAATCTAAATCCAAACCATGAATATTTCGTTGATTGCATAACCTTATTTGTCATATTTGTTTTGACTAGGCCTTGGCCTTAGCCTTTGTCTATGTTCTGTTTTCTATATCTGCATTTGGAGAAGCCTTATGCCTTAGCCTTTGCCATTGTTTTTCTGTATCATGTAGGTTCATCTTCTATGATCTGTATGCTGCTATATGCTTTTTGTGATTATCAGTTCCCGTGTGTTTTTGTTCTTCAATGTTTGATTTGACTTTTCTGCTTTGCATTTTCTGTCAATTTGTTTTATTCCTGGGCCTATACAAACGAAAATGGGCTCCAGCTCGACATTCTCTTTTAAAATTCAAAACCGGGCTCAGCCCATTAGCATGTTTATCTTTTTTGGCTTAATTGCAAAATTTTCCTAAGTTTAAGGTTAAGTAATAGTTTGTTCTATGAGTTTTCAAAAAATGTAATTTAACTCATAATTTTGTCAATTTAGAGTAATTCAATCCGGTTTGATTTCGATCAAATTTTAATAAAATTTCAACCAAAATATTATTGGAAAAATTAATATATTTACTAACTTATCACGTCAGAATTTGATTGAAATCAAATCAATGGATTGAATTGTTCTAAATTGATAAAGTCAAAGGTTAAATTGTTCATTTTGAAAACTGTGTAAACGTAAGATTTTTTTTTGCAATTAAGCTCTTTTTCCCTTATTTGGGGCTCTATGCCGATATTAGTTCATATTTCTTTCTTAAATTCAGTCCCTTACTTCCTTGTTTTATTTGGGCCTAAAAGCTCGTTGGTTTGAGGTCCATTTTACTTTGGGGAGATTTGAAAGAGGAGATCCGTTTGTAACTGGGCTAGTCCGACCTTGTAGTTTTATATTTATATAAATCCATTTTTCCTCTCTCTTATAGAACTTGTTTTAATTTATTCTTTAGATTATACTCTTATCCAATTTTATTCATGATACTGAATTCGAAGGCTTATTATCATCAAACACCTTTACATTTAGCATTAAGTTTCAATATCTCTTTACATTTTAAAAGTGATCAATTTATTATTTACATTTTAGACATGTGTCAAATAAAATTTTCGAGTGATAATTTTTGGTAAAATCGATATTGACACACACAAAAATCTTGACTATTAAACAAGGTAAAGTTTTGTGTGCGTCGGTGTCAACTTTGATCAAGATTTTTTTGTGTGTTGATATCAATTTCGTCGGAATTATTACTAAAAGAGTGACACATTCTTAAAGTGCAAGGGATAATTGATCATTTTTAAAATGAAATGGAGACTTTGAAATACAAAGTAAAATATAAATCTATTTAGTAATAATCACCCAGATTTGAAATAAAAGAGGAGATTAAAGATCATGGATCAATAAAAGACAAAAAAAATGTAATAGAATAGTAAAGGATTTAAATCATATCTATACCTTTCATCCTAGAAAGATATTTGAGATGATTTGATTAAATTCCATTATGTATTGTTCATATTTACCATAAGATTATTTTCTTTCCTTAACCTTTATACGATACTTTAGTTTTAGGAATAATCATAATAATTATCTATTAATTAACTTCAAGATTTGAAGTATTATATGATTAAGGATTTGAGATTATTAGACGACAATAGATGTTTATATTAATGAAAAATAATCATCGCATATCAATTAGATCTTTTACACACAAAAAAAATTGTCTTCCCTTAAGTTGTAACTCGATTTTTTTTTTTCAAAAAAAAAACGTAAGGATACTTAAAGCAATTTTGATAATCGTCACAAAATGAATATTATGTGGTGGCCCATCCTCCCCGTACACTATTGATCTACTAAATTTAATTTGATAACATATATCTAGATGGTTAGTTTAGTATTATTAAAATATAGGTCAATATTAGAATAATGACCTTCTTTGAAAGTGTTCAATCAATCTTAATTTATTCATGACGATTCCATCTCTTTTAAGTTGATCATGTTTTCTCTCTTCTTCTTTTTTTCTTAAAATAAAAACAACAAAAAATAGTTTTTCCTAAAATCTCTTAAACTTGTGTTTTATTGTACACAATTTTCTTTTAGATTCTTTCGTTTTTGTAAAATCAACTTTAAGAGGGTGCACATATATCGACAAAGTTCCTGCTCAAAATTAGGGTATAACCATTTAAGGATGGGTAGAATTTAGGTATAAAGATGCAAGGGTTGGGGAAGAGGAAATGATGATAGTTACTCGGAACTTTTTTTTTTTTTTTTTTGTAGAAGCTATGCTATATTACAAGTAATTCAATAATTAATTTGATTACAATGTAAACTCGTACTATTTCATTACCCATACAAAAGCCAATAATACTACCACAACCCATCTAAAGTAGGAGAAATAACCGATATATAAATCAGATAAATAACTCATACATTGTAAGAATCGAACTTGAAACTTTAAATTCCATTATGTATTGTTCATATTTGCCATAAGATTATCTTCTTTCCTTAATCTTTATACGATGCTTTAGTTTTAGGAATAATCGTAATAATTATCTATTAATTAACTTCAAGATTTGAAGTATTATATGATTAAGGATTTGAGATTATTAGACGACAATAGATGTTTATATTAATGAAAAATAATCATCGCATATCAATTAGATCTTTTACACACAAAAAAAATTGTCTTCCCTTAAGTTGTAATTCGATTTTTTTTTTTTCAAAAAAAAAACGTAAGGATACTTAAAGCAATTTTGATAATCGTCACAAAATGAATATTATGTGGTGGCCCATCCTCCCCGTACACTATTGATCTACTAAATTTAATTTGATAACATATATCTAGATGGTTAGTTTAGTATTATTAAAATATAGGTCAAAATTAGAATAATGACCTTCTTTGAAAGTGTTCAATCAATCTTAATTTATTCATGACGATTCCATCTCTTTTAAGTTGATCATGTTTTCTCTCTTCTTCTTTTTTTCTTAAAATAAAAACAACAAAAAATAGTTTTTCCTAAAATCTCTTAAACTTGTGTTTTATTGTACACAATTTTCTTTTAGATTCTTTCGTTTTTGTAAAATCAACTTTAAGAGGGTGCACATATATCGACAAAGTTCCTGCTCAAAATTAGGGTATAACCATTTAAGGATGGGTAGAATTTAGGTATAAAGATGCAAGGGTTGGGGAAGAGGAAATGATGATAGTTACTCGGAACTTTTTTTTTTTTTTTTTGTAGAAGCTATGCTATATTACAAGTAATTCAATAATTAATTTGATTACAATGTAAACTCGTACTATTTCATTACCCATACAAAAGCCAATAATACTACCACAACCCATCTAAAGTAGGAGAAATAACCGATATATAAATCAGATAAATAACTCATACATTGTAAGAATCGAACTTGAAACTTTAAATTCCATTATGTATTGTTCATATTTGCCATAAGATTATCTTCTTTCCTTAATCTTTATACGATGCTTTAGTTTTAGGAATAATCGTAATAATTATCTATTAATTAACTTCACGATTTGAAGTATCATATGACTAAGGATTTAGGATTAATAGACAATAATATATGTTTATATTAATGAAAAATAATCATCTAATATAAACTTGATCTTTTACACATACAAAAAATTGTCTTCCCTTGAATTGTAACTTTATTTTTTTTAAAAAAAAAGAATACTTTAAATAATTTGATAATCGTCACAAAATGAATATTATGTGGTGGCCCGTATTCTCCGTACACAATTGACCTACCAGATTTAATTTGATAACATATATCTAGATGGTTAGTTTGATACTATTAAAATATAAGTCAATACTAAAATAAAGACCTTTGAAAGTGTTCAATCAATCTTAATTTGTCGATGACGAATGCATCTCTTTTAAGTTAATCATGTTTCTCTCTCTCTTTTTTTTCCCTCGAGAGAATAACCAAAAAAAATTAGTTTTTCCTAAAATCACCTCAAACTTGTGCTTCATTGCATGTGAATTTCTTTTATTTTTCTAAAATCAATTTTTGACGATAAAGTTCTAGCTCAAAATTAGGGTATAATCATTTGAGGATGGTTAGAATTTAAGTGTAAAGATACAAGGGTTGGGGAAGAGAAAAGGATGAGAGTTACTCGGAACCTTTTTTATTTTTTTTTATTTTATAGAAGCGATGCTATATTACAAGTAGTACAATAATTGATTTAATTACAATATAAACTCGAACTATTTCACTATCTATACAAAAACTCATAATACTACCATAACTCACCTAAAGTGAAAGAAATAATCGATATATAAATTAGATAAACAACTCATACATCTTAAGAATCAAGCTTAAAACTTTATAATACAAAAATCTCAATTTTAATTACTAAAACAAAATCGTAAGAATCAAATCTGAAAGATTGAAAATGATATTTTATATTTTATCACCCACATAATTGGGCTTGGGCAACTACCAATTGCCAACAGAGACCTCTAAGCGTCGGCTAGCTACATGATCAAATTTGAGCAAGCCAATCATCGTTGTGAATTTTTAATAATAAGTGTTTATTCCGATGTGTTGAAAAAAAGTAATTTGTTTTAACTGATAAAACTACACATTAAGCGGTAAAATATCTAGTTTTGTTGATAAAACACGTTTTTATAGTAGAATTGTTTTTTTTTATTTATATATTTTACTATCATTTTTTTTTTGTTTTTACTATAAAAATAAAAATTTATAATAAAATGTAAGTGTTTTACTAAAGGCAGAGATAAGATAAATTACATTTTTTTTTATTTTATTAAAAGCACCATAAAACCTACCGATACAGTATCAAAGAGAGTGAGAAATCACGTTAGCATAGTGTCAAAGGTTTCGTCCGCATGCCTTGATGACATGTAGGAGTAAATGCTTTTGTCCTCAAATTGGCTTGATATTTTAACCAAGTTTAACACCTCAATTATTTGAGATCAACTCATTTGATGTTTAAAAATAGGTAAATTTTGATTAAAATGAGATTTTTTTCACATTTTGAAATTTAAAAAATTTAAATTTATGTGTAAAAATAATGTATTACATATTTTATTTTATTATTTTTATTACAAAAGAATAGATTCTTACTTAAAATCAAACACATCATTTATGATTTTCATCGTTGATTGTAATTACTTTTAAAAGATAAAATAACAAGTTATTAGTGGAGTTTTGACTTGTATCACAATATTATTAATGTATTGGTTAAGTGTTGCTCTTGGGTCTCAAACCTCAAATCGTGAAGTTGAAATATCATTCAACGCTGGTAGTCGTCCATTCTATTACTAGAAAAGCTTTATTTTTACAAGAGATTTTTATCTGCATCGAATGTAAAACTCATATTTACACTGGAACAAAAATTTGATTGATAAATTTTAGGAACTTCATCGGTAAAGTTAATTGAGTATATATAAATGTTATTAATAAGATTCCTCAAAATTATTAATCAAGTTTTCATTCCGGTATAAAAATGAGTTTAACATCCGATGCAAACAAAAATTTCTCTATTTTTATTACCTCTCTGTATCACTCAACTAACCAATCAGTAATTGAATGACACTAATAAAATTTTGACTAATAATTTATCATTTTAACTTAAAAAAGTGTTATTCGATACGATAACAAATAGAATGAAAGTTTTGTTTATTTATAAACCGAGTGGTAAGAACGCGTGAGAAGCTTAAATTCTCTTTGCTCATTGAAATATCATTTCAGTAATGAGGTTGTTAGTTAGGAAATGACCACATGATTGAGCAGGAAATGAATGAATAATGGGGCCATATTCCTAACTAATTGAAATATTAGTGCGGAAGGTAGAGTGGTGATGCTTGTCCTCAGTAAACAGTTGTGACTTTGTGACCAAGTGGGAGGAGGTCGGTACGCAGAAAGAAAGTCAAAATGGGTTCACGTGAAAGAAAAAGGGCAATTAAGTGAAATCAATGAAGGCTTAGAAATTGAAAGGTCCGTGGTGCACATGCGACAGCGTCCCCGTAACGACAACCTAACCCTATACTCTGTGCGCGCGACTGTTTAGCAGTACTAGAAAAATGAAGAAGACGATAAAACTAACCATGAAAAATCCACTTTCTTTCAAATATTGGTAATAATTACTACATGTCTTTGATAATATATCTTTATTACTATTTTAACAGACCCTCTTTCAAAAAAAAAGAAAAAAGAGAGAGAGAGAAAGGAAAATAGTGCAATTTCTTCTTGTTTTTATTTGTTCCAAATGAGGATGAGGACGGAGAATTGCGTCGGCAGCGTGGTTGGATTTTTGCGGGGAAAAAATTGGCCCCTCAATTCTTTTTCAACAACATTTGTCTGTATTTTAATAGCAAGAGAGATCGTTGGTGGGGATGTGCTGGATATGCAGAGAGTTAGGCAAGAATCAAAGGACACCCACTCAAAACCCTCCAATAAAAAATCCCCTAGTTTTGAACAAATGACTCCTTAATTTTCTATAACCTACTAGTATCATTTGCTACTTCATTGTTTGCCTTTGTTTTCTTGTGTTATTTGCGTGTGTGCGTGCAAGCTTTTGCGGTGATTATGGCGGCGC
The DNA here is from genome assembly GCA_023935145.1 of Bretschneidera sinensis. Taxonomy (NCBI): domain Eukaryota; kingdom Viridiplantae; phylum Streptophyta; class Magnoliopsida; order Brassicales; family Akaniaceae; genus Bretschneidera; species Bretschneidera sinensis. The sequence continues at coordinate 22,684,704 of CM043698.1, forward strand.
ATTTAGTACTGAGCAATGAGACCAAGAGAAGAATGGTCAGCGTCTTGCTGCTTTTGCTAATACCCATGATGATGCCAACACCTGCAGCTGCTAGAAGCAGCTTTTCTTCCCTGAAGCTTGAGGTTCACAATCACTTGAAGCGCTTGAACAAGCCTGCCGTTAAATCAATCAAGGTTCCATATATATGCTCACTCTTTACCTCTGCGCAGAGTCCTTCACTTTTCTTTTATGACCTCCCTTTCTCTTCTTTGTTTATGATTATAAATTTATAATTGTAATTATTCACCCCTGCTGTTTGTGGATATTCTGCATCCATGCGTTCTGTGTTAGGGGTACTTAACGGCAGTCGAAGTGAAACCCATAATTTAACATTTCTTGACATTAACATCTATATTTTGTGTTTATGTGTAAAACAGAGCCCAGATGGAGATATAATTGACTGCGTCCATCTCACCCACCAACCAGCTTTCGAACATCCTTTAATCCAAAACCATACAATTCAGGTCTGCATCTCTCCTTTTACCATGTCTTTTTCATTCTAGTTTTCCTATTCTTTTTTCCCTGCAGTTTTCAAATGTGTTTAATCGATACTGGGTGGGGGGCTGTTCATGGTGATGTAGATGAGACCAAGTTTCCACCCAGAAGGTCTTTTTCTTGGAAGCAAGGTTTCCTCAAGGTCCAAGCAAAGTTCAAAGCCCAATACCCAGTTATGGCACTTGAAGGGAAGATGCCCACAGGGCACAATTCCAATCAGAAGAACCAAAAAAGATGATGTGTTAAGAGCAAGCTCTGTCCAAACATTTGGGAAGAAGAAGCACCGAACCATCCCTCAACCAAGGTCTGCAGATCCCGATCTCACCTCTCAAAGTGGCCATCAGGTATTACTACTACTACTCATACATTAGTTCACCTTTGTTTATTCCTCGAAAGAGAAAGGAATTCCCTCATTTATTTCAATAGTAACAAACACAAACATACGGCCAAAGAATAAAATTCAATTCCCCCCTTGTTAGTTTCTTTATAGGTAGTATATGCTTTGAAGAAAAGGGAATATGGAGGATTCTTCTTCTGCTACCTTTACTCCTTTAGTTAATTATTCTTCCTACTCATATGTTGCTTTCTTTTTCCCCTTTGGAGCCACTAGCATGCTATAGTTTATGTGGAAGGAGATAAATATTATGGAGCTAAGGCGACCATGAATGTATGGGATCCTAAAATCCAACAGCCTAACGAATTCAGCTTGTCTCAAATCTGGATCTTGGGAGGTTCTTTTGGTGAAGATCTCAATAGCATTGAAGCTGGATGGCAGGTATTAACAACTTCACCATTTCTTCTCCTAATTTTTCAAAGACTTTGCATTTGTATCATGGCATGCACTAATATCTTTTTCTCTCCCACTTTTGGAAAAAAAATAGGTAAGTCCAGATTTATATGGTGATAACAACACTAGGCTCTTCACTTATTGGACTGTAAGTTTCAATGTTCTCCATTTTTTCTTTTCTTTTCTTGGTATATTTATTTCTCTTAATTTATGGATTATTTTGTGGAAAATTACAACAGAGTGATGCATATCAAGCCACGGGTTGCTACAATCTCCTCTGTTCAGGCTTCATCCAAATCAACAATGAAATAGCTATGGGTGCAAGCATCTACCCAATTTCTAGCTATGGTGGTTCTCAATATGATATCAGCATACTTCTCTGGAAGGTACAAAACTAAGAACCGGGCAATCCACCTTCGCTTTCTTGACTTTTAAATAATTTCTCAACAGGGACTTTGAACAGAAAACAGATATTCACATTCATGTTAACTTTCTCATAATATATAACTTAAAAGATGCAGAGAATCTCTGACATCTGTGCGTGATGTTAACATGGCTTTTTCCTCTGTCTCTGTGGTTGTTTAGTATAATATCATTATTTTAAATCTGCACATTTGGGTGATAATTTTATGTGGTAGGACCCAAAAGAAGGTAACTGGTGGATGCAATTTGGGAATGACCATGTTCTGGGATACTGGCCAGCCTTTATGTTTTCCTATCTGTCAGACAGTGCTTCAATGATTGAGTGGGGAGGAGAGGTAGTGAACTCAGAATCCGATGGGCAGCACACCTCTACACAAATGGGAAGCGGCCATTTCCCTGAGGAAAACTTTGGGAAGGCTAGTTACTTCAAGAACATTGAAATTGTTGATGGATCCAACAATCTCAGGGTTCCTAAAGGCCTTGACATTTACACTGAGCAACCCGATTGCTATAATGTCCAAAATGGCAACAGTGGAAATTGGGGTACCTACTTTTACTATGGTGGTCCTGGTAGAAATCCTAATTGTCCATGATCATATGTAGAAAACTATTTCAAAAATATGAAAGAACATGCCAGCCCCTTAAATTATTGTTGTCTTATCAATGCCTCCTCTTCTTTCTCATCTGTATTTGAGAATTTTCTACTTTTTTTTGAGTACCCCATATAATTTGTTGTAGATCTGAGGTGGTTTGTTTGTTGCTTTCTTTAACTCATGTACTTCATTGTTTGATGGGCTCTGTGGTAAATATTAATATGCACAGGCTACATTCTTAAGTTAAATGTCTGATCATATATATTGGTTGAGCAGTTTAGTCCTATTTTGGATAAGTTTAATGCCTCCTGACAAATAAAATGCAGTTTTTTCTTGTCTAGCATGATGCACTGCTGGATTCGGGCTATGTTAATTGAACAAAATAACGGTGGAAAATTAGAAAAAAATTAAATTAATGCCTCTATGTGCTTATTTTTCTCATCATTCTAACTCAAAACTTGTAATTTCTTGTGGCACTTTTGGGAGGTTAATAACTTCTTTATCTATCTACAAAAGAGCAAAGGAAGAGATCAAACTTGTGATCTCACACAATTTGATCTTAAGCTTTGACCACTGAGCCATCCTTTATGGTTTGAAATATTCAGTTATAGTAACACTTCCTCTCACATAGCCATAAGCTGATGATTTTGTGATGGTAAATTCCCATCAATGAAGTGTTTCAAGCTGACATATTGGAGCTTGGGTTGCATGAAAACCCCATAATTTCTGAACAAACTTGTAATGATGTGTTATGAGTGATGTTCTGTGTTAATCGATTGCTCATGCTGATAATAGTGGTTATAGGTGGTAGGCGAAGGAACCTGCAGGGCTATGCCATTCCATCAATGAAAGTATTTAGTTATAAGTCCATGGCATAATCATTTCGAAATTGATTTTCATCTGCTTCTTTTTGGCATATAGTACATGATATATGGAATCCTAAGCTTAAAGCAGTGACTCAGTTCTACCTACAAGGAAGGAGTAAATCACATGGGTGGTCTATGAACTTTCAAAATTTTGTAATTTAACTCATTTCAACCATCAATTCAACACAGAAATAGACGAGCAAAAAGAATCACACCAATCACTTACTGCCACATCACCTACTCTCATTCATTATAATGTTTTTTCAATGACAAAATCAGAATTTTACTAGTTTAACTTTTTTTTTTGAACAATTCGAGACATGTCAATAACACAAATTATAAACAGAAATAAAATAAGACACAATATACCTAGGTTTATCATAGAATAGGGTTACATCCTGTCATAAGTTTCACTATTATCAACCTCACAAATCTCTCGTTACAATGTGCGCTCATTACATAGAGAGCAGAACCCCGGGGTCGTTGGGGTTTTTACAGATCTAGACTCGTGAAGTATGCACCAATTCTAACAATCTCCCACTTGGTAAATACTTCACATACATGGAAAACTTCACAGCACTCTGTTTCTTCAAGCCCATCTCAGTAGCACACCACTCAAACTTTGCGTTGTTCACTGTTGTATTGACTTTCTCCAAGATTATCACATTTTCTTGAATCTTTTCCTGAATGAAGTGATATTCGATATTAATATGTTTCATCCATGAATGAAATGCAAGATTCTTTGCTAAGAAGATAGTGCCTTGATTGTCACATTTCACCTTCATTGCTCCTTGTTTAAACCTAAGCTCAGCACACAATCTTTGAAGCCAAACTGTTTCCTTTCCAGCATGAGTTATCATCATATACTCTGCTTATGTGGATGAAAGACCAACAACACTTTGTCTCTTGCTCATCCAACTCACCGCCCCACCAAACAGATTAAACACATATCCGCTTGTAGACTTCCTGCTATAAATGTCTTCTCCCCAGTCAGCATCAACTGATCTTACAATATCAAGATTCTTCTTACCTCTCATACCTTCATAACACAATGCAAACTCTGACGTGCCACAAAGATATCTAAGAACTCTCTTGATTGCAGTCCAATGCTTTTTCTCAGGATTAGACATATATTTGCTCAATATTCCCACTGCTTGGGCAATATCTGGTCTCGTACACACCATGGTATACATCAAGCTTCCAACCACACTAGCATTAGGTACGTGCGCCATCTCTTCAGCCTCTTTCTTCGTTTTCGGACATTGTTCCGAGATAACTTGGTTCCCAAAGGTATGGGAGTCCCTACTGGCTTGCTGTCACACATGTTAAATTTCTTCAACACTTCTTTAATATACTTATTCTGACTTAGCCATAGTTTTCGATTTTAACAATCCTTCTTTATTTGTATGCCCAAGATAAAGTTTGTTGGCTCTAGGTCTTTCATGTCAAACTGCCTTGCCAACGATGCCTTCACAGTGCTAATCATCTTCTTATTATTTTCAATCAACAGCATATCATCAACGTACAAGGTTAAAATGAAAAAATCAACCCCTAACTTTTTCACGTAGACACGATGATCAGCATAGTTGCGAGTGAACCCAAGCTGAACGGAATATGTGTCAAACTTCTGGTACCACATCTGTGGTGACTGCTTTAGTCCGTACAAAGACCTCTTCAATTTACAAACCAACTCTTCCTTGCCTTTGTTCACAAAGTCTTCAGGTTGTTTCATGTAAATTTTCTCCTCTAAGTCCCTGTGAAGGAAAGCTATCTTCACATCTAGTTGCTCGACCTCTAGATCATAAGCAACTACCATGGATAAGACAAATTTGATAGATGTCAACTTTGCAACCGGGGAAAATATTTCAACATAGTCAATTCCCTCTATTTGCGAGTACCCCTTTGCAACCAGACGTGCCTTGTACTTATCTACCATTCCATCTGCATTTGTTTTCTTCATAAAAACCCATTTGCACCCAGTTGTCTTACTATCTCTAGGCAATTTCATAAGGCTCCATGTTTCATTTATGTCCAGTGCCTGCATCTCATCTTTCATAGCATCTTCCCACAAATTTGTATCCTCTGAGGTCCTCGCCTCTTCCACTGTGCTAGGATAATCACCAGTAATTTTTAAAGCATATAATGCATTGCAAGCACTAGGGGAATACCTGATGGGTGGCCTCCTAACCCGTGTGGATCACCTCATGACAGGCGTGGTCTTTACCCCCGAGCCAGCATCTAAATCCTCATCATCTATATCAGAAACATTAATATCGTGCTCAGACCCAACAAACTCAGAATTTGAAGTATATGATGCAGTCTGTGGGGCAGTCTCCCACTCTTTATCTCCCGGGCTAAGATCAATTTGAACCTGCTTTAGTTATTTCGGTACATCTTGGATAGGCACCACTTCCCTTTGTGTTTCTTTGAACACAATATCTTTGCTGAAAACTGTACTCATGTTTTCTAGATTCCATAACTTGTACCACTTGACCTTATCCTTATAACCAATGAAAATGCACTTCACTGGTTTGCTGTCAAGTTTGGTCCTCTTTTCTTTTGGCATATGCATATAAGCATCACACCTAAACACCCTAACATGAGTAAAACTCGACTTCTTCCCAAATAGTGCCTCAAACGGTGTCTAATCCTGCAAAGCTGATGTAGGTGACCTGTTCTTTAGATAATATGCCGTAACCACTACTTCTGCCTAGAACTTCGGCTCCAAGCATGCATAACTTAGCATACTTCTCGATTTTTTTCATGAGTGACCGATTGAGTCTCTCGGCCATCTTATTCTGTTGAGGTGTATATGGAGTTGTTTTTTATGTTGCAATGCCGCTTGCCATATAGAATTACTGAAACTTGTTTGAGCAAAATTCTCCTCCATTATCTGTTCTCAGTACCTTTATCTTTCTTTCTATATGATTTTCTACCAATGCTTTAAACTCACGGAACTTATCAAATGCTTCAGCTTTACTCTTAATGAAGTAAATCCATGCATACCTTGAAAAATCATCAATGAAAGAGACGTAATACCTTGATTTTCCAAGAGATTTGGACCAAAAATGGCCTAAACACATAATTATGACTCAAATCTAGAATACCTTTCGCCCTCGTGCCAACGGACTTAAAACTCACACTGTTCTGCTTGCCATGTAGACAATGCTCACAGAAACCAAATCCCATGGAGCAATCTGAGACTCCCTTTACCATTTGCTTCGATGATAAAGTAGATAGTCTATTTTCACTGATATGCCCAAGCCTCTAATTCCACAACATAGATGACTTCGTCTTATCATCAGTCGCCTCTTTAGAGATAAAACCTCAACTGCACTGACTTTGTAATGTACTTCCCAGCAACTTGTACAACTTACCATACTGTACACCTCGTGCCATTACTAGCAATCCATGAGCCATTTTGCACGAATTTTTGTCATAATTGAAATTCACTCATCCATTCGTCATCTTGCTAATTGACATCAGGTTCCTGTTGAGACCCGGAATATGCATCACGCTTGGAAGTGTCTTGACCATCCCATCGTTTAGCTACAACTTCACCTTCCCACAACCATTAATTTTCACTAGAGAGTTATCTCCCAATAAAACATTTTCCTCATCAAAGGTTTCATACTCATGAAACCAATCTCTATAAGGTGTCATGTGAAAGGATGCTCATTTGTCAATTATCTAAACACTTCGATCTGATTGTGCCAAACAAGATGCCATATTTAAGTCATTAGCATCATCATTATACTGGTTCTTGTTTTCTGAAGCTGATATCTCGCATGTCCGTTTTTCAGGGTTCACACTTTTACTTCTGTAATCCTTCTTCAAATGTCTAGGCTTCCTATACTTCCAACATTTCAACCCAGATTTATCCCAAATTTTCGATATTCCCCTAGGCTTGGGTTTATCACCAGACCTCTTATAGTATCTATCATGGGTTTGCCCTCCCACAAATAAGGCCTCTTTTGAAGAGTTCTCTATACCCTGCCGCCTCATCTCCTCAGACAATAATGCTGCCATAACATTCTCAAAGGATAGATTAGTCGTACCACTACCAATCGCAACTATCAAGTTATCCCACGAATCAGGCAGTGAACAGAGCAGTGTAATAGCCTTATCGTCATCTATCACATCAACACTGATAGACAATAACTGACCTATCAAAGTGTTGAACTCATGTAGATGAACAGAGAAAGAATCACTCTCAGCCATCCGAAGGTTGTACAACTTCTTCTGCAGAAACAGTTTGTTTACCAGAGATTTACTCAGGTAAAGGCTTTCTAGTTTCTTCCAAAGTTCATTCCCAGTCTTCTCTACAGAAACATTTATCAGGACAGAATCAGCCAGCCACATTCGAATCAGACTTCATGCCTTCCGATCGAGCTTCTCCCACTTCATGATGGCCGCTGAAGATGATGTCGAAATCGCCACCGGCAATGCTGTTATGCTCATCGTACTCTTCGACATCTCATCAACTATCACTGTCCATAGGTCCCTGTCCACGAGTAGATCCTCCATCTTCAGTTTCCACAACTTGAAGCTCTTTCCTCTGAACTTCTCGATTTCAATCTGTGATCCAATCGACATCTCTGATTGTTAATCCTCGAACACAAGGCTTTGATATCGATTGAACGATTTGAGACCTATCAATCACACGAATTATAAACAGAAAGAAAATAAGGCACAATATACACAGGTTCACCCCCTAATAGAGATACATCCTGCCAGATGTTTCACTATTATCAACCTCACAAATATTTTGTTACAATGTGCGCTCAGTACATAAAGAGTATTTGTAAGCAACTTAAGACGCCCTAATTAGGGTTTTCGCCCTGTTGCAAAACCACAATTATTCATGGGCCCAAGTCCAAACCGTGAAGCAAAAAAACCATACCCAAACTTTAAAATACATGGGACCCCTACCCACTCACCTGAGAGCGGGATACCGTGGTTGTCGGGGGTTCTATAGATCTGAACACGTGAAGTATGCACCAACTCTAACACTTTTTGTGTCATAATTTTACTAGTTTACTTTTTGATGGTCCATTATCATTACTTATCAATTTGTAGAAATCTCTGTTTCAGGAAAAATATTTTCAATGCGTTTTTGACATAAAGTAAAGTTCGAGTAGTTAATTACCAAAACTAAAAGCTCAAGCATGTATTTTAAAGTTTTTAAACTCCATGCAATAAGATCTTCGTCTCTATTTCAGAATTTGTATTATCTACACAAGAGTCATGAAGGTTTTTTTTGGGGAAATCTATGAGGATGAAGTTCATTATTTGATTAAAAAACACTCATACTAAACAAACATATTATTAACTTTTATTTGTTTGAGGAATCCATACATGAAGACAACAACAGATCCCGACTTGTTACAAGAAAAGTTAAGCTCTCCAACACATAGAATAGGAAGGACTTCAGTGCATCCTGTAAGCCATTTAGATTTCAACGAACCCTGCCAAGAACACAAAAAAGAAAGGGAAAAGATCCAATTAGTATGAGAACAGGACAAAAAAAAAATCAAAGAGATGTAGAAAGGGGAAAAGAGCAGTATATCAGAAGGAAGGAGCTAGTGTAAGCACTTGGAACAATCCGCGTTGGGTGAAACAGTGAAAGGTAAGCTGATTCCACAGTTCCCTGGAAGAGTTTGGGCTAATTGGGCATTTGGATTTATTTTCTTGGCTTGTGCCTTGATGCATTCACAAGCAGTCTTCTTATCAGCAGAGGTTGATGCAGCAGATGCAAGAGATGATGCTCCTGCGCAACAAGCAGACGGTGGTTTCCCTGTTCCATTCACAAGGTAGTTCACACATGGCCTCAGGTCCTTAATCACGTCGCTACAAGAAATAGCCGCCTCTGAAGCTGGAGAAAGTAAGAGAAGGAGCGTAAGCACAGCCATGGCAGAAACTGTGATTCTTGAAGAGTCATTCATGATGAGGCAGAGGATAAATGATTGGCTTGAGCTGCTGTAGGTTGGTTTCTGACTTTATAAGGAAATTGGAGGGAAGCTCATTAGTACAAGAATAAGTGTGAAAAATGTTAAAAATTAATGTCTTGTTGGATGTTATTGAGTGCAAGAATTAGAGATAATGAGTCATTTTGATTATTAATTTTTTCTTTTTCTCAAACAAGCCAATGCATCTTTGTCAGGTTAACGTTGCGTGCTTAAGTAAGAAACTAATTTGCAATAGAGAAATCACTGCTTAAGAAACTCATATCTTGATTTCATTGCTTAGAGGGGGAAAAAAGGAACTCGCCGATTAGTTTACCGTGTGACCTGAAGGTAATTAGAAGAAGTGTCAACAAGAAGCTGATCAGCACAAGTTTTGTAGTGTGTTCTCTATCCCCAGCCTCTTAGCAGAATCACACCTTTGGAAGAGGTCAATACATTGCAGTAAGTTGTAGGTCCCATCAATGGATATCTCAACCAACCAAAAAATTAATTACTGTAATAATTTTATTGGTAGAGTAAAACAATTGTATCAACTGGTTTGGGGTTCTAAGGAAGTAGGGTTGGCAATTAGGAAGAGGCTCAAGACTTGCTCATAAACAGAGGAAACCCAGGCAAGGCCAATTGTTCTTTTTGCTGAAGTGCTAATGAGTATCAAATAACCCCTGCTGGTAGCTTATCTACGATGAAATTCTCGGATTCTACAGTATGTACAAGGCTATTGGAAACTAGAATGATGAATTTATTTGGGTTAAAATCAGGGTGAAGGGTAAGGATATTATGCAGCGGTTGGATTTCGGGTCGGGTTGGGAGCTCATGACAAGTGGCCCGACCCACCCAAGATATATTTGACTATAAGTTTAGCATGCTCCAAACGACGCAAGATACAACTCTTCCACATGACATAACTCTTCATTTTCTTATTTATTTTGTTGGTTATTGGTAACCAACTTAACTTTGTTGGAAATAAGAATACAGAAAAACAAAGAGAATGATACACTTGTTCTAGAAAGAGTAAGAGACAATCTATAGAGAGAAGTAAATGCACTTGGATGGTGCAAATAGTATAATTTCCTTCATTGTGATTTTATACATGACCTTGGTGAGATAGTAAACATAAAAACCCAAAGAAGAGTCCAAATTACGAAAAGATTCTCGAGTTTCCGCTGCATTACTTTGTTACAGCAACAGAACTAAAACCATCAGACAATTGCAAAGAAGATCAAAATGGATATGCAGATAAATTTTAATGGAGTTAAAAGTAGGTAGTGAGCTCAAAGCTGCAAAACATTAAAAAACCAGAATAATTTGGCAGATAAGCAATGTCACAGTGACATAACAACTGAAGCTGAGTTTAGGACGATTAGCTCTTCACAAATAGATTCATTGGCTCTAGAAGAAACAAAACAAACGGTAGATATGCTATGCAGAAAATTTCCCTTTTTCCCTTTTTTCTTTTCTCATCAAGAAAGTGTTCAGCCGTAACTTGTCATCCAAGAAAATTGAAACACCAAAATAACTGCTTAATACATCAAACCAGTATCTTGCTGAACTTTGAAACCTTTTATTTTGCTTTTTCATGCTTAGCTGCTTTTTCCATAACTAGGAGTAACCGAGTAACAAATTTGAAAAATCATGTAAAAGATTTTCATTATGGATTTAAGTTACAATGGAACCCTTTTTGAATTATCTATTCAATAATTGAACAATAAGAGAGAAAACAAAGAAAAGAAAAGAAATAGAAAATCCTTTTATGTTTCTTTTCTTTTTGTCACATGAACAAATATATGGAGTAGTAGTACTAAAAAAAAGCTCTGTTACATGGACTTGAGTTTGGGTTTCAGACACGGATACATATCTGAGTCAGACTCGTTTATTTTTACAACTTTTTAGTATTTTTTCCTTTAATTTGGAATGTCAAAGTGCTATGCCATACTCTTTATCTAGAGTATCCGACACGGACATAGAATGAACTGTGTTGCACATTCCTGGGTTCTTGATGCACCACAGTGGCTGAATAGGTTCAGCCCCTATCCCTCTATTAACCATTCTATACCTCCACTCATTTAACCGATCTGTTGCCTCCGCATACCTCTTCATACTTCTCTCATCTCGGTTTCCTGACCACAGTGTCTCAGCCATTGCAGAAGCTCTTGGCCAAATCCGTGCATCTAAAACCATTGGATCTGCTTGTTCTGACCATAAAGCCACCTCTCCACCCAAAACCAATTTGGCCTCCTCTTTACTCAACCCATTTGTTATGTCATAATTATATATGGTTTGCCATGTTTTAAAGGGTTCACACCATGATCCACCATTTCCTGAATTTCCACCTCCTTGCTGATCATACTGGCTGTCATTGCCAAGAAAACCACCGTGACCGCAATCCAAGTAGTAGAACTCTGAGGAAGACACAATAGCTCTGTATCCAGCAGCAACAATCTTTTTGGTGTTATTTGCTCCATTGTTCCATGTTTGTAAGATGGTATGCTCAGGTGGAAGAAAAGAGGAATCCACCTTAACATTGTCATCCAACAAGACATCCTCCCAGTACACAACAGTTCGATTAAGGGATACAATATAAGGCAATGTGGAGTTGACAAATTTCTCAAGGAGTTGACTGAGAGTTCCACCGTCGGATAGGAAAGATTGAATGGTTGGATCAGCTTTCCAGCAACCAGGGATGATCTCATCAGCTCCTCCGTGGTAGAATGGTTCTGGGAATTGGGAGACCACATCTCGGATTACGTTTTTGAGGACTTGATAGGTCTTTGGGTTTAAGGGGTTTAACTGACCAGTTCCGGGTTCAGATGCAAGTCGATTAGGCCATTCACTTTCTGCAGGCCACCAAAACATGTTTGCACAAGTCACAATTTCTGGGTAGGCTTCTGCCCATGATCCTGTATGGCCTGTTAATTGCAGAAATAAGGACTATTATTCATCAGTCATCACATGACTCCGGCGATTCAAGAAGAAAGCAAAAGGACTGAAGATTATTTGAATGCCATTTTGTCCTTTCGTTTGGAGTGCTATTTCTTTCCCATGAGTATAAAATAAGGAATTAAACATGTGTTTGTTAGTTTATACTCCTAGTTAATTAACAAACTCACCAGGAGAATCAATTTCAGGGAGAACTCTGACTCCATGCTCCAAACCAAATTGAACAATCCTGGAGACATCAGAACGAGAGTACTGCATATCAGAGCCATAAGACCCATTGTCAGCGAGACCAGGCTCCGATGGAACCACAAGCGGAAACGAATGGGAATCAGTGATATGCCAATGGAACACATTGAGTTTATTAGCACTCATGGCTTCAATTGTCCTCAATATGTCCTTCACACCATAGTAATTCCTCGAGGTATCAAGCATGATTCCTCTGTGCCCGAAAAGGGGAGAGTCCCAAACGGACAACCCCACCCCTACGCAGGAAGGGTCACCCCACACCAGCTGGGAGAATGTCTCCAGCCCACGCATAGCGCCCCACACAGTCTGGGCGATCAAATAGGCAGTGGCACTGCCGGATGGGATTTCGAGACTGTAGGATTCGTTTACGCCGTGGTGGAGTGGAGCCCCAAGATCAACGACGGTAATGAAAAGGGTGTGTAAAGGAGGGGAGGTGAGATTGACAGAAGGGATGACGAGGGGACTGTGGTGCTCCGTTGAAATCAGATGGAGGTAGCGGTTCACGGCGGAGAAGAGGTATTGGTTGTTGTCAGGGGATGTGATGGTGAAATCTGAGGAGAGGAGGGTGGCCTCTGGTATTGGCCATGAAAGTGTTCTGGGTTTTGGCCACACGTTGATTGCCGATTGAATGGATGATGCAGATGATATGAAGATAATAGTGATGATGATGATTATGGTGATTGAATTGATAAGAGGAAACATTGTTCTGTTGGTACTGCAGCTGCCCATTGCAAAATTTCAGTTGCAGTACTCTGCTTTAATTTACCCTGTATTATAGAATTTAAGGAGAGTAAATAAACTACTTAAAATGGTGCTGTGCTTAAACTAGGTGGTCCTCTTTGGTCTTCTATTATGTGTGTTTCTCATTTGCAGTTATGCATTTGACTTGTCTAGTCTATGGTGTGATACTTGTATTTGTAAAACAAAGATAAAAAAATAATTTAATAAATATGACATAAAATTTAAAATAAAGTCTATGGAAAAGGTTTATTAGTATTTGAATAAAAAAAATTTCTTAAAAAACAAAAAAAAAATATTCATGAGCAGTAAAACGTGGCAGCAGATGGCAGCACCTGCTGCCAAGTTTTTGTAGAAGTGACAAGTTTTGTTTTTGAAGGTTGCATGAAAGAAATGTACCCAAAAACGTGGAAAGTTGGTGAATGTTGCGAATTGCAACAAGTAAGTGTGCAGAGATTTTTACGAGTCATAGAGATTTTTAGAAGTGACAACTTGTATATATACATGTAGTATCCAGAAACTTAACTTACACTTACCAGACTTGTTTAGTTTTCTTTCCATTACGCGTCTTCTTTAAATACTTGGAGACCAAAAGAAATGTTGAAATAACAAAATTTTGAAAGGGTTTATGGTGGAAATTTTTACAAGAAGCTATCGGAAAAATAGAATGTAATAACGTAATATTTATGTTTGAATTTTTAGCATTCATGAAATTTTTCTGAATTCAAAGTGGGAATTTTCAAAGGATGTGGTTTATGAATAATTAAAAATTTAATACTGATATTATGTCAGGTGCTGGCGAACTTGAGAAAATTCTTGAGTGAAACGGGAAAGGCAAGGAAGTAATCCACGGGTAGCTTTAAGTGCTACGTTGTAAGTTGAATTTACTTTAAGTAATATAAATAAAAATAAAATATTTAGTAATAATATAAAAATTAATTATTAGCTTATGCTTTGTGGTAAATAAAAATTACATTGATATGTAGGATATGAATATTGGACAAGTAGAAAATTAGTATATGAAAAGAAATATTATTAGAATAATGAGTTGACTTACTAATGATGATGATAAATAGATTTTGACTAGTTGGTGAATAAATTGATGTGATATATGAGGAGAAGAAAATTTGAAATTTATTAAGTAGAAAGTTGAGGAAAGGCCAGAAAGTTAATTTAAATATTTTGAATTCATATGGTGTTTGTATTACTGTTCATATGCATATTTCATATTATTGTTCATGTGCATATGCATTTAATAATATAACCGAAAGAACTGGGAAGAAGCTTGTCTAATGGAAAAACCGTGACAGCCGGTATATGCTGGAAATAAAAGGGACACCGTGACAACCGGTATATGCTGGAAATAAATTTCTTGACAGCCAGGATAAGCTGTAAAGAACCGGGAAGGGGCCGGTCTAAGATAATAATAACCCGTCGACAAGTGGAAAGACGTTCCCGTCATAAGCATTCATGCATTGCATCTGTTTTAATTATTGCTTGCATTATTGAAATGCTGATGTGTGGTATATTATTGTGAAATTATTTATAGATGGATGAGTCTCCCAGGGAGAGACAGTTATGGTGAGAAAAATATATAGAAATATGATAATATGGTGATTATTTAAATGTTAGACATTATACTATTATCCAGTTATAGGAGAAACAAATGATTAAATATTAAATGGCTATTTATGAAATTGGAATACTTTTAGTAAATTTAATTCATTGAGCTTGTGAAGCTCATCCCTCATTGTACAATGATTTCAGGTAGCAGATAGGACAAGTAGTATGGTGGATTAGGGGTCAGACGGATTTATTCTTTGTAAGCCACGTACATGTCAATATCCTCAGATTAGTGAGAAAATAAAATAAATATTTTATTTGTAAATATTCATGCATCTTACATTGTATTTCATTGTGTAAATTAATATCAAATTTAGGTATCTCCCCTGTTGAGGGTTGAAGATTAAAATAAAAAAATTATGTTAATATTTGTTGCATATATGTGTCGTGCTGGGATTCTCAAAATGTGATGACACCATCTCGGGGGTGGCCAACCCGGGATGGGTTGTTACAATTTTGGTATCAGAGCATTAGGTTTTAAAATTCTATAGACTGCATGAGAACTTAAAAAGTGGAAGATCTAAATAAACTATATTCTTAAATGCAGAGTCTAAGGATGACATGTGGTCGTGCGAGAGCTAGAGGTAGAGTTCTGAATCAGAGGGGACATGGTAAACCCCCAATTTTTAAGAGGACTGAAGCAGAGGAGGAAGTTGAGTCCGTGATTCTCGCTAAGGAACATGTTGATAGTGCAGCTAGTACCAATAGAGCTGGGAGAGTATTTGAGGGTAGGAATGATGAATTGAGAGAAGCCCAAAATCGTGCTATAAAGAGGATGAATGCAGCGGAAGAAATGGCTGATAATTTACTGAGAAGGTTAGAGAAAAGAGGTAGAAGAGAACCGGATGTGGTGAGGCAAGAAGGTCATGAGGGAGGTGTGTTTGCATATGAGATGCAAGGTGATTGTTTTGTGAGGTTTCTTAAGTTAAAACCTCAGTCTTTTAGAGGATCTGTAAATCCGATGGAAGCTGAGCAGTGGATTAGACATGTGGAGATATATTTTGAGGTCTTACCGGTGTCTGATAGACAAAAGGTGGTTTTTGCTTCGTTTATACTGGAGGGTGAGGCTTCTCAATGATGGGAGGATATTTTGCCCAAGGTAAGCACACGGGTAGATCAACTTTTGACTTGGAGTAAGTTTAAGGAGGAGTTCTTTGCAAAATATTTCCCAGATACCTTTGGGGCACAACAAGAAAGAGATTTTATTCACCTATGGTAGGGAAACTTATCTGTGGTTGAATACGATAGTAAATTCATAGCCCTATCAAGGTTTTTACCCAAGTTAGTGAATACAGAGGAGAGAAAATGTAAGAGATTTTTAGACGGGTTACACTATGATATTCGGACTAAACTCTCTTATATGGGCATAAAGAATTATGCTGTACTGGTGGATAAAGCATTGCAGATTAAAAAGGATCTGATGGAGTTGAGAGGTATGAGGGATTGGCTGAAGAGGTCTAGATTTGAAGGACATAGAGGTGATAACAGTATGGGTGTATAGGGTGGGAGACCACCCCAGAGGGGGCGTTCATTGGCACAAGGAATTGTGGTGCAGAGTCAGAGGCAGGCATGATCTGTTGCTTCTGTAGCTCAGAGTAATACTGGTGGGACCCCCAGATTTGGGAGCCAGGCTATGGGAGTTGGGAGTTATGGTAGAGAAGTAAGTATGCTTCCAAGGGGAAGTAGTAACATCATGTATGATCGAGAAACAAGGGTATGCTTTAAATGTAATCAGATGGGGCATCTGGCTCGGAATTGCCCTATACAGATAAGTTTTGTATGTGGTGAGGGAAGACATGTGGCTGCAGATTGTCCAGCAGGGAAATCAGCTGATGTAAGCGTGGGGAATGTTGGGAGGAGATCGATGGAGAGAGGTGGTGGATCAGGGGGTGTGCAGGGCAAAGGTTAAGGATCAGCAGCAAAGCTAGAATGTGGCAGTCAGATTCAGTCCAAAGACGACAGAGTCTATGCATTGACCTAACAAGATGGACAAGCCACTCCTGACGTTGTTATGGGTATGACCTCTATCCTTGGTAGGCTTACTAGATTATTGATTGATCCTGGTGCCACTTATTCTTTTGCATCTAGTAGTTATATGAAATATATTGATGTTAGTGCTAGTCCTTTGATGCATGCAATTATTGTTGAGGTTCCTATTGAAGATAGGGTTATTATCAGAATAATCTATCGAGGTTATCTAATTAATATTGCTGATAGAGAATTTGAATTTGATTTATTACCTCTAGATATGACAGATTTTGATTTAATTCTGGGGATGAATTGGTTATCTGCATATCATGCTTGGGTAGATTGTTTTAGGAAAAATGTGGTGTTCAAGACACTTGGACAGGAGGAGTTTAATTTTTAGGGGGAACGTAAAATACTTGCTAATTGTCTTATTTCTACCTCAACTGCTTGGTTGAGGAAGGGTTGTGAGGGGTATTTGGCGCATGTAGTGGATTCTAGCAAGGAGGGTAGGAAGTTAGAAGATATCTTGGTAGTAAAAGATTTTTCTTATGTTTTTCCTGAAGAGTTGACTAGGTTGCCTCCCAATAGAGAGATTGAGTTTTCTATTGAGGTGATTCCAGGATCAGCACCCATATCCATAGCACCCTATAGGATGGTACCAGTTGAATTGAGAGAGTTGAAAGTTCAACTTCAGGAGTTGTTAGATAAATAGTTTATCCGACCTTGTATGTCACCGTGGGGAGCCCCTGTGTTATTTGTCAAGAAGAATGATGAGACATTAATGTTGTGTATTGATTATAGACAGTTGAATAAGATCACCATCAAGAATAGATATCCTTTGCCCAGGATAGATGACTTATTCGAGTAGTTACAAGGAGCTAGAGTGTTCTCTAAGATAGACCTAAGGTCGGGTTATCATCAATTGAGGATAAAGGAGGGGGACGTGCTTAAAACTGCTTTTAGGACACGTTATGGCCGTCATGAGTTCTTAGTGATGTCTTTTGGGTTGACCACTGCTCCTGCGAAATTTATGGACCTTATGAATCAGGTGTTTAAACCATTCCTGGACAGATTTGTGATTGTATTTATTGATGATATTTTGATATATTCCCGGAATGAAGAGGAGCATATGCATCATTTGAGGATAATGTTGGAGATTTTGAGGAGAGAGAAATTGTATGTGAAGTTCTCGAAGTGTGAGTTCTGGTTAAGTGAAATATCTTTCTTGGGGCATGTTGTATCAGGAGAGGGGATAACACTTGACCCACAGAAAGTAGAAGCAGTGTTGAATTGGGAAAGACCCACGAGTGTAACTGAAATTAGAAGCTTTTTGGGGTTGGTTGGTTATTATAGGAGATTTATCCAAAAAAAATCTATGATTGCTAGACCTTTGACTAGGTTGACCAGGAAGGATGTGAAGTTTAAGTGGTCTATGGATTGTGAAAGGAGTTTCTAGCTGTTGAAAGAGAAACTGACTACTGCCCCGGTATTGGTGCTTCCTTATGGTGATAAGGGATTTGTGGTTTATAATGATGTGTCACATCAGGGGTTAAGAAGTGTACTAATGCAACATAGGAGAGTTATAGTTTATGCATCTAGGCAACTAAAGAACCATGAGAAGAATTAACCGACCCATGATTTAGAATTGATTGACATAGTTTTTGCTTTAAAAATTTGGAGACACCATCTATATGGAGCCAAGTATGAAATTTTTACGGATCATAAAAGCTTGACGCATTTACAAACCCAGAAGGAGTTAAATTTGAGGCAGAGGAGGTGGATGGAATTGATTTGTGATTATGATTATACAATTCATTATTATACAGAAAAGGCTAATGTAGTAACTGACGCATTGAGTAGAAAGGCTACCGGGAGACTAGCTGTTATTGAGAGTATTAAGAAGAATGAGGATGCAATTGAGTGTCAATGATAGAGGAGTATTAATGGAAAATATGGTGATACAATCTCTTATTATTGATAATTTATTATAGCTGCAGGGTAAAGATGAGAGAATAGAGAAAATCAGGCAGGAAGTGTTGAGTGGGAAACCGACCGAGTTTAGGATTAGAGGAGACGGTATGGTAGTATTGGGGCATAGAGTTTGTGTTCCCAATGATGTGGAGATGAGAAAGGAAATACTAAGGGAGGCTCATGATTCTGTATATTCCATGCACCTAGGTAATAATAAGATGTACAGGGGGTTGAAACAGAATTATTGGTGGTCAGGGTTGAAGAAGAATGTAGCAGAATACATTGCTAAATGTTTGACTTGTCAACAGATAAAGTCTGAAATAGAGATCCAGCAGGTTTATTACAACCTCTTCCAGTACCAGAGTGGCCATGGGAAAATGTGAGTATGGACTTTGTCTCTGGTTTTCCCCGTATCCAGAGAGGACATGATGTTGTATGGGTTATAGTGGAAAGACTTTCTAAGTCTTCACATTTTCTTCCTATTATAACTACTTGGAGTCCAGAAAGGTTGGCTGAGTTGTATGTGGCAGAGATAGTGAAATTACATGGAGTACCCTTGAGTATTGTATCAGATAGAGATTCTATATTTACCTCTAGATTTTGGAGGGTTTTCCAAGAAGCTATGGGTACGCAATTACAGTTTAGTACAGCTTTTCATCCACAAACTGATGGGCAGGTAGAGAGAATCATCAGAATACTAGAAGATATGCTGAGGGCAAGTGTACTGAGCTTCTCAGTGAGCTGGGATGCTTATTTGCCGTTGATCGAGTTTGCATACAATAATCAGTATCAAGCTAGTATTGGGATGACACCCTTCGAGACTTTGTACGGTAAAAGGTGTAGAACTCTAGTATACTGGGAAGAAGTTGGAGAGAGAAAGATATATGGCCCAGAAATGATAGACTTAACTATTGAAAGAATCAAACTGTTTAGGGAGAACCTCAAAGCAATGCATAACAGACAGAAAGGATATGTTGATAAAAGAAGACGACCTCTTGAGTTCCAAGTTGGTGATTGGGTATTTTTGAAGATATCTCCGTGAAAGGGAGTGTTGAGATTTAAAAAGAAGGGAAAGTTGAGCCCAAGATTTGTGGGGTCGTACGAGATGATCAAAAAAATCGGACCAGTAGTGTATCGTTTGAATCTGCCTCCAGAATTAAAGCAATTACATAATGTGTTTCATATGTCACTGCTGAGAAAGTACTTACATGATGAATCCCATAGTATCTCTAATCAGGCAATAGAAATTCAGGAAGATTTGACCTTTATGCTAGCACCAGTCAGAATCCTAAACAGAAAGGAACATGTATTGCGCAATAAAGTCATTTCTTTGATTCAAGTGTTATGGCGAAATAAAGACGTCGAAGAAGTCACGTAGGAGAATGAAGCAAGAATAAGGAAGGATTTCCCCCAACTCTTTTCTTGATTTTAGGTAAGGAAATTTCGGGGACGAAATTTTTGTAAAGTGGGTAGAATTGTAATACCCGTGTTTGTAAAATAAGAGTAAAGAAGTAATTTAATAAATATGACATGAAATTTAAAATAAAGTATCTGAAAGGTTTATTAGTATTTGAATAAAGAAAAAAAATTTCTAAAAACAAAAAAAAACAAAAAAAAAAATATCTATGAACAGTAAAACGTGGCAGCACCTGCTGCCAAGTTTTTGTAGAAATGACAAATTTTGTTTTTGAAGGCTGCATGAAAGAAATGTAGCCAAAAACGTGGAAAGTTGGTGAATGTTGCAAATTGCAACAAGTAAGTGTGTAGAGATTTTTAGGAATTGCAGAGATTTTTTCAGCCAACTTGTACATATACATGTAGTATGCGTAAACTTAACTTACGCTTACCAAACTCGTTTAGTTTTCTTTCCATTACACATCTTCTTTAAACACTTGGGGACCGAAAGAAATGTTGCAATAACAAAATTTTGAAGGGGTTTATGGTGGAAATTTTTACGAGAAGCTATCAGAAAAATAAAAAAATAGAAAGTAATAACGTAATATTTATGTTTGAATTTTTACCATTCATGAAATTTTTCAGAATTCAAAGTGGGAATTTTTAAAGGGTGTGGTTTATGAATAATTTAAGAAATAATTAGAAATTTAATACTAATATTATGTCAGGTGTGGACGAACAGCGACCAGAGGAAATTCTTGAGAGGAACGGGAAAGGCAAGGAAGTGATCCACGGGTAGCTTTAAGTACTACGTTGTGAGTTGAATTTACTTTAAGTAATCTAAATAAAAATCAAATATTTTGTAATAATATAAAAATTAATTATTAGCTTATGCTTGGTGGTAGATAAAAATTAAATTGATTTGTAGGATATGAATATTGGACACGTAGAAAATTAGTATGTGAAAAAAAATATTATTAGAATAATGAGTTGACTTATTAATGATGGTGATAAAGAGATTTTGACTAATTGGTGAATAAATTGATGTGACATATGAAGAGAAGAAAATTTGAAATTTATTAAGCAGAAAGTTGAGGAAAGACTGAAAAGTTAATTTAAATATTTTGAATTCATGTGGTGTTTATATTACTGTTCATATGCATATTTCATATTATTGTTCATGTGCATATGCATTTAATAATATAACCGAAAGAACCGGGAAGGGATCGGTCTAATGGAACAACCGTGACAGCCGGTATATGCTGGAAATAAAAGGGACACCGTGACAACTGGTATATGCTGGAAATAAATTCTTTGACAGCCGGGATAAGCTATAAAGAATCGGGAAGGGGGTGGTCTAAGATAATAATAACCTGTCGACAGGTGGGAAGACGTTCCTATCATAAACATTCATGAATTGCATCTGTTTTAATTATTGCTTACATTATTGAAATGATGATGTGTGGTATATTATTGTGAAATTATTTATAGATGGATGAGTCTCCCATGGAGAGACAGTTATGGTGAGAAAAAGAGAAAAAAGATATAGAAATATGATAATATGGTGATTATTTAAATGTTAGACATTATGCTATTATCCAGTTATAGGAGAAACAAATGATTAAATATTAAATGGCTATTTATGAAATTGGAATACTTTTAGTAAATTTAATTCACTGAGCTTGTGAAGCTTATCCCTCATTGTACAATGATTTTAGGTAGCAGACATGACAAGTAGTCTGGTGGGTTAGGGGTCAGACAGATTCATTCTCTGTAAGCCACGTACGTGTCAATATCCTCATACTAGTGAGAAAATGAAATAAATATTTTATTTGTAAATATTCATTCATCTTACATTGTATATCATGTGTAAATTAATATCGGATTTATGTATCTCCCCTGTTGAGGGTTAAGGATTAAAATAAAAATTTTCTGTTAATATTTGTTGCATATATGTGTCGTGCTGAGATTCTCAAAATATGATGACACCTTCTCAGGGATGGTCAACCACGGATTACTCTTAAGCAAAATGTTGGCCTAGCACTGCCGTTAAGACAAAGTTAAGCAGCTTAAGCTCACTTTTGCCTTTGTTTATTACCTTTGCCTATGTGATGTCTGTTTGGTATAGTTTTTTAAACGGTTTTTGTTGTAAAAAACCGAAGTTATGCTTAAATACTTTTTTTTACTTTTTTTTTATTAATCAAAAATTGAAAAAACTTATTTAGGTTTAAAATCAGAAATTGAATTTTGTAACTTTTAATTTTATAATCAGTGTTAGCATTATTCATGTTCCTAATTTACACTTGTGTAGTAAAAGTATTTACATCATTGTCAATATATAAATCACCAACGATTATTTTTAATCAAATTTCAAATGTGAACATTGGAATTATTATTTAATAAAAATATTTATTATTATTTATTAAATTAAATTATCAATAAATATTATTATTTTAATTATGTTAATGTTTATATTTTATTATGAATAAAAAAATATATTTATATTATATAAATAATAAAATCAATTTGATGAAAGAAAGACCTTCAAATAGTTAAATAGTACTCATATACCCTTGTTAGTAATTTCAACATGTAAAAACCATTTTACAACTTATTTACTAAACGTATTAATTAGTTTGGCGGTATTTTTAACATAATTTTTACTAAACACTAATAACTTTTAACTTCATAAGACATCTACTTAAAATTGTTTTAAAATCACTTTTAAGTCCCTACAACAGATTCAGAAACAAAACCAAAGAAGTCTTTAAGACTCATCTTTTTAATATAACAACCATGTTTACAATCTAAAATCAACAAATTTCCAATGAGAAGGGGTGCAGCTTGGGCATATAGCTCGACTCAACCAAAGTTCAATTTGGACTCTAGAAAAATTAGGGTTGGGTTAGACTTAAAAAAACATGCAATCTAAATTAAAATTGGATTGGGTAAAGGTTAAAGTTTTTACAACCTTAACCCAATTCGTAACCTACGAACTCGAATTTAATTATATAACTAATATTATTAGTTATTGATTTGAATTTATGTAAGATATTTGAACTTTTAAAATTTGAATGCTTGAGAGATATTAAAATTTTAATAATTTATTTTGATTGTTTTAAAATTTTATTTGTAATATTTAATACTTGATATGAAAAAATAGAATTTAAGAATTCAATCTAATATAATCGGATCTAATCCAATCTATTTTTAGGTTTTGAACTCAAATTAATTTTACAAGTCAATCCGAACTTAACCCGAGTTTTCGTGCAGAGTTGAGTTGATGCAACCTGTAAAGGATTGGGCTGGATTAGGATTACAAAAGTTATATCATGGGTTAGATTAAGCTTAACCTCAAATTGGATTCAACTCAATCTAATTCGATTCAACTCAATCTGTTTCGTGCTTGAAAAAACATCCAAGCAATCAAACTAGCAACCGTTTACTAAGAGGGTTTAGTGTGAAAAATAATGCGGGACTTCTTTGGTGCCATGCTTATCTTGTGAGATCAATTACTCCTTCGGTATATTGGATTAACAAGAAGATAAGATTAAAATGAAAACACAATAAGATAATTTTTTTTCAATCTTATATTTAATAAAAAAACATAAAAATAATTTTATCTTACTCATTTATAAAAAGACTATTATTATATCTCTTTTTAATTTGGGGTAACTTTAGTAGATACTGTATCCAAAATGAGGGAGCATATTTCATGAACTTATACTTGCTTATGATTGTCCTTAAAACTCATCTGCCATCTATACCTCTGAATTTGATATGGTGCCAAATCATTTTTGCTCTTAAGATTTGTGATTGACAATTAGGGGTAAAACATGTTGCAGTAAGAATCCACTCTCCAAACAAAACATGGCACTTTTAGGGGTAAAACGATCATTTAATCAACTGATAATAAAATGATAAAAACCTATCCAAGGTCATATGGGTAAAAACCATCCTCAAGGCCATCCATTATATAAAGGACAGATTATGTCGATGAGGCCTTGGCCTAATAGTCAAGGTTGATGTTTTGAGACTATAAGGTCATAGGTTCAACTTTCATAATATGTAAGTTATTTGTCTTATTTATGTATTAGTTATTTTTCACGTTTTAGGTAGGTTGTGATAGTATTGAATGGGTAATAGAATACTACCAAGTTATATTGTAATCAAATCAATCATTGTACTATCTCTTCTTAGACTGCAACTATAGAATGACTTGAACGTCACCATATCCGTCCGAAGACAAAGTCCAAACTCTCACCCAGAGCTCTAGCTTTCTTATTAGGTACCCTAAAGTAATTAGAATCCAAAGAGACAGAGACCGAAGAGCAAGGAAGCCTCTGTACTCGCCAGCAATTACCCCTGATTTAATCACATTTTTGGCATTAACAATACAAAAAAAACAGACATTTTCATTTCAATTTTCCCCTTTCTGGCGAATAGCAAGCACATGTTAAATGCTACCGGAATGGAAATATGATATCTATGAATACAGACGTCAGCTTTCCAGTAAAGCTAACCTTTCTCTTTTGGCAATCTGCCTCTGGCAAGGTAAACCAACCATAAACTGTAAAATTTATCTCTATTCTTCACTTATTGCTGTCTACCTCATAGTGGTAATCAAAGTGGATTAGAATTGAATGGTTTATATTTCTTAATGCTTGTTGACATTGTGGCTAAAGATGACTACTATAAATGTGCTTAGTAATAATACATTACTTAGTAGAAAATTGCAGATTTACTAACAATGCCTTGGGGCTGCACCGATATATTGGTCATTGTATCAGAAACTTTTTTGGTACATTGACAAAGAAGAAAGATCGAAACCAAATCTAAAAAGATAATCATTAGGCCAAAAAACACGGGTTGTATAAGACAATTTTATAGCATATTGTTAGTGCACAATTTAATTTATGCATCAATCAAGATCGAAGTAGATTCGATCAGAACAGTACTTCTCTAGATAGGTCCAGTATTGCCTCAATTAAGAGAGTTTTAATGATATGATATTATAAATTTAAAGAAAAGAATTTATTCTAGCCGTTAATAAACAGAATAAATAGTAAATGCAAAGTAACAATAAAATACCAAATACAGACTTCGAGCTTGTTGTAGTGTGTGATCAGCCTTCAATGTAACTCTAGCTTGACTTCGAGACAAATACATGAATAGAAAAAAGAGAATTACAGCTATGATTACAATACAACTACTCCTATTTGATTGGAAAGTAAAGGAAAAGAAATGCTGATAGATAGATAATGATTGTTGGATGATTATCTGTGTCATTTATGGTTGATTTTGCTGTTATTTATAATGTTTCAAGTTTGGACAGTTGTATTGATGTTTCCAAAGAGTCTCCCACGTTTCCACTTCTTCACGATCTTTGGATTAATTGCGCTGAGCATGTCACATGTTTAAATCTTTTATTCTACTATGTGAGTTGTATCTAATCGTGACTATTTTAACTTTAGTCAAATTAAATACACGACTTCTGGTTTATTCTCGATCCTTGAAGAGTCAGATTAACAGTTATTTGTGCTCGAGGTTTAAGTAACATTCTCTCGAGCTTATAATCAGCCTCGAGTTATCTTATCTGTCTCAATGTTATCCTTCAAACTTCTTTTTTAAAAGTTCTTGTTTTGTGAGCTTTTTGACGACTAGTCATTTTATTTCATTTAATACTCCTATCAAGCCTCTTCTTTTTCCAACTGTATTCTCTCTTACTTGTTAGGGTCTTTCCACATGAACCAATGAGGGCATGCCAACACATTGAATTATTTTTGGTATAAATACATTGATGTGAACCCGTGGAATGGAAATCTTTTGAACCCACAATCAAATTGAAACTTACCCAAGAAAGCCAAGAATCAAGTTAAGATAATCTAGACCCGTTGAAATCTTGTTTCAAGAACCTATATTCGGTGAGAACGCCATAAAGGAATTGCCTTTGATAAGTTCTTAGTTTAATCAAGAATAAGTAGAGGAAACTGAAAATTCTCTATGAAGAAAACTTTATTCACGTTCAACTTACCCTTAAAATATGGCCACAAGTGTTTTTGTACCCCTTTATGAAACCCTAGAGCCGAATAAGGCCTATATCAATTAAAAGACATGGACTGAACATCTTCAAGCCCAAAACATCCAAAACTACATGCCTATAGCTAACAAAAGAAGTCCACTTAATGAATTAAATAGGCCCAAACACCTACAACCATAGAAATATAAAATAGATCCACATGCCTATACTTAATAAAATAAAAAATCTAAACAAAACCACTAGACTATGCCGCCCCCCTTTGTAACTTGTATAACATGGATTAAAGTTGGTTCTTCTTCTTTCAAGCCCATCTTGAATGTTGGGGTCTTGCTCGATAAATTTGCAAACTCGACTCAGGTGGATTGCACCAATCCTTGCATTGCTTCCGTGATCTTCTTAGCTTTTGACCTTGTAATTGGTGCATCGGGAACGTACAAGAAATCCTTAAGACTGGGTCCACCATGGTGCCCATCATACATACAAATTATTTTCTTTATTACTCCTTAGAAAAGAAAGAGATGCAAGATACTGCAGCTCATATACCTTTATTATTCCTCATCTTTGATCTTATCTTTCTTTTAATCTAGTCTACCAAACGTAAAGGCATAGGTGAGAAAGATAAACAAGTATGGCACAATGCAAATTATTTAGCCAGAAATGGCAAATACATTTCTCAGGTCAGCATGGTATCTAACAAACACGAAAAAGCAACTGCTAATTAAGCAAACCAGAGGAGCTTGGGTAGAAGAGAAGTTTAAACAAGAAATATATATATAAAGCACACACTACATATAGTAACTTGGCTAGCTTCCTTGCACGACACATCCACCAATTGGTTCGCATTGCATTGTCTTCAACGATTACTTCAGCCGTCCTTAAAAAGGAATATGCTTCTCTAGTTCTTGGTTTCTTATCTTATATTCACCTTCAATCCTTTTTCTCTTTTGTCATTCAAAAATTCAGCAATGGGGAATTGTCTTACTCTCTCTGATTCTGTCTTCAAGAAGACCAAGGCTTTGCCAATTGAAACCACCTTCAAGCTTCCCTCTCCGCTACCATCTTGGCCACCAGGTACAATTAATTCTCTCTATAATCACTCTGATTACACTTGTACAGCAACACATGTTGATTAGTTCTTATCCAGTTTTCTTTCTTTCAAATTGTTAATATAGGTGAAGGATTTGCAAGTGGAAGTATTGATCTAGGTGAATTGCAAGTTTGTCAAATATCATCATTCAACAAAGTTTGGGCCGCACATGAAGGTGGTCCAGACAACCTTGGAGCTACCTTCTACGAGCCGTCGTCACCTATGCTGCAACAAGGATTCTTCATGCTAGGCTGCTACAGCCAACCCAACAACAGGCAGCTTTTTGGATGGGTCCTTGCAGCTTCAGAAAAAGATGAAACAGGTGATCATGGACGGATGTACCGAAGTCTCAATAACCTTTGATTTTTTTTTTAAAAAAAAATTATCAAAGAGTTCTTAAAATTCCCACTAACATATTTATTTTGCCTCTACTCTACTGAAAAGTTACCCTTAAAAAATAAAAAATAAAAAGTTACTTCAATTTCCAATCGGTCTCTAAAAAATAAAAATATGATAAAGATATAAAATAAAATGAAAAATATTAAAAAAAAAAGATGAAAATTATTTGTCAAATGTGTGTTCTGTAAAAGAAATTACATTTTCCCTTAAATTATAAATAATTTTTTAATCACTTTACCCCATTGATAAAAATTTCTGGATCATTTCCTGCAGGTGATGCTTTGAAAAAACCAATCGATTACTTTCTTGTGTGGAGCAGTGACTCTTTGAAAATCAACCAAGATGGGATTGGTTATTTCTGGCTACCCATACCCCCCGATGGTTACAAAGCATTAGGCCATGTTGTCACAAACTCATCAGAGAAGCCGTCCCTGGAAAAGATCCGCTGTGTCCGATCCAATCTCACGGACCAATCGGAATCCGACACCTGGATCTGGGGACCAGGTAAGGACAGCAGTGGAAGTACTTTCAATGTCCATGGTTTGAGGCCAAACAATATAGGGATTCAAGCTATGGGTGTCTGTGTGGGAACATTCATAGCACAATCCCAAAATTCAACTACTCTGCCTCTAGCCTGTTTGAAGAATACGAGGTCTGATTTATCATCTTCAATGCCTAACATGAGCCAAATTAAAGCAATATTTCAGGCTTACTCTCCTTGGATATATTTCCATCCTAATGAGAAATATCTCCCATCTTCTGTGAGCTGGTATTTTACCAACGGGGCATTACTATACAAGAAAGGCGAAGAGTCCAAACCAGAGCCAATCGAACCGACAGGCTCGAACCTTCCTCAGGGTGGTTCGAATGACGGCGAGTATTGGTTGAACCTTCCATTGGATGAAAAGGAAAAGGAGAGAGTAAAGAGAGGAGACCTGCAGAATACCAAAGTCTATTTACACATCAAACCAATGCTGGGCGCCACATTCACTGACATAGCAATATGGGTTTTTTACCCTTTCAATGGGCCTGCAACGGCTAAAGTTGAATTCTTAAATATTCCGCTGGGTAAAATAGGCGAACATGTCGGTGACTGGGAGCATTTAACACTAAGAGTGAGCAATTTCAATGGAGAGCTGAAGAGTGTATATTTCTCAGAACACAGTAAAGGAAATTGGGTAAATGCTTCGGAGCTTGAGTTTCAAAGTGGTAACAAAGCTGTGAGCTATGCATCTTTGAATGGTCACGCTATGTATTCGAAGCCAGGGCTTGTTTTACAAGGCAGTGGAGGGATAGGAATTAGGAATGATACTGCCAAGAGTAAAATGGTTATTGACAGTGGAGGGCAATTCTCAATAGTTGCAGCTGAGTACATAGGCTGTACTATCACCGAGCCACCATGGCTTAACTATTTTAGGGAATGGGGTCCAAAGATTGATTATGATGTGGCGGATGAGATCAAGAAGATAGAGAAATTACTGCCTGGAAAGCTTAAATCTGATTTTGACAAATTTGTGAAGAGTCTACCAAATGAAATATTGGGGGAGGAAGGGCCTACTGGTCCTAAGATGAAAAACAGCTGGACTGGGGATGAAGTCTGAAGATTTCTTAATTTTCCCACATTTGACAAAAGACAAGTGCATAATGTTGGAATTCATGTGCATGAAAAATTACATTCCTATGTTGTAATAAAACTTTCTGTATCATTCCTTTAAAAAAAAGGGAACTTTCTGTATAGTAATATATAGCATTTCCTTCATAAAGTAAAAAATATCATCTATGTTCAATTACATTAGACAACAGGGATATAAATTTTATGATTGACTGAAAGGAAAATACATTAATGTTAATTAATGTAATAGATGATGTCCATTGTTGCAAGTAGTTCTATTGCTTTTTTAAAAAAAATTATTCAAGCCTAAAAGAGTTTTGTTAACATTTTAAAATGAAAGTGATTGAAGATACTAACTATAGGTACGAATGATGTATAAGTTTCTTGAAGGACACTTAGGTATTTTTTATTTTTTTTAAGTGTTAAGTGTCGAATAATGAATAAATATCTGAATAGTACTGAACCAATAAGAAGCAGTGTCTAAACGCTGAATGGTTAAATGTTTAGACTGTTTGATAATTGAACTTATTGAAACATCCGAATAGGTGTATTTTTCCCTTTTAACACTCTTAATTGTTAAAGAACATGACCGTTTGTTGTAAATAAGAATCAATTGCTCCTTATCTATATTTATGATACTTGCTTTTTATTTATTGATGGTTATTCTTACATGCTACATTGAATTTATTTATATGATTAGTTTGTGCTTAATTGACTATTGTAATAGTTAAAAATTCAATTTTCAATCTTATAGCGACATGTGCCATGATGATGAACAAAACAATTATTTCACCATCAAAGTAAAATTGTAAAAACTCGTCCAAGAGTTCAAAGGTAAAAACCCATTCAAGGGTTCAAAGGTAAAATCCACATTAAACCCGTGGAGAGATCTCGGTTCTCCATCAGATCTTCAATCAACGATCATGATTGTCCGTCATTAATGACATTGACTCTACATCTCTGCTATATATATAAAAGAGAATTTATTATTATAATAAGGTTTATAAAATATCTTTCTTGAGCTCTCTAGTCATAGTTTTTCTTTTAAATGTATTATTGAGTTAAGCATTAGAGTGTCCGACTGGATACCAACTCTAAACCCCAACTCTAAACCCTCACTTAGTGGTTCTAGCTTTCTTAGCGTGCATTGCAGCACCAAACTTCCAAGAAAGCAGGACCAAAGAGGAAGGCATTAACCTCTCCCTCAACGCATAACACCTCCTCGAACAATTCAAACTTCAAAGAGTAGTGCCCTCACGGTGTACATGCTATTTTGGACATCAACAACTAATAGGAGTTCATCACTATAGATAATAGGAATAGCTTTAAGCAATTTATAATATTATTGTTTAATGGATATAATTCCCATTGTAATTAACCTGTTAACTTAAGCAAATAAATGTAGTATTAATCATCGAAAAAAATAAATTTAATTTCATTATAGTGATAAAATTTAAAAAGTTTCAAATTGATTGAAAGCAAATATAAGTCTTAAGAAAATAAAACTAAAGAACTGTTATCCAATAAAAAAAACAGACTATTTCTTTTAACAAAACAATCAATAAAAAGCATTTGATAGACGAAAAGACAAATTTATAATTTGTTAGTTTTTTAAACTGTGTGATACACGGGTATGATATAATCATATCTTTAAAATTAATTTTTTTACGATCATATAAGTTATCATATCGGTTTAATTAACTATTAAATTTAGTTACCGAAAATAACTTTTAAAAATCGAAAGAAGGATCCATACCATTCCATAAACTCAAAAGAAATATGTTCATTAAAATTAGTTACTGATTATTAAAATCATTGCAAATAGATAATTACTCAAAACGTTCTTTTGCTATAGATGCACCCTTAAAGAAACATTGTGCCCGCTAAAAGGGCTGTCTTCATTATAGCTCCAGTTAATTGTAAGATCTTCATTTGTGCTCGCAACTCCAAACTAAAAAATGTAAGCCAATTTAAATAGCATTAAATCTCGAATTTACTTACAATTAAAGGTTAATGGTAACCATAGATATGAAAACCATCTTGTTCACAAAGCAAGAAACATTTCGTAGTTAGTACTCATTACAGGTCATTATGGTCTCGTTTGTTATGGTGGGTAGAGTCGGGTGAGAGGTGAGTAAAACTCTTAATTACCGTATCATATCAGGTGTACTACTCACCTCATGATGGATATATACTGAGATCTAATTAGAATTTTTTTAACAGTAACAAAAATACTGTAATTTGATGTTAATTTATTACATTAAATAATAAATCGATATCATCATATGATAAAAGATATTTATCTATATTTATAATAATTGTTTTATAAGGTGATATCGATTCATGGTAATTAATATCAATGATTCCTTAAAAATAGTAAAAGATACCCAAAAAACTGACTTGGAAATACATTTATAGAGAGAAATGGTTTGGAAATGAGTTGTACATACGCGTGAACATGTAAGTGTGAAGAGAGGGAAAGAGGGCTGAAGTGTCATTGATTGACCCAACTGAAAAATGAGTTGTTAAAGATGAAAGAATTTTTTGGATCCAATCGTAAAACAACTGAAAAAGGGTTGTTAAAGATGAAAGAATTATTTTAGATGGAACTGTAAAACAAACCATTTAACAGAGGGGAACAACAGCTAACAAAAAGCAAAGAGATTGGAAAACCATACGTTATTATTTGTAGAAATTGCAAAGGGGATATCGATGTTGTAAAGAGTTCAATTAATTTGTAGGACTAAAGAGTTTCTCTCCTGTTTCTATTCTAGCTTTGAATTAATTCTTAATTTCTCTTTCAAAAAAGGGCAGTAGGCCGTGCAAAAAATTTGAATATGAATCATAATATTACCTTTCAGGAAGAAGATGGATATAACATCTCCAAGACACGGGAGGGTTTGTTAGTATGTTATGATCTTAAAATTCAAGCAAATTCAAGTGAATCTGCATGGCGAAGCGGCAGCGCCTTGACTACATCTCTCCCATTCTTCGTCATGCAACTCTTCATTTCAAATGTTGTTTATCGCATCCTCTTCTACATTTCCACATACTTATACATACCTCGTATTGTGCCTCAGATCATTGTAATTCTTTATTAATTTTTAGTTCAATTACAAATACAGTAGTAGTATTTTGTCATTGGTATATATTAACAAACATATGAGTGCATTAATTATGCAGTGTGGTGTGTTGCTGGGTCCAAGTGGAATTGGTGAAACCGTATTCTCCAAGCAGTATGTATTTCCTTACAGATTTACGATGGTGTTAGAGACATTTGCAAATCTGGCCCTGGTCTACTACATGTTCTTGGTTGGTTTAGAGATGGATCTAAAACTAATCATGCGGTCTGGGACGAAGGCACTGAGCATCGCTGTCACTGGGATTTTGTTTCCTCTAGGCGTCGGGTGGGGCTTATTTTGGGTGGTGGGAGCGAGTGAATTGCAGGATTCCAATCCTAAAGCAGGTGCCATGTTCTATGCCATCGCTCTCTCCACCACAAACTTCCCTGATCTGGCTAGAATACTTGCTGACCTCAAGCTCCTCCGCACGGATACCGGAAAGACAGCCATGTCTGCAGCCATTATCACTGACTTGTTCACTTGGGTTCTTCTGATTGTTGCTGTCTCGATTTTCAGCAAGCAAGGCCAAGCTTATGCGGTGCTCTCAACCTTCACCTTCATCTTGTTGTGTGCGTTTGCTTTGCGTCCTGCGTTGTCCTGGTTGATCCACAGGACAACAAAAGGAGGGACTAATGTGACAGAGAACCACATATGGTTTATTCTTGCAGGCGTTGCCCTTTGTGGACTCATCACCGACGCTTGTGGCGCTCACTCCATCGTTGGTGCTTTTATGTTAGGTGTTATTTTGCCACAGGACCACATCATCAGGACTATGCTTGTTGAGAAGCTCGATGATTTTGTGTCTTGGATTTTGATGCCTCTTTTCTACATCGTTAGCGGTTTACGAACCGATCTTGGGTTCATGATCGGTACTTCGAAGAACAAAGCAGTCTTCCCACCTGTTATTCTTGTCGCTTTTGCGTCCAAGATCGTCAGCACTTTTTGCGTCTCTTTACTCTACAGCTTGCCACCAAGAGATGGTCTCGCTCTCGGAATGCTTATGAACACCAAAGGCATTATGGCACTTATAATCATCAATGCTGGCCGTGACATGCAGGTTTTTTTTATATATATATATATGCGCTATATCATCACTTTTTCTTTAAACAAGGGAAAAAGGCAATTTTTATTCATTTAGGCATTAAAACAAACACTTATAGTACAACAGCAATTGTCTGTTTACATGAATTTGAATGGGCGCAGGCTTTGGACAACAAAACATTTCCCGTAATGGTGCTTGCGCTGTTTGTAATGTCATTAGTAGTGCAGCCGATCCTGGCTCTGACTTACAAGCCCAAAAGGATGATCGTACAATACAAGAACAGGACCATACAAAGAATCAAACAGGAATCAGAGTTCAGAATCCTCGCCTGCATCCATAACATGCGCAATGCTTCAGGGATAATTAACCTCCTCCAAGTTTCAAATCCCACCAAAAGACCCCCTATCTGCGTCTTCGCCATCCACTTGGTAGAGCTCACGGGACGTACAACAGCCTCTGTGCTTATCCAAAACGACGAGGTTAAGTCTAGAGGGAATATCGCCGACCGAACCAATAAGGCAGAAACCGACCAAATCATCGATGCTTTTCAAAATTTTGAGCAGAGGAACGAGGCTGTCATCGCTCAAACAGTCACAGCCGTGTCCCCTTACTCAACAATGCACGAAGATATTTGCAGCGTCGCGGAGGACAAGCGCGTGAGCTTGATCATCCTGCCGTTTCACAAGAAATTAACCGCTGACGGTAGAATGGGAGAAGGAAGCCCTGCTTACGCGAACATCAACCAGAACGTGTTGGCAAATGCTCCGTGTTCGGTCGGGATCTTGGTCGACCGTGGAATGGGTACAATACGAGCCACCAATTCACAACACGGCGGTGCCGAGAAGAAACAGGTCGCCATGCTCTTCGTCGGAGGACCCGATGACAGAGAAGCCTTAAGTTACGCGTGGAGGATGGTTGGGGACCCTACCGTTAGCTTAATGGTTGTAAGATTTATTCCAGGGGAAGAAGCAATGAAATCAATCAATAACGAAATTGCATTAAGCAGTGACATGAAGGGGATTTCAGGAGAAATGGCATCGTCATTGTATGAGAGAGAGAGGCAGATGGATGACGAATTCATATACGAGTTCACCTTCAAAACAATGAACGATTCTTCAATAGCTTATGTGGAGAAAGTGGTGAATGACGGACAAGATACAATAGCAGTAATAAGAGATTTGGAAGACAAATACGATCTGTACATAGTAGGAAGAGGGCAAGGAGTAAACACTCAGCTCACAGCTGGGTTATCGGATTGGACCAGCTGCCCAGAGTTGGGAACAATTGGGGACACATTGGGTTCCTCTAATTTCACATTACACGCCTCTGTTCTTGTTGTGCAGCAATACTATGCTGGGTTTAGATCACATGGTGCAGACCAATTCGGTGCCTCTACTGGTAATAATAAGAATGATGCGGAGCCATTCATGATTCGCAGTAGAAAGGTTGCTGGTCATGATGCTGTTTCCTCTGATGATGATGAATAACTGAAATGCATACTTTGCTAAGCTAATTATCTTATATATATTTTCCATGCATATTACTCTATACATCATAGGAATATTTGGTTAGATTTTTTCACATTTTCGAATTTTTATTGATAATTTTAATGAATTTCTTACATTTATACTTTTATTACTAATAAAAAAATTTAAAATTTCCAGTGAAATTTTGATAGGGTCTAAAACATTACGGTCTAGCCAAATACTTTTGCAGTATATCATGCTAAAATTATAATGTATATATTACCTTTTGTTTCTTCATTAGTTAACTGTTGCAACTTTTTTTCTATATTGGGAAACTGAGTTCTTGTTATTTTTTTATTCTTCTTCTTAGGCAGTAGGATTTTGATTTTTTTTTTTGTAATATCTATGTTACAGTAATTCTATTGATGAATGATGTATTGAATATTTGAAACCGCGGAGCTCAAACCTCACTCATATCGTGAATGCAAAAATTATTGATTAGATCAAGTATGAAACATTGGTTTTAGACTTTTTCGAAATTTTATTAGTAAATTTTGAGAACTTCACATGTAATGTTAGTATAAGTGTGAAACAAAAAAATAATATTAATAGTGAAGTTCTTTAAAATTATCAATGAAGTTTCAGATGGGTCTGAGTCTTAAACATTAATTTTAAATTCGTTCTAGCAAAAAATTCATCGCATGAATGGGAGAAGACTAATTACAGTTGTGTAGTCAAATTTTTGTTTCGTTTTAAATGAAACCACAAAAATTAACTGCATAGTTGGTTTCACTCTTCATATCTGCTAATGATCAGGTCACAATGAAATTTTTTTACAAATTCTTTAGGTCATGTATAGATATCATGCCTTTAATCCAACCGAAAAGAAATAGAAATAATATGGTGCATGCAAACTTACCTTGATATCACTTTACCATTAAGACCATCTAAATTGGACCCACAACAAACCACAGAGCTCCATTGACTAAAAAAAAGGACAAATATTTGTTTTTAAAATGTAACTTTAATAGTCATGTTTTGAATGGTGATGTTTATTTTAATAGTCCATTTTAGTGTGACAAAATTAAACCATTATCACACAAAAATTAATGGAGATAATTGATTGGACCACTATTAATGAGATTTGAATCTCGTTTTAAATGGAGCCCAACAATTTTAAGATATAAGTAAACTACAAAATTAAGCCCAATATTGGCAAATACTGCCCAACAACTGATAATAATGCAATCTGCAATAGTAAGAGCCCTGACTACCTCTCTAGCCACTGGCCCACCACTATAGTACATTTATTGTCAAAAAAGACAAATTAAATTTCATTCATTCGTGGTGGTAGATCAGATTGACCCTAAAGATCTTTATCCGCTCCAACTGAAACGGCACGCATATGAATCATATTTCAACTTCATTGCCAGGCAGTTCCTTACGCCCAAGGCATGTATTACATTTATTAAGTGTCTTCCACTAAAAAAAACGAAAGTATTAAAGTGTTTTGCCTTTAAAAAAAATATTTTAAATGTATCATTGGATGAATATCACATCAACATTATAGATAACGTGATTTAATATTATATTCGAGGAAAATTTTCTCCAAATCACAGGAGATGATCTTCTTCCAAAAAATATTTAGATGTCTTGCAATCTTGAAGTCTAATTTATGGATCGAACTAGATATTGGCAAATTTCAAATAAGCTATAAAATCTTAACCCATAATAATGTATAACGGATAATGTGTATAACGTGTTACGGGTAGAAATTGACATTTCTAAATCTTCATGTCAATAGCATTCGAAAATTAATGTGTTGATGTCGATTTTGAAACAAATAATCTTATGAGAACTGAAAAGCATTTGCCCGAACTAAAAACACAAAAGATATTACAAGTTATCAAATAAAGTTATGTTTTCGAAGAATCTTCAATACTTAAATCAATAATTTAAAATAAAAAATAAAAAAACAAAAGAGTTTGTAATTGAAATGGCTCCGAAATTAAAGAAAATGGAGGAGAATAAACTTGTGATAACGAATTCGAAAGGCACAGAAATTACTGTAGCGGATTCATCGGAATTGGCTTTTATGAAGGACCACGTCATGAATAAGTCAATATTTCTACACTTCTGTTGTTTGCTCTTTTAAACCATTCATGTTTGCACCTTTACGCACTTCAAATTATCAATACTACACGCATAAGATACAAGCGAGAGCATAATTCATGGGGCTAGAGGGCTACTTATATTAACCACTCAAATACGGTCAATAAGCGGAGAAATTATTTGGTATTCCAGACCCATTAAATTTTAGCCCTACATTTTAGTAACTTTTGGAAACTCAAGTGGTAATTTATGAAAACTTGAGTTATAACACGGAGGAATTAAAAGAAATTTTATGAAAGTTACAAAAATTATTATTCAAGTTTACAGGAGTTACGAAGGTGCAAGGGTACTATTTTATGGGGTCCAAAAACTTGAGTCGTAACACGGTGTATTAAAAGAAATTTTCTAGGTTGATGTCGATTTCGAAACAAGTGGAGCAGTGAAATACCTGTACACACCAGAAACACAAAAGAATAAAAAATCATCGAAGGGAGTTATATTTCTGAAAAACTCTCCGATATTTAATTCTCCTTGGGAAATGGTAAAAATCTCATTTATATAGAATCTAAAATTAACACGTTACAGGAATTAATTGTGGGCAATAATGTGGTAATTATTGGGTTAGAATATCTAAGGATGAAAATACAATTTTATCCATATCACGTGTGAGTGTATGATTAACCGTTTTGATTGAGCTTATGAAATTACGTCTTGGCTCTTGAAGGAAGCAATGTGCCGTTAGTGAAATTTCTCTACAACATTTTGAAAAGTTACAATATTTATTATTCGAGTTTACATGAGTTACGAAGATGCAATGGTACTATTTTATGAGGTCCGAAAAACCCAAAAATTTCTCTAATAAGCTAGAGACTTTTTTCCTTAATCTTGCACTTTGATTAAATATTCCGATTACAATTTTTTCCTAATTTTGAATACTCCTATACATGTCCTGGATTACGTGCCTTTGAAATAGACGACTCAAGCAACTTTCTATCATGAGAAATTAAAACGATTTAATTGTGCCTTTTTCTAACTTTAGCGGATTTAAATAATGTTCCTTTTTTTATCTCATAAGAATCGTTATTACTGGCTGGCAATTTATATTATTTGATGCCAAGAGATGTAATTAAACGAGGAAAAAAAAATGTAGTAATTGGTATATATGGTGCACACTACACCCATTCTCGAATGTTTTGTAAATTGAAGCTAAAGCCTAGGCTTTCATCCTAGGAAAAAAAAGAAAAAAAAGAAGCTAAAGCGTAGGCATAAAATACACTATCATTCAACTAATTTAGAAACAGTCAATTGATTTCTCAATGAGAACATGGGTCAATTAATAGCAACACCTTAAAATTAGGTTCAAATGGGGAAATAGGATCAAACTTTATTATATAGAGGCCTTTCATTATAACTTTTTTTTTTATAAAAAAAAGTGAAGGGAAGGTGACGTATATTTGGTGAAATGAAAAGCAATTTTTGTCCGGATAGGTTCTAAAATCAAAGTTTTGGACATTTTCAAAATTTTATTAATAAATTTTATTGATAATATTATTTTTTGAGATTTCTGTTTATACGGATGTTATCAATATAAAATTTTAAAATTACTAATAAAATTTGGGATGAAAAATTTTGTGAGACAGAGATAATAAAAAAAAAGCCTTTTGGGGGAATAACATTTGGTCAAAAGCCTGGCCGTGTAGCATATTTGTTAAGTTTGTTAAATCGCGGGAAATCAGATGGAAGGTTTTCTTCTGTTTATATACTGATTTCTTTCACTTTTATTATATATATCACCATCCTCATCTCACTCCTCCCTTTGCTACTATCACATCTGACATCTCTCTCTTTCTCTCAAACGAGAAAACAAAAAAGGCAAATCAGAAAGCAAGCACTGGGTAATCTCGAAATCCCATAATTATTTTCTCTCATACGAGAAGTGTTCATTTCTGTTAATAATATATCTTTATGTACTCTATAGTAGCCAGGCCTGCATATATTAATCTATTTCATCGATATGTAAACCTATAAAATCAAACATTACAAATGTGTTTTAGTTATGGACTTTTTGTGGAGCAGGCCGGCAGAGAGACAAAGATCTCCCATTGTTGGTTTTGATGCCAATCTTTTGTTTATATATATATATATATTGATTGGTAATCAATTAATAAATGGTTTCTTTCGCCTGAAAAGAAGAGCGTTGTTTGTTCTTGTTATTGTTGTTTTGGCTACTATAGCAGCAATTAGAGAAGAAACAGAGCAATGGAAGGCGCAGGCAAAGGTGGAGGAGAAGGAGGAGAAGTAAGGAGAATTCACATCATTTACTTCCTTTACCGTATGGGTCGCATCGAGCATCCGCATCTCGTTCGTGTCCACCATCTCAATCGAAACGGTGTTTATCTTCGAGGTTTTTGAATCATACATTTCTCTGTTTGTTTTAGATTATCATTTTTCTTAGATTAGATATGCTTAATGGTTTACAATTTTAAAAAAGATGTTAAGAGATGGCTAGCGGATTTGCGAGGAAAAAATATGCCAGAAGCCTTCACTTGGTCTTACAAGAGGTAAATCCCTGCCTTGTGAAGCTCTCATGTTTGTTAATTACGATAAAGTGGACGATATTTAAAGAATTTATCAATGCAGGAGGTACAAGAATGGTTACGTTTGGCAAGATTTATTGGATGATGACCTCATTACCCCAATTTCCGACAATGAATTCGTCCTCAAAGGATCCGAAATTATACCCACCACCCCATTTGGTAATTTCTGATAAAATCCCATGATCCTATCCGAAATTATGCTAGTATTAATTCAAATGCTTAATTAAACAGGGCCTTCCCCATATGGTGAAAACAGAGCATCATCCCTGGTAACAAATGATGATGACGCCGTTGAAGTTGAGCAGCAGCAAAGACAACCTTCTTCACCCAACAATGATCAACAACCACCACAGCCTAAAACCAATGCAGTACTGACAAAATCATCGTCTGAAATTTACCGAGAATCGCATGTTTTTGGCTCCGAGAGATCAACCTTAACTGATGATTCGATGAAGCATGAAGAAGAGATGGGCAAACAAAATTTCCCTGAGAAGTTCGAAAATTCATATTCGTCTAGTTCCTTTTATTCCCATTTGCTGAATAAGAACGAGAAGAAGACAGACAACAACATTAACGCTGAAAACAACATAACAAAGATGGGTACATCACCGACTCCATCGTTGTCATCGTCGTCATCACCATCCTACTCAAAGACAAAAAGCTATTCAAACGGGGCTTCTCAGATGTTTCGGAATTTGATATCATGTGGTGCTGTTGACACCGACGATACCGTTTTGGTCAGGTTGAATCGGGCTGATAAGCCTAACAATAATGCCGAGATTTGCAAAGGAGAGAAACTAGGAGGATCAGCCAGGGTTTTCGGCACTTCTTGGAATAATCAACGGCAACAACACACTGCTCGGTATGTCAAATTATTAACATAGTCTCATTATTAAAAAATTATAACATCATTCTGACCATAGTATAATAATAATGCATATACTCTTGAAAAGTTGAGCAGTAACGTTTTAGATATTTTTCTGTCTTTTTACGATACAACTCAATTTTACTATATGACTTTTCAATAGTTACTAAAGTGAGATCAGGAAGATGTAATAATTTCTCCATAGTCATTAGTTACTAAAATTCATCATCGTTTGTGATTATACCATATATATGCCTATAATAAATCATGATAGAAAGTAATTAGTATAAGCAGTAATATGGTTGATTGACTTTGGTGTAGAAAAAGCTTTGATGGGATGAAAGGTTCAAAACAAAATAAGCAGCAGACCGAATTTTGTAGTCCAACGGCTGTCTCTGCAGCGCACAAGCCTGTCCGTGGACCAACTTGCTCGTAAGTGATCCTACTCTTATCAGAATTGACTGGAATGGCTATTTGCTTGTAATGTATGGTTATGAAAATTATTAGTGTTCTTAGTGAAGTTTTATGGGGTCTAAGGTTGAATTCCTTACACTGTGCTCAATAATTTTCTTCAAGTTTTATTAGTGTTAAAAGATAGCAATGAAGTCTATCACAAAGATGATGATGAGGGTTTGCATTAAAAAAAGCAGGCAATGTGGGAAGTCTTTCAAGCCCGAGAAAATGCACTCACACATGAAGTCTTGCCGAGGAATGAAAGCCTTATCAAAGACATGTGCAACTTATGATGAGAAGACACCATTGCAGAGAGCAGTGAATTCACCTAACGAGGATTCAACTTCTGGCTATTTCTTGACCAGCTGAGGATTCAACTTATCAAGTCTTTCTAGTCAATACTGTCGCTTTCTATTTTCCACGTATTACCCGTGAGATAAAAGTGTTCAAATCTTTTATTAGCTTTCAGTCTTTCACCTCTCTAAGTGTAAATGGAAAACATGGCGCAAACACAGTCCGCAGTTCATTAGTGAAAAATAGAGATGCAGTCTTACATTTAGTCTTTTTTACATTGGTCCCAAGTCCCAGTTGTGGGCATTCCATTGACCTTCTTGCATATACAGAGCAGAACATGAGAAACAGAGAGATTGCTGCCTTCCCTGAAATGGAACAGTGCAAACAACAAGAGAAGATTAGCGGCTTTCCTCTGTTACAATCAAATTGGGATTTTAAAATGTTTTCTTACAGCTGAACAATTTAATCTAGCATTGTATGATCAACCACCATTCATTGTTCTACTGAATTTCCATGGCTGGCCAGATGTAAAAACAACAAATTAACCAAAAATCCACTCAAATTAGTTCACAAGGGTAAAACTGCACTGAACCAAAAGGTTTTTCTTCTATTCACTTGAACAATAAAGGTAGTACACATAATAAAGTCATTGCTATTTTGCTCCTTGTTAATCTTCTAAATTAGCAGGATGCATCCTGTGACATAACTCCTAAAGGGATTCTTATAATCGCTTGAACAATAAAGGTCATACACGTTAGAAAGTCTGTGTGTCAATCTCCTAAATTGGCAAAGACGAATCCTGTGACAAAACTCCTAGTCCTGTTTAAATCTACAGTGTATACCAATGTCTAGTTGAATTGGAAATCAGTCAGTGATGTTGAATATTTTCCAGTGTCAACTTCTGTTAGTTCTCATAAATACGTGTTACTTCCCAGCAACAGCAGAATCAGCATGCTCAAGTAAGAAACGATATAACTTCCTCCTCATGTCCTCCATTTTCTCATCAGCCTCCACTCCACTCCCAACAAAATCATCTAACCATTGATTCACCCTTTTAATCAGACCCAGAAGACATGTAATTTCAGTACCACCATCCCCTCTGCTCCCGAATCCTTTGTTTAATGAATCCTCCAAATACTTCAAGAACCATTGACAAGAAACCAAGAGCAGCTTTTCTGATAAACTTGCTGCCTCCTTTAGTCCACTTCCAGCTGACCATCTATTCCCTTCAACATTCCCTTTGTTTGCAGCCAAAAGAAGTTTCCTTGAAGGAGATGGAAGCCGCTTAGCACCTGAATCTGATAGCAAGCTACAGTGATTTCTAAGACTTGGGTTGCTTTAGGGCAGATTATTCTTAGAATTCAACTCCTTTAGGTTATTTTCTACTACGACATAATGACATTTCTCGTCGGAAATTTCACTCTTTTCTGGCTCTCTGAACAGACTGAATTTGGAAAGATCAGTCTCTATAGCAGCTTGTACCCAGGATGTGGCATTCTTACTGGTTAATGTTTTACACATACTGGGCAACAGACACTGCACACTACAATGAATGTTTGATTTTCCTTCAGGAAGTCTTGTGTTGAGTACAGAATTAACCACTATTGCTGCTCTCTGCATACCCTGATGGATATCCAAAAATCGCTCCACCAGTGCTCCTGCAGATACTTTCAGAGAAGACTTACAAAGTTCTGCGAATGCCCTGAGCAAAGAAAATCATCATATCATTGCAACAATGAATCAGGAAATATTGTCATAAACTATATGATGGCAGATCAAACTATATGATAGCAGATCAAACTATACTTTCAGGAATTTTCAAACAGCATTATGCACTGAATATGCCCTCTCTTCACCAAAAGATAATTTCCTGAAAGTATGCTGTTCAGTTTTCAATGAATCAGGAAATATTGTCATAATTTTTATTAGAAATGAAGAATCTAAATAGGGCCATGTAGACAGAATACACTATTCTGTAAATTAAAAATATACTGGTCCATCGAAAAAGGTTCAAACTACTGAAATTATTATTAAACATTAACAAAACTGGGCTTAATATGCTAGGAAATTATCATTTATATATAAAAAATCTGCATCATTGAAAACCGAACAGGGAAGCAGGGTTACAAAAAGTTACAGTTCGCATCCACAAGCTGTGTGACAGCTCTTAGGACATGTTTCAGAGATGATCTTTTCCAAACCAAGGTTGCTAAGACTTGTTTTCTAGACAACCTAGTTCTGAAGTAAAATCTACATACTTATTAACATATTGTTTAGGTTTATTTAACTTTTAATTGCATTTCTAACTTATAATAGAATCAACCAAGTTATCCAAATGCATTTCTGAGCTAATTCCATTTACAGTTGGAGGATCTGATGCTCATTGCACATGCCGCATTGCTGTAAGAAATCTATGCCTCAAAATCAA
The DNA here is from genome assembly GCA_023935145.1 of Bretschneidera sinensis. Taxonomy (NCBI): domain Eukaryota; kingdom Viridiplantae; phylum Streptophyta; class Magnoliopsida; order Brassicales; family Akaniaceae; genus Bretschneidera; species Bretschneidera sinensis. Next base: position 22,728,268 of record CM043698.1, read on the forward strand.
TTAAATGATGTCATCACTCATCAGGAAGAGTAACTTGATGTAATTTTAATACTCTTATCCCATCACCTTAAGCAGACTCAACGTGTTCGTAATTTCCAATGTCCTCTCTAGACCAAAAACAGTTCAAAACCATGTCCAAATCCTCATTGATTTTCTCATCAGTCAAGAGTTCACTTGTCATGGAAATAGATTCCACCAATGAAATCAAAGCTCTGTTGTACGATGAAATTTGCATGGAAGCAAGAGTAATCTCCAGTCAATATGATAATTGCTCTAAATTCATCTTCCACGTTCTCTCCACATGATCATAGCTCCAATCAGCTGAAAATGATCCAAATCATCTGCATCTGCACTTCCACAACCAAGTTACAAGACTTTAACCATTTTTGGCAGAATTCTTGTATTACAAATTTTCTCCAACAAAGTTTGTGTTTGGACATTCCAACTAGAAAACAAAATACCATTATCTCTTCTGATCAAAAGACGCAAAATTCTCTGAACTCATTTTAGTTCTTCGCTTTCTAACAAGAAAACCTTTTTCCAATTAAAATGCCGGTCCAGCATGCCAAAGTGCTCCGAAAACCAAATGAACCATCTTGTAGCTCTTCAATAGTAATAATTACTATGATAGTCAATAAAGGGAACATTTTACTCAACATTTGCACAATGTGCAAATGATATAGGAAGACAACATATATTTACTTCTTCATCTCCCTCTTGCATATGCATATTGGCATTTTTTATAATGCTAGGCAAGTTTATACTAGGTTGCTGCTCCGATTCAACCTTCACGTACTGTTGGTATTTTGTAATGAAAGGCATAGTGGTAAAATACTGCAGGGCATTAAGGCAAACCCCTCTAGTTGGGTCCATACATTAGGAAGACTTAGAAAGCTAAAGATAAGGTTGCTGCTTTGAGATCTATCCAGATTCTTTTGATACAAATGTTTTGGAGTGACTCAACCATGAGATAGAAGGCATAGATTCTGACATTTATGCAGAACGCATAACGGCTGATCAACAGAAACTGATCAATGACATAGGAGAAAGTATGAAGAAACTAGTTGTTTGTAATCAACTTTAGAAGACACCTGCTTCACAGAGGAGAAATTACGCTAAGGGATATGCCTCAGAAGAGAAACTCTTGGGTAGACTTAATCTACCACATGGCTAGACCAGGCCAACGAGAAAGCAACACATATACTACTTGATTGGTTATCCATACTTGGTAAACCATGGTTAAAGTTGGTTTATATGTGGCACTTTTCCATTGGCCTAGTCTATGGCCACAAGATAGACTGTCTATGCAGGAATTTCTAACCTAGAGCTCATTAAAAATCGAACTAAGGATTCATGACTATAAAAATAAGAAAACATGTACAACAAAACAATAGCAACAACCAGAAAGCAAGAGTCTGAAGAATATAAAGAAGCATACTGCAAGCAATGAATGACAGCCTCTACAGCCGATGCTTCTTCGAGTGCACGTACAGCAGCCAAATATGCAACATTCCTGTGAGACACAGCTTCCTGAAAGCATTAAGTACATAAGGACAGAATTTGGCATCACATTGACAGAAATATTTTGAAAATCGCTCCCATTGCATACCTTTCCAAGATTGTGAATGGTAGGTGGAAGTGCATCCCATGAAATCTTCTGATCAGGCCAAGTTTTAAAACTGATGGGCACCTTAACAAGACGGCTGGGAATAGCTTCCTCTGATGATGCCTTCACAACATTTTTCAAAGGTTTGCCCACAGATTTTGGTGAGAAGATGTCATTTTTAGTTTTCAAAGGTGACATACTCAAACTTGGGCGCCTTGATGATGAATCATTCTTAGAAGGAGCTTTTCTATCCCCAACCTGCAGCAATGTCTTCTTATTAACTTCTTGAGAACTTAATGAGGCACAAGTGGGAAGGAAAATCAGGTAGCAGCAGGGAATTATAATTTTCTTAGAGTGAAATTTGTCAATAAGAGGTCTAGAAAGACCAAAGGTATCTCTCGCCCTTTAATGCAGTTATATAACTAAAATACTTGGTGAAGAAGTTACAAGAATATAATGCCAATAATGAATGTGCAGGGGAACAAAAATATACATTTAGCCCATGAACTAGGACCTGACAAAAAGAAAGAGCTGCAACAGCTGAGACTTATGAGGGATCCGTGATATTCCATCTCTATTAACTTGACACTAATCATGAAGGATACAAGGTTGTAGAAATTGCATCCCCTTCCCGCTCTGAATGATAAAATTTTCAACTTTTCAACCTTGTAGACAGGCAATGTTATGGTAAGGCTTCAGATTCATTTGCTGGCAATGTAATGTATAATTCTTAGCATTGGATGATCAAACAATTCCATTTATCAAGAACAAGAAATCTGTATTTGAGATGAAATACCATCAATAGGTCTATGGCCAAAATGAATGACGGAGGTTAGAAGCTAACGAGACCCACAACATGGAATTTGGAATACGTAAAACATACGGATGAAAGAATGAATTATCTGAGTAGCGTGGAGCTACAACGGAGTCTCAAGGAATTAATTATAAAGAAAATATAAATACCCTGATAACAGATATTAAGAGAAGCAAAGAAATGCAAGTGATAAGCAAATCAGAATGTAAATATAGTGTGATGAGATCACCAGTTCTCACGTCCTCCTCAACCGAGTACTATTTGGATAAGACCGAAGAAGACAAAAATTAAGCAAGTAGGCGAACAAGCAAAGACAGGCAAATAGGCTAACCACAAAGAAAAAAAAGGAAAAAGAAGGCATAGTTAGGTTACTTGTTTGGATTTGAGACGCGAAGAAGGAAGCTGAACAGCATTCCTGGTTGTGGAAGGACCGTGATCCCAAGCCCTCCTGGAAGAATCCAAACTCAGTCTTCTCGTGTCGAGACCCTCGTTCTTAGGATTAGAGTTGGTAAAATAATGAAACCCATCTCTCTTCGTCTTTAAATTGCTGACTTTCTTGGGTCTCTTTCCCTTGGAGAAATCCACAGATATCCGAATGGGCAAGAAATCACTTGACACCAAATCAGTAGGAGTCCCAACGCAAGGCCTTCTCTTGGGGACAGGTTTCAACCCACGGAGCAACGGAACCGGAGACCCCTCATCAAGCCCACCCACATAAACGAATTGCCCCAATTGAATTTTGTCTGCGAAAATCAAATCGACGTCCTCGCTGGAGACGGAGACATAAGCGGAATGCAAGGAGTCAGAGACCTTCAAAAAGAAGCCATTGCTGTGCCATGGATCGTCGGCGAGAGAAGGGACGATCTCTATGACCTGGAGTAGAGGGGAACGGTGTTCTCCCGTGACCTTGAAGTCCTTTTTCCCTGCGTTCTCTAGCAGCTTTGATAGGACTCCTGGGGTCAGGGACGCCATTCGAGTCTCTGCGATCGAAAATGCAACATTTCCATCACCATGGCCTCTTTGTAGAGAGGGAAAGCTGTGATGAGATCGGAGAGAAAAGTCGCTTCGAATCTCTATGAGACATCGGGGACGCTGCTCTTTCTTCTTTCTTTCTTTTCTTGCAGAAAGGGACAGCTGTCAAACGGGGAAGTAATTTGCTTTTTTGGCTTTTTAGATTTGCAATTGCAGAGAGGAGGAAGCTCATGTGAAATCTGATTCCTTTTTGTTATTGAGGAGTGTGGAGTACTAAAAATGAAGTGAGAAATAAAATAAAAAAGGGCTCTGCAGCTCTGCTTACCATGTTTGTTCATCCTATCAAAGTCTAAAGCTAACACGGACAATATTTGTATCATAAAGCAAGAAACAGTTTCTCATCTTTCAACACGCCACTTCACTTCGCATTGTGTGCAATTTACAATAATTAATTGGAGAATGCCCTTTTGTTTTACACTTTTTTGAGGGTGGTTTTGCAATTTCGAATGCTTTTTCGTGTCTGTCAGTATATAAGTCGCTGTATCATTGGGAAGCATCGCAATCAGGGCTGAGGAAACTGAATATCTTTCGGCCAAATTGGGCTGAGAAAGCTGTGAAGTTGCAAGAGCAGGAAGTTTGGACAGTAATAGATGATGCAACGGCTAAGCTATTACCTATTGGACAATGAGGCTTTAGCTGGGTACCACACTAATACTGTATGCCAATAGCTGAGAATGTTATACACCAGAGCAGTACCTTAGACACTCGTTTTAAAGACGAGTAATAATTACTATTTAAGCTTTGTACTGTATTTTTTCAAGTATTTGAGGGGATGTGCAACTATCGTTATTTCATATACTGGTATTTGCTTTTGTAATTAAGACATTTTGGTTTAGAAAAATAAAAAAGAAAGTACTACTCGTGTGTATTTAAATTACTCAGTAGCTAATTTGGTAGACAGGGACAAAATATCCTACTATAACGAGAATAATGATTGTTGTATATTCCTCTCAAACACATATTATAAAAATTTTGAGTTGTTGTTTGAAAACTTACGTGGTAATTGTCATTCAAATTTTAAGAGTTCATGAAATTGGGGTTTAGAGAAAATGAAAAAAAAAATAAAAAAAATTTGTTATGTTTGGTTGCTAAGAAAATTTGATATTGAATTTGGGTTTTCGTCCTCTTGACAATTGAAGTCTTTTTGGGAAAATGAAAGGAAATTTGGTTGTTTGTTTGGTTAGTTATTGGGAAAATAAAGGAAATTGTGACTGTTTAATTGTTGGGAAAATTTAAAGAACATGTTTGAATTATTTTTATAATTTTTGTTATTAATTTGGAATTTTGCAATTTTATTTTTAATTTTTTTAATGTTGATTTTTCTCCACCCAACACGCGATCAAATTATTAACAACCATTAATTAAAGTTAAGGCTATGTAACAATGTGCCACAATTTAAATTTTGTGTATTAAATTGTAAGTAGCCCAAACTTTGGGGGCTAAAATGAATTTAAACCTTAATTTTTTTATTAAAGATTTTCATTTCTCCAAATTCATGGAAAAAATTATTAACATTACCCGCATCCCAAAAGGTAAGTTAAGATAACAAAAGGATTTTAGAAAGAAATTTTATAATTTAATATAATTTTTACCACACAATAAATAACTTTTAACTTTATAGTTGTTCTGGTTTTAAAATCACCTTGCCATGGCTCAATCACCCACTCGATCACTATGCAAATGCAACTCAGCACTGGACGGTATGGTCAGTCTATTACATTTGCGGACCATTCCCTCACAATATTGAGGAATATTTGGTTAGATTAAATTTAAAATATTAATTTTAAAGTCATTTGAAATTTTATTGGTAATTTTAGAGAATTTTATTGTTAATGTCAGTTTTTGAATCTCATATTTATGTTGACATTATTAATGAAATTTTTTAAAATTACTAATAAAATTTCGGATGAATTTAAAACTAATATCTTTGATAGAATCTAACCAAATATTTTTGGACAGTGTTTCCTAATAAATTTTTTTTTTAAATATCATGAGAGAGAAAGAGGAGAAGCAAGTCAAACCATGACATTGCTCCACCATAAACCACGAAATAAACTTTTTAAAACACAATTATCTAAGTTGATATAAGACCGACTATAGGGTACTAATTTGTAACTTGCCCTTATATTTTAGAAGGATAAAAAAATTAGAACTTACTAAAAAATTAGTTTAGAGAAGTTGAGTTGGTACGTAAGTCAGCCGTCATTAGCTGACTTCGTGATGGTGTTGAGTTGTAGAAGGATGGAATAGAGGCAGAAGATGAAGAGGGAGGAGTGGCCAGCCCTATGGTTGTATAACTCTAGGTGGCCCGGCTGGGTTTCCATGTTGGTGATGATTAAGTTATGGTAGGCTTGTGTAGAATTTATCAAAATATAATTTCTCAACCAAATTGCACACATCAATAATACTAAATAATTTAAACCGTCATTTGGATTGAAAGATGAGTTAAGAATAAGAAATTCATTTGTCCGCTCGTTAAATCCATTGTTTAGCTCTTACGACTGAATGTCCATTGCAACTAATTAAAGCCTTAATTCATGAAAATATGGACCTTGGGCCTATAACTCAGATAGTAAAGGAGAGTGATCTTGTCAATTTAACAATTTAATTGCATGCACATAAAATTGATGGAGATCCTGATGAATCATCATCTGCCCTGCTATGATCATTTGTGCCCTCAAATACAGTAAGTACTGCTGATGGGCTTGGGGCCCTGGACTCTCAATAGAAAGTTACTTTCAATATTTGTTTCTATAGATTTCTTTTCTTAAACCCTGCAGATAAATTCTTGCATCATAACCTATGTTCCATGCATGGATTCGGGTATAGTTGTTGGACACGAGAACGTGTTTTAGTGATGAACTCATGTATTTTTTTTTTAATTTAGAGTATTTAAGTTTCATTCTCTTACCTGAAATGTTGAGATCCGAACAGATTGGTACAACAAAATAAAAGGAAAAGTCCATGTGATCAGAACAAGAAAGTGAGAAGTAGAGCAGTTGGATGGTGTTATATGCTTTTCTTTTTATAAACTGTTTTTTGTGTTTGAGATCTAAGATCAAACCAATTTCACAATACGTTTGACTGGCTCTAGGAAGATGGGACAGAAGACCATCTTTGTTTTTTACTTCCTAAAAATATGATTCTTAAAACAATATTCTAATTCCTTTTCCGTTACACAACTAGTTCCTTGACTGCATTGATTTTTATTCTCTTTAATTTTCCCATTCATCATTGAATCAGGCGGTGCTCGATCGATCAAGAGTGAAAACAACGAATGGTAGTGTTTGGTGTCACTTCACCTTCTGCTTAATTTTACCATCTAATTCTAGTAGGAGGCCTAATCAATCTTTTCAGTTGTGAGAGGTTGAGAACACGCAAACAGACATTTCAACTTTTTGAATTGGAGGCCTTTAAACTAACCCTTAATTGCTCACTAACTAAGCAAACTCCTATGGCCACATATACGTCTAATTGATCAAGGTTTTAAATTATGCTATATATGTTTTACTCTCCTGCTTTTTCACGTTTTGTAGAAAATGGGAAGTGAGTTCAATGCGAGTAAAAGGCACTATGATATTAACATGTCAAAAAGAACCAGAAAACCATCAGCACCGAGGAAAACTCCTCCGAAAACAGTGCTTGAAGAAGGAGGACGGAGTTTTCCTATAAAAGTTGAAGAGGGAAAACATAGTTTCCCCACAAAAGCTGATGAAGGAGATCAAGAGATTGATCGAAAGAGCTTGAAGCAACTGATCCATGGTAATAAGAAAGCACAGGTGAAAGCGCAGTCAGGTGATCAAGAGAGCAGAGGAAGGAATTCGCTTGGCCAACACTTCACAGAAGAGGAGAAACACCTCCAATTGGTAAAGAAGCAGCAACGACAAGAGGGTGTTCATGGAGTCAAGCTCAAAGGCATGATGGGTCGATATGTCAAAGTTTTGAGCCATTTGATCAAGGTCAAGCGCGAACAACGTATGAGTTCCCGGAACAAAGCATCTTCTTCGTTAACAATGTAGGATTTGATTTGCCTATATATGATTAGTACTATTGGCCTACTTCAAAGATTCTATTCTCCTCTTTTCACGCCTCAATTTATTATGTGTATATATATACACACACGTCTTACACTGTTCTATAATTCTTTACACAATTTATTTTTTAATTAAACTTATCATTGGATTAAACCTACGTGAGGCGCAACTTGGGTATTGCCCTTACGTGAAAGGAAACTTGGGTATCGCCCATGCACGGGCGACAACCTAGGCACCGCTGCTACGTGAGGGGAAAATTGAGCACCGCAACAACTTGAGAGCTGTCCCTACGCGAAGCCAAGTTGGATAAACTGGGAGTTCAATTTTGAGTTTAGTTTTTCTTTTTCAAAAAATACCATATACTGGTAATATTAAATGTAGGGTGTAAAATTTATATAAATATCTATTTTTTATAATTTGAGATGGGGAATTCAATCTTGAGACATCATTTAGAAGAGAGATTAATTTGATTACTAATTGGGTTATGCCCGAGTAACAATTTATAAAATATATCACTCTCATTATATATATATATATATATATATAGGAACGATGAATTTATTAATAACATAGAAAAGCATTACATATCATTTAGCAGAACATGCTCAAGAAAGTAAGGGGCATAACTCTCCCAGATAGTATAAGTGTCTAAAGACAAACCTTTTCTAGCAAGAATGTCTAAATGAAACAGATTCAAAACTCAAGGTCCAATGATGAATGTTTGCAAGTTTAATGCCCATTTCTGCGAACACTTCTGCTCTTTTCTTGCATACTTGCACCACAGGGAGACGATCACTTTCCAAAATCAGCTTCTTCACCTGGAGTTGATCACGAGGCAGCATTAAACCATCTAATACTTCATAAGTTTCTGTCATCAACGGTTCACGAGCCAGCATCATTTTTGTCATATTTAATTACGTGGTACCACACATCAAGCATGATGTCTTGGTCCAACCATCTAACTTGTCTGGATTAGATCCAAAATCAGATTAAACGGTATTAAAGGTTTGATTTAAACATGAAGATTTTGATTGGGTAGAGGTGAACACGATTCAACGACAGCTTAATTAGTATTGAGGTTTTTTAGTTCATAATTTATTAGTATAGTCCCTAAGTTACTTGGTGTGAAGAACAAATTACTTGGTGAGTATTTAATTTGGAGAGTAAGCAATTTGGTGAGCAAGTTATTGAATGTTATAAATATGGACATCAAAAGAGATAGTTTCTCACCCTATTCTAGGAAATAATTGGTCAAATATAGAGTGTAGTAAACCAAACACAAATAAAACTTGTAAAAAAAATGTTGTACAAGGATTCAAGGGTTAACTGAGCATTGAGTGTATTAGGGTTTGGGTTATGAGATTAGAGAGAGTTTACACACAGTTTTGTTTAGAAAAATTGTGTACTATTTGAGAAGAGTTTTGACACGATTTTGTCTAGCAAAATTGTGTATTGTACTGTAATAAGTTTTAACAGCTTTTCTACATCCAAAAATTGCAAAAGAAGTCAATAATGATTATCTCGTGGATGTAGGCAAAGAGTTGTGCCGAACCATGTTAAAAAATTTTGTGTTTGTTTTTCTCTTTATTTTTGCGTGATTGTGTGGTTGTTGATTGTATATCAGAATCCCAAAAAAGTGGTATTAGAGCTAAGGGGCAACAATTCATTGGGCATCCCAATAAGAGGTATCTAAGTAAGGTTCTAACAATAGCAAAAATTCAGAGAATTCGTACGATGAAGAAGCAAATCAAATTTTTTGTTGAATATTATATTTTAAGCTTAGGTAGATGATTGTTTAGATTATGCCCAAAATTTGATTAAGCGATATTGAAGGCCTAATTAAAACATAGAGTTTTTGATTGAGTGGAGGTGAACCCGACCCAACAACAGCTTAATTGGTATTGAGATTTTCTTGTCTCATAATTTATTAGTGTTGGTCTTGAAGTTACTTGGTGTGAAGAACAACAAGCTACTTGATGAGCAAGCAATTTGGTGGGCAAATTATTGAATGTTATAAATACGAGCATAAAAAAAAATATAATCTCTTACCCCATTCCAAGAAATAGTTGGTCAGATGTAAGAGTGTAGCAAACCAAATACCAATATAACTTATAAGAAAATGTTTTATAGGGATCTAAGGATTTAGTGACCATTTGATGTATTGGGATTTAGATTGTGAGATTGGGGAGAATTTTCACACTGTTTTGTTTAGAAAAATTATATACGGTTTAGGAAGAGTTTTTATACAATTTCGTCAAGAAAAATTATGTATTATAATGTAGTGAATTTTAACATTTTTCTTTTATTTAAAAATTATAAAAATAAAATAAAATAAAGATTGATTCGTGAACATAATCAAAAAGTTGGGTCAAAAAATAATATAAAAGCTAAAGTGGAATAATGCTTAGGTGTCCCAACAAAACCAAGGTTAGTGCGTATACGGTTACACAACATTAAAAAAAAAAAAAAAAAAAAAAAAAAAAAAAAAAAAAAAAAGAGGTGGGGGGGGGGTGTGGGGGTGTTTAATTGCCACAACCTAATAAATCGTTGGCCGAAGTTATCTTTATTTATTTTTCATCCACTCTTCTTTTAAGAAAACAAATTATTTGTAAGACTTCTTATTTTATATGTTTGATTGGTTGCTGTATGCTTATGATATTTACGCCTCCGGCCCTCTCCTCTCGTTCTCACTATGTCTTGCATTCCCTCTCTCTACCTCACAGCCTTATTTCTCATCACTGCAATTTGCTCTCTCGATCTTCCTCTCTCTACTTTGCAGCTTCCAAGTGTTTCCTCCAAAACTATATGCTCATTTCCTTTTGGAAACTGTCCAACTATTGACCCATTTATCAATTAATTTAAGAGAAAGAAGCATATTCTCTTATCTCACTCTATATATTTTCGTTTATTTTAATTAAAGGGCATTTCTTTGAAGTAAATGGAGAATAAACCAACTTAAGCAAAGCAACCCATTAAGATATCTTTTCTCCTTGGATCAATACATATATATTCATATTAAGAATGAGATTTTTCTTTATTGGGAGGACATGTTTCCCATCTCTTCTCGATAAACAAGTGTGCTATTTCTTTGCAAAATTTTACTCAATTTCATATGTGACAATTCCGCTAAGATTTCTTCGTTAGTTGGGAGAAAAATCTGCATGAATTGGATTTTTTAAAGAATATATCAAAAAAGAATTGGATTTGATTAGACAATGTGTGGTTGGTAAACAAAGATCAATTTTTTAGTAAGGTACGAAATATATTGTTAAATATTCAATATGATTCCATAAAATCTAGTTTCGTTCAAATAACGGATTCTAGCCAATTGAATTCTAGATCTAAATGCTAATTAGCTAATAGTCGTAGTGACAATAATAAAAGATAAAGATGTGTGTGGAAATTTTTTTATTTGTATCTTGTGCAAAATATTATTTTTGTATCAGTGCAAAACATCATTTTTTGCAACGGATGTAAATTTCATTGGTAATTATGAACTTCACTGATAATATGAATAGTGGTTCTACAGACGTTGTCAGTAAAATTACCTGACAATTATCAATAAAAATTTTATCTGTCGCAAAAATAATGTTTTACACCAAATACAGATAAAAATTTCTACATTTCAAAGAAAAAGGAAGTTTATAGAGAAAAAAAAAACCTAAATTAACTTTTTCTTTTTTTGTCAACATAATAAAATGAGGAAACCCCAAAACAAGCCGATCAAATTGAGATTTGGTTTTATTTTTGGTTTAAGTATATTTTTTTACTTCAAATATATTTTCATCTGTATAAAATGCTTATTAGGATTCAAACCATCAATACAACAAAGTTTGAAAGTAATCATTCAAAATCTTTAAAATTTAAAGCAAACCATAAAAATACTAAACATAGTACAATTGTTCAACACCAAAATCATATATTTATATTAGATTAGGAGCAACATCGGGATCTACCTCTACGTGAGGGGCAATTAATCCGGGCATCGCCCCTGTGCGAGCGGTAACCTAGGCGTCGCCCCATCTCAAAGAGAAAATCAACCTCGCTGCCACCCCAACACGAGAGAGCCTGGGAGCTTCCGCTACGCGAGGGCCAACCTGGGTAGCTAAGTTCAGTTTTGACTTGTATATTTTAATTTTGAGTTTAAATTTTTTCAAAAGAAAATAATAATATTGGTAATTTTTTAGTCTAATTTTTCAATAATTTAGAGTTTCAATTTTAAAATTTTGTGTTAATTTTTTGTTTTATTTTATAATTTTCTTTTTGAGATTTTAGTTTTAATTCCTTTAGGCTTGCTTTTAATTTTGATTTTTGATTTTTAATTTTTTATGTTAGTTTCAACATTGAGTTTGAATCTTTTTTAGTTTTATTTTGAAGTTGTAAATATGAAAATGTATTGTCCTATTAGGGTTATATTGATAATATCATCAATAATAGAGTATGGATATTTGGAAAGAATTTAAGAACATTTCGGTCTTTCGATATTAAGTTGACGTTAATAATGGCATTAGCTTAAGGGCAAACAAAAGACATCCTATATAGCAATCATTTTTTTAAATTTATTTTTCAATTTTTAATTTTTTTATAAATCGTATTTTAAAGATGTTTGGACTTAATTCTTGTTAAGAAACAAATTTCGTTTTATAAACTCTACGTAGTGTCGTGACTTTAATTTTTTTTCTTTTTCTTAAATTTTATTTTTTCTTTTGGACAACTACTTGGTGCAAATAGTATGAGTGGCAACACTTGGCGACCCTTTTCACTGTTGACGGTTGCTTGATTATCGCCTTTGTGCTAGCAACAAACTGCATGAGGGGCAACCTGGACGTCGCCCGTGCAGAAGGGGCAACCTGAGCACCGCCCCTACAGAAGGAGCAATATGGGCATCGCCCTTATATGAGTAGCAATTTGGGAGCCGTTCCTACGCGTAGGGAAACTTGGGCGCCGCCCCTGCATGAGCAACAACCTAGGCACCACCACTACACGAAGGGAAAATTTAGCAACTTGGGTAAATTGAGAGTTCAATTTTGACTTGTATTTTTTAATTTTGAGTTAAGTTTTTTTTTCTTTCTAAAATGTAAAATTAGGGATTCAAACTTGAGATCTTCTCTTTCAAAGAGAGATTTGGTTACTAATTGGGCATTGCCCAATCCAAAATTTATAAAGCATATAATTAATCACATCATTTTTTTCGTATTTAATGTGTTACCACACATCAAAGTACCTTAAATTTTCTTGGACCGATCTTCCATTACATGAATTTGACGCACACTTGGAGAAAGGGAAGGCCCCTTTCTTCGTTATTAGATCTCACTGCAATCGCATGATAGAGAGACTAGCCTTCAAAAGTCTTTAAGAAATTCTCCTGACTATTATTCTTGATGCGTGTAAAGAATCACTTTATCTTTAGGAGTGTCTAAAGACGTGCTCTTGAACAAAAAGCTTATTCAATCATGAATAGCTTAGTATTTGTTTCGTAAAGTTTTTCAAACCTTTTTTCTTGTTAAAAAGTAAAAGTTATGTCGAATACTTTTTTTTATATGTTTTTTTATGCGTCAAAAACTAAAAAATAACTTTAAAAAATAAATTGATTTAGACCCAAAATCAAAAAGTGGGTTCTATAGCTTTTAATCCCAGAATTAATTTTGACACTACTCATGTTCTTAAATTACCATTGTGTAGCAAATGTATTTACATAATTGTTAATATATAAATTACCAATTATTCTTCCTAATCAAATTTTAAATGTAATAATGATGCATTTATTATAAATAGAATATTGAGATTATTATTTAATAAAAATATTATTATTGATTAAATTAAATTATTACTATATATTATTATTTTAATCAATATTATGTAATTAATTATATTTTATTATGAATAAAATTAATATATTTATATTATACAAATAATATAGTTAATTTGATAAAAAAAACCTCAAAATAATCAAATAGTATTTATATACATTTTTTAGTAATTTGACTAATTTCAACATTTAAAAATAATTTTACAACTTTTACCAAATACATCACTTAATTTGATAATACTTTAAACATAATTTTTATTAAATATTAAATAAATTTTAACTTAACAACGTTTATACTTAAACTTGTTTTAAAATTACTTTGAAATCTCTACAATAAGATCAGAAATTAAGTCAAATGGGTTCTTAGTAATAACCATCTAGCTGCACAATCTCCAATAGTAGTGTTACAATAAAGCAGGTTATTATCACAGCCAAAATGTTTGTGACCGCGTCCATAAAAATGATACAATTTTTGTACCCAAGTCATCCTTATTTATTTTTCATAATCTAATCTACTATTTTTTTATTAAAAAAGTTTATTTATAAGACCCATTATTTTATTTGTTTGATGGTTGAGTTTATGGTGTTTTGAAAAAAAATAATTTATCTTACGCATACATTTTTTGCTAAAGTATATATTTTTAATGATAAATTTATATTTAAGATGATAAAATTAAAAATATTGATAGTTAAAGTAAAATAAATAACTTATTTTACCACAAAAATATAAATTTTATCAATAAAATATATTTTCACCACATAAATAAAATTGCATTTTTTCTTTTTTACAACACCGAAATATCACCTTGTAACTTGTTTTGATTGGATATTGTACGTTTATGATATTTACTCCTCCTGGCCCCCCTCTCTCTCTCTCTCTCTCTCTCTCTCTCTCTCTCATAGCCTTATTTCTCATCACACCTTGTAACTTGTTTTTTTTTTTCACATATTTTGTCGAGTTCTTTGGGATTAAATCGTGTAACTGATAAAATTCAGTGGTATAATTTTTACTAGGGGTGAATACTCGATCCATGAATATATCCAACCTCAATCTAACTCAATTTATTCTAATTGATTTGAGTTGGTTTGGATCATTGGGTTGATATATATTTTTTTTATTAAATAATTAAACCATACATATTACATAACAAAAAAAAATATTTTATTAAATCCAAAACTGTAATGACCTATCCCGGGTTGGCCACCCTCCAAACAGTGTCATCACATTTTGAGAATTCCAGCACGACATATATATGCAACAAATACTAACAGAAAATTTTTATTTTAATCCATCAACCCTCAACAGGGGAGATACGTAAATTTGATATTAATTTGCACATAATATACAATGTAAAATTCATGAATAATTACAACTAAAATCTTTATTTCATTTTCTCACTAGTTTGAGGATATTGACACGTACGTGGCTTACAGAGAATGAATCTATCTGACCCTTAATCGACCAGACTATTTGTCCTGTCTGCTACTCGAAATCATTGTACAATGGAGATGAGTTTCACAAGCTCAGTGAATTAAATTTACTAAAAGTATTCCAATTTCATAAATAGCCCTTTAATATTTAATCATTTATTTCTCCGCTAACTGGATAATAGCAGAATGTCTAACATTTAAATAATCATCATATTATCATTTTTTTTAATGTATTTTTCACTTTTTTTCATTGTAACTGTCTCTCCCTGAGAGACTCATTCATCTATAAATAATTTCACAATAATATACCACACATAAGCATTTCAATAATGCAAGCAATAATTAAAACAGATGCAATGCATGAATGCTTATGATGGGAACATCTTCCCACTTATCGACAGAATATTATTAACTTAGACCGGCCCCATCCCGGTTCTTTACAGCTTATCTCGGCTGTCATGGTGTCCCTTTTTATTTCCAGCATATACCGACTATCACGGTTGTTCCATTAGACCGACCATTTCCCGATTCTTTCGGTTATATTATTAAATGCATATGCACACGAATAATGATATGAAATTTTCTTAAATTAACTATCCGGTCCTTCCTCAACTTTTTGCTTAATAAATTTAAAAATTTTCTTCTTCTCATATATCACATTGATTTATTCACCAACTAGTCAAAATCTCTTTATCACCATCAATATTACATCAACTTATTATTCTAAAAATATTTCTTTTCACATACTAATTTTCTGCGTGTCCAATATTCATATCCTTCATATCAATTTAATTTTTATCTACCACCAAGCATAAGCTAATAATTTATTTTAATATTATTACTAGATATTTGATTTTTATTTAGATTACTTAAAGTAAATCCAACTCACCACGTAGCACTTAAAGCTACCCGTGGATCACTTCCTTGCCTTTCCCGTTGCTCTCGGGAATTTCCTCTAGTCACAATTCGTCAACGCTTGACATAACATTTGTATTAAATTTCTAATTATTTCTTAAATTCTTCATAAACCATATGCTTTGAAAATTCCCACTTTTGAATTTTGAGAAATTTCATGAATGCTAAAAAATTCAAAAATAAATATTACATTATTACCTTCTATTTTTCCAATAGCTTGTTGTAAGAATTTCCACCGTAAACCCCTTCAAATTTTTGCTATTTCAATATTTCTTTCGGTCCTCGAGTGTTTAAAGAAGATGCGTAATGGAAAGAAACTAAACGAGTTTGGTAAGTATGAAATTGTGTTTATAGAAGCGTGTATATAAAAGCTTGCTGCCCAAAAAATCTCTGCAGCTCACATTTGTTTTGAAGCTCACAAGCTACCACCTAATTGCAAGGTGGAAAGCATGCAAGCCTTCAATTTTGCACTTGGCAAAAATCACTTCACTTGGCAGCTAATTTTCCCTAAGGTCTACACGCTTTGCTACTTGTAAAACATTCATTTAACTTGGCAATCTCTCATCAAGTTGGCAGCTGGTGGTTGCCACCTGATGTCACGTTTTACTGTTCACTATTTTTTTTTAAACTCTTGTCTTCTTCAACTTTTGTCTTCTCCAACTTTTTCAGTTTCTGGGACATTCACATCCCAGATTTTTTTATTTATTTTTATATTAATTAATTCTTTTTTAATTGCTTTATTCAAATACTAATAAACCTTTCACATAGACTTTATTTTTAGATTCTATGTTATATTTATTAAATTACTTTTTTACCCTTTTTTTACAAATACGGGTATTACAAAAACTAAATCCATTCGTATTACAAGTAAAATATGTGTGTCTGACAGCATAAATAATATTTGATAACATGAAAAAGAGAAAAAAAATGTCTTATGGACTATAATAATTGTATGTTCTAAATTTGGTTATTTGGATATTGCTAAGAAGTTTTTTGATGACATGCAAGAAAAAGATGTGCCATGGAATGCCATAATTGGAGGCTAAGTTGAAGCCAAACTTGGTAAGGATGCTTTGGCATTGTTTCATGAAATGCAAGCGAGTAATATAAAGTCTGATGAAATGACCATGATCAATTGCTTATCTGCATGCTCACAATCTGGAGCCCTTGATGTTAGAATATGATTCATTGTTACATTGAAAAACACAATTTTCATCTGAATATTGTGCTAGGAACTGCTTTAGTTGACATGAATTTAACTTACTTTAGAAGACTATTCAATTACAAAGGAAATCTGGATTTCTGGACAGTTGCTAATAATATATTTTAGTAACTCAGCATTTGTTGGGCGTGCTAGTGCTTTCTCACTAATCAATCTATTTTTTGGACTATGCTTTAATGCAATTGGAAGCGATATAGGGGCTCTTGAAAGTCATAAAGAGGCAAATTGATGGTTCAACAATGTTTGCATGAAAGGCTTCCAGCAAGTTGGTATTACTGAGCTTTATCATACATTCAACATTTCTTCCATCAACATTATGGTACATCTTTTTGAAATATAAGTTTATCTGCATACATTGATCCCGACTGGAATCTTGTAGATTAGAGTGTTAATTTCTATTTTATTTTATAGTTACAACGGTACAAGAAATCAAAATTTTGTTAGCAAAAGTTAATTATGTATCAATTTATTTTGATTGAAGTTATGCTTAAGAATAATTATGAAAACTATTTCATAGCTCGAAATTAGTATTTGTTTCTAGTGTAAATATTTGAAACTAAAATCTGGGTAATTGAAAAATATGAGACTTGTTTGGACATTGGAGTATATGTTATATATAATTTTACACACTAGTAGTAATTAGAATGGACATTTTATGATTATATATTTTACAATTATACTATAATTATTTATACACTATTTTATATTCAGTAAATATAAAATATATAATTATATATTTGACCGGGTTATCGGTTTGGGTCAGGTTAAAAATTTTGAACTCATGACCCAACCCAACCTATTATATCGGTTTAAGTCGGGTTCACGGGTCAACCGAATTCCATGCTCACCCATAATTTTTACTGTATTTAAAAGCACAAGTTAAAGTATTTGCAACACATTTTGTGATTGTCAATCAACACTAACAACTATAACAATTATGAAAAAAATAAAATTATTATTTGTATACTTTGGATGTAATAAAACATTTAAATTCATAATTTTATCATTTTTTTCTTTTTTATCACCAATCTCTTTCTATACATATATCTTTTCAAAATGCATACAATAAATAATATTACTTAGTTTTTTTGGCCAATCAAAAGGGGAAAAATAATAGGAGTGCAACATAAGAACTTTCTAGGAGGTTATCTATCATAGTACTGTAGAATTCTTATGGGATCCAATTCATTAGTGCTGGTATAATTGCATCCAGATATTACTTAGTTGAGTATTATGAACCTTTTCAATTATATATTTTTTTAGTTATCTCTTTGTAAAATTTACTATCTATTATTTTAATTTAGTTTATTTATTCCTAACTAACATTGATAATTATATTAATTTTTTACTTTATAAATATTTTGTGAATATCTCTTAAAAACCTCTCCAATTACTTCAATATTTTAATTATTTTAAAAGTCTACTTAATATTTCTGTCTTTTAAATTTTACATATTAAACTTAGCTAGAGTAATCTAAAATATTATCTAAGAAAAATTACGTTCCAAGTTAGCTTACCTAAAATTTAAATATCTTAAACTTAACTAAATTTTATTTTTAGATAGTAGCAAAAAACAAACTATATAGGTACTATTTTAATAAAAACTAAATAGGTTATAAATATTGTTTTCTTCAATAAAATTGTTAGTATCATGAATGATAGACTTGAATTATCAACCAGGTCGATAGGTGCGCACCGAAGAAGGTATTAATGTGAATGACGTGGTATAGTAATATAAGAGGCAAAAAGTCATATAGAGATCCAAAACGAATATAGGGACAATATATATATATATATATATATATATATATATATATATAATAATTTAAAATATTATCTAAGAAAAATATGTTCCAAATTAGATTACTTAAAATTTAAATATTTTAAACTTAACTCAGATTTATTTTAAGATATCTACTAAAAAAAATAATAGCTAAATAGATATTATTTTAATCAAAACTAAATAGAGGTTATGAATATTGTTATTTTTAATAAAAAAAAGTTAGTATTATGAATGATAGACTTGAATCATTAATCACGCCTGTAATTGAACATACTTAAAAAAGTGTCAACAAGAATGACGTGGTATAGTAATATAAAAAAGGCAAATAATCATACAAAGGTCCAAAAAGAATATAGGGACAATTAAAAAAAGAAGAGTAAATGTGTTCATCTCTTTATCTCGAAAAGAAGTTATTTATATCTTAAATCATTTTTAAGTTATTTATCATAACAAAATAAATAAATTAATTATTGCTTAATTAGTGTTTAACATTTTCTCTCCTTCATTTTTTTTCCTCATAAAAACCAATACATCTCCTGGTTTGGTTTGTATTAATGCTTTAGGATTAATCTTAGTTGTCATAACTTTATAATAAACTTTATAAATTAAATTCAAATTAGGAGGTCCTGTCTTAATATCTAATCCTTTTAATTGAATATCTAAAGTAAGAGTATTAATTAAATTTGGATCATACAAATCTATAGAAAAGTTTGGATAACAGTTAAAATATACATGACCATTATGAATATTGGAGGCAACCTATGATAATAATGAATTTTGAAAATTTAGATGTCTAGCATCTCTTAACATCATTAATACGGGAGTATCAATTCCTAAGCGATGCAAAGGTTTAATAGCAATTTGGACTAGTCCTAAATGCAAATATTTAAA
Organism: Bretschneidera sinensis; assembly: GCA_023935145.1. NCBI lineage: Eukaryota > Viridiplantae > Streptophyta > Magnoliopsida > Brassicales > Akaniaceae > Bretschneidera > Bretschneidera sinensis. Next base: position 22,747,805 of record CM043698.1, read on the forward strand.
TCCTTCTTGTTTATGCTTTAGTATTGATGATAAAGATAATAATTTAATACTTTTATTTTTTCTACTAATACTATAAGTTTGCTATGTTGTTTTAATAGAATAATTAGACTTGAAATCAAAACTTCCTACTTGGTAAATTTTGTTTATTTTTTGACTGGGAATATGCCAATTGAGCAGATCTTGCTCAATTTTTGCAATATTGATTTATTGACTGTTCATAGCATGATTAAGATCTTGACTAATGTGATCATTAAGTGGGTTATCAAATCTTGGAGGTGATGAAGTATTTGAACCTGACATGGATGATGAGTCATCACCCTGTCGACGTCTCCTAAATAGTCTTTTCATAAAAATGGTTTGAAGATATGGCTAAGAAGGCAGTAGTTCAAAAGTGAATAGTGTTTCTACCGGGACCACCTACTGGGACCACCCTATCATCGAGCTGACCAACAGTAAACAAAGAGCTGACCAACGGCTTTACCAAAATGCAGACACAGCAGAACCAGAGACTTAATAGCAATATAATCAAAACATTTTTATGAAAAGACTATTTAGGAGACGTCGACAGGGTGATGACTCATCATCCATGTCAGGTTCAAATACTTCATCACCTCCAAGATTTGATAACCCACCTAATGATCACATTAGTCAAGATCCTAATCATGCTATGAACAGTCAAGAAATCAATATTGCAAAAATTGAGCAAGATCTGCTCAATTGGCATATTCCCAGTCAAAAAATAAACAGAATTTACCAAGTAGGAAGTTTTGATTTCAAGTATGATTATTCTATTAAAACAACAGAGCAAACTTATAGTATTAGTAGAGAAAACAAAAATATTAAATTATTATCTTTATCGTCAATACTAAAGCATAAACAAGAAGGATTTAAATATTTGCATTTAGGATTAGTCCAAATTGCTATTAAACTTTTGCATCGCTTAAGAATTGATACTCCCGTATTAATGATGTTAAGAGATGCTAGACATCTAAATTTTCAAAATTCATTATTATCATTGATTGCCTCCAATATTCATAATGGTCCTGTATATTTTAACTGTTATCCAAACTTTTCTATGGATTTATATGATCCAAATTTAATTGATACTCTTACTTTGGATATTCAATTAAAAGGATTAGATATTAAGACAGGAACTCGTAATTTGAATTTAATTTATAAAGTTTATTATAAAGTTATGACAACTAAGATTAATCCTAAAGCATTAATACAAACCAAACCAGGAGAAACTTTATTATTAGAAGCTAATACTTTTCATGCTAATGCTATTACGCCAAAACTATTAAAATGGGATCAAATAACAATTCCGGATCATTGGAAATTTGAAGCGTTATGTCCCCCCAGGGAGATAGCAAATTCCAATGTATCTCAAGTAGATGAACACAACGATGGTAGTGTTGTTATTAGATTTAATTCACCATCATCATCTAGGACAACCAGTTTTAATAGATTTAATTCACCATCATTATCTAGGACAACCAGTTTTAGAAGAATTAGAACCCCTATGTATGAAGATCCTCAAATTATGTCTCCTAGATATAGTGTAGATGCATTATCTAGAAATTCCAATAAAAGTTTATTAGGAGTCAATTTTGACCCAATCATACCAAGAGGATTTTATGATAATGAATCTTTTAAATCTGCATTAGAACAATCGCACATAGGAGAAACCTCTTATAGGAAAAAAGATAATGGTCAAGATTATTCTCCAACTAAAACAGATATGGATAATGAACTTAATATTATTATGAAATCTAATTATAATATAAATAAAGAAATATTAAAAAAAGATTTTTTATCCCTAAAAAATATAGAGAAATCTGATTGGTTTATGACAACTTTTTATGAAAATGAAAGAACTCACATAAGGGATCAATGGTATTCTCATATGACTGAAATTCAATGTGAAATATACTTCTTTGATTTCTTTGAAATACATACATTTAATAATAGGATTTATAACCCTTTTGCCCTAAATCATCCTGATGTATATAAAGAAATAGATGTTATAACTCAACTTGATTCACCTCTTAATTCACCTCAATATTCAGTCCCTATTATTGCAACACCCTTAAAAAATACTAATAAAAATGAACAACCTGATCGTAATGCTGATTTAACTGATATTAGTAATCTTTACACCCAAAACAATTACTAATCAAAATCTTCACACAATTTCTCAAAATATTACCTCTATTGCTTCTACTATTGATTCTATAGATGACAAATTAACCTCTTTAGATAGTAAGGAAAAGACTCCTGCTTCTTCTTCAAAAAACCCCGGAGAGAAGACATACCCTCCTATAATTCAAGAACCAAAATCTATTCCTCATCTATCTCAACCAATTTTTAAACCACTCCAAATAGAAAAAGAAAATTTAATTACTCTTAACAATTCTGATGATGTCTTGAAATCTATAAATGATAGATTAAAAAATTTAAACCTTGATGAAAAAACTTCAAACATTAATGTCATAGACCAAGACCTAATTAGCAAAATTAGAGAAACTGATGAAATCAATAAAATATATAACAATAAAAATAGTTTAACACTGTTTCCAAGAACTAGGAATTACTACACTAGACCAACTCCCCCTGATATACAATATGAAGAAAGATCTTCGGCTACTCAAGCTCGCTATGATGATAATACATTATATGAATGGAATATAGATGGAGCTAGTGATCACAATATATTAAATACACTTCAAGAAATGACTATGGCTGCTACTGCTTATAAAACACGACCCAATAATACTGATAAAAAGATAACTACTAGTATAATTGCTGAATTTACTGGAATACTTAAAGGTTGGTGGGATAATTATCTCACTGAAGATAATAAAAATGAAGTATTAAATGCCTCAATTGATATACCAACAACTCAATCATTCCAAGACAATCAAACTGGAGAAATTAGTATTTCTACTGGATACATAAAACAAGAAAATACTTTTGAAACCCTTATATATGCTATTACTCAACATTTTATAGGAGACCCTGACAAATTTTTAGCCAGATCATCTGAAATACTTATTAACTTGACATGCCCAACTATGCATGACTTTAGATGGTATAAAGATGTATTTCTTGCCAAAATATACACTAGAAAAGATAGTAATAATGCTTATTGGAAAGAAAAATTTATTTAAGGACTTCTAAAATTATTTGCTGAAAAAGTTCGTCAAAGAATTAGAGATGTTAATAACGGATCCATACCTTATGATAATCTTTCATATGGAGAATTAATAGGTTATATTAATTATGAAGGATTAGCCCTCTGCAATGATCTTAAACTAAAATCCAAAATGAAATCTGAACTACATCAAAGCAGAAAAGAATTAGGCTCATTCTGTAACCAGTATGGTTATGAAACTATTAGGGCCTTGTCTATTGAAAAGAAAAAGAAAACCAAATATTTTAAAAAACGAACTTATAAGAAACACTATAAGCCCAATAAGTATCCTTCTACTATAAAAATCCAAAAACCCAGATTTAAAAAATAAAAAAAACCACAGACCCAAACCTCTTCCAAAGCCTGCTTTAAGTGTGGACGGCTTGGGCATTGGGTAAAGAACTATCATGTAAAGCAAAAAATTAATGAGTTAGAAATTGATGAAACACTAAAGCAACAATTAACAAAAGTCATGCTAAATGAATATCAGTCAGAGGAAGAATCCTCCTCTTCTGATAAAGAAGAACTTATTTATACCATTCAAGAGACTTCTGATTCAGAAGATTCTGACGATTCACAGTGTAACTGTAAAGAATGTCTATGTTATTGTAAATCTATCAATATGATACCTTCACAAAAAGAATTCCTCCTAGATATTATCGATAAGATTGATGACCCTATAACTAAGAAAGAATACTTAGTAAAATTAAGAAATATTATTTGTGAAGAACAAAGAATTAAGACCCCTGAACCATATAACCTTGAAAAAATATTAGAAAAAATATTTCAAAAACCAAAAGTTGCTACCGTCCAAGATTTACAAATGGAAGTTAATTCCCTGAAAGAACAGATTAAAAATATTCAAAAAGACACTATAGATCTAAAAGCAAAAACGGTTAATTTAGAAATAAATAACCTTAAAAAATCAATTATATCACAAACTGACAAAAAAGGAAAATCTCAAGAAGCCCCAACTTTAGAAACAACTAATTTAATAGAAAATGAACCAAAAGATAGCTTTGTTAATTTAATAGAAAGAATTGATTACCAGAAATGGTATATCAAGATTTCTATTGTTATTAATGAAGAATATCATATTAATACTACTGCTCTTGTTGATTCTGGTGCTGACCAGAATTGTCTTAAAGAAGGTATTGTACCCACCAAATATTATGAGAAAACTACGAAAAGATTGAATACTGCAAGCGGATCAAAATTAAATGTAGAATATAAAATCACCAATTTTTATGTATTTAATGATGGATATTGCCTTAAAACACACTTTGTACTTGTTAAAAATATTCATCAAAACATTATCCTAGGAACCCCATTTTTAACACAAATATATCCTTTTAAAGTTAGTCATCTAGGAATAGAAACTAACATACTAGGCCAGAGTTTATTCTTCCCATTTTTACAACCTATAGACACTAGAGAATTAAACTTACTACAAAACAATAGCCTGCATAAACAAATAAACTTAATACAAAATAAGCAAGCTCATATCAATTTTCTAAAAGAAAAAATTAATTATCAAAAGATAGAACAACAAATCAAAGAACCTCAAATACAATCTCAAGTAAAGGACTTAGAAACTTTATTTAAGAAGGAAATATGTACTGATTTGCCAAATGCTTTTTGGGAAAGAAAAAAGCACATAGTATCTCTGCCTTGTGAACCAAATTTTAATGAAAAGGATATCCCTTCAAAATCACGACCCATCCAGATGAATCAAGAATTATTAAAATACTATCAAGAAGAAATTAAAACATTATTAGATAAAAAATTAATTAAACCAAGTAAATCTTCTTGGAGCTGCTCTGCTTTCTATGTTCAAAAGCAAGCAGAATTAGAAAGAGGAGCTCCTAGATTAGTTATTAATTACAAACCCTTAAACAAGGTTTTACAATGGATAAGATGCCCAATACCCAATAAAAAGGATATTCTTAATAGACTTCATGATTCTACTGTATTTTCAAAATTTGATTTAAAATCTGGATTTTGACAAATTCATATTAACGAAAAAGATAAGTACAAGACTGCATTCAATGTCCCTTTTGGTCATTACGAATGGAATGTAATGCCCTTTGGTCCTAAGAATGCTCCTTCAGAATTCCAAAATATTATTAATGATATTTTTAATGACTACTCTAGTTTCAGTATAACATATATTGATGATATATTAATATTTTCAAAATCAGTTGATCAACATTTTAAGCATTTAAAAGCTTTTTTTCAAATTATTAAAAATAATGGACTAGTTTTATCAGAAACCAAAATGAAATTATTTCAGACCAAAATAAGATTTTAAGGACATATTATATTTCAAGGAACTATTAAACCTATTGATAGATTAATTGAATTTGCAAATAAATTTCTTGATGAAATCAAAGACAATACCCAATTACAAAGATTTCTTGGTTGTTTAAATAACATAGCAGATTATTTTCCCCATTTAAGACAAACTTGTGAACCTTTATATAAGAGGCTTCGCAAGAATCCAATTCCCTGGTCATCCCAACATACTGAAATCGTTAAGCTTCTCAAAACAAAAGTATTAAGTCTTCATTGTCTTGGTATTCTTAGTCCTACAGCACAAGTCATCGTCGAAACAGACGCTTCTGATATAGGATATAGAGGTATTCTAAAACAAGTGCTTCCCCAAAAAACCACTGAACAGATAGTACGATATCATTCTGGTATATGGCTTGGAGCATAGAAAAATTATTCAACAATCGAAAAAGAAATTTTATCCATTGTTTTATGCATATCAAAATTTCAAGATGATTTATACAATAAAACATTTTTATTACGCATTGATTGTAAATCAGCAAAAGAAGTTTTACAAAAAGATGTTCAAAATCTTGTTTCAAAACATATATTTGCCAGATAGCAAGCCATATTGAGTGTATTCGAATTTAATATAGAGTTTATTAAAGGAGAGAATAATTCCCTTCCTAATTTCCTCACACGGGAATTTTTGCAGGATCCAAACACAGGAAAAAATGAGTCTGATTTCCCGCCAAAAGGGAAAACAAAAGATTGAGCGCTCTTCATCACCTCAAAAAATCCAAGACCCATCAGATTATGCTTCTTCTAAAACCAATTCTGGTTTTTACAATGATAGTAAACTTATTTATAGATGACTCGGACTTCAATAGCCTTCAAATCCGGATGGGCGGATTCCAAAGGGATTTAAGTCCGCGAATTATTTTTGTCTTCTGGCACTTGCTTTTGTCGGTCACGGGTCTTGCTTTTTTGTTTTTCATCTTGTCATGAAAAGGAATCTTGCTTTTACTTTTGATCAGGAATCTTGCTTTTTGTTGAGTACTGCCTTTTGTCTTTTATCTTGTCACGAGCATCCACTTTTGAGTTGTCTGTCCAGCTGTCTATCCTTTTAGGTCATAATCATATCCGTCATATGGGTCCTGTGCATAATAGTCTGGTGGAGTATTGAGATGATCGGCAGGAATCTGGGTACTGTCTTCATCGTTATCCGATAACTGAGATAGCTCTTCAATGAGCTTTTTCTTCTTTTCTTGTTTTGATAACTTGGAAGGTCCTGGGATTTTTTGATTGATCTTGGCATTTTGAGGATTATTGCAAAACCATGTCTTGACACTGTTAAGATTAGAATATGAGCAATCATATTTTGCCCACGATTTGACCTTAAATATTCTTTTTATTGCCATAAGTTCCCACTGTGTACCTTCAATGATAGAACCAGTGATAGTATAGTCTCAAGAAATTATCCATGGAATAGCAAATAGAGTATGAAAAAGTAAGTCATGAGAATAAGGCTTGTCATTGATGGTGGTCTGTCTGAAATATTGCAATGCTTCTTGAGTAACAGGAGGAAGGATAGTGGAATCGGTGCCAAAATATGGCCACCAATCAAAAATCCATTGAGGGAAGTCAATCTTTCATTTCTTGTCAAAGAATATGAACCAATGGGTTTTTGGTCTAATATAAAACATATTGAACCATGCCATTTGATAATCATGATAATTATAAGTAGGGGGATTAAAAGTCACTGAAAAAGGATTTGGCTTATAGTGATCAGGAATCTTATCTGGAATGACGAATTTGAGAATCTTTCATTTGGAATAAACAATAAAGTTGGGGTCAGAAAGGTCTCTTATGTGGGTAATTTCTACGGATTTGGTGTCAACTAAAATCAGCTCATAATATCTTTGGGTTTTTCGAATATCTTCAGGGGCATATTGAAAACCTGTTGGAAATATTTTATTGACATAAAGATAATGATTAATAAGTTCAAAATCATTTGTTGGTTGCCTAATGCTGGTACATCTGATATATTCTTAAATGGGTTTTTGGTAATATTGACTAGGAGGGATTTGAGATTGAGAGGATAGTGTTTGGTTTTGAGATTGGGATGATGGTGCTTGAGAGGAGAGTTTTTGAGCATAGGATTATGGAGATAGGATTGGGAATTCTTCTAGAGAAGCAAATCTGTTTGGCATTTGAGGTGTTTTTGGTTGAACTGGTGACAAAGGAGATTTTCAAGAGAGAGTTTTAGTGCGAGTTTGTAAAAAGTGTGAAAGAAGTGAGGTATCATCTCATATTGCACTGTAAGCACTTGCAATCTCAATATATAAAAATATCTGTTTATAATCATTTCAAAAACTGTTTTCATTACTGGTTTTAATATGTGCTCAGATCATTAACTATATTGATATCAGACTTATTTATATTATTTATTCTCTTTACTGTTCACTGGTTATCCATCATTTGGTTTACTGTTCACAATTCACTATTCACTCATTCCTATTTACAATGTAACGGATCCATACCTTATGATAATCTTTCATATGGAGAATTAATAGGTTATATTAATTAGACAACTAGTTTTAATAGATTTAATTCGCCATCATTATCTAAGACAACTAATTTTAAAAGAATTAGAACCAAACCAATACATCTCCGTCACATGGCAACGTTTGAATCTGCTCAGGATAGAGAGGGTTTGGTTTAATATTAAATATATAATATATAATAATATAATATGAGATATTTTTTAAATGAAATTACTTGTCAAACTCATACCACGTGTTATAAAAAAGTCCACATGCATTATAACACTAGGGAAGTTTCAGAACCATGAAACTATTTGGGGTCAAATAATTGCCCTTTTTAAAATTATTTAAGAACCAGTAATAATTTTGCCCTTTAAAAAAATTTCATCATTTTGGTTTTTATAATTTTACTTAACTAATAATTAAGATAAAACATGTTAATTTGATTATGAAAAAAATTAATATTATTTATTAAATTAAATATTTAGATGATTAATTTTAAATTATAATTTTTTATATATTTCAATGTCAAGAGATGATAATAGTTGAATAGAGAATAATTCGTAAACTATGTTTTCTATCCAACAAATAAGATGAGTATAACTTAAAACGAAAAAAAATTCTTGAAGTTTACTATTGTTGATGCCAAAAAATGAGTGTTGCTGAGCTGGATGGATGTTCTGTAGAAGTACCTGCACAGGGAAAGGGAGATTTGCTATTGGGGTCGACGGAGGGGATGCCTCCGAGGATGCTCCGATGCTTAAGTTAGCAAAAGTTTAAGATTGTAAGTGTTTAAAACTGAGAAGCTCCCCCCTTTTTGGACCGCTTACCAAATCCTTTTATAGAGTTCCGGAGGCGGTGATGGGTCGGGGCAGCTGTAACAGGATACCCCAACTGGGTAGGGTAATGATGCCTATGAGGCCCAGCTAGGAAGCTGAGAACCGTTCAGTAGGGCTTTTGCCTGGTTGGCTTATTCCAGAGCCGTCTATGCGTAAGACGGTCTTTAGGTCTGACGCTCCAACTTGGTTGGTAATGATGATCCGAAAGGCGGTGGTGACGTGGAGGCCCAGCTGGAGCCAAGATATTCCTGAGGGCGGTCATGACCTGGAGGCCCAGCTGGAGGCAATGATGCCCTGAAGGGCGGTCATGACCTGGAGATCCAATTGTCTGGGCCTGAACTGTCCGCGTGTCACTTTGAATTCAGGGCTCACGATAATCCACGTGTCTTCCTCCTATTGGAGTGACATATTTTGGTAGTATCAGAGGCCCCCCACTTCCTTAAGTGCAGCACTGTGGTTAAGGAAGTAGCATAACTGGGTTGGCGTTAGGCCCTCTGTGGAGACATGAAGCTGGGTCGAAGATGTGCTCTAAGGCAAAACAGAGTGAGCCGAGGACTTGTGGAACAGTCCATCTCCTCGGACCTTAAAGAGATTGGGCCGAGGACCAGTGGAGCAACCCATCTCCTCGGCCAAGAATACCAGTGGTCCGAGGACTAGTGGAGCAATCCATCTCCTCGGACCTTGAAGAGAGTGGGCCGAGGACCAGTGGAGCCATCCATCTCCTCGGCCAAGAATGCCATGGGTCCGAGGACACGTGGAGCAATCCATCTCCTCGGACCTTGAAGAGACTGGGCCGAGGACCAGTGGAGCAATCCATCTCCTCGGCCAAGAATACCATGGGTCCGAGGACACGTGGAGCAATCCATCTCCTCGGACCTTGAAGAGAGTGGGCCGAGGACCAGTGGAGCAATCCATCTCCTCGGCCAAGAATACCATGGGTCCGAGGACACGTGGAGCAATCCATCTCCTCGGACCTTAAAGAGAGTGGGCCGAGGACCCGTAGAGCCATCCATCTCCTCGGCCAAGAATGCCATGGGTCCGAGGACACGTGGAGCAATCCATCTCCTCGGACCTTAAAGAGAGAGGGCCGAGGACCAGTGGAGCAATCCATCTCCTCGGCCAAGAATGCCATGGGTCCGAGGACACGTGGAGCAATCCATCTCCTCGGACCTTGAAGAGAGTGGGCCGAGGACCAGTGGAGCAATCCATCTCCTCGGCCAAGAATGCCATGGGTCCGAGGACACGTGGAGCAATCCATCTCCTCGGACCTTAAAGAGAGTGGGCCGAGGACCCGTAGAGCCATCCATCTCCTCGGCCAAGAATGCCATGGGTCCGAGGACACGTGGAGCAATCCATCTCCTCGGACCTTGAAGAGAGAGGGCCGAGGACCAGTGGAGCAATCCATCTCCTCGGCCAAGAATGCCATGGGTCCGAGGACACGTGGAGCAATCCATCTCCTCGGACCTTAAAGAGAGTGGGCCGAGGACCCGTAGAGCCATCCATCTCCTCGGCCAAGAATGCCATGGGTCCGAGGACACGTGGAGCAATCCATCTCCTCGGACCTTGAAGAGAGAGGGCCGAGGACCAGTGGAGCAATCCATCTCCTCGGCCAAGAATACCATGGGTCCGAGGACACGTGGAGCAATCCATCTCCTCGGACCTTGAAGAGAGTGGGCCGAGGACCCGTAGAGCCATCCATCTCCTCGGCCAAGAATGCCATGGGTCTGAGGACACGTGGAGCAATCCATCTCCTCGGACCTTAAAGAGAGAGGGCCGAGGACCAGTGGAGCAATCCATCTCCTCGGCCAAGAATGCCATGGGTCCGAGGACACGTGGAGCAATCCATCTCCTCGGACCTTGAAGAGAGTGGGCCGAGGACCAGTGGAGCAATCCATCTCCTCGGCCAAGAATGCCATGGGTCCGAGGACACGTGGAGCAATCCATCTCCTCGGACCTTGAAGAGAGTGGGCCGAGGACCAGTGGAGCAATCCATCTCCTCGGCCAAAAATACCATGGGTCCGAGGACACGTGGAGCAATCCATCTCCTCGGACCTTAAAGAGAGTGGGCCGAGGACCCGTAGAGCCATCCATCTCCTCGGCCAAGAATGCCATGGGTCCGAGGACACGTGGAGCAATCCATCTCCTCGGACCTTAAAGAGAGAGGGCCGAGGACCAGTGGAGCAATCCATCTCCTCGGCCAAGAATGCCATGGGTCCGAGGACACGTGGAGCAATCCATCTCCTCGGACCTTGAAGAGAGTGGGCCGAGGACCAGTGGAGCAATCCATCTCCTCGGCCAAGAATGCCATGGGTCCGAGGACACGTAGAGCAATCCATCTCCTCGGCCAAGAATACCAGAGGTCCGAGGACACGTGGAACTACGTGAAAGATTCTCGTGTCTAGGACGACGGCGATAGAGACACGTGGTCTCACCATATGGATGCCGCGTCATGTTACCCTTTTTAGGGAAAACGGCGGCCGCCTCGAGGGACGTAACGTCCCCTGGGAAAGAGTGTGGGTCGTTTGGGAGTTCTAAATTGTCCCCTAGATTCCTGCGACCGCATTAAATGCTCCTCGTTGGCCGTGATACTTCTGCTATATAAGGGGCTTTGGTTTCTTCTTCTTCCACACACCTGCCATAATTTCCTTATGTTTTCAGAGAGTTGCTTTCTTGAGAGCCTTCGGCCTCGTCCAAAGAAGCTTGGGAGTCCTCGTCCTCGTCCCCTCAGTGAGAAGGTTGGTGTGATCGTTGCAATCGCGAGACCTTGGGAGGAAAGCTCTAGGAGGAATTCAAGTCCGAATCCTTCGGACGTTGGTGAGTTCGTGTTCTTTTTTATTTTCATACCATGTCTTCTTCGTTTGATACATACCGCGATAGGCCTAGTAGTAGTAATGGTAGGAGTAGTGTAGATGGTACGAGTGGTAGTAGCTCCGAGGGCGCAGAGGCGTCCTCGTCTTCTTCTGGGGGGGATGCCCTCAGATTGGGTACGCCAAGGGCAGGCCCCATGGCACTAGTGCCTTATATTCCTTCGGGGGTTGGGAGAGAATATCAGGAAAAGTCCTCGTCTAGTGAGGAAACTCGTAGAGCTGTGACCGATATTAGGGAGACCTCGGCTGGAGAGGAGAGGGAGGAATGGTACTATACAGCCAACGACATTCCTAGCCAACTGAGGGAGGAAGATTTGGAGGTAATTAGGAAGACCTACCGTATTCCGGGCGAGTACGGTCTTCGGCTGGCCAGGGTGGGGGAGAGGGCCTGTGATGTCCTCCCTGACCGAGCTCCGTTCGAGCTCTGCGTGTATGAACATCACATGCAGGCCGGGCTTCGGTTTCCCCTCCACCCCTACTTCTGTGCAATTTTAAAATATTTTGATATAGCGCTATGTCAGTTGGTACCAAACTCGGTACGACTGATCATGGCCTTTATCTGTGTTTGCTTAGAAGTGGGCCGTCCAATGACGATGGACATTTTTAAGGCCCACTTCTTGATCAGCCGGCATGGCCAGACAGGGTGGGTGGTCTTCAGTACTCGGCCGAAGAGGAGGTTGCTGAAGAAGACCCCTTCATCTATCAAGAGGTGGAAGAAGAATTTCTTTTTCATCCGATCTGTCGAGGACTTCGGCTTGCCTCGTGCGTGGAGTATGGACCGCACCGGGAAATGCAAAAAGGCGGGCCTTCTTCCGTACGAGCAAGAGACAGTGAATGCCATGCTGGCCTCGCCTTTGGACGTTGGGGTCCTATATGACAATGAAGAACTGGCCCGGCGAGGTCTTTGTTCTTCGTGCCCCGAGCCTTCGCTAGATAGCGGTAAAGGCTTTAGTTTACCTTCTTTTTATTCTCATTTTGCATTGTTATCTTGCAATTAATACTTAACGCCATTTCCTTCATTTGTTTGTTTGTGTGCTCTGCTCAGAGATGGAAGCGGCTGCCCGTGCTCGTGAGCATGCCAAGAAATTGGCGATGGAGCAGAGAAGATCGGCTCGGTCTGAGAAGCAATCGGCTTCGACTTCGCGGCCGAAGAAGAGGCCACGAGCCCCATCTCCGGCTCCGATTGACTTAGGGACTCCTCCGAGGCCACCTACTCAGTCAGAGACACCTCCAGCAAGCAGTGTCCCGGATCCGATCCCAGCGCCTGCAGGGACTCCCATTATCTCGGGCCCTAGCCAAGGTGTGGCTTAGGAAGCCTCGATCTTTATGCCCAATTGGGCCATCCGGACAGACGACTCCGTCTTCGCACATCCTCGGGTGGCGAGAGAACATCTGTTTAAGGAAACTCCCCCTCGTGATCTCGCTGAGTTGGGTCGAAAGACCACGGAGTCTCTATGTGCGGCGACTGAGGCTCTTGCTTCCCAGGTTAGATTTCGCTTTCGCTTTACTTTACGTTGTTTTCATCGACTTTTGTTTCATACTAGGCTTCTGGTATCAGATGGGCGTTTTGGTAGGCGCGGCCACTCGTCGGTGCATAGAGACAGCGGAGCTCCTTGGGCGAACCCAACGCCAGCTGGAGGAGAGGAACGAGGCTGTTTGCCGGCTGCAGGCTTCTTTAGAATCTGCTGTTCGGGCCAAAGCCGAGGCGGAAGCCACTGCTCGGGCAGCCGTTGAGGGGGTCGAGGCTCGCCTTGGAGCCGCAGCGGAGGAGGCCGAGGCTCATCTTCGAGCGGTTACAGAGGAGGCTGAGGTCCATACTAGGGTTGCCGTGGAGGAGGCCTTGGCATCCTTCCAAAGCTCGGAGGCCTATCGCCTAGCCGTGGTGTCTGAGGGCGGCCAGCAGTACCTTACGGGGTTCATGGAGGCCAAGGAGAAGGCCGAGTCCATGTATCCAGAGCTTGATTTCTCCGCGTTGGACTTGCTTAGGCCGGAGAATGAGGAGCTGCCGGCTTCGGATGACGAGGCTGCTGATGGACAGGATCGTGACGGGCGCTCGGGCACGGGATCTCCTGCCATTGGAGATCAGTAGGGTTTAGGTTGAGGGCGATCCATTGTAGCCCTTTTTTGTTGTTTTGACCCGGTCTGTGCCTTAGGGTTGTATTTTGAGGCCGCTAGCGCCCTACTTAATTTTGTTTTTAAGGTTTTTGTTTCGTATTGGACGAAATGATGTAAGTAAATCTTTTCATATATATAAAACGAGAGTACTTACATATGTGTAACACTTATTTATTGATAAAAACGTCGAAGATGTGCCGCATTCCAAGTACGAGGAAGGGCTTTTCCGTTCAACTCTTCGAGTTCAAAAGAACCGGGGCGGCATACCTTTTTAATTCGATAAGGCCCTTCCCAATTAGGGACTAATTTGCCTGAATCTCGGGGCCTAGATACTGCATTTTTTCGCAAGACGAGGTCGTGAAGACAGAAAGGTCTTGCTTTTACTCTTGAGTTGAAGTACCTGGTGGCTCGCTGCTGGTAAACGGCGAGTCGAATTTGGGCTTTGTCTCGGGCTTCATCGAAAAGATCAGCGTTCGTGCGAAGGGCTTCCTCATTGCTTCGTTCCTCGAAATTCTGAACTCGTAAGGAAGGTATTCCTATTTCCAAGGGGATGACTGCCTCGGACCCATAAGTCATGAAGAAAGGGGTTTCCCCGATAGGTGCTCGAGTCGTGGTTCGATATGCCCAAAGTATGTTGGGCAAATGGTCTACCCACTGCTTCTCTGCTTGGTCTATTCGCCTTTTAATGCCTTGCAAGATCGTTCGGTTAGTAACTTCGGCTTGTCCATTTGCTTGCGGATATCCAACCGAAGAGAAACGATGGTCAATATGTAATTCATCGCAAAATGTTTTGAACCGAACGCTGTCAAACTGTTTGCCGTTGTCTGTTACTAATACTTGTGGTACTCCAAACCGACACACGATTGATTTCCATACGAAAGCTCGGGCTTGGAAGTCCGTGATGCTGGCCAATGGTTCGGCTTCTACCCATTTTGTAAAATAATCTATGGCAACTATGAGGTATCTTCGCTGGCCGGTCGCTCCGGGAAAGGGCCCGAGAAGGTCCATTCCCCACATAGCGAAAGGAAGTGGACTGACTATTGGTGTCAAAAGGTTTGCTGGTTGTCGTGGCACAATGGCATACCGTTGACAGCTTTGGCATTTGGTTACCAACTCCATGGCTGCTTCCCTCATCTTCGGCCAATAGTATCCTTGACGGAGGATTTTGAATGCCAAGGCACGACCTCCGAGGTGATTTCCACATATACCTTCGTGGACTTCTCGAAGGGCGTAGTTAGCTTCGGTCGGATCAAGACACTTTAAGAAGGGCGTTGTCAACCCCCGCTTATACAGGTGATCATCCAGAATAGCGTAACGGGCGGCTCGAGACACAATCTTTCGGGCTTCGCCCTTATCATCGGGAAGAATACCGTCACGTAGATATTCCAGGATAGGACTCATCCATGTTCTCTCACCAACCACGGGTAAGACCATTATTTCGTCGATACTCGGCACGGCTAGGGTTTCGAGGTAAACTGCTCGCCTGGACTCAAGCTGGCGAGACGAAGCAAGTCGGGCCAATGAGTCGGCCTTTGCATTTTCTGCCCGGGGAATCTGGTTTAGAGAAAAGACTTCAAATTGCCCGGCTAATGCCTTTGCTGCTGCTAGGTAGCGAGCGATTTTTTCTCCTCGGGCCTCGAATTCGCCGTTCACCTGGTTCACCACCAGTTGGGAAT
The DNA here is from genome assembly GCA_023935145.1 of Bretschneidera sinensis. NCBI lineage: Eukaryota > Viridiplantae > Streptophyta > Magnoliopsida > Brassicales > Akaniaceae > Bretschneidera > Bretschneidera sinensis. Next base: position 22,763,312 of record CM043698.1, read on the forward strand.
CGCTATATACATGTAAGTTTTGTACAGATATTACCTTGGCCAATTTCATGCCGGCGAGTAGAGCCTCATACTCGGCTTCGTTGTTTGACGCTGGAAACTTAAATCTCAGGGCGTATTCAATGGAGAAGTTGTCAGGACCGCTTAGAATGAGCCCGGCTCCACTTCCAGAGTCAGTAGAGGACCCATCCACATGAAGAGTCCAATGCAGAAAGGAATTCGATTGACTAACATCCTGTGGAGAGTCTTCCTCCGGTAAAGTAGTTTCCATGACAAAATCAGCTAGGGCTTGTGCTTTGATAGCAGTCCGAGGCCGATAACGGATGTCGAACTCCCCCAACTCTATCGACCATTTAACCATTCTACCAGAAACGTCTGGCTTGTGAAGTATTTGTCAAAGAGGCTGGTTGGTGAGGACAGTGATGGTATGGGCTTGAAAATAAGGTCGAAGCTTCCGGGCCGAAGTTAACAGAGCATACGCCATTTTTTCTGCCGGGGAATATCTTGTCTCAGCATCATGGAGTACTTTGCTGACATAATACACCGGCTTCTGCGCACCCTCTTCTTCTCGTATTAACACGGAGGCTACCACTTCGGGCCCAGTCGAAAGATACAAAAAAAGTTCTTCTCCGACTACTGGTTTGGTAAGCACGGGTGGTGTCCCCAAATATATTTTCAACGTCCTGAATGCTTCTTGGCAAGCTTCGTTCCACACGAAGTTCTGCGTCCGACGAATGGCTTTAAAAAAGGGCAGGCACTTTTCGGCTGATTTTGACATAAACCGGCTGAGGGCCGCGATTTTTCCAGTAAGTCGCTGGACTTCTTTCACGGTCCGAGGCGGACTCATACGAAGAATGGCGTCAATCTTTTCTGGGTTGGCTTCGATGCCCCTATGGGTGACTAAGAAGCCGAGGAACTTCCCCCCAGTAACTCCAAAGGCACACTTCGTAGGATTCAATTTCATATGATAATGACGAAGGATAGTAAAAGCTTCTTGGAGATCAGCTTCGTGGGTTTTTGCCTCGACGCTTTTAACCAGCATGTCGTCCACATATACTTCCATATTACGACCAATCTGTTCTTTGAATATTTTGTTTACTAACCTCTGATAAGTGGCCCCGGCATTTTTCAAACCGAATGGCATGACCCTATAACAATAGAGGCCTTGTTCTGTGATAAATGCTGTCTTTTCTTGGTCGGGCGGGTGCATGAGGATTTGAATATACCCGGAGTAAGCATCCATGAATGTTATCAGCTCATGACCGGATGTTGCGTCCACGAGTTGATCAATCCGAGGCAAAGGAAAACTGTCTTTTGGACAGGCTTTATTTAGATCAGAAAAGTCTATACAGATTCGCCATTTGCCATTGGCCTTTTTTACCATTACAACATTAGATACCCAATTCGGATAGCTCACCTCTCGGATGAAGTCAGCCGAACGTAATTTCTCAACTTCTGTCCGAACGACTGCCTGTCGCTCGGAAGCAAACGATCTTTTCTTCTGAATAACCGGTTTGTGGGTCGGGTCGACACTCAGGCGATGTACGATGACGTCAGGGCTGATTCCTGGCATATCTGCAGCAGTCCAGGCGAATAGATCTTGGTTTGCCCGGAGAAGGGCTAATAAAGATTCTTGGGAAGAGCTGGACAGGTTGGAACCAATTTGCACAGTTTTGGTGCTATCTTCGCCAAGGGGGATTGTGAGTACATCTTCTCCGGGCCTACCTCGTAGGTTGCTTGCTTCATCCCTAAGGTCATCCAATTCGAGTGGTAGGGCTTCCGTCTTTTTACCTTTTATTGCACTGAGATAACAGGATCTGGCGGTTTGTTGATCTCCTTTGATCTCGCCTACTCCGTCTGTCGTGGGGAATTTGATTTTGAGATGATAGGTAGAGACAACAGCTCGGAGTTTATTCAGTGTGGGTCGTCCGAGTATCATATTGTAGGAAGAGGGTTGTCGGACGATTAACAAAGTGGATTGTACTGTTGTTGTTTGTGGTGCCGTTCCCGCAGTTACCGGGAGAGTTATGCTGCCTTCTGTAAAGACCGGTCCCCCTGAGAAGCCATAGAGTGGGGTGGAAACCAGCTCCAGATGTGCATCGCCTAACTGCATTTGGTGAAAGGCATCATAAAAGAGGATGTCGACCGAGCTCCCGTTGTCGACTAGGACTCGTCTTATCTCATGGTTAGCCACAAGGAGTGAAATTACGACAGCATCGTCGTGTGGGATCTGCACTCCTTCCAAGTCTTCGTCCGAAAAAGAAATAATCTCTCCGGTCCTAGGTCTTTTATGATATCCAGCAACAGAGGCTATTGACCTAGCATAAGACCTACTGCGAGCACGGGATCCCCCTCCAGCAACGAGCCCTCCGTAAATGGTTTTGATAATCTTCGCCACGGGGACCTCCGGTTTTTTCTGGCTGGGCTCTCTATAACTTGGCCTCGGGCTCTTCTGGGCTGTCCTTGCAGGTCTGTTTCGTTCATAAGAACGTTCAGGGCCTCTTCGCGATCGTTCATCATATTTCTCTTGTCGTGGCCTGACATATTCTTTTAGATACCCTCTATTGATGAGGGCCTCGATCTGATTTTTTAAGGCCTTACATTCTTCCGTATCATGGCCGAAGTTTTTGTGAAACCTGCACCAAGTATTGCGATCCGGGTTGAGGTTTGGCGGCCTTGGAGGCCATTGCAAGAGGTCCCTATCATGAATCTGCATCAGAATGTTGGTTCTGGAGGCATTCAGTGGTGCATAGCCGTGGATTTGCCTCGGAGTTCTGGCTCTGGTTCCATAGGTTGCAAGAGTTCGGGACCTATCCTCGAAAGGCCTGAGGGTTCTGGGTTTCTCCTCGCGGAACGGCCGCTTAGAGGGTTCAAGGCTGGGACTAGTGGGGCCTCTCTTCCTCTTTTCCGTATCTCCTTCGCGTTCTCTTCGGAATGCTTGATCATCTTCTGCTAGCATGTATTTTTCGGCTCGGGCCAAGACCTCATTCATGTCCGTAGGCGGACGTCTGATGAGTTTTGAGCTGAAGAATCCGGATCTTAATCCATTTTTGAATGCCAGGAGCTGAACATTGGGATCAAGGTTTGGAATCTCCCAGGCTGCAGTGTTGAATCTGGAAATATAGGCGCGAAGCTTCTCTCCTTTCGACTGGACAATGTTAAACAGAGACTCCGAAGTTTTCTTGGGTCCTTTGCTGCTGATGAAATGTGAGGCGAAGGCATAACTTAGGTCTTTGAAGGTGCGAATACCCCCCGGTTTCAAACGGGAATACCACGTCCCAGCCGCTTTTTCTAGGGTTAATGGAAACGCTCTGCACATTATAGGGTCCGAATGTCTATGGAGGGTCATTGTGGTTCGGTAGTGCTGGAGGTGATCTAAGGGATCTGTGGATCCATCATAAAGTTTGATTTATGGCATACGAAAATTTTGGGGGAGAGGGGCGTCAAGGACTTCTTTTATGAAAGGTGGGTCCTGTACGTCGAGATCATCGCTAATACTGTGGCCGCGTTCTTTAAACGCTTCATTGATGCGTCCCTCTATGTCCTCGATCCGTTTGCCAAACCCTTCGCTGTTATTGGGCACGGGACTCTCTCTGAACTTAGCTGGGGAAGGTGAGTGGGTCGCTGAGCAGACATCCGCTGGTGGGCGACGGTCAGTGGAAACACCGTGACCTGGTTCCAGCGATGGGAGTGGCAGCGTCTGCTGAGGTCTCCTACGAACTTCGGCAGCCAGATCGGCCACCAGGTGTGCAAGCTCTGTGAATTGCGCCTGGAGCGTGCCTTCATTCGGGTGAACGCCGGGTTCGGCTGAAGAACTGTCTCCCGACTGTAGCGCGCGAGCGCCTAGATCTCTGGCGGGTGTTTTTGGAGGCATGCTAACAGATGAGTTCTTTTGACTTCTTCGCTATTACTGTCAGCGAGAGATGTGGTTTCCCACGGACGGCGCCAATCTGTTGATGCCAAAAAATGAGTGTTGCTGAGCTGGATGGATGTTCTGTAGAAGTACCTGCACAGGGAAAGGGAGATTTGCTATTGGGGTCGACGGAGGGGATGCCTCCGAGGATGCTCCGATGCTTAAGTTAGCAAAAGTTTAAGATTGTAAGTGTTTAAAACTGAGAAGCTCCCCCCTTTTTGGACCGCTTACCAAATCCTTTTATAGAGTTCCGGAGGCGGTGATGGGTCGGGGCAGCTGTAACAGGATACCCCAACTGGGTAGGGTAATGATGCCTATGAGGCCCAGCTAGGAAGCTGAGAACCGTTCAGTAGGGCTTTTGCCTTGTTGGCTTATTCCAGAGCCGTCTATGCGTAAGACGGTCTTTAGGTCTGACGCTCCAACTTGGTTGGTAATGATGATCCGAAAGGCGGTGGTGACGTGGAGGCCCAGCTGGAGCCAAGATATTCCTGAGGGCGGTCATGACCTGGAGGCCCAGCTGGAGGCAATGATGCCCTGAAGGGCGGTCATGACCTGGAGATCCAATTGTCTGGGCCTGAACTGTCCGCGTGTCACTTTGAATTCAGGGCTCACGATAATCCACGTGTCTTCCTCCTATTGGAGTGACATATTTTGGTAGTATCAACTATATATATATATATATATATATATATATATATATATATATTTCATTGAGAAGATGTTACGAACGCTGTCAGATGTTAGAAGAATTTTTTTCTTAATTAAGGCAAAAAATGAAATAGTTGCAATGGAGAGACTATAAAGTAAAGTACATTACCTAAGCATCTTACAACTAATTCGGTTAGTAGACACAAATGAGATTCGATAGGATATGAGTAATTTAATCTCACTTATATCTGGTTCCTTGTGTTTGGTTCGAATTTGTATCAGAATTAAATTTTCCCTCTTGTGATTTGGCTCAACTCAAATTTATATTATTTTTTAATTCTAAACAAATAATACAAATATTATCATTTTAATTCCATCCGTCATAATCCCTGTTTAATCTTAAGAAAATTTTGTCTGAGAACCAAACGGGTTCTCCTAGTATTTCTTGTTTAATCTTCTAATTAATACTACATTCAATATCTGGATTCATATAATTTGGTGTTCTTAGATCATAGATTCAAAACTTTTCAAGTGCATGCAACAAATTCATGGAAGATCTTATAAAGCCTTCATGATGAGCAAGCTAGTTCCAATTGTTGGGAATCTAAGTGAAGATGATCTTGGGATGGAGTCTGATTTGGCTAGTAAGATCGCAGAACAAGTAGATGTGATTTTAAATATAGCAGCCAATACAACCTTCGATGAAAGGTTTCTCAACGATATATCTTATATTCTTTCACTGTAAATGCAATAGCATTATCATCACATAAGAACTTATAATGATTCATGCATTATAAAAAAAACCAATTTGTCTTGTTTTTATATTTCATGGTAAAACATATAAATTTGATAATAAAAAATAAGTAAATTATTTGCATCTCCTTTGAGTTACACTTTTAATTGTCAAAAATTTAGTGACTAACTTGTTTTTATTATAATATTTTTATCTTCTATAAAAAATAATAAAAATTATCAAGAGTTAAATTGATTAAAATATAAAATAAATATAAAACAAAATATGAAGTTTCATTTAATTAGTTAACCAAAATAACCCAGTAGCCCAATTCCTAAAAAATTTCCACGTACATGATAACACTAGCGAAGTTTCAGAACCATGAAACTATTTGGGGTCAAATAATTTCCCTGTTAAAATTATTTCAGAACCAGTAGTTGACGCCATTGCCCCCCTACAGGAGCTCGGTCCTGAAGCAAGTGGAAGGGCACGACGTCGGCTTGGTGAACCTTCATTGTTGTCCGTACGTAAGTTCACCATACATCGTACGCGATAGCTAGTGTTTTAGATGAGTGATTTGATAGCACAGCTCATACATCGTACACGATATCAAGTGTTTAGATGAGAAATTAGGTAGCGCAGCTCGTACATCGTACACGATATCAAGTTTGATGCGTGATTAGATAGCACAGCTCAGACATGATATCGTACAACATCAATACATATGCTATTTAAAATATCATATTTTAATAGAAGTCTTAGTTAACTAGTCCAAGATCCCAACGAAATCTGTGGGATTTTACCAGAAGCAATTAAGTTAGATGGTCATTATATAAAGTTAGTACTAGACTTTTAAATAAATAAAAAATAGTAATTGATAAGTGTTTAAATATTTATATTTAATTTTTTTTAATTTATATTTGTTAAGTTTTTAGTTGTGTTATTTTATGCTATTTTATTTCTTTTCTGTGTTTTACTAGGTTAATGAAGAAAATTGAGCATTATCTGGTTTGGAGAACAAAAACTGGAAGAAATAGAAACTGCACATAGTGCGATCGAGCACAGAAGTGTATGATCGAGCGCACCAGCATTTGTGCGCATAAGAAGAAGGCTTGAGTGCACCTTGCAATTGAGCGCACTAGTGTGTGATCGAGCGCACACGTGCAGTAAAACGACAAAACCTATTTTGGAAAGTAGGGTTGGGGTTTCCAGATTTCTTTAAACCTTATAAATAGGCCTGTAAAACACAGAAACTGGATATTCTTTTTAGTTTTAGGTTTTGGAGAGGAGAATTAACGACTCTCCTAGCCAGTATTTTTTGAGTTTCTTCTTTCCTTTATTTTATTTATGAAGATGTTTAACATCGGAACCATGTGTAACTAATTTACTGGTAGGGCTCGATTAAAGTCCTGATTATGTTTTTCCATATATGAATATTGTTACCTTTGCGATAGTTGTGTTATGATTCTTAACTTGATTAATGCTTGTTTTATTGAATTCTTCATATGTGTTTGCCTGATCAACATATGCATGGAGTATGGATTAGTTAGTTAGATCAATTTGGATCACCGAGTCATAGGTCTGACAATAGTAACAAAAGAAATCCATGTCAGATTCTTGGGTTAATCAACATGGGAAACTAGGAGTATATATCATGCCCTAGGTCCTGTGTGTTTGTCGATTTTCACAAATAATATGCTCTCTTAAGGAACAACTTAGTATACACCATACTAAATCCCTTAAGAAAGAAAAGAGTTAGAGTATACACCATGCCTAACTCATTGCTTAGGAAAATCAATAGCTTAATGAGTATACATCGTGCCTTTAGGTTAACAACAGTAGGTATTCATAATATGACTAAAGCATTGGCACATTGTTTTATTGGGAAAATATGATTAGTGGTGGATATCAAAGCCTTATGTTTTTATCATTATCAATTCAAACTCAATACTTATTTATATAATTTTATATTACGAATTTAATTTTAAATCGAACTTTACCAATCCCTGTGGAGATGATCTCGCATTTTGCACACTATACTACTAAGTTGACCTTGTGCACTTACAAGTAAAACTGTTCAATTATTTGGTATTAATTTAGGTAGATTATTGCACAACAAGTTTTTTGGCACCGTTGCCAGAGATTTCGCTAAATTTTTGTTTAGAATTAATTTTCATTCAGTTTTATTTTTTTTTGTTCTATTTTATTTTATTTCATTAAATATCTGAGTTATTTCTTCTTTTTGTTTTCTATTTTTCTGTTTCAAGTATGCAGCAGAATAGTCTCTGGCACTGCGATCGAGCGCATTTGGGGCAAAGACTACCCGAGCAGCAGTACTGAAACTGCTGCACTGAAGTGTTTTAGCTAATTCATGCAAGGGCTTCGATCCAGGAATCCAACCTTCTTTCCACTCGATACAGAGCTTGAGTGAACCATTCGACAAAGGCTTAGAGACAACGTTGAAGAGGTAAAAGAAGAATTCGAGGGAGAAACGCCAATAACGGAACAACTTGACAACCAACCACCACCAGAGTGAAGACCTATGAAGCAATCCTTCATTCCACAGAACGTCGACCAGCCCTCATGCATTGCTTATCAACTTAAGGCGGAAGACAATTATTACATATCCCTGCAGATACTCAATGCTTTAACTCATTTTTGAGGTACACCTGTAGAGGACCCACACTTGCACCTTCGAGAATTCTTTGATCTCTGCAAGTTCTAGCATATCCGGGGATTAAATCAAGAGGGAATCAGGTTAATTCTTTCCCTTTTTTCATTAAAAGATAATACTAAGTTATGGTATAATTCATTGCCTGCAGTGTCCATCCCTGCCTAGGAAGAACTATCCAGTAAGTTCCTAAGAAAGTTTTGCCTAGCACAAAAGACACGATAGATGATGAAGGAGATTCAATCTTTCCAGCAGAAAGATGGAGACCTTTTTTTTTAAACATGGGGACACTTGAATGAGCTGCTACTCAAATGCCCACATCATAATCTATCTCAAGATGAACTGTTACAAGCTTTCTATGAAGGTTTGAGTGACATAAATAAAAGTATTGTGGATTCAGGTTGTGGAGGTGTGTTGATGAAAAAGAGCAGTGAAGAAGCCATGGAGCTGTTTGAGACATTAAGTGAGCACACCTGGCAATTCTTCTTTAGAGGTAGACAAAGAGTTAAAAGCAAAGGTATGTGTGAGGTGACTTTAAATGGTGAATCTTCAAATCAGATGGCTGCTGTAGAAAAGAAGCTAGATATGCTTGTAAAAGCCATGATTACTCAGAACGCCTCACCGAGTCTACAAGCTAAACCACTCCAGGTAAGTGCTGTATGTTCTTATTTTGATCACACTACTGAAACTTGCCCTTTGTATTCATCTACAAATCCAGAGCAAGCAAACTATATGGGACCAAACAACTATCATTCCAAGAACAATCCGTATGTAAATACCTACAATCTTGGATGGCAAAACCACCCCAACTTCTCAGGGAACAACAATCAGAATACCCTAAATCTTCAAGGGCGGTAAAAGAACTCCCAACCAGCAGCCCAATCAGTTCCCGAATCAAAGAAAAGTGACCTAGAGAGTCTTGTGAGGCAATTAGCAACTCAGCAACAACAGTTGATGACCTCGTAGGATCAGTTCATAGCAGATAAAAGGCAATTTTAGACTGAGAAAAGATAAACCACTGCAAAGCATGAACAAACTATTTAAAGACTAGGGGTATAAGTGGGGCAATTAGCTAAAGAGCTGAGTGGAAGAAGGCAAAGTGAACTCCCATCCCAAACACTACCTAATCCAGGAAGACACCAGCCACTAAAGGCCATTACAACTCTATGAAATGGTAAGATCATAAGAACTGATGAGTCTGCACAAGCATCTCTAAAGAAACCATCTGCATCAAAGGTAACTGAAATGGAGAAGGTGAATGCACCACCCTTCCCTCAAAGTTTAGTAAAGCCCAAGAAAGAAAGTAAACTACTGGATATTTTTGAAACTTTGCGGAAGATAGAAAAAAATATTCCTTTATTAGATGCAATTCAACAAATACCTGTTTATGCTAAATTTTTGAAAGATTGTTGCACTCATAAAAGGAATTTTTAGGAACATGAGACAGTGTCTTTAACTGAAGAGGTAAGTGTGGTGTTGTTAAGAAAACTACCACTAAAGCTAAAAGATCCAGGTAGTTTTACCATTCCTTGCAGGATAGGTGACCAGCTGTTTGAGTGTGCATTACTGGATCTAAGAATGGGTGTAAATTTGCTGCCATACACAGTATTTGAGACACTAGGCTTAGGAGAGCTTCAACCAACTTCCATCACTTTACAATTGGCAGACAGAAACATCAAAAGACCAAGAGATGTTCTTGAGGATGTCTTAGTAAAGGTAGGTAAGTTTATTTTACCTGTTGATTTTATTATGTTAGATATGGAAGAATACTCTATGCCATTACCTCTGTCCATCATCTTAGAAAGACCCTTTATAAGAACTGTTGATACAAAAATTTGTGTGAAAAAAAGTATCGTAAGTATGAAGGTAAATGGTGAGAAAATAGAATTCAAAACATTTGATGCATTAAAATTACCCTATGATGATATGGAATGTTTTAATGTTTGTATGATGTAAAGTTTTGTTGAGCAAGCTTTTCAGGTCCATCATATTGATCCGTTGGAAACCACCCTCACTCATAGTTTCACAAGATCGAATATTGAGCCAGAATTTGAGGATGTTACTAATGACATTATTGAAGCTGTGCACCTCTTTGAGGCCTCTCCAAAACATTCAAGTAAGTATACATTTCCATTTGAACCTCTTATAACTACTAATACTACTATTCTCCCTTCTATTGTCCAGACACCCAAATAAGAATTAAAATAGTTGCCAGAACATTTAACCTACGCTTATTTGGGAGAGAATAAGACATTACCAGTGATAATTACTGCCAATCTAAGTGTTGGGGAAGAAGAGAAACTTTGAGATTTCTTAAAGAGAACAGATCTGCTATCAGATAGACCATTGCTGACATCAAGAGGATAAGTCCAGCCAAGTGCATGTATCATATCTACCTTGAGGATGAAGCAAAGCCCATCTGGGATGCTCAAAGAAAACTCAACCCACACATGAAAGAGGTAGTCAAGGCAGAGGTATTAAAACTATTAAATGTTAGCATTATCTACCTCATCTCAGACAGTAAATGGGTAAGTCCAATTCAAGTTGTTCCGAAGAAGAGTGGGATCATAGTGGTGAAAAATGAAGATAATGAGTTAATACCTACAAGAATAACCACTGGTTAGAGGCTATGCATTGATTAGAGAAGGCTAAACAATGTGACCAGAAAATATCATTTTTCCTTACCTTTCATTGATCAGATGTTAGAGAGATTAGCTAGCCATAGTTATTATTGCTTCTTAGATAGGTATAGTGGTTACAATCATATTGCTACAGCACCAGATGACCAAGAAAAGACCATCTTCACATGCCCTTTTGGCATATTTGCTTATAGAAGGATACGATTCGGTTTATATAATGCACCAGCCACCTTTCAAAGATGTATGATGAGCATTTTTTTTGACATGGTGGAGAAATTCATTGAAGTATTTATGGATAATTTTAGTGTTTTTGGTTCTAATTTTGATGAATGCCTCAATTATCTGAAGAGTGTCTCCAAGAGATATGAAGAATGCAACTTAGTGTTAAATTGGGAAAAATGTCACTTTATAGTTCAACAAGGCATTGTGTTGGGTCATTCCATCTCCGACAAAGGTATTAAGATAGACAAGGCTAAGATCGACATCATTTCAAAGTTGCCTCTTCCTTTAACAGTAAAGAGTGTCAGAAGTTTCCTTGGACATGCTGGATTCTATAGACGATTCATCAAGGACTTTTCTAAGACCTTTAGACCTCTTTTTGCACTGTTAGCTAAAGATACCAAGTTTGAATGAACTAACGACTGTATGGAAGCTTTCAACACATTGAAAAACGTGCTCACCTCTGCACCAATAATGATGGCACCTGATTGGAATCTTCTATTTGAGCTGATGCGTTATGATAGTGACTTCGCCTTGGGAGTTGTTTTATGCCAGAGAATCGATAAGGTGCCTCATGCTATCTGTTATGCTTCTAGAACTTTAAATGATGTTCGTCTAAATTATTCTACTATTGAAAAAGAGTTGTTAGCTGTTATTTTTGCTTTGAAGAAGTTTAGATCATACCTGATTGGCTCTAAGGTTATTGTATTTACTGATCATACTGCTTTGAGATATTTGTTTGCTAAGAAAGATGCAAAGCCTAGGTTGATCAGATGGGTACTCTTATTGTAAAAATTTGACTTGGAGATTAAAGACAAGAAGGGCAGCGAGAACGTGGTTGCAGATCACCTATCTAGGCTACCTCATGAGGACAAAAATAAGCTACCTTTAAATGAGAACTTCCTTGATGAACAATTGTTCGCATTAGAGGTAATACTTCCATGGTAGGCCGATATTGTAAATTATATAATTGCTAAGGTTTTTCCTCCAAGTATGTCCAGTCAAGAAAGGAAACAGTTGATATCTATGTCTCGATACTACCATTGGGATGACCCATACCTATTCAAATTTTGTCTTGATCAAATCATTAGAAATTGTGTCTCCGAGGACGAACATTTGAGCTTATTGCAACATTGCCATCAGTTTGCTTGTAGAGGACACTTTTGGGCCAAGAGAACAACTCTTAAGGTATTATAATCTGATTTTTATTGGCCTAATTTGTTTAAAGATGCTTTTTCATTTTGTAGCTCATGTGATAGATGCAAGAGGACAGGTAACATCTCATCTCGAAATCAGAGGCCTTTACAAAATATTCATATAGTATAACTTTTTGATATATAGGGTATTGATTTCATGGGTCCATTTCTTAACTCATATGGTTATTTATATATTCTTGTGGGTGTGGATTATGTGTCTAAATAGGTCAAGGCTTTCCCCTCAAAGACTAATGATCACAAAGTGGTTGTGAAGTTTTTACAGGATAACATCTTTACACAGTTTGGGACTTCAAGAGCACTCATCAGTGATGGAGGCAGCCACTTCCATAATCAATCTTTTGATGCCATAATCAAGAAATATGGGATTACCCATAAAGTTGGCACTCCATATCATCTTCAAACCAGTGGCCAAGCGGAGATATGTAACAAAAAGATCAAAGGTATCCTGGAAAAGACCGTGAAGCCTAATAGAAAGGATTAGTCTTTGCGCCTGAATGATACCCTATAGGCATATAGGACAGCTTACAAGACACCAATCAGCATGTCTCCATACCGATTAGTTTTCGTGAAAGCATGTCATCTACCAGTTGAGTTAGAGCATCGAGCATATTGGGCCATCAAGCAGTTTAATTTTGACATGAAACAAGTGGGTGAAAAGAGAAACTACACTTGAGTGAGCTGGAAGAATTAAGGTATGATGCATATGAGAACGCCAAGCTCTATAAAGAAAGAGCAAAAGCCTATCATGATAAACAGCTGGTTAGGAAAGAGTTTCATATGGGACAGAAGGTATTACTCTATAATTCACGATTAAGATTGTTCTTAGGCAAACTCAAGTCCGAATGGTCTGGTCCTTATGTGGTCACCAAGGTCTTTCCTAATGGTGCTTTGAAGATCCATGGTTCCGATAGCACTCAGACATTCACGGTAAATGGACACAGAGTCAAGCTATACATTGAAATCCAATTGCTACCAAGAGATGAAGATTTGGCACTCCAGTCTGTCCAGTATGCAGCCGCACCAAGAGGACTTAAGTCACATGAGGTGGATTTTAAGTGTTCCTTTCCAAGAGAGTAGCACTGAAACTACTATAGAGAATGTTTGAGTAGTTTCAACTTTGATAAGCGTGTAGCTCAAACGCTTATATTGAGGTCAGTGGTACTGAGGCCACTGAGTATGGTACATTTTTATTTCTGTTGATTGTTCTTCATTCTTCTTAATTTTTCGTCCTTACTTTAGTTAGTTTAGTGGTACGGTACATTCTGACCCATTACGATCCAGTGTATCTCACAGTTTACTCGAGTGCACTCTCGCCATGCGCCCAATGATGCGCGAGTGCAATCATATGTACACACCTGCGCACAAGTACGATCGAGTGCACTCGAAACAGAGGGTCACGTGCCTATTTCAGGTCATTTTATTTTCCTTCTTCCTCACTTTCACTCTCTTCACTCTCTGAAGTAACGTACACACCAGTCTTCAATGCATTTCACCCACACACCACTTGCACTCCCAACACCACCAGTCACCACACACGGTCAGCACTGACCATCCCACACCACTATCCCTCCCCCCTCTCTGCCTCCAGGTATGTTCATATCCTTATTTCACTCCTCGTAGATCACACACGATCACAATCACACACGTTTTTTATTCTTCTTTTTGCTAATCTTTGCATACAATGTGTTATTATTTTGTTTTGGTTGTTTTTGATGGTTTTGCAGGAGGTTGAAACACTTTAGGTAGTGTTGAGCTCAACTTGGTTCACAGGTACCACACCACCTGCTCGAGAAAAATCCTGACTCATTACAATCGAGTGCAGGGGGTAGTGTGATCGAGTGCAAAGGCAGAGTGCGATCAATCGCACATTATTGTGATCGAGCGTAAAATCTGTAGAATTTTGTCTAGGATGCTTAGGCACACTACATCCACATCCCATATTTCGAAAAGCCGAGCATAGTCAACCCGGCCTACCTTTGAGCAATGGGAAATCTTATTCGAAACCATGTTCAACATAGATGGTGATTTCAAAGGGTTTGAAGCCACTCAATGGGTCATCCAAAAATTCAAGCGCCGTAATTTAAAGAGGTTATTTAAGCCTGTCTGCTCTACTGCCTACACCAAATTAGTGATTCAGTTCTATGAGAACCTCTCATTCGATTACAACAGGCCGGACATCTTATCCTTACCTGTTCAAGGTAAGTACTTTGACCTGACCACATCGAATATTGCTGCAGCCTTCTGATACAATGATGATTCCCCTCTTGAGGACACCCATATAGATGAGCAGCTGGAGTCATTTTTCTTATCCACCATCATTGAGGATATGTGTGCTGGGCAGTATATCGATCGGCACAACAATGCTGAGAGCCAGTCCAAGTTGCCTCCATGACTCTGGCTTGTGGATTCCATTCTTCAGCATAATGTGTGCCCATTGGGACACAAGACTCAGAGGTGTGACCAGTTCCTACAGGCACTATATGTATTTCATAGAGGCCATTGGTACTCCATCCCTGCTATCATTTGGAGCCAGATTCATAAGTTCTAGGACCACGTCCATGCACGCCAGGTCACTACTATTAATGCATGGGGGCTCCCATTCCTGTTCCTTCTTAGTTATCTTTTCAAGAAGAAGGGAATTAAAGGCTCCTCCATCGATGGACCAGTCAGGGAGTACCCATCCTTTGGCAAGAGCCACTGGACCTAGAGCCAGTCACACATGCCTAGAGGACTCCGAGGGTATGCACCTGCTGCTGAGAGGCTGGAGGATGATCCTAGGGAGACCAAAGACTCAACAGCTAGCCAGACATGGGAGGAGGACCACACTGACATGGGACCCACAGAGTACTAACACATTCTTGAGGAGATGTCTTTCTTCCGATGTAAGATAGCTGATATTCATCGGGAGGCTATGTGCCTAGTTTATCAGCGCATGGATGGGTTAGAGACACATTTTACGAGGTAAAAAGCTATGCTCCAGACCATTCTAGATCGACTACCTCCCACCCCGAGTGCCTCATCTTCCATACCACTTGGAGACCATCAGTGAGAGTGGTGCATCGTCTGGCTGAAGACGTAAAACTTAGCGCTCATGAGAGGCACCCCACAACATATCCTTTTGTTTTTATTATGTTTCACATTTGTTTTTGTATTTATTTTTATGTTGACCTTTTGTTTTTCTCATACTGTTTAATTTTAGTATCTTTTGTTTTCTAGTATTACTTGTGTTTTTCTTTTTCAGGGACAATGTGTGTGCATCAGTTCAAGTTTGGAGGTGTGCTACGAGCCATGCCAGCCAGCTAGTTCTCCATCTCCCAGGTCAGATCTTTCCATGTTATTCACACATTGGGGACAATGTATAAATTAAGTTTGGGGGTATGGGAGACACATTCACACACACTCTATCCCAGTTTTTTTTATTATTATTAAAAAGATAAATGCATGTTCATGTTGTTTCAAAATTTTCATTAATCTAAACAAATATTGTGATACGATTTCATTAGTGACCTTAAAATTCTGAACACATGATCCGGAAATAGAGTTTTAAAATTTAATTACTCACTTTAGGCATTTAAGAATTCACAAGTTTGATCTAATCTGACACGAGCACATTAGCACATAATTGTGTGGGGTATGACATGTGATTTTAATATGTATGTTTCCATGGCTAAACTGTAATCAGATGACTTGTTAGATTAACACTTTGGCAAAGAAAATTAGAAAAAAATTTATTGCACAAAAAATACTCATAATAATCATTAAATAAACTTTTCACTGAGTAACTGGACCTCTTGCCTTAGTAAGCAGTAAGTGTTCACGTCAAAAAGTGAGAATTTTACTCATAATGATCATTAAATAAACTTTCCATTGACTAACTGGACCTCTTACCTCAGTAAGCAATGAGTGTTCACGTCAAAATGTGAGAATTTTGCTTGGTAGTATTAAGACCAGTTTAGTTTTGTAGCCTTTTTGACTCGAGTTAGTAAGTCCTTAGGGGTGTCTTTACACCTAATGCCCTGAAACCATATGATTTGGGAGTCATTGACTAAATACTCGCTGCATGGGTCAATTAGAAAGCTTAAGAGAACTAAATATGGCAAAAATCCCATAATAAAAGAAAAGAATGAAATAAAACTACGCTATTATTGTTCATTCTGATAGGAAATTCGGTGAATCTTGAGACATGGAAACACTACACATTAAAATTATTTGGAAGCTTCATTTTTTATGTGTTAGTTCACCTTACACTGAGTCAGACTTGTGATGCTTTAGCCAGCCTCGTGTAAGTAATTAGATTTTAAAACTCCTATTCATTGCGAAGATGGATTTGTATTTTAAGCTTGCTCATTGAATGAACATCATGGTTTTGTGTGCAATCTAAATTTTTGAATACCATGAATGATGGATTTATCTGTGTGTTATTTGTTTTCAGTTAATTTTTAGTTTTGTATTGCTATGGGACTAGCAATATGTAAGTTTGGGGGTGTGATAAATGCTTAAATATTCGTATTTAAGCCCTTAATTTACATTTGTTAAGTTCCTAGTTGTGTTATTTCATGCTATTTTATTTCTTTTCCGTGTTTTCTGTGTTTTACTAGGCTATTGAAGAAAATGGAGCATTATCAGGTTTGAAGAACAAAAACTGGAAGAATTGGAAACTACACATAGTGCGATCGAGCACAGAAGTGTACGATTGAGTGCACCAGCACTCGTGCACACAAGAAGAAGGATCGAGCGCACCAGTGTGTGATCGAGCACACACATGTAGTAAAACAGCAGAACCTATTTTGGAAAGTAGGGTTAGGGTTTTGTTTTACAAGTTAGGGTTTCCAGATTTCCTTAAACCTTATAAATATGCTTGTAAAACATAGAAACCAGATATTCTTTTTAGTTTTAGCTTTTGGAGAAAGATTTGGAGAGGAAAATTGATGACTCTTCTAGCCAGTATTTTTCGGGTTTATTCTTTCCTTTATTTTATTTATGAAGATGTTTAACATCAGAACCATGTGTAACTAATTTACTAGTAGGGCTCGATTGACGCCCTGATTATGTTTTTCCATATATAAATATTGTTGCTTTTGCGATTGTTGTGTTATGATTCTTAACTTGATTAATACTTGTTTTATTGAATTCCTCATATGTGTTTGCCTGATCAACATATGCATGTGGTATGGATTAGTTAGTTAGATCAATTTGGATGACCGAGTCCTGGGTCTGACAATAGTAACAAAAGAAATCCACACCGGATTCTTGAGTTAATCAACATGGGAAACCGGGAAAATATAACATGCCCTAGGTCTTGTGTGTTTGTCGATTTTCACAAATAATATGCTCTCTTAAGGAACAACTTAGTATATATCATACTAAATCCCTTAAGAAAGAAAAGAGTTAGAGTATACACCATGCCTAACTCGTTGGTTAGGAAAATCAATAGCTTAAGGAGTATACACCATGCCTTTAGGTTGACAACAGTAGGTATTCATAATATGACTAAAGCATTGATACATTGTTTTATTGGGAAAATATGATTAGTGGTGGATATCAAAACCCTATATTTTTATCGTTATCAATTCAAACTCAGTACTTATTTCTATCATTTTATATTACGAATTTAATTTTAAATCGAACTTTACCAATCCCTGTGGAGATGATCTCGTATTTTGCACACTATACTACTAAGTTGACATTGTGCACTTGCAAGTAAAACTGTTCAATTATTTGCTTATTAATTTAGGTAGATTATTGCACGACAGTAGTAATCTTGTAGACTAGTAATAATTTTGCCTTTTAAAAAACTTTCATAAGTTTGGTCTTTATAACTTTTTGTCTTTCTTATACTTAACTAATAATTAAGATAAAACTTAATTTGATTATAAAAAAATTAATATTATTTATTAAATTAAAATATAAAGTATTATATAAATTAAAATTTTAAACGATTAATTTTAAATTATTATTATTTTTTATATATTTCAATGTCAATAGCTGAATATAAAAATTTTCGTAAACCATGCTTTCTATCAAATAAATAAGATAAGCATAACTTAAAATGAAAAGATTTCTTGAAGTTTTTTTCTTTTTTATTTTTGATATATATATATATATATTATAAATTGATCATATACATTTATATATAATCTAATTTAATTAAAATTAAGATCATCTTCAATAATTATAAAACTTTTTTGAATTACTGCACCCTAAAAAAATGTACCCTAGCATGTCTATCAATGTTGTACCCTCACCGACCCCTAAAAGGCTAAAATCCTCCCCACAGCATGTGCATCTGGACAGCCTTGGTTTTATATGTATATACACACACTCATAGAACCAGCCTTGCGTACACTTAATTTATTGAGTGGAAACATCAGCAGCTATTGCAACCATCTTTGATCTCTTCCAACTTCTCTCACCTACTTAATAATTCTCTTTGTTTTCTGTAATGGCACTTACACATGCTACATGCTGCAATGCTATCACCACCTCAGGGATGCCACCAGTGAACTCTTGCGATGGGATTCGAATTGTCAAATTCCTTCGGCACAAAAGCTATTTTGTCACTGGTTCAACTGGGTTCGTTGGAAAAGGTACTACTTCTTGGACAATTATTCAAACATTTTAAAATCAAATGTCCTTTTGATTTTAAAACAGATACATTTCCAGCGAATTTCATCCAAATCCCAACATAAAAACATGCATTTGCACACACAATTAATTAATTCTATTTAAACATACAGAGATGCACACTTGCTTTTCTATTTAAATTTAGATGAAAGTATGATTAGTGTGGACAATTTGACATATCCTTAGAAAAAGGGTGCCATTGATCTAAATATTTTAAAATTAAAGGAGATATAATACAATTATCTAAATATAGGGGAAAAAGCAAATAACATCCTAACATTTTAGACACCAACGATATATATCAAAAATGGCTAATAATGTCAAAAAGGATCAAGATAGAAGTCTAAAATCCACAAAGCCCTTATTCGATCTTCACATGTGTGAGAGTTATTTGTTTAATTTATTAGTTATTTTCGGATTCAATAATATATATCTGTTATATTTCTTCTTTAGCAACAAATAGTTTTGGTTTGTGAAATTGAATTGATATATAGGTTAGAATGAATAAATAAAATAATGTATAATTTAATTCTATAATTATTATTGCTGTGTTCATTGAGAAGATGTTACGAACGATGCCAGAGGTTAGAAGAAATTTCCTTTTAATTAAGGCAAAAGATAAAATAGTTGCAATGGAGAGACTACAAAGTGAAGAACGTTACCTAAACATCTTACAACCAATTCGGTTCGTAGACACGAATGAGATTAGATGGGATATGAGTAATTTAATCTCACTTATATCCGTTTCCTCGTGTTTGGTTCGAATTTGTATCGGAATTACATTTTCCCTCTTGTGATTTGGCTCAACTCAAATTTATATTATTTTTTAATTCTAATCATACGTCATTCCTACTTTAATCAATCTAATGAAATAAACAAATACACATATTACCATTTTAATTCCATCCCTCATAATCCCACTTTAATCTCAAGAAAATTTTGTCCGAGAACCAAACGGGTTCTCCTAGTATTTCTTGTTTAATTTTCTAATTAATGCTGCATTCAATATCTGGATTCATATAATTTGGTGTTCTTAGATCATAGATTCAAAACTTTTCAAGTGCATGCAACAAATTCATGGAAGATCTTATAAAGCCTTCATGATGAGCAAGCTAGTTCCAATTGTTGGGAATCTAAGTGAAGATGATCTTGGGATGGAGTCTGATTTGGCTAGTAAGATCGCAGAAGAAGTTGATGTGATTGTAAATATAGCAGCCAATACAACCTTCGATGAAAGGTTCTCAACGATATATCTTGTATTCTTTCACTTCTACATAAATGCAATAGCATTATCATCATATAAGAACTTATAATGATTCATGCATTTTTAATTTTGAACTTACAACATATACAGGTATGATGTTTCTCTCAACACAAACGCAAAAGGGCCTGCTCGACTGCTAGGCTTTGCATTGAAGTGCAAGAAACTATGTCTTCTCTTGCATGTATCAACAGGTATCTAAGGAAATCAACACTTCAAACTTAATTTCAAATAATATGATATCAACACAACTAGATATAAGTTTTCTTGTGGTATGCATACAGCGTATGTTAATGGCTATAGGGAAGGAATAATCACAGAAAAGCCATTCTTCATGGGACAGAGCATAGCAAGGGAAAGGGTCAACCCATCAATACCTTTTCCGGAGCTGGATATTGATGCTGAAATGAAGTTGGCATCAGAATTAAGGGAGTCTCTTCATGAAAATGAAGTACATCAAAAGATGAAAGAATTGGGTTTAGAGAGGTAATTCTTCTTATTGATTCTATATTACTCCTATGGAGCATTTGCTTGTCAAAAACCAAGACCCATGAGTATCAACCTGAATCTTAGCTGATGAGCCAACCTAAAACATGCATGAAAGAATTGGCCCCGATGATATGAACTTTCAGTTGGGCATTAATTAAAGCCGCACCACCCCTTTGGTTATGATTTGATGCTAATGACCAATCTATGTGGCTTGTATCAAAATCCAGCTGTAATACTGTATTAGCTAGTAGTCATAAATGAAAATAAAAAAATGCTTTCGTAACAAGAGTATGTTTCAACATAATATTAATAAGGCACGAATCTATGGGTGGCAAACCACTTACCAAATGACCAAGGCCATGGGGGAGATGCTAATAAATGACATGAGAGGGAATATACCAGTTGTCATCATCCGTCCAAGCATCATTGAGACCGCCTTCATAGAGCCTTTCCCTGGATGGATAGAAGGATACAAGTATCAGTACTTCTCTGGTTCAACTTAATCATTTATGATCTGAATAACAAATCTTGTGATTTTTCCAATACTTTTTCCCTGATCACATCACACAACTAAAATTTTATTTCTTTTTTTTTGCTGTAGGATGGTAAAAATAAGGGTGCTAGATCCATTTATCTTATCCTATGGGAAAGGTCAGCTTCCAGCGTTCACTGGGGACCCGAAAACGGTTTTAGATGTTGTAAGAATCTACAGAATTAATTTTTTTCACTTATATTTACATATTTGTTACATCATATACTTTCTTGAACTTATGCGATGAATATTGCATTTAGGTCCCTGTGGACATGCTCGTGAACGCCACAATGGCAGCAATAGCAAAACATGGGAGTGCAGCAAAACCTGAAGTAACTGTGTACCATTTTGCATCATCTGTTGCGAATCCGCTTCTCTTTAGCGATTTATTAAAGTATATATGCAGTCACTTCACTTCTTTTCCAATAAAGGACTCAAAGGGGAACAACATAAGGGTTACAGCTATGAAGTTATTCAGATCAATAGACAGTTTCTCCTATTACATCTGGAGTGAAGTAGTTCACCAAAGTGGGCTAATAACAGAGGCAAGCACCTCGGACCCGAAGCTGTATCACAGGCTAGAAATGGAATGCAAGAAGAAGGTGCAGCAGTTTATCCGCATGGCTGAAATATATGAGTCATTCACATTTCACAGAGGATTGTAAGATTTCGAATTTATAATCTCATGGAGCTCCTCACACACACAGCCCTTTTACCTCATAGCTGAAATACATATGATCCAAGTTCTTCTCACTTATTCTCTCTATTTTTCACTCCACGATACCAATCACATTTACATTAATTATTTTGGTGTCATGCTGATACTGTTAGGTTTGACAATGGGAATACCCAGAAATTGATCGAGAGCATGTCCGTGGAGGAGATGGAGAACTTTGGGTTTGATGTAGCGATGATAAACTGGGAGAATTTTTTCTTAAATATTCATATTCCAGGTCTAACAAGACACGTTTTGAAGGACAAACCTACAAGCTTAGTTTCTACAGCAAAACTGTAGCAGTATCTTTTCCTTTTTTGAATTAAGTAATAATAAAAAAACAGAAGTTTGGAAATAAAACAGTGATCACGCTGTGGTTTGGGCAATAGCCTAATTGGTAAAAATAAGCAAGGCCATTTAGTGAAGGCAAATATAAGAGTGAGTGCAGCAGATCTTATCATTGGTGCGTCTTGATCATTGAAATTTGAATCATGTGCAGATTCCGAAGATGATAAAAGAAGATTTGGTTGCTCTTCCTTACCCTCCATCTCATTTTCAATGTCTCCATCTTCTCTATTAATCGCAATAGTCTGTGCCATCTTTTGTGAATAGGCGATTTGATTTCCTCACATTTTTCGAAGTGTTTCGTCCATCTTGACAACTGCCTCGTCAATTTTGGCCAATATTTCTTCAATTGTGGTGAATCAAGTGTCTTCCGCCATTAGGAAATTTTGAAGGGAAGATGAATAGAAGCACCGATGATAAAATGGCATTCATTTCTGTATTTTCCTTCATTAACTGATCTGACTACAATGATTTTCCTTATCGAGTATAACCAATTAAGAAAAAATAACACTCTCAAATACCATTTCTTATGATGTAATTTTATTGTCCTTATTTCGTTCCTTGACAGGACCTATGTAATGTGTTTTACTGCTCCAAATTAATAAAGTCTATCTTGTTACTGCTCATATTGAATGGTTAATAGTGACCGTGTGGCTTGTTCCCAGGATGTGGAAGAGGTGGCTTTCCTCCCCATAAGAAGGATTTACAGAATATTAAAATATCTCTCATTTAACTCGCCTTTCCCGCATCTCAAAAATCCCTTAAGTGGATGTATTACAGCATTAAGGTAGAGTCTATTTCTTCCATTTTTGGCCCCTTCTAATCAACTTAGAAATTTTTTATTATACTCAACAGAGGAAAAGATTTGACATAAAGTTTTTAAACATACTATTTTTTATAATTTAATGAGAATATTTTTTTTCTTAAATGAGGAGTATGATGCTACTGGTGGTTATAGTTTGGACATCGGCAACAAATGTTCTCTTAAAATATAAGAAGATAAAAAAAAGGGCAGCAAGCACTTAGCCTCGTGCAAACGGCAATGGAGGTTGAAGAATAGCTCCAGTGGTGGACCAATCCGTTTCCACAGATGTTTTAGGTGATTATTCACTCAATAATTTTTATTAGAATTATAAAATCAAGAAACTTTTCCTCATATACAAAGAATTTCTCCTTATTAAAAAAAGTTCCCTTAAAACAAAAACAAATGGCATTTAATTAAAAAAAATGGTATCTAAGCATCTACTTTTAATGGTATCAATTTAGCTCTCTACACCCTCAAAATCTTTATTTATCTCTTGTCACACGGCCAAACGATGCAAAGAAGAATCAAAGCAAAAACCTTTCTCATCTCCTTAGAACCTCTAATACTGTTTCAAGCCAAATCTCATCCAGAATGGATACACACCATGCAAAAAGCCATCTCCCAAAATCATGCTTAGAGAAAGATGAAAGAATTGGGTTTAGAGAGGTAGTTCTTCTAATCGATTCTATATTGTTGGGAGTTTTCCCAAAACACGCGGAAGCAAATTAATTTGAGATTCAATCAAACCACCACACATCACTAATTTAATGAAAAGAAATAAGCAAAAATGAAAATAATAAGAGTGGACACATAAGATTTACGTGGTTCGACACAGTTATGCGTATGTCTACGGAGAGAATAAACTCTTTTACTATGAGAGAAATACAACAACAACATACTAATTGTGTTTTTATCCCCAAAAACCAATCCCACGAACCTTTGTACAATATTTCTCAACCCAAAGAATACTCTCACTTGTGTTTATTCCTCATACTCTCACTTGTGTTTATTCCTCATACTCTCAATACTAACCCATTGAGAATACAAGCTAACATACTATGCAAACACACAATCCCTTGAAGGAGCTTATCCCCGGCTTTCCCTTTCACTTGGCTGTTCCATTACTTATCCTTATGTTGCTTATAGTATTCCCTCATATTCTCAATATACACATATATATACCCACCAAAAACTTGTTCCCTAAGATACTTATCTCTAAGTCAAAAAAGACTTCTTTAGGTATCGCTTTTTTCCATTAGGGACCCATTACATCCGACTCAATACCCAATGTCACTTCCTTTAAAGAAGATAGATATCGCGAGGGTGTGGATTACAATGAGTAGGCATGTGAAAACGAGTGAAGCCTACCAAGTTTAATACAAACCCTTTATAAATAGTAAGGATGCTCCTGGGTGTGCTTTTAATGTATTAGACAATAAGTTATTTGTCACCCAAAGCACGAAGCAAAGATGACCGGTAAGGAGTCGCCATTTGACCTTGAAGGGGTCAAATCCCTTGTTATTGGTCTACGTGAAGGATTCCAAGACTCAGGAGATTTGGTTACAAAAGAGCGAGGAT
The DNA here is from genome assembly GCA_023935145.1 of Bretschneidera sinensis. NCBI lineage: Eukaryota > Viridiplantae > Streptophyta > Magnoliopsida > Brassicales > Akaniaceae > Bretschneidera > Bretschneidera sinensis. The sequence continues at coordinate 22,787,698 of CM043698.1, forward strand.
TTAAAGCTTCTAAGGCTTGATTTCATCTGACTTCACCCACCCTAGTTTTTGTGGGAAACTTATCTTTAGGTGATAGGTTGAAATTATAGCAATCAACCTAGGTCAACCGAGAATGGCGTTATAAGATGAGAGAAGGTCTATGACTATGAAGGTACTCATGGCAGTGGTCTGGCAAGTTATTGTCCCCGCCGTTATTAATAGGGTGATGCTTCCTTCAAGATAGACTGGGTCCCTCGAAAAACCATGCAACCGGTACCTTGTGGGCTTTAGTTTGTCCTCGAACAATTGCATATTCTTAAAGGCATTGTAGTACAAAATGTCTTGAGATGATCTGTTGTCCACTAGGATCCTTTCAACCGAAAAATTTGAGATGACCAATGTTACTACCATTACGTCTTTGTAAGGGAACTATATCCCTTCTAAATCCTTATCCGTGAAGTTAAGGGCTTGATCAGTTCATTTTTTCTTGCTTGACCTTTCCACTGAACCGACAGAGTATGAGTAGGCCTTGCAAGAATTAGTCAATTCTCTATCGGATGTCGCCCTCCAAAGATAGTTCGTATAACACCTATCGTAGGTGCGTTGTCAGACTTTTTCAGGGATCTTCACCTTCTCTCTTGATCTCTTCTCTCAAGACTTTGCTTCAGCCTTTTCTTTCACGAAAGTTGAGGCTTCTCTTCCATAGTAAGTTTCTTCCTTGATTTTTCTTCACAAACCTCTTCAAGTACCCTCTTTGGATAAGTTCTTCAATCTTGCTTTTCAAGTGCTTGCATTCATCTGTATCGTGATTGTGATCCTTATGAAATTGGCAAAACCGATTCATGTCTCTCTTAGCAGGAGGTGACTTGATTTTTGGAGGCCACCTAATGGTGTCTTTACCCGTTATCTCCATAAGAAGTTTTGATCTCGAGGTAGTGAAAGGGGTGTAGCCCTCGAATCCTCAGGGTCCTCCTTTTGATTTGCCATTTTTGCATGCATCATCTCGCCCTTTTTCTTCTGGTCGTTCTTTGACTTGGATCCTTCTCACTCTTTCTTCTTTTTGCCCATTCGTGCTTTTGCTCTTTACCTTTTGAAAGCCTGGTCTTCTTTAGTTATAACAAACTCATCAACCTTTGCCCTTGTAGTGTGAAGGAGGTGCAAAAGCTTATGGACTGCATCATTTCCCTCGGTTGATTCATGTCCAAGTCAGCAAAAGGGTTTTTGTCATTTTTCAAGTTCTGAAAAAGATTAAGGAGTACTAGTGGACATAAAAGTATCAAGCGTAGTTCAAAGAATTGAAATGTGAATCCCTCATCTTAGTTGCAGGGGTGATTCAGTATTTTCATGACATTATTATGATTATCATGCATACATATCACATATAGAGATGGCAATTAACGAGTTTTTTGCGATTAACCAATCCGAACCGTATCCGTTTAAGTGAGTATGAATAGAAATAAAATAGTGTAGTAGTTAAATAATACAACTATGGATATATCAAATTTCACGAATAACCTACCTATTACTATTTCTAAATTGACATATTATTTATTTGACGATAGAAATAATGATTGTGAACTTTTTTACTTATATCAAAGCGATGAATTGAATTAAAATTAAAAGAAATAAATAGATTTACAATGTTGGTGTTTGGTAAATGTAAGGAAAAAGAAAATTTATTTTTCCAATTTAACTTGAATTAAAAAGAAGATGTTGTGCTGTGTTTGCAAAAGCCAAGAAAAACTTATTTTTCTTAAGCGTGCACGGTGAACAGGCCCTAATCTTTATAAAACCCCAGAAACAGCGACATATCCTCCTTCCTCCATTGCACCTGTACAAAAATTCTCAGACTCACCTGTTTGGTTTGCCTAAACACCTGCAAAAGCAATAAAATTTCTCCTAACTCTCTCTCTCTCTAGAATTTGGGGCAATCAACAAATTGGGATTTTGCAAAACCCATTAAACCCGGCCACTCAAGCTCGGGTTTCGGTGATTTTCCGGCGACACAAGTCGCGGATTAGTGGAGGTAAACTCTTCCTCCTTTCCTTTCTCTTTTCCCCTGCTTGCCCATTTTTCTCTCTGAAATCTGTTTCTCTCTCCGTGAAAGCATACCTGGTGGCAACAGTTTTCGCCTACGTTTCTGCCTCCTACCTCCACCACGGACTTAATCAAACCCATACAGAAATACTTGTTTAGGTATTTAAATTTTTTCAGATTTGTTGAGTTAATTTTTTCAAGCAATTCCGTTGTATTTGAAGTTATTAAGAGTTTGTAATCTGAAATTTACTGATTTAGCTGAAAGATTTAATTTGCTTTTGTACATTTAAAATTGCTGCTGCTCTAATTTACTGTCCCAAAAAATCTGTTCTGTTTCCGTGGTGTTTGTGGAATGTTTTTCTCGTAATTCTGAAGTGTTATATTGTTTAAATCATAGCTATAAATTGCTTCTCGAAAATTTGAGGTTTTAACTTGTGTTTGGGTCTGTTAACATGAACTTTAAGGTTAACAAAGCTTAAATATTGCATACGGTTCAGTTTATCTTTTCAAGAGACGTTGACAATTTTTGGTATGTGATAATTAGATTGATGCGTTTACATTCTTAGACTGGATATACACAATAAAAGGTTCTATTGGCTGTTTTGAATTTTATAGATACAGAAATTTGAATGTCCTTGGATACAGTGGTAGAAAGAAGCACACAGGTTCTTGGATTTGTTCGCTACTGTGTAGACGCCAAAGAGAGGTGGTCAATTGGGAGTTTTTCTTCATGAGTGAAATCTGTTAAGTTGAGGATAATATGTTTTGGAGGGTTACTTTCAGGTTCCAACAAATGGTTTTCAGTTCAGTTCTTTCAATAGGCTCCAATGAGAAATTATATTGGATGTTTGATGTTTCTAAGAATAGTATTTGGCAAAATGGGTTCCTATCAAATCCTCCTTTTCTATATTGACAGCTACACTATCGTTAGTGCTTATACATGATGTTTTTGTGAAGAATAGGAAGTTTGGTGTTATTTGTTTATGGGGAATAGAAGAACAATTGATCATCTCCTTTTACATTTACAAAAAAAAAAAAAAAAAAAATGATGCCCGGTGGCAATAGGTTCTTGGTCTGGTTCTTTTCTCCTTTTGGTATATGTCAGATATGTTTCCTCCTATATTATTTCCATTAACTCTAAGTTGTCCTTCGTGGGTGGTTGCGAGATCTATGAAGAATGAGATATGGGCTGGGCGTGGGTTGAAGGCATCCAAGGAGGTTAAGAAGGCTTATTTGTTGATCTCACATTCTATATTTTGGTTAGTATTGTGGGAAAGGAATTGAAGAGCTTTTGATTGGGTAGAAAGACCTAGTGGAATTATTATAGATAGTTGGTTCAATACCCTCAATTTTTGGTTTAGAGGGAATTTCTTTGTAAATATTGACGAGTTACTAGATTTTGTAGATTTAATTCGTTGTAATTAGCCCCTGGCTTTAAGTTGCACCCTCTTGGTGCCTTTTAATAAAAGTTTTAGTTATATGAAAAAAAACTCCAATCTATCTTTGCCCATAAATCCTGACCTTTTTCTTACCCTCTTGGTGCCTTTTAATAAAAGTTTTAGTTATATGAAAAAAACTCCAATCTGTCTTTGCCCATAAATCCTGATCTTTATTTTGATAAATAATTTTTATTATTTGAAAAACTCCAAGAATGTGCACCAAAAAGCCAACGGCTTATTACAATGAAGGAAATCTACAAAATCTAGAAGATCCTCACTATTTACAAAGAAATTTCCTCCAAACCAAAAATTGATAATATTAAACGAACTATCTCTAATAATCTCAGTAGGTCTCTCCACACCATCAAAAGCCCTCCAGTTCCTTTCATTCCACACAATCCAGAAAATAAAATGTGGAATCAAACTCAAAACTTTCTTGAGCTCTTTGGGAGCTTTCAGTCCACTCCAAACCCGAATCTCATGCAACACAGAATCTGCAAACACCCAAGAGATTCCCACAATTCTATAACTCATCTCCCACAAACTTCTAGCTAAAGAGCACTCCACCAATAGATGAAAGACGAACTAGGCACATTGTTTGCAAATGAAGTATTTATTTACAATCACTTTCCCCCTCCTTTGTAAATTGTCAAGGGTAAGAATCTTCTCCCACGAGGCTTCCCAAAAAAAAAAATTACTTTCTTTGGAGTTCTTGAGCACCAAATTGCTTTCGAGGGGTAATTAGGGATACCATTTAAAGATGCTTTATCAAAAAGGATTTTATAAAAATCTTTCACCTTAAACCCTTTAGTTGGACAAAGCCCCCATCTCATCACATCCTCTCTATCTCTCTCAATTCTAGAATTATATAAAGATTCTAGTAACATTGCCATCTCCTCTATTTCCCACTCATAAACATTATGGGTAAACGGAACATGTCAAGAGATTCCATCATTCAACACGGAGTAGCAAGAATAAACACTTGCTTCTTAATCTCTCACAATGTTAAATATACTATGATATTTATCTTTGAGAGTGGTGTTCCCACACCAAATGTCATACCAAAGACAAGTTCTAGTTCTATTACCAATGGACAACTCCAATAAAGGCCTCAAATCATCTCACCCTTTCCTAATCCATTTTCAAACTCCCACACCATAGGCTCCCCAAACTTCATTAGACATCCACCCATCATGCTCCATCCCAAACTTAGTCTCCACCACTTTCCTACACAAATGGTCTCTCTCAATAAGAAACCTCCAAATCCATTTACCAATAAGAGCCTTATTGAATAAAGCTAACAAATTAACACCAGCCCCCCCTCTTTCCAACGGTTGCTTAAACACACCCAATTAACTAAATAGTACTTAAAATCCTTTGCCGTGTTGGCCCAAAAGGAATCTTCTTTGAATGCCCTCCAATCTATTAACCATCGAGCTAGACATAGGGAAGAGAGACATGTAATATATGGTAAGACTAAAGAGAATGCTCTTCATAAGAGTAAGTCTACCTCTTTTTGAAAGGTAATAATTCTTTCATTTGGATAATCGTTTATCAAATTTCTCCACAATTGGGTTCCATATACTCTTATCTTTAAACTTAGATCCTAAAGGAAGGCCAAGATAAGTAATCAGAAGAGAACTCATTTCGCAACCCAATAATCTAGCAAGGAGACGACCATTATCAACTTCACCAAGAGGAATTAAGTCGCTTTTATCTTAAGACCCAATACTGCCTCAAAACAAATAAGGATACATCTAAGGCGTAAGATTTGATTGGTCTAAGCCTTGCAAAAGACAATCGTGTCATTAGCAAAAAGATGAGAAATATTCACACACCCACCATGTTGGTATTTGTCTAAGGTTTAAGCATGATTCAAACATGGTTAAAGTCTAAACCAAGGTTGGAAGAATAAAATTCAGCATGTTAAAGGAGTGCACACATGTGTGTGCATCACTTTGGGTGTGTGTGCACACCTCTATTCATCAAGGCAAAAGAGTGCGCACAGCTGTGAGAGGGACAACATCAGTGTGCGCCGCATCTCTCCCTCACCAGCGCCGCACCGCCCAGCAAGGAGGAAGTTCTGGTAGAGGGCAGCGCCGCACCTCACCCTCACCAGCGCCGCACCGCCCAGCAAGGAGGTAAAAAGAGGCTTTGCCTAGCGCCGCACCGCCCCCTGTTCAGTGCCTAGGCGCTAGGCACACTGAGGCACACACATACAACTTGGTTAAGCCTCTTGTTAAGTGTGTGGGTGCAAGGTTAAAACGCACAGTATCACTTAGGATTGATGGAGGGCCATGGTTGATTGGTCATCAAGATCTAAGGGTGGAGAATGACACAAGATAGGTTCAAGAAGTGGTGCACTATATAAAGGGTCACATAGGTTCAATCTCAAGAGTGTGATAACACAAGCAGTGTTTTTAAAAACGAGCTTGGGGTGTGCCCGAGGCGAGCCCAGAGGCGAAATCGGGCCAAATAGCCCAGAGGCGTTTTTGTTGGGGCGGAACCAAAATGACGTCGTTTTGAGTTAAATGAAATCAGCCCATTTAACCAAAACGACGTCGTTTTAATAATAAACCCTTTAAATCTTTTTCCCCGAGGCTCGAACTCATGACCTAAAATGTCCTAAATCTTAACCACTGAGCTAGCACTCTTGTTGTAACATTTTTACACTTCATAAATACATAATACATATTATTTATCTTAATAATAATTACAAACTATTTAATTAATCACTTACAAATTACAACAATATAGAAATATAAGTTATACTTCATATAATTTATATATATATATATTAATATTTATAAAATTATAATTATCACATTATAAAGAGTTAGTAAAGTATTAAACTTTGATAAAAATTAATTAAAATTATTTTATTATTCCAATTAATTAATAAATATTATTTTATTAAAATTTTGAAACGCCCCAAAAGATTGAAAAGACTTACCCGGATTTTCAGCCTTTCAGGTCAGAATTTTAAATTTTCAACATTTTTGATTGGACATCATTACAAATGGAACCACTATGTTGGAGGACCATAGTGTAAATTGATAGATACATATGCAACAAACGATGGTGTACGTCTAATATCAGATGTGATTAAAATTTTCATCAAATTGTTTGATATTTGTGTAAAAATATTTTGATAAATATTCATTCATAGGTCTTGAGTTAGTAAAGTTTATTGATAATTAATTTATTTATATTATTTCAATTTTTTAGTATTTTTATAATTTAATTAATATTATTTTATTCAAAACGTCCTAATGTTTCAAAAAACTTACGCCCCAACGCCTCGAGGCTTACGCCTCGCCTCTGAAAACACTGAACACAAGTAAGAATGTGATGTAATGTAACTTGTGAGACGTGTGTGAATGAGAAAATTGTGTGAGAGTGCAAAGACACAGACATACAAAAGGGACTCATTAGAGAGACTGGTTGTAAAGAAGAGAGAGTAGTATAGAATTGATAGAAAGCATTGTAATAGGTCTATCACTTTCTTGCTCTCTTCTTGGTTTCTTCAAGAACTTGAGGTTTCTTGGAGAGGGTTGCTGAATTGTAAAGAACCATTGATTCAGTGCATAGAGTTCAGAGGAACTCACGGGGACGTAGGCTATTGCCGAACCTCGATAACAAATCGCTTGTCTTCTTTTCTTTCTTGCTTTCGATTGCTGTATTTATTTCTACAAGTCATTCTAGACTTGGATGTTTGGAAGATCACCACCTGGACATCTTGTCAAGGTGATTTCCAACACACCATTACTGCCCACTTTGAAGTCAATCAACAATCCCTCTCCACCACTTTTGTTAACATCTTGCTAAAGCCCTCCATAACCGAAGTAAACAAGAATGGAGATAAAGGATCTCTTTGCCTAAGACCTCTCAAAGCCTTAAAAAATTAAGTGGGACAACCATTAACCAAAATAGAAAAGGATGTATAGGAGCAGCACTTAAAAATCCACTTACACCACTTATCTCGGAAACCCAGTCTTTTCAATAAGTAAATAACAAATCCCCAACAAACATGATCATATGCTTTTTCCATATCAAGTTTACAAATCGCTTCTCTCCCTCCATTCTTGAGAAGAGCATCCACCATTTCATTGGCTATCAAAACAACATCTAGGATTTGCCTTCCTTTTATAAAGGCATTCTGTTGAGTTCTCACCACGTTTTGCATCACCTCTTTCAATCTAAAAGTAACCACATTCGATAATATTTTATAAATGCACCCCACCAAGCTAATAGGTCTAAAATCTTTAATATTATATACTCCCAACTTTTTCGGGATAAGGGTAACAAAAGTGGCATTTAGACTACTCATAAACTCCCCAAGAAAAATAGAAACCCTCAAACAACCGAAGAATTTCTCCTTTCAACACATCCCAATTTTGAGCTAGAAAAGACATAGGAAAACCATTAGGACCCGGGGCTTTATCTCCATCATAAGCTCGAAGAGCAGAAATAATTTCTTCCTCAGTGAAAGGACGCTCGAGCCAGCCTACATCTTCCTCATCGATTTTAGAAAAATCAATTCTATCCAAATTTGGACGACTACCTCAAGACTCCTTATAGAGATTCTCATAGAACCCACTAATAGCTCTTTTATGCTCTCATTCTCTTCAAACACATACCTGTCAACTTTAGTGGAGTTAATAAAATTATATTTTCAATGAGCGTTGGCCATACAATGGAAATATTTAGTATTTTTATAATCCTCCCGAAGCCACAACTCCCTCGATTTTTGCCTCCAAGAAGTTTCCTCCATAGAAATGAGCTTCACCAACTCCTTAGCTTCCACCCTTCTATCCATAGATCCTTCAACACTATGAGGACAATATGGTCTCATGTAATTTACAAGAGTAACCAAGGAAAGATGAAAAATGATATATACTTGAATTTAACAAAAGACAAAATCAAAACACAAACTCAGCCCTACCTCACGGCGCTGAATCGGTACCTCCATATCCAGTAGCTTGGCACAATCTCCAGGACATGGGAACAACAGCATAACTACTTCCCACCATTGCAAAAACCAAAGCCGTAAGTTATAAAAGCATCTGAAAAATATCACAGAATAAACAATGGAATCTGAAAAATAAACATAAATCCATCATAAGTAAATAAAAAAAATTATACTATTTGAATATCAAAAAAATGGGTAAGAACTGTTATCTTTTTTGAAATGCATAAGTAATTCATTTCAAATAACTTCCAGACTGGCGAAGTGCATTTGTCTCAATGGGAGCAAAGAAGACAAGAAATGAGCCTCACCAGACAACCACATACATGGCAAGTTGGCAACCCCATCTTTAAGCTCAATTCAATTAGCCTCAACTGTAAAATTCGAGGTTTTGGACTTCTTCACGGAATTTGTTAAAATTTGAGAAGTCTAATGATAAAATCATCAAAAATATCTCATTGAAAGCTGCTATTCAATAACCCAAGCAAGATGAAAGTCAAAGTTACCCTCGGGTATAGGCCAAGGTTTTGAATGCTTAATGAAATGTGCATTCTCCAATCCTGTCTCAGCATGATTTAAAAGTGAACCTGATGGGACTTAACCCTGAATTGTAGGTGATAACTAAATGAACAAATGTAACAATCATTGCAGATTACTGAAGCATAGTAAAAAATATAACATATAAACAATGAAAATAGTAGCCCAAACCGGCATCAAATTTGCGCACCAATTGGTCAATTCTAAATCATCAAAATTGATCATAAAAGTAAAAAGTAAGAAATGGGTACTGCCCATTAAGTTCTATACTTGAGAGAGAGAGAAAGAGAGCAAAAGGAAATTTCTGATTTTATTCCCGACTACTTCAACATAATCACTATGAAGCCTTACTTTGTATTCTCCTCCTCCATCTTCATCATGCAACATGTAACATGCAACTCCTCTTCTCTGTAAGCTCTCTCTTCTCCTAGAAATTTCATTTATCTCTCTTCACGTTTCTCGTTCTTCATATTGAGGGATTGAGCTTGGATGATGAGATCCTTCTAGGATTGATTTTGGAAGGCTCGGATCTAGAGTCGGGTCATTGGTCGAATGAATGATTCAAAGATTGAAAGAGAAAATGATGAAATGAGTAACATTTCTTAAGGACATAAAGGAAAGGGTTGGTCTAGTTCAAGCCCCTGTGCTTATTGCCAGCGCCGCTGCCTCATCTTCTTCATCCTTTTCTGCTTCTTCCTTATATGCTCCCTCAACTCTTCAAGACTTTGCTTCATCTCTTACAAGGTTCTTTTTCTCTCTCTTCTTCTCACCCTCTCTCACTTTTTTATTTTCTTAATTGTATCATTTGGATGGCTAGATTATTAATTTGCAATGAACTTGTGCATTCTTTGGTAGTACATTTGTTTTCTTGTTCTTTTATTATTATTTCTTTTGAGTTGATTTAATTTGCGTCGACTACGCTTGACATTGATCTCTAATGGGTTTTGGGACAAGGGTTTAGATTTTTTTTGGTGTTTTGGTATTGATACGGATTTGGTAATTGAAAATAGAGCTCAGTTTAGTTTCTTTTTATGTGCAGATGACCATTTTAAACTAAATTATTAGAATTATGGCTAATTTAAATCCTCATTTTTTGGGGTTTGGGAATTGAAGTTTCTGTTTGGTTATTAATTTGGTTGTTAGGAAAACGAAAAAAAAAATTGGTAGCTTGTTTGGTTAATTGTTGGGAGTTGGGAAAATGTAAAAAAACATGTTTGATTGTTGGGAAGATAACATTTTTTTTATAAAAAAAATTCTGTTTTTTTTTTAAATTTTTGTTATTAATTTGTAAATTTGTAATTATTTTTTAAATTTTTTTAATGTTGATTTGTCTTCATGTGACACAAGGTCAAACTGTTAGCACCCGTGAACTATTTTGGACAGAAAAGTTTGATTTTATAAAACTGCAACATTAACGCTAACATTGTGTATCAATGTGCCACAAACTTGGTTGCTAAAATGGATTTAAGCCCAAAAAAATTGGGGCTAGGGATTAAAAATCACTTTGGCTTCTCTCCACTGATGTTGTTTGGCGACGGCTTCTACACTCCGACGAAAAAGAAAGCCGGTTACATTAGCCGATCCCTGCTCTCTCTCTGTTGAGCTCGTCATGGTCAGTTCTGATTTCAGTTCCAATTAACTGCAAACTCCATGCCCAAAGTTGTCTCTCTCTACTTTGTCCATGCCTCTCTTTCTCCTTTTAATTTCAATTTCTTTAGTTTTTGTTTTATGTTTTAAAATCTAAGAGCAGACCATGTCCACCTCAAATAAAAATCAACCCACTCGATGTATTATGGGTTTGGAGTTGTGAGAATTTAGTGTTTGGAGTGTTTCGACTGATCAACTGGTGCGCAAATTTGATGCTGGTTTGGCTACTATTTTCATTGTTTATATGTTATATTTGTTACTATGCTTCGGTAATCTGAAATGATTGTTACATTTGTTCATTTAGTTATCACCTACAATTTAGGGTTAAGTCCAAATTCACTTTTAAATCATGCTAAGACAGGATTGGAGAATGGGCATTTCATTAAGCATTCAAAACCTTGGCCTATATCCGAGGTTAAGATTGACTTTCATCTTGCTTGGGCTATTGAATAGCAGCTTTTAATGGGATATTTTTTTATGATTTTATTGTCAGACTTCTCAAATTTTAACAAAGTCAGTGAAAAAGTCCGAAACTCCGAATTTTGCAGTTGAGGCTGATTGAATTGAGCTTAAAGACGGGGTTGCCAACTTGCCATGTATGTGGTTGTCTATTGAGGCTCATTTCTTGTCTTCTATGTTCCCATTGAGACAATTGCACTTCGCTAGTCTGGAAATTATTTGAAATGAATTGCTTATGCATTTCAAAAAAGATACTAGTTCTTACCTTTTTTTTAATATTCAAATAGTATAATTTTTTTATTTACTTATGATGGATTTATGTTTGTTTTCAGATTCCATTGTTTATTCTGTGATATTTGGGTGTTATGATATTTCCAAGCATGTCATGGTCAAGGCTTTCCAGAACCCATCTCTTGCCTTACCTAAAGAATTTATACCATACCTCTCATCAGTCGAGGTAAATATTGCATCTTTTTTAAGCTTTTGCAAGGAAAATTGAGAAACTTTTCTCAAGGAACATTTTCTCCGTTTAGATACATTTAGCCTTCAAATCTTATTAATTGAAATTTTTCGTAGTATTACTTTGCTGTAAAGACCAGTTATAATTAATGAGATTTTTTAACCTGAAGGGAATTTTATTTATTAGGATTTGTTGCAGGTTGATGAGAAGTTTCTATTCTTGATGTAGGACTGTACCTGATGTTCTACGGTCAAGTTATAATTCCATTGGAGCTGTTAATGGATATGGGCGAAATTTTTATAATGATGTTTATGGTTTGGTGAGAAGATGTGAGTTTAGCACAGGGTTATCTAATAATTTTTGTCAGTTTCGGCCCTTGAGTTCTCAGCGGTTTTGGAGCTCTCCTTCTCTGCTTAGTGTTCGACGCCACTATGCTTCTCATGCATCCCCTGAGAAAAAATCCCGAAAGATGCTTTTATACCTATCGGCTTTGGTTTTTGCAATGGTGGGAAGTAGTTATGCTGCTGTTCCCTTGTACAGGAGATTCTGCCAAGCTACTGGATATGGAGGTACCGTTCAGCGCCGTGAGGTAGGGCTGAGTTTGTGTTTTGATTTTGTTTTTTGTTCTTCTATTCAAGTATATATATCATTCTTCATCTTTTCTTCGTTGCTCTTGTAAATTTCATGAGACCATATTGTCCTCAGAGTGTTGAAGAAAAAATTGCTCGGCATACAAAAGATGGAACAGTCGCTACAAGGTGTGGATTCTTTGTCTCAGATATTAAACTTATCTTAATCTTGTTTTATTGATTATAATCATAGATTCAGAATACCTTTTAGTTAATTTAGAGCAATTCTGTTGCTAGAAGTAATTGTTCTATTATTTTACTTATTTAAACATCCCATACATTATTATTTTCTAATACTCTTTGATGCATTAATTTTTGGTTAGACATCCCCCATGTTTTCTTTAAAAAAAAAAAACTATTATCAATTCTTTTCTCATGTGTGTGTGGAGCTTTGTGAGAGATAGGGACAACATAGCAATTAGGAAGGGTGAACATGGTTTCTTTTATCAGTAAAAAATGTAAGAATTTCATTAAGACGGCACCACGGGGGTGCCGACCAGTTTTTAGAGGCCAAGACGTTGGGTGAGGTTTTTTAGTCTCATGAGGCGAAGTGTTAGGGCGTATGCATTTCGAGTATTTATTTCTTTAATTAATAAAATGAAAATAGTTATACTTATAAAAAAATGAAAATAGTTATAAAAATAGTAAAAATTAACAAAAAAAAGTAGTATGATTAAAAAATCTAAATAAATAGAATATCATTTATATATCTTGTTTCAATTATTGTTAAGAATCTTTGGTGAAAAAGCAGAAAATATTTACTACTAATATTCTCTCTTCTTTTGCCAATTATTACTATTATATCCCTGTGATTGTTTATCATTATCAAATTCTTTTTATGAGAGTTTTTCATTGTCTAATTGGGTGAAGTTAAGCTGGGTTCAATGGACCTCACCCTTGGGTTTAAGAGCACCACATACTCCATGAGTGGGTAGCAAAAGCAACCTCTATTTGTTGATGAAGCTAAATCCAATTCAGAAGAAAATTTGTTTGGCCCAATACAGAACCATTTAGTTATCCAAAAAGAAATATAAAAATTTAACTAGAAATAATATGAACCACAGACAAAATAAGTGGATGTTATGCATCGTCAATAACATGCGTGCCCACTTTCTTTGGCAATCTGTTGACTCATGCAATTTCTTTTCTCTCATGGATCCTTCTCTATCTTCATCCCCCTCCTGCCCACAAATCTACAAACTAACAGAACACACAAACAAAGTTGCAGGTGATGAGAGAGCTCCGCAAATTAACATTATAAAGGAATTAGACGAAGCAGTGAGGATAGTTAAAAACTGCTTGCTTTGATAGAATAGTCTGATAGCCACAGTTACCACATCAGCAAATCTCCCGTTTCATAGTCAAAAATCAACAAAACCAGAGAACTCTGCAAAAACCTGAGAAATTTGAAAAGTCCTTCACTTAACCTAAACGATTCTTCTTATCCTGAGGAGCTTACGGTTCATTATATTAGGTGTAAAAAACATAAGTTTCAATCAAAGGCTTAGGCCCACTTTCTTGGGAGTACGCTTTTGAGGACTGTCGCATAATTTTATGCGCCCTGAGGCAGTTTGGTAACGCCTCGCCCAAGGCACACCCCCCTAGCGCCGTTTAAAACATTAGCGCCAACCGATGAAAAGAGAATTGAAAGATCTATTTTTAGAGATTCCAACTGCAAGAACATCCTTGGCCCATGCATGAGTTTTTCTGCTTCTCCAATGCGCAAAGCATGTAAATCTTTTGCTTTGTATGCAATAGTTCTTCATATTCTTGATTGAAATAGAAGAAAAGGATTTTCTTTTTTGCATATGGTAAATGATATCATTTCGTGCTATTTTCATGAGTGCATCCTTTATTCCTTTGAATGAGATGTGCTAAGATATGATAACTTTTGCATCATAAGATTGCCTCTTCTAAATAATACACTTACATCCTCGCTCCACTCAATGGGCAACTCTGACTCAGAACTACTAGCTTGTATAGGAATGAGGTGACTAAATTAGCTTATGCATAATTTTTTTTACCGCCTAGTTTGTTCTTTCAAGTTTGATTGATTTCGTTCATTTCTGGGAAGATGTTACAGAGTATGGACTTTGATTATGACGAGAATTTCAATTTCTGTTATTTCCTTGTTGCCTTGCCTTAACAATCTATTCCTCATAGGGAGATAGTGGTGCAATTCAATGCTGATGTGGCCGATGGAATGCCATGGAAATTTGTTCCCACACAAAGAGAGGTTCTTTAATCTTAGTCCAAGTGTTTTTCACTTGTTTTGGAGGGTATACTTGAATGTCCTTGTTTTTTATCCTTTATTTATTATCTATGCCCTACCCTCTTTTTTCTTTTCTCTTGTAGGTGAGGGTCAAACCAGGAGAAAGTGCTCTTGCATTTTATACTGCTGAAAATCGAAGTTCAACTCCCATAACTGGGGTTTCTACATATAATGTCACTCCAATGAAGGTACTTATTTCAATGTCTTTTTATTTGATGACATGAGACAATTTCAAACTTTCAAATCTCTACACTAGCACTCTAGGGGTATCTATGACTTGGTTGAGCTGTAATTAATTACGTAAAACATGGTTGATTTGGGATAAGTTAGGGCCTTTAGGTGGCTATACCATAGTTTTTAAAGGAGCTAGATGTGCTAAGGCGCAACGGAGACCTTGAGCCTAATGCAAGATACAAAGGAATATAATAGTGCTTTGGTTTAAATGAATTTCATGGTTTTTGTGGAATTCATTTGAATTTTATAGGTTGTTGTGTTTGGTTTTTTAATAAAGTGTGGAATTCGTTTACAAATAAATTGACCACATGTTTGGTTTGTTAATAAAGTGTGGAATTCATTTACATATTAATTGATCACGTGTTTGGTTTGTTAATAAAAGTGTGGAATTCATTTTCAAATGAATTCTAGTATAATTGAATTAGATATGGACAAATTCTATCAAAATTGATAAAATTTGCAAATGACTCGAGACGTGAGTTTTTAAAAATTAGAAGGATAAAATTACTCCTCTTCTCTATTCTTTTCTCTCTCTTCCTCCTCTTTCACGTCTATTTCTCTTCATCCTTTATCTTTGTCTTTCATGCTTGCTTGATCTATATTTAGTTAGAAAAATCAAACTTTTGGTTCCTTTATTGTTTTAGAATAAAATAAAAAAAAATATGAAAGTATAGGTTATAAAAATAAAATGAATATGTTACTATATTCAAATTGATGTACGCTAAATTAAAACTAACATTTTTTTATAAAAAAAAATGGTTAAATTAACATTTGATGTCCATATTTCATCTAGCAAAAAAAATCTTATTCCTTTTTTGGATTATAAATTCATCTTGTAAATTGAAAAAGTAAATAGTGTTAATTTTGTTGAATAATATCAATAAAATTAAAATTTATATGATAAATGAATTAAAATTCTAGAGATACCAAACATGAAAATTCATTTGAGTTCATTTGCAAATGAATTTTAGTTTCAATTCATTTTAAAATGAAATGTAAGTTCATTTACAAATGAATTCTAGTTTCCCTTCATTTGAAAATGAATTGTGAATATTTTAATTTCAGTTCATTTGAAAATGAACTGAATTCTATACTTGAGTCTATACCAAACAAAGTGTAAGTCACAGATTTACAAACAATTTATCAAAACGTTAATACCATTATAAACTGTCTGCATTTGACCCTAACATCCTACTTAAATGGGAGTCCTCCATTTAAATACATTGGTAATGCCCATATCTGCTAGTAAAAACTCCCCTGATATAGTTCACCTTGAACAAATTTATGAACGTTTATTAAATGTGAAAGGTTAGCAATTAAAATTAATATTATACACGCTGGCTAGTTTGGATCCAGTTCTGGTTAAGCACTTGAATTGTAGAGGAGATGGTATATAAGTAAGCATTGACACGCAAGGGCAAGAGTATTTTAGAGAATTGACATAGGGCTGAGAGAGAGGAGATGGGAAGAGCAAAGTAGAAGAAATAGAATAGAGAAACAGGAATAAATAGATAAAAAAAAGATTAGAGACAAACAAAGAGAAAAAGGGAAAGACAGAGATAGAGGGGACAGAGAGGGGAGGGAAGAGATGTGAAGAGGAGAAAAAGAAGAACAAGAGATCATGGAGTTCACGGAAATATTGTCTTGTAAATTGCCCTTGTATTTTCTGTTGGCACCCCTTTGGTGCCCTTTTGGTGAAATTTCACTTGCCCTAAAAGAAAAAGAAGTATGTATCCTTTCTAATGAATACTTGCTTAAATAAATCAGCTTTGAAAAAGATTGATATGCTGCAAGCATACAACTCATGCTGCTCTCAGGTGCTGTCATGTGTTATGATGATTCTGTGCGTGTGTGCATGCGGGAGCACGTGTGTTTGTTTGCCTGTGTATTAGTGTAATTCCCACGTGCATGCATGCGTGTGCTCCCCCAAGTTTTCTTTCATAGAACTATCAGAAGTACCAAAGTTTTTTCGTTACTCTACCTCAAGTCTGGTTGTTTCATTTTGATTTCTAGTGTTGTTCTTAAAGTTTTTGTTATCAATGGTGCCAGACTGGTTATGTGCATTTGATAAAATGTAGTTTTCTCTGCATTTCCTTTTTAACTTTTTGGGTGTGAATCTATGTGAAGAGATTATGGTGCAAGCTGTTGGTTCTCCTCTATAATTTTCTCTTTTAAATATAATAACCTTGAAATTTTTTTTGTTATATGGATTTATAAAATATTTTTGAAATACTTACAATACTTAGTAACTTTTTAGAACCAACCTTATATTTTCCTAGAAAGGCACACAGCTACAATTGGCCCAAGAGTGTGTTTGCTTATGCTGTCTTGTTTTGATTCCATTTTTTTTTACAAAAAGGAAAAAAGAAAATTGTTTTCATCATACATGAATGATTATATGATTTCCGTCCGTTCCTGTTGGCGTAGAGAAAACATATTTATCTCCTTTTGGTGAAAAGATATCAGATTGTGAAAAGATATCATACGTCAAAGTTCTAATAGATTTTATGGAATCTCTATCATGCTGATAGATATTTTGTAAATGTGTTGCATCCCCTTGGTTCCAGATCTGTATATAAAGATTGTTTATCCAAAAACAAAAGGCTAGGTCATAGTAAGGGTGGCAAACCACGTGCTGAATATATATCAGGTTGGGTTCACTAGGTACCAAGCTGATTGGTTTGTGATTTTGTTACATAGATACCATAATGATCCAGTTTTGGTATTTGTCATGGAAAGGTACGGACAAAGGTAGCAAGATAACTGAGAGTGCTTTCTTTGTACAGAAAGATGAATCAAATGCTTGGCTGTTCTTTATCTGATCATTAAAAAAAACACAACTTGGTGGCTTTGGTTGCGACAAAACACTGAAATTTTGGATCAAGTATTGTTAGCTTTAGTCAAGTATGATGTCAATTGGCATCTGAGGCACGAATGTGTAGAAATACTTCAAGCCAATTCATTCACTCTCCATTTCCAGAGTCTAATACTCTTAATTCATGTTGGTATATTGAGAATTCATTGTCTTCTGGATATTGGAACTTTAATGAGTTTTGGTATGGAATATGCGTAGAAGACTAGATACACGTTGGCTTAAAGCAAAAAATTAAAGTTTTACTGAAGGTTCTTTGAGAGAGGAATGAGTAAAAATTTAAGTTTTTTGGTTTTAAGTTGTACTTAAACCGAAACCACATCATTATGTTTAGGCAGCTTTTATGAGATCCAGAACCTCATGGCATGCCATAGCTTTTTATTTAATTAAGGAAAGGTGGTTCAACGCCCTTAATTTTTGGATCAAGGGGCATTCTTTTGTAAATGGTTTAGATTTAGTAGATTTTGTGGAGTCTTTCCTTTATGGATAGCTTTGTACATGGGTTGTGCACCCCTTTGGTGCTTTCTTCTTAATATATTTTATTTACTTGTTAAAAAAAAAATTTGTTGTGAGTAGCTTTTGCGGGTTATATCATTTTTTTTTCTTGATGGTTTCATCAATTAGTTTGAAACTGATAGAGAGCACAGGGTTGCAAAATGAAGTATGGATGACAATCTTTTTGGGGACAAAAGCTAGGATGATGGGATAGTGTAGCTTTCAGTACGAGTTACATTACAAATGGAGGTTCATTAATATTGTTGGATGTGGAAATACAGGGGACTATATTAGGATAATTCCCTCTAGCTGGGGGTGTTTGTAGCATAGTTGTAAGTTTCATTCCAGTTTCAGCAAATCGAAACGAAACACCCTTATTCTTCGTTTTGTCTTTTGTTTGGGACTGTTTCGATCCGTTTCGGCCAAAATATCATATTTCGGATGAAATATTACAATGTAATTTTTTTTAATTTTGAAAATTTTAAAGGGGCAATTTGAGAATTTTTTATTTTTTTTTCTCTTTAATTGGGTGATGTGATACATTATCTTTATTGAATGATGATTTTTTTTTTATTATTATGATATTTTTTTATTATATATATAAGGTATGCAATTTGATAGAAGGAGAAAGTTTAATTTGGATTTATATCGAAAAACTATTTATAATTGATCTTAAAGTAAAAATTTATGTAGGATTAATTTGTATATTTGAATAGTGATTGTTTTTTTATAATTTATATTTATAATTATATATATTTTTTAAATATATATAATTTGATATGTACGTATTTGAAAATGCCATCAAATTCAAAACGGTACATTGAAATAGACCGAGACCGAAACCTTGTTCGGCGCGAAATTTACATCCTTGGTTTGGAGTAGTTGTCTACATTTTCCCATGCATTTGTATATCTAATGTTCGATGTAATTTATTTATCACTTTCTAAAAAAGTTATAAATGCTAGGAAAATGCAAAAGATTACATGCTTGTGGCTATTGAAGAAAATACTCCAAAAAATGTGGTTTGCGCCTTGAATGATTCTCCAATATGATTCGCATTCCACTTTTAGCTTGCTCTGACAATCAGGGCTTAATATTTCATCTTCATCTTCTGTAGAGTGAACCCAATTGTACTTATAATTTCTTTTTAAACTTAAAAAAAAAGAGTAAATTTTCAAAATGTCTCTTCCAGGCAGCAGTTTATTTCAACAAAATACAATGTTTTTGCTTTGAGGAGCAGCGCCTTCTTCCTGGGGAGCAGATTGACATGCCTGTAAGTAGTGTTTTTTGTCTTCTTATATTTTTCAAATGTTTTAGGAGCAAAACGATCAGTGATAAGCACATATCTGCAGGTTTTCTTCTATATTGACCCTGAGTTCGAAACAGATCCTCGAATGGATGGTATCAACAATTTGATCTTATCATATACGTTTTTCAAGGTTTCTGAGTAGTAGAAGGATTAAGATGAGAATAAAAGAAGAGTAGATCAAATTCTTGTACTGAGGCAGACATGAGGAAACATCAGTTATCAATTTCCCTGCAGTTTACTTTAAATCTCTTTTCCTTCCCCTCCCCCCCTTATATCCTTGGTGGGGGGTTTATTTTTGTGCTAAGTACAAAACCTATTTTTGTAGTAGGTTTCAGAATATTATTACTGAAAGTCCCAAAAAGAAAAAGAAAATAAAAATAGCTCAACGCTTTTGAGTTATATATATATATGTATATATTAGCTGCACTATTTTTTTTTTCTTTTTTATTGAACTTGAAATTTTCTTACTTTAAATCTCTTTTCCTTCCCCTCCCCCCCTTGTATCCTTGGTGGGGGTTTATTTTTTGTGCTAAGTACAAAACCTATTTTTGTACTAGGCTTCAGAATATTATTACTGAAAGTCCCAAAAAGAAAAAGAAAATAAAAATAGCTCAACGCTTTTGAGTTATATATATGTTATATATATATATAGCTGCACTATTTTTTTTTTCTTTTTTATTGAACTTGAAATTTTCTTCTCGGTTATAAAGTTATTATTATTATTATTATACTAGTGTTGTTTTAAAAACCAATTAGATTTTTTATATAAAATATTGAAATTTAATCTTAATCTTTATATTTTAAGATATATATCTTGTCAGTTGTACGATATATTTTAAGATATGCACATAAATAATTTAAAATATAATTTGTATTGTAATTATATTTAAAATGTATATTAAAAATTTAATCTATTACATAAACAATTAAATTTGTGCTGAAAGCTCATTTTTTTTCGTTATATTACAACCTCAAAAATTCAGTTTGTTGAAAAATAAAATAAAAGGAAATGATTATGAGCACTAATAGATAAAATAATTGAATTAGTTGCTCTAATAAACCTAAGAAGAGAGAATTGATCCCCCAACAAATGAAGGAGAGAACTTTTTACCTAAAAGAATTTGAAAGCAAAACAGAAGTCTCCAATATGGTACCGACCGAGGCAATACTATAATATTAAGGGTAAATAAGGCAGAAAAAAAAAACTCTCCAATAAAAAGACACCCATGTACGTGGTTCGCCACATTTGACTACGTCCACGGGAAAGGACGATATGAAAGCTTCCATTAACCAGAAAATCTGATGATACATAAACCAAGCTTAACTAACCTCAATGCCTCAGTCATCTCATTTCTCAAACCAGGTGAACATTGCATATACACGAAATGTATATCAACAGTACTCACAAGTCAACCATACATGTGAGATTTTACATTAGAATATGTACAAATTAACAAATCTGGAGGGGGGGGGGATTTGCCAGCTTGTCTTGAACTTGATTTTTTTATATTGACATTCGTTGCCATATATTTAACTATTCATCATGTGTAACGAAAAGCAAATAACTTGTTACTGCATAACCTATCAGCAGATAGATTCAACAGAGAAAATGGCTCAAGTATTTGATTTTGGAGCAGGTTCACTCTTCATCATGTGCAACGAAAAGCAAATAACTTGTTACTGCATAAGCATTTCAGCGGATACGATTCAACTGAGAAAATGGCTCAGCATTTGATTTTTGAGCAGGTTTAGTAGCCACCTCTGGATCCCCAAAAACATTCCAGAATCTCAAGGTTTCATCCCCTGCTGCTGATGCTACAGTACAACCATCTGGACTCTGCCAAGATTTTATAAGATTAAAAAAAAGTTAGGATATGACCAAGAACTCTAAAATTAAAAGAAACATGCTCCGATGAAAGTAAAAAAAAAAAAAAACTGTTGATTCATGTTACCTGAGCCAAGAATAGGACTCTAGATGTATGACCAGTTAGCTCGGCTGTTTTCACCATTGACGGGTATTTCCAGAGAGTTAGTTGATTCTGAGTAAACCCATGAGAGCTAAGCAGCTCCCTCTCATTTTTGTTCCATAGCAAAGCACAGACTTGAGAGCCAGTATCCACAGAGTTTAAGCAAGCACCTGTGTGGGTGTTCCAGAATTTTATGCTCCTATCGCCTCCACCTCCACCAGATGCAAGCAAATTCCCCTGGAATGGGCACCAAGCTAGAGCTTTGACTGCAGATGTATGTTCCTCAAGCCTGTGAAGCCACTGTGTCGCTGAATTTGAGGAAGCCGTGGATCTGTCCCATATGTGAAGGAGATTATCGTTCCCTCCACTAGCTAATTGTTGCCCTGAGGCCGACCATTTCAATCCGCACACCTCTTGAGTGTGACCTCTGTAGCTTTCAACAATGTGTTTTCTTATTCTAACATCATTGTTTAAAATCTGACCATCCATGCCTCCTGTTGTAAGGATGTGATTGTTCCATGCCAATGACCCCACTCGTGACCTATGACCACCTTTTAAAGTTCTCAGCTGCAGAGAGACCATCACATTAAAGTATATTCAGTTTTCAATTTAAAGAAAAAACTAATTAAAAGAGGCAAATTGGTGGTGAAGATTTCCAAAGTACCTGTCGATTGGATGCAGAATCCCATAGTTGTACTTCAGAATTATTCAAGCCAATGGCAATATGCCGACCATCAGGAGCCCAACTGACACTCGTAACAGGGCCATCTTCGTCGTCCATGGTGACAAGTTCTGATGTAGAACCATTTGAAGCATCCCACAAATATACTGTGCTCCCCAAAGCAATAGCAAGAACATTGCTACTGCCCCAATCCAGTAAATTCAGGTAGAAATCGTCCACAAGGTCAGGAGCATCTAGTGTCCTCTCAGATGTCTGTATATTCAAGTCAAAATTATTCCGATACAAATCAGAACTTTGGTCTAAGAAAACATAACTTTTACAAATTTTGTAGGCTTCAATATTTTTAATTTAAGTATTAATAAATCGACTAACAATTTCACCAAGAAAAAAAAAAAGCAAAGCAAATGTATGCTTTTACGCACCTGGGGTATATATCTTTTAGGTTTTGTAGACTTGGGCTGGTGAACAGAAGATGAGTGCTCAAAGGGTATCATTTCAACAGGTGCTGGTGGTTTGTTCTTGAAAGCAAGGATCCGAGTGCGATTCATGTTGAAGACCTCGGCCAGCTGCTTTCGGTAGGCTTCCTTGGAAGGTGAGCTCTCCGCTGCTGGGTTCTCCTTCTCCTTCCTCCCTGCTGTTAGCATGTAATGGGCATAGTCGAAGTCCATGGCTGATCGGTTCGGTATAAATCTATCCAACTGATAAATAAAATTATAGAAACGACATCCGATTAGGAAATTACACTAGATCCAGAAAAACAGATCATTGGCAATTTCAAGAACAGAAAAATAAACCCAAGAAGTCAACATCGGATCATTGATGCAATTATGGATTCAGAATTCACATAAGCAAATCCATGGGTTGAAATTTGAAGTCAACATAAACCATTTACAAAATCTTGGTTTCACAAATCAAATAAAAATAAAACAAGAAATAAAATTTCACAAATCGAAAAAAAGACTAGGCCCTAGTTCCGAAATCACATATAATCCATATAATTTCAGCAATCAACTACATTGAGAAAGAAAAAGTGAAAAAAAAAAAAAAACCCTAAAAGTCGACAATCCTTACATTTTCTTTAGAATTCTTTCTATGAGGAAATTGATCTTGAAGTGGGCATCTAGGCTGCGCCTTCATGTTTGAAGAACCGCTAATAGATCCTGCATCCATAACTTTAGAAGCAAAAGAAAAAACAAATACAAACTGATGGCAAAAATCTAGAGAGAGACAGATATTGAAAAGGTATGTAAATCCAATTCACAAACTAAAGCCTGCAAAACAGAGATTGTTATATATATCAATGTATCTATAATGAAAGAAATATGATGCAAAAGAGAGAACGAAAGCGAATGTTAAGAGCCCGTTGATATTCCAGATTTGATTTGATGCTTCACGAAATGAATGGCTGAGTGAGATACAGTTACTGGCAATAATGATTTTATATAGTAGAATTCTTGTCCTACTGTGTAATTTTACTATAGATCTGATCCCCTTTCTCAATATGGAATATTAGGGTTTTGAAAAGGGGCAACGGTTACATTTACAAATAGCCGTTGTAAATTAAATCGACAAAAATACCCCTCTACTTGAATATATATATTTTTTTATTTTCTTTTTCAGCTGTCATATCATATCCCTTCAAAATAAAAAAATTTATTTTCACCAACCATTTTTATATTTGTCATGTACTTTAATATTATCGTTTTGTTTTAAAAAAACGATCAATTTATATTTTATATTTTAAGCATGTATTCAACAAACTATAATTTCAATGAAATTAATATCATTACACGCAAAAATCTTGATTAAATTTTTTTTTCTTGTTTATTAGTCAATATTTTTGTGTTATATCAATTTCGTTTAGATTATCACTAAAATGGTTGATTGAATATATATCTAAAACATAAGAGATAAATTGATCATTTTTAAAATACAAATGAGACATTGAAACACATATCAAAACGTGAAGATATTTATTAATAATATCCCATATAAAAATTAAAAATATACTGAATTAATTGATTTTATAAAAGTGATTATACTTGCCCTAAGAAATCATAACACAATATCAAAGCAACAAGTTAGACCCTTTCGTTCATTCCAAAAAAAAAAAAAAAAAAAAGTTAGTCCCTTTCGCTTAATACTAAGCATATTTAGGGGGGAAATGCTTTACGAATTAACCTAGACAATAGTTAATACTAAAATTTTAAACGGGTAAAATTTGTTTTATACACATTACTTTACTTATAAGACACAAAAATGCCATTGTTAATACTACCAGAACCTTTGCCTTGTTCGTCCATGTGTCAAGCATGTGCACACTAACAAAGAAACCTCACAGATATAGAACGAAAATTTTGATTGGAATAATATCAAAATCTGAATGATTGATCTAAACAAATTAAAACTTCATTGGTTAATTAAAACATTTGACAAACCTCATGGTTAAATATAGTTTTCCCAATTAATAAATTTGTATGTTACAGTAAACAGCCCAACTGTGACTTGGGATTTTTCTGTTATTTGGAATCAAATAAATAAAAAGTAAAAAAAAAAAGAAATGTATCAAAAAAGTTGCAGCTAGATTGATAAAACATTGACAACAGAACTATCAAATGATTTCGTATAGTTACTTTGATGATTCCTCCTTTACAATTTTGAGATTTCATGCATTTGTATTTGTAATATTAATAGAATATTTGTAAAATAACGTTGAATATCAAGATTCTACACACAACTACATCTTGGAAGCATAGCAGACAGATGACATCCCAAAAAATGGGAAGAAAAAAAAAAAGGAAAAAGATCTTGCGACTTTGGTTAGCATGATCTGTAGCAAATGTCCAATCCTCCCCAGAAGCAGACTTGCTAGGCCATAATGTCATTTCCTCCAATGATCAACCATTGCAAAAGCTCACTGGCTTTCTTTATCATTTTAACAGGATTAGAGGCTTTGAAATTGGGTTTCGGAGTTTCATCATGTATGTAACGGCCACTCCAAGAAGTGAACAGAATGCTGCACAAAAAAGGAATTGTGTTCAATTTTTTTATCATTCTCGTTGAGTTACCTGCACAAAAACGTATGGTATCAACAAACCGTAAAGCTTTTTTGCACAAGCCAAAAGCGAAACAATATCTGACTAATGAAGTCCTGGGAGCGAGTTCTAAGTGCTGCAAATTTACAGTTCTTCTAGAAATCACATACATGTGAAATGGTAGCCAAAGAAAATTGGTTTCAACTAAACACTTGAAAAAATCAACAAACTGGAAGGGGCAGATCTAAAAACTCTTGTATCATATGATCTGAATTTGTTGAAGGGGCAGATAAAGTCCACTTTGCAGTGCTTCCTAAACCACCTGATATGTATCACATGACTAAACGAATCGTGATTGAGGTTTGAATTCACAGGCAAGATAAAAATATAAAACATGAAAGGTATATATATATATATTATTAAAAAAAATGTGAAAGGCATATTTTGCAGCAATAGATCTACAAGTCCATTATAGTCCTTGAACTCCCCACAACTCGTAACTACTATGTAGTGGTTCACATAAATGAAAATTATGCCGTCTCCACGTATATACAGTGATTTTCAATTCTCCTTCACCGATAAAACTGAGATAGCTATGGCAAAAGGACTTCAAAAAATTTTATTATCCAGAAAAAAAGAGGAGTGAATATAAAGAAAAAGTTGCTAGCTGCGAATATCGTGAACCATAAAAATTCCAGGCATAACAAACGAACAGAGACTCTGAAAACTGACAACTTACTTTGAAGCCCTGTTGAAATTTTATCCAAGAAGCTCAATAATCCACAAACAAATGTACATCCATTGAGATCTTCACCAATTAAAACACTCTGCATACTCACTGCAGTCACCTATCATTTGTTTACAACTAGTTTAGATGGAGATGAGCAGAAAAATTTCATGAAAAACAAGTAAAAAGAAAACTATACTTGAAAATCAAAACAGTACAACAGAGATGATAAGTTCCTGAGTCCCAGATAGTAACTCAAAGCACTTTTTAATTGAATTGCCAATGCACAAACACACACACACACGTACATGTATGGCAAGATGTTAGTGGATTAACATGGCAGTATGCTTGCAACCAAGGCCGGTACCAAACCATTGAGCACTGGGCCAAATGACAGCTTCACATCTAATGCCAATAATTATAGTCGATACTCATTATGGTCATGTTTTCAGCTGAGTACAATGGACTTGGACGCTGCATGGAAAAAAGAAAAGACGACAGCACAGAATTTGACACCATACCGTCATTAGTGCATTTGGGATGCCAATAAATATTGATATTGCCATACATGAAAGAACTCTTACTTCTAGGTAAAAGAACGATTGCTGCACCACAAAATATCGAAGTACAATGGACTTTGACATTGCATGGAAAAAAGAAAAGACAACAGCACAGAATTTGACGCCATACCGTCATTAGTGCATTTGGGATGCCAAAAAATATTGATATTGCCATACATGAAAGAACTCTTGCTTCTGGGTAAAAGAAGGATTGCTGCACCACAAAATATCAAAATAATAGGCCTTCAGGAGTCTGCTGTTCCATGCAATCTACTACAATGTGGATATCTAATGGTTAAAAGTGAACAAAAGCAAAAGTGGTGTATGAATCATATTAATTCTCAGACAGAAAAGAGGTTCGTGAGGATGACCTGAAGAATGACAGATACAATGAAGCTGCAAATTTAAATGATGCCAGGAACCTAATGACCCTAAGCAATACACTGCATATACATGGACAACAAATGGCTAAAGTAAATTGATATCAGTAATAAACACAATAACCATTTTAGGGAATTCTTGTTAATAAAAGCGAATTTCATAAGAAGGTTGTACTCTTTTGTCTCTAACAATAACCAGAGTCCAGCATTTCTTGAAAGCAGTGGTATAAAGCCATGCCCGAAATACAAATGCCACTTCCCTTTTTCTCTGCCTAGAAAGAAGTAAATAGGATGGTATGCACATTTGTAAAGGATGATATATTAAGCTATGGAGGTCATTACATGTGTGAAACTTGAAGAGCAGCCGAGCCCACATCAAAGACTGCAGCAAACCCACTGTATGAGATAGTTTCTACTGTTGACGAGCTGGTGTCGAGGATTTTACAAGGCTGCGACCCCCAAAAACAAAAGAAAATGAAATGGCAACCAAAACAGATCCTGCACCATGCCATATTTTGAAATGTCCAAACCTATCTATCTATCAAGTAAAAAGTAGACAAAGAAAGAAAAAGATTATTCCCAGCTAGCAATAAAAAAAAAGAACATAATCCTGCACCATTCCATATTTTGAAATGTCCCAACCTGTCTCGTCTATCTATCAAGTAAAAAAGTAAACAAAGAAAAAGATTATTCCCAGCTAGCACTAGAAAAAAAAAGGACCATAAATCATACCAATTTCAAGTATTAGGGAACAGAATCACTGGATATCAAAACCCACACTGCCACCATGTACAGAACTATCTAAGAGAGAGTGTTTATATGAAATAAAAAAGATGATTCTCATTTACTAGAAAATTCCCCTCTAGCCAAAAAACAAGGGTATTAAACCAGCAGTCTTTAAGATCAACAATCGATCTTTCAACTCCATCAAAAGCTCTCTTATTCCTCTCCAATCAAACCATCCACCAAATGAAGATTGGGAAGCCAATAATCTTCATCCTCTCTTGAAGCTCGAATGCACTTCCACGCCCACAGTTATTGCATCGACAGTCAAATTTTCATGGTCTCACCAGAGCACTGAGCAGAGACCACTATTAACTTCTGCAGATGTGTAATACAAACAACAAATCAAGAAAGTGGTTGCTTCTTTTCTTCCCAGTTTATATAAAGAACGACAGAAAAAATCCAATGCACTGTGTAATGCAGCAAATAAATACAAAAGAAAGCAAAATAAACTGCAAAGCATAACACTTATGAAAAATCCAAACTGAGACATGCTTAATTGAAACTTGCAAAGTCCAGTTAAATACTTCAATCATTTCATACTCCTCAAACAGAAAGCAACACTAACAAAAATACACGCAAACTTTTACACAAGAGTTGATTGTTACCACTACATGAAGATCTCAGCTAGTTTAGTACTTTTTTTTTCTGATTTGTTTATATTAATATCTTCCGTAAAGTTATAAAAACTTATGCATCTAAAAATCCCCAAGTCACGAATTTTCCATAGATCTTCTCAAGAAACCTAATAATCCAGATTCAAGAAAGCCTCAAGTAAAAGAAAATTTAGATCACAAAAACAATATCAACCCTAAAAGAAAAGGGAGCCCAAATAAACACCAGTTATAAGTGACATCTGATTTCCAAATGAAAATCATGCATCTATTGCATATTTAGTTTCAAAATACAAGTTCACCCGCAAATATAATAGCAAATCCATCAGAAATCTGACCTGACAGCATAACAGTGGCAGCATCCCAATGAAACAATATCAAACCTAAAAGAAAAGGAAGCCCAAATAAACACTAGTTCTATGTGATATTTGATTTCCAAATAAAAATCATGGATCTATATTACATATTTAGTTTCAAAAAAACAAGTTCACCCGCAATATAGTAGTGAATCCATCAGCCATCTGACCTGACAGCATAACAGCGGCATCAAATGAAATAAAATGAATAAACCAGAAAAGTTAAAAAACACAAAAAAGAAAAGAAAAAAAATCTACTTAAATATGCAAATTTTATGTTAAAGGAGCTAACTGTACACCATAATAAACATCCACAAAATTGAACAAAACAACAAAGCATAAACCAAACTCATTCAGGAACAAATTTTGGATGTGGAAGAAAAATGACAAATAGAAGTTTGGTCAACATTTTATGTTGTATATTATTGACTTTAGAACATAGGAGTACATAAAGTTTGTTCAAGAAAAGAGCTGATGGTACCTTAGTATATGTTAGCACCTTAATCAGGGATATACAAGCTGCATCAACGGATACGATTCAATTGAGAAAATGGCTCAGAGTTTGATTTTGGAGCAGGTTTAGTAGCCACCTCTGGAACCCCAAAAACATTCCAGAATCTGAGTGTTTCATCGCCTGCTGCTGATGCAACAGTGCAACCATCTGGGCTCTGCCAAAATTTAACAAGATTAATATCACCAAGATCTCTATAATTTAAAGAAACATACTGCAATAAAATAAAAGAAAACAAAAAATTAATTGATTCATTTACCTGAGCCATGAATAGCACTCTGGATGTATGACCAGTTAGCTCGGCCGTTTTCACCATTGATGGGTATTTCCAGAGAGTTAGCTGATTCTGAGTAAACCCATGGGAGCTAAGCAGCTCCCTCTCATTTTTGTTCCATAGCAAAGCACAAACTTGAGAGCCAGTATCCACTGAGTTGAGGCAAGCACCCATGTGGGTGTTCCAGAATTTTATGCTCCTATCACCTCCGCCTCCACCAGATGCAAGCAAATTCCCCTGGAATGGGCACCAAGCAAGAGCCTTGACTGCAGATGTATGTTCCTCAAGCCTGTGAAGCCACTGTGTTGCTGAATTTGAAGAAGCTGTGGATCTGTCCCATATGTGAAGGAGATTATCGTTGCCTCCACTAGCTAATTGTTGGCCTGAGCCTGACCATTTCAATCCACACACCTCTTGAGTGTGACCCCTGTAGGTTTCAACAATGTGTGATCTTATTCTAACATCATTGTTAAAGATCCGACCATCCAGGCCTCCTGTTGTAAGGATGTGATTGTTCCATGCCAATGACCCCACTCGTGACCTGTGGCCACGTCTCAAAGTTCTCAGCTGCAACGAGAACATCACAGTAAAGCACATTTTGTTATCAAATTAAAGAACAAAAAAAACTAATAAAAAGAGAAATTGATGGTGCAGATTTCAAAAGCACCTGTCGATTGGATACAGAATCCCATAACTGTAATTCAGAATTGTTCAAGCCGATGGCAATATGCCGACCATCAGGAGCCCAACTGACACTAGTGACTGGGCCATCTTCATCATTCATGGTGACAAGCTCTGATGTAGAACCATTTGAAGCATCCCACAAATATACTGTGTTCCCCAAAGCAATAGCAAGAACATTGCTACTGCCCCAATCCAGTAAATTCAAGTAGAAATCATCCAAAAGGTCAGGAGCATCTAGTGTCCGCTCTGATGTCTGTAAGTAAAAATTATTCCAACACATATCAGAATTTTTATCTAAGAAAACAAATCTTTTACAAATAAAATAGACTTCAGTATTTTTAATTTAATTTTAAAAAATCGATGAATATTTTCACCAAAAAAAAAATCATAGCACACGTATAATGTTACGCACCTGGGGTACATATCGGCGGGGCTTTGTAGACTTGGGCTGGTGAACAGAAGATGAGTGCTCAAAGGGTATCATCTCAACCGGTGCTGGTGGTTTGTTCTTGAAAGCAAGGATCCGAGTCCGATTCATGTTGAAGACCTCGGCCAGCAGCTTGCGGTAGGCTTCCTTAGAAGGCGAGCTCGCTGCTGCTGCTGCTGGGTTCTCCTTTCCCTTCCTCCCGGCTGTTAGCATGTAATGGGCATAGTCGAAGTCCATGGCTGATCGGTTTGGTATAAATCTATCCAACTGGTAAATAAAAATATAGAATCTACATCTGATTAGGAAATTACAATAAGATCCATTCATAGAAAGAGAATTGGTGATTTCAAAAACAGAATAATAAAGCCAAGATTTCAACATCAGATCACTGGTGAATATATGTGACGACAACCAATAGAGATTCTGAATTCAAGCAAAGCCCTGCTTCAAATTTGAGTCAACGACTCAACATAAACCATTTACAAAATCTTCACAAATCAAATTAAGGACAAAAGCTCGAAATTCTCATAATTAAAACTTAAAACAAGAAATAAAATATGTGACGACAACCAATTCAAAATTCAAGCAAAGCCCTGCTTCAAGTTAACATAAACAATTTACAAAATCTTGGTTTCACAAATCGTAAAACCAAATTAAGGAGAAAAATCAAGATTCTCATAATTAAAACTAAAACAAAAAATAAAATTTCATAAATCGAAAAAATAAATAGACCCCGATTTCCAAAATCAAATAACCCATATAATTTCAGCAATAACTGCATTGAAAAAGAAAAGAAAAGAAAAATTAAAAAAAAAAACCTAAAGTCGGCAATCCTTACATTTTCTTTAGAGTTCCTTCTCTGACGAAATTGTTCTTTAAGTGGGTATCTAGACTGCGCCTTCATGTTTGAAGAGCCGCTGATAGTTCCTGCATCCATAACTTTAGAAGCAAAAGAAACACGAAAGACAAACTAATAGCAAAAATCTAGAGCAGATATTTGTGTGTATACTGAAGGAAATAGGAGAAAGAAAATTATATTTGAAGCCTGCAAAACAGAGATTGTTATATTAAATAGCAAAATTATATATATTGATGTATCTAAGAAAAAAAGAACGAAATCGAGCGTTAAGAGCCAATTGTTGTTCATATTCGAGAGTTGATTTGATGCTTCACGAGATGAATTCTGGTTGTATATAAACTGGCGATTATACTGGTATCTCCTTTCTCCACAAGGAATATTTGGTTTTAAAGATGGGCCATTTACCAACAGCCGTTCTGAATGAAGTTACAATAATACCCCTCAGTTGAATGTTATGTATATTAAAATTCCAAAAAAAGAAAAGAAAAGAAATGTCAATTGATATAAAATTTTATTTTTCTTTCTTTATTTTCTTATTCAGCTGTCATAACTCAATACTCTATCCCTCCAAAATAAAAAATAAAAGAAAAAAATTATTTTATTTTATTATGAATTTATTTATTTTATTTTATGGCATTATGAATTCTAATGATTAAAATTAAAAATTAGTAACATCAATCGATCATTATTTTTCTATTTTTTTTATGAAATCATAGCATAATTTAGTCCATTTTGTTAAAATTATAATAATATATGATTTTTTTTATTTAAAAATCTATTGAGTTTTATGAAGGAAGTCTTTTTCCATTCATTATCCCTTTGACCTCTTACCATTAATGTGAGTATGATTTGATCCCCAGTTTTTGTAACAAAAGATTCTAATAAAAAAGTTAACAGAGACTCACAAGCATACATGACTCTGAATGGGTGTAAAATGCTTTATATACTAAGTACTAACCTAGACAATAGTTAAAATAATATTTAACTGTGAAAAACATTTTTTAATTTTCTATCTCTATTTTTTATAATATTTTCCTCAACAATTTTCACATTTTTAATATATTTTGAAAAACAAAATTTCTTTAATTTTTTATATTTTCACTCTAATATTGAAAAAACGAAAAACAAAAAAAATATTTTCTAAGTTACGTTAAAAAAACATATTATTTTCTAAAGTATACTAAGAATTTGTAAATTATTGATAGAAATGGAGATAAAAAATATATTAAAAAATTCCTTTAAAATTTAAATGGATAGCTCAATATCCATGATAAATGTTGCATTTGCCATCAAGATTCTTTAAGAACACAAATTTTGTTAAATATGGAATACACTTACCACTAAACAACTCAAAATTAATAAATTTGTTTGAGCTTTGTCATATCAAACAGACCAATTGTGGATTGGGATTTTTCTGTTATTTGGCATCAAAGAAATAAAAAGTAAAAATGTAAACAAAGAGTCATTGCTCATGCAGGTTGATAAAACATTGACAACAGAGCTATCAAATGAATTCAAATTATTAATTTCGGGAATTCCTCCCTCACTTTTTTGAGTACGAAAGATTTCATACATTTCTAACTGTAATATCAGTGGAATATTTGTAAAAGAATGTTGAATATCATGGTCCTACACATAACTATATGCTAGAAGCAAAACACAGATGACTCCAAGAAAGAAAAAAAAAAGATCTTGCGACTTTGGTTAGATTGATCTGTGTAGCAAATGTCCTTATCTTCTCCAGGAGCAGAAATGCTAGGCCTATGCCATTTTCTCCAATGTCTAACTATTGCTAAAAGCTTACTGGCTTTCTTTTATCATTCTAACAAGGGCTCCATTAGGGGCTCTGAAATTCGGTTTCGGAGGTTCATTGTGTATGTAACAACCACCCCGAGAAGTGAACAAAATGCTGGAACAAAGCCCAAGCCATATCTTGTAACTGAAAAATCGAATTGTCTTGAACTGTTTAACATTCTCGGTGCAGCACCTGCATCATCAAAATGTCCGGTGTCAAATAGAAATTTTCACTGAGGTCCATAATCAACAAACTGTTAAGCTTTTTGCACAAGCCAAAAACGACACGATAGACTGACTAATGAACTCCTGGGAGAAGGATGTAAGTGCTGCAAACTTCAAACATATTAACTCTTGCATTCGTGTGAAATGGGACCCAAAGAAAATTTGTTTTGACAAAATGTTTGAGAAGTTCAACGAACTGGAAGGGAAAGATATAAAAATTTGTGTTTCATATGATCAGAATTTGTTGAAGCAGTAGATAAAGTCCCTTCGCAGTGCTTCATAAACCACCTAATTATGTATCACATGACTAAACAAATCGTGATTGAGGTTTGAAATTCAGAGGCAAGATAAAAACATATAATGTGAATGGTATATATAAAAATATAAATGTGAAAGGTATATTTTTGCAGCAATAGAGGAGCTACCAGTCCATTATAGTCCTGGAACTCCAGACAACTCACAACTACCATATAGCAGTTCACATAAGTGAAGATTATGCCATCTCCAGACATCATATAAAAATTTATAAGTATCTCATCCACCAATAAAAGTGAGATAGCTATAGCAAAAACAGAGTTTTATATCATCAATTTTTTTCCAAAATATGAAACAGAATTAGCTTATGATCTTCACTATTGCTGCAATAAAGGACTTCAAATTTTTAGTTACCCAGGC
Source organism: Bretschneidera sinensis (assembly GCA_023935145.1). Lineage (NCBI taxonomy): Eukaryota > Viridiplantae > Streptophyta > Magnoliopsida > Brassicales > Akaniaceae > Bretschneidera > Bretschneidera sinensis. The sequence goes on from CM043698.1 coordinate 22,821,589, forward strand.
AATACATTAAACAAACAAAAAGCTTTTTCTTTTCCTTACCTCCCCTATTATTTCTTTCTCTTAATTTTTTTTGGGAAGACGGGAGGATAGACTTGAACAGAGACTCTGAAAACTGGAAACTTACTTTGATATGACTGAAGAACATAGACAGCAAGCCCACATGAAATTTTGTCCAAGAAGCTCAATGATCCACAAACGAATGCACATCCATTCAGATCTTTACCAATTAAAACACTCTGCATACTCACTGCAGTCACCTATCAATTGTTTAAAACAAGGTTGAATGGAGATGAGCAAAAAAATCTGTGAAAAACTAATAAAACGAAAACGGTAATTGAAAATCAAAACAATATGACAGAGAGATGATAAGTTCTTGAGTCTCAGATCAAACACTATGAACTCGAAGCACTTTTTAACTGAATTGCCAATGCCTATGCACGAATGCAGATGCTCACACTCACTCGCACACATGCACATGTATGACTAAATGTTAGTGAGTTAATATAGTGGTATGCTTCCAACCAAGGCATCCGGTACCTTGCCGATGAGGCTTCACCACTGGGCCAAATGACAGCTTCACATTTAATAATTATAGTTCATACTTGATACTTATTTTATTCATGTTTTCATCCGAGTTCAATGGACTTGGACACTAAATGGAAAAAAGAAAGCACATAATTTTACATCATACCGTCATTAGTGCATTTGCGATGCCAATAAATATTGATATTGCATACATGAAAGCACTCATGCTTCTAGGTAAGAAAAGGATTGCTGCACCACAAAATACCCAAATAATGCCTCCAGCAAAATAATAGGCCTTCAGGAGTCGCCTGTTCCATGTAATCTCCTACAATGTGGATATCTAATGGTGAAAAGTGAACAAAAGCAAAATCGGTGTATGAATGATATTAATTTTCACAAAGAACAGAGGTCATGAAGAGGACCTGAAGAATAACAGATACAATGAAGCTGCAAATGTAGATGATGGCAGGAACCTAATCCATCAATCAGACAACATAGTAAGCCCAGTACTCATCTTCAAAATATATTTTTCTTCTGAATTTAAAAAAAAAAATGACTAATATTTCATTGCTGGTAAGGTCTGTGCACCTACCAAAGCTTTGGCCGACCGGGCCATTCGCAAATCATCAATAACATAGAATGCAAGATATGCCTGAGAAAAAAGAAGCGAATTTGATGTTAGAATAGAACAACAGAAATAAATGCTAATATATTGCAAAACACATTCCATGTCCTTTAGGGAGTTTATAATGCATGGATGGTTCTGCTAAGATAAATGTCCAAGCAAGGAGTTTCTTCTTGTGGTGTTCAAGATATCCTCAGGGAATATTAGCTCCAAACTAGCCATTACAATGAAGACAACGTTTTCACAGGTTCAAGAGAATACTCCTATGAGATCAGCACTACAGAGAAAAGGAATTGCATGCTGACCTGTGAAACATTGAGTACCAGTCTGGTAAGCATATAAACAAGAGCAACTTGGTAGTACAAAACTTTCCGGAACCAGTAAACCCATGATATCCTTGCATGGCTGTTTCCTCGTACACCTCTCTTTAATCTACATATCAAAAACATATAAATCATTGCTGTAATTAAATTACTTAAATAATCTAGCAAAGTATGCATGAGAATCCCGGGAGGAATTAAGATGATGGAATGAATTTTTCTTGGAGTCAAAGAAATTAAAGAGTGATTTGACTCCTTTTTTATGTAAGTTAAAGAGTGCTTTGACTGTTCAGGGTTGAAAATTCTCATAGTAGGTTTATCATGTTCTGTTTTGATAAAACCCAAAGGCATTTTGTTTGACAATTAAGATGATGATGAGAATTGAATTACATATTTATTAAAGCACCAGCACAATCAGTACTCTTGGGATTTAGCTTGTATTTTAAGCTTTTTTCTTCAACCCCATAACATTGTATAAAATCACACTTCTAAGACATTAGTAATGTTTCATAAACATTTCCAAAAGCATCCATTCAGAAGTAGAAGAAAATTCAGAATATGTAGCATACCCCGGTTCTCCGGTACCAAGATGAAATATTCCCACAAAGCAGCATCCAATCAAAATTGATGAATATGCAATCCAGCGGTACTGCACATTTGAGATCAACAAACAATTATACCCCAAACAAAGACTCTTAAGAAGCAGATAGAAACTTCTTTAGACAGGCAAACCTGATTTTCAATATCGGCATGAGTTTTCGCTTTACTGACACCAAACACTAATAAAGCAATTGCATATAAGCTGAGATTGGCAACCTGGAAAACATGTAACCGGAAAAATGAAGATTTCCTTTACTGATGCTAAATAAAGATACATGGAAAACTTTGCGCCAAATCAATAAGGGAAAGAGTTGACCATGGTAAAAGCATTGCGACAGCTTGCCAGCACTACTCTACTTGTTGAATTCAGCGAGATGCAATTCACCATAGACCTTCCACAAAAACAATTATGGTTCATAGCGTAAGTAATTTATATATTTCCATGTCAAGTGGAAAGCTTATGTTTCTGTTTCTCTCAAATGGAGAGAAGAACTTTTTGGGGGAGACTTCGATGTATTCTGTTTATTCCTCTATAATACCTTAAAAGTCGTCAGTTAAGCCCCTAAGGAATACACTGCATATACATGGACAACAAATGGCTAAAGGTAAATAGATATCAAACACAAGAAAAAATTTAGGGCGTTTTTCTTAATTAAAGTGAATTTGAGAGGATGTTGTACTCTTTTGTCTCTAACAACAACAGGAGTCCAGCATTTCTAGAAAGCAGTGGTATAAACCATGTACTTAACATTATATAGAAAAACAAATGCCACTCCCTTTTTTCTCTGCTCAGAATAAGTAAATAGGATGCTATGCACATTTGTAAGGGCAGATATTAAGCTATGGAGGTCATTACATGTGTGAAACTTGAGTAGCAGCCCAGCCCACATTAAAGATTGCAGCAAACACACTGTATGAGATAGTTTCTACTGTTGACGAGCGGGTGTCGAGGATTTTACAAGGCAAGCAACCACCAAAAACTGAAGAAAATGAAACAGCAACCAATACAGATCCTGCACCATGCCATATTTTGAAATGTCCAAACCTGTCAATCTATCAAATAAAAAATAGACAAAGAAAAAGATTATTCCCAGCAAGCACTAGAAAAAAGGAACATAAATCATATCAATTTCATGTATTAAGGAACAGAATCGCTGCATATCAAAACTCTGGTTGTTATAACATTAAGACTTGATATAAGATAGCGATGCTCCATGACATCCTTGCTTCTGGGAAGAATTACGTATCTAGAGCCATTAAGCAGTATTTAAGATATATTTCAAGGGAATAAAATAATTTATCTATTAAGTATGGGGAGGGACAATCTGGATGCTTTAAAACTAAAATTATAGTTATTGCATCTACAGTCAAATTCATGCTTTCACCATAGCTTTTGGCAGAGATCACTATTAACTTCTCCAGATGTGTAAATACAAACACCCATTCGAGAAAGTGGTTGCTTCTTTCCTTCCCAATTTATATAAAAAGCAGAAAAAAAAAAAAAAAAAAACCCAACGCAATGCGTAATGCAGCAAATAAATACAAAATAAAGCGGTAAAATAAATTGGAAAGCATAACAATTATGAAAAATCCAAACTTGGACATGCTTAATTGAAACTGGCAAAGCCCTTTTTTTAATGTGTGTAAAAGAAAGCATCAAGGGGTGCAACCCATTTACAAAGGGACTATCTACAAGATGGTGAAACCGGCAAAGCCCATTAAATCCTTTAATCATTTTACAGTTAGATGCTCCTCAAACAGAAAGCAACATTAACAAAAATACATGCAAAATCTGCCACTAGACTTGATTGTTACCACAACATGAAGTTCTCATCTAGTTTACACTTTTTCCTTATTTGTTTAAATTAATATCTTAAGTATAGTTCTAACAATTTATTCAATATAATCTGAAAATTCCCAAGTCATGAATTCTCCATAGATCTTCTCAAGAACCTAATAACCCAGATTGTTCACTAGAAATTCTTGGCAAAACTCTCAATGACAGATTCAAAAAAGCCTCAAGTAAAACAAAAATTCTCCATAGATCTTCTCAAGAACCTAATAACCCAGATTGTTCACTAGAAATTCTTGGCAAAACTCTCAATGACAGATTCAAAAAAGCCTCAAGTAAAACAAAATTTAGATCACAAAAACAATATCAACCCTAAAAGAAAAGGAAGCCCAAATAAACACTGGTTATAAGTGAAATCTGATTTCCAATGAAAATCACACATCTATTACATATTTTGTTTCAACATACCAGTTCACCTGCAAATATAGTAGCGAATCCATCAGCTATCTGACCTGATAGCATAACAGCGGCGGCATCCCTATGATATAAAATGAATAAAACACAAAAAAGGAAGAAAAAAAAAATCTACGTAAATATGCAATTTTTATGTCGAAGGAGCTAATCATACATCATAATAAAACGTTCACAAAATTGAACAAAACAACAAAGCAGAAACAAAAATGATTCAGGAACAAAATTCATGATATTTTAAATGGATTAGAGAGTGATGCTTGCTGTGTTACACTATCTAACAAATCTATAGAATGGCACCAGGCAAAACCTTTTTACATGGTTTTAAAAAGTACTAACTATTGTTGCACATGAATTACACGTGAATCATAACCGTGCATGATTAATTGTTGTTTTACTTTCTTATATATAATGGGAAAAGTAGAAGTAAAAAATACTATGATTTGATTTCAATAAGAAAGAAATAAAAAATAAATAAACAATTTTCAATATTTATAATAACGAGAAACATTAATGTTTCTTATAGAATAAACACAATCCAATATGCTAATAAATTTATTTCTAATAAAAATCTAAACAAATATTTATACAAATAAAAAGGACTCTATATTTATTGTCAATCTTTTTCTTTGTCAATTTAATAGATTTAATTACATAATAATGATGATAAAAATTATTTTTGGAAGACTTAAGAATAAAATTAAATCCTAATTCTATGAGGAAAAGAAAGATCGTTTTAGTGGATTTAATTACATAGTAATAAATTGTTTTTTTATAAGTACATAGTAATGAATTGCTTGTAGATAACTTTTTTATAGAGTAAAACTGAATCCTAATTCTATGAGGAAAAGGAAAAAAAGCTTTACTAATAAATAATTAGTCTTAATTGCAATTTTTATCCCTCAAGTTTGGGGGTTTGTGCACTTAGTCCCCTAAACTTTAAAACTCACCGATTCAAACCTTGAAGTTACAAAATTGATGCAATTAATGGAATCCATTTGTCTGCCGTTTAATCAAGCTAAGACCAGCACAGAACTGATTTGGGCCCTAATTTTAACGACACATCAGATAAAAACTGAATAAAAATAATAATAAATAAATAGATAACAAATCCAAAATAATGAAAATAAATAAATAAAAACCCCTTCTCTTCTTCCTTCTTCTTCAATGTCATGTTATCTCCTCAAAGCCTCTTCTTCTTAACTGAAGATCACGATCCTATCCATTTGAAAATTGAAATGGAGTTAAGTTTACGGTAAGATTGAATGCCACATCATCAAATGAAGAATATTCAAATTCAAATTTGTTAATGTGGCATTCGATCTCATCATGAACTTGACCTTCATTTCAATTCTTAAATAGAGAATATCGTGGTCCCTTAACTGCCATGTTATCTCCTCAAATCCAAATAGATTCCATGTTATTTCACTGCCATATTATCTCCTCAAAGCTTTTTCTTCTTCTTTTTTTTTGATAAGTCTCAATGACTCTTCTTCTTAACTGCCATGTTATCTCGTAAAGCCAATTAGATACCATATTATCTCCTCAAAAGCCTTTTCTTCTTAACTGTCATGTTATATCCTCAAAGCCAATTAGATATTGACATATGTACATGTATTCCTCAAGTATGTTTAAAAAAAATTACACATGGTCTTTTTCATCCATCTTAAATTGTTTTTATTTTTTTAATTCTTTATTGACTTTAATATTTAGATTTTTTTGTTTTGCTTTTCGCTGACGTGGCATGCCAATATGTCACACGTGCACAACATTGTTCCTCCCATTATCAATTTAGACAGGAGGTGAACGAAATCCTCACATTGCAACAATTTGGAAAATTCGTGAGTTAAATTGGTCACTTTGAAAGATTAGGGGATTATGTGCACAAGCCCCCGGACTTGAGAGGGGGGGAATGATTAAGCGAAATAATTACTATTATGTAAGAGTTTTTTTGTCCAACGAATATTTTGCACCACATAATAGATAGTATAGATAATGATATTTTATCCTAGCATAATGTGGAAATGCCTAAATTATTCAAACATTGTTTTTTTAATTAATTTTCTCCTCATTTTATAAGATAAACGCCCCTTTTTTATACAAGTAAAGAAATATTATTAATAAAGAGGCACCAAGATGGTGCAAACTCAAAGACAAAAAGCTAATTACAACATAGGAAATCCACAAAATCCAAAAGGTAAAAATTATTTAACCAAAAAGTTAAGTGTATTTAACCATCTATCTCTAATAATATCAAAACTTTCCTCGCTTCCATCGAAAGATCTACGATTTAATTCGTTCCACACTAGCCAAAAAATCGAGTGAGGAATTAAGGAGTAAGCCTTTTTTGACTTCCTTCTTCACTTTCAACCCACTCCAAACCCAAACCTCATCTTTCACGGAGCCTGCTACCACCCAAGATATCCCCAAAATCTTATTGGTCATCTCCCACAAGCTTCTCGTCAACAGGTACTCACCAAAAGATGAAAGACAAACTCATTGCATCTCTTGCAAATAAAACACCTATTAACAATTACTCTCCCCCTTCTTTGCAAGATATCAATGGTAAGAATTATCTCCCAAAAAGCCTCCCAAACAAAAAAACTTACTTTCCTAGGGGCATGGGAACACCAAATTAATTTCCATGGAAAATCGAAAGGCCCAACTGAATGATCCCCGTTAGCCAAAATTTTATAGAACAATTCACCTCAAAACCATTTTTTTCCGGATTAGGACCCCATCTAGCAAGTCTTCTCTACTCCCATCCATCTTAATGTTGTATAAAGTTTCAAAGAATCTTACAATCCCCCCAACTTCCCAATCATGGACATTACGAGTGAGCGAAACATCCCAAATAACCTCATCGAAAGTGAATGAAGCACAAGAGCTAATAAGTGCATCTTTTTTCCTCACAATATTAAAAGTTTCCAGAAATTGATCCTTTAGAGGGGTGTTCCCAACAAGATAAACCCCCCTTAAATCATAATAATATTCTAACTTATCAAAAAAATCATCAAAATATTCTAGTTAGTACAGAAGTCCTAGCACGCTATGGTGAGGACCCAAATTTCTCTTACTCCTTAACTATATAAAGCAAAATAATTTGTAAATTTCTTTCTTGTTTGACCCTGCCCGGACCGCCGTGGGGTGAGGGAAGAAAGGGTTTGAGGGTTTCACTTTTGGGGAATTATATGCTGGTTACCAACAATTTATAGATCTCACTGTGCTGCAGCAACCATAAAAACTGATACAGAGCTAAATATTCACTAGTACCAAGCCCAACCATACAGAGGATAAACTACATGCACCTTTCATGTATTCTTTCAGAACATCTGATACATATTCCACTGAACAATAATGAAACAAGAACAAACTAAAAAGATCCCTAGAATTCCAAGGAAAATATATCACAAACCTATCATAACTATACAGACTGCTAACCAGGTAATTAGATGCATACCTCGGAGAGAGCCCAATATCTGTCAAGAACAATAAGAGATACGTAAACCAACAAGAAGCAGTGATGTCATTTAGCATGTGACCCACGCCATAATAAAAGACAGGCCATCTTCCAAGGGGCTTAGTAAATGAATCCCCAATACCATCACCCATTATAGTCAATGAAGTCAAACTTCAAACCTCTTCAAAATGACCCAGAACTGAAGTTCCTAATCAATGTGAACCTGAGAAGTATGAATTCAAGCTTCAGAGACGAACAAGATACCAACTCAACAAAATTACTAAGGATTGTCAAAACCATTTTTGGCAGCCGTAATTTGAAACATGCACCATGTTAGGGAACAATTTACAATTACTAGCCTTTTTCTTTCTTTTCTTCTCTTTGGATGGGGGTGGGGGAATGAGTCAAAATGAACAAAATAATTTTAACCTAGTTATTTCAGTAAATCTGATAACTTGTTCCTCGTCATGCTAACAAATCAAATAGAAAAATTGATTAGTTAAAGCAATACCTGGAAATTTTATTCATTAAAGCATATCTGAAAAAATTCAGCAAAAAGACTGGAAGGTTGCGAAAAGCTTTTATTTTCAATTCAGTGACTCCATTTTGTTATTCACAGACTACCTGTAAATGCAACAATTCATCTTTTGAAAGTATGTAAACTGAACCACCATAAGCTCCACAAAATTCACGAAAGGAAAAATCAAGCAAACTCCATACAACTTGACAAACACTTCATCCCCACTAACTGATGAGAACAATATAATAAGTTCCAACAGATCAAAAACCCTTAATCTACTAACTACAAAAACAATATAACTTTGATATTTATTTCAACATATCAAAAAGTAAAGAAATACCAGACTATTAGTAATATAAAACCATAAAACATAACAGAACAATAGAGTTTTTTTCGGGAGAAGAAAGCACCAAAATAGAACAAGTTTTAGTCAAACTTGATATCATGTATACAAGATTCACTTCTACTGGCCTCAATGACCACATTAGATCTGCTCATTTAGCATAACTACATTTGTAAATTATGTTTAAAATTTCGGATGCTTTACTGACTTGCCAATGCGAAATCAAAAATTGTGGAGTATCATCTAGAGAAATTTCATGCCTGCCTTATGTTTTTAGTTTTTAGTTACCATCTTTCCATCAAATCTCCCCATCTTCCCAACACTCCACCAAGAACTGATAAAACAAAGTTTTGAAACAAGAACTATTGTTTGAATGCTAAATCTGCAATCCTCTACGCCAATAAATCTCCAATCCCAACAAAGACCAGATAAGTAGAATCCAAAAATGATAAAAGAAAAAAGAACAACTAAAACAATTAACAAGCATACTAAGAAAAAAAACTACCAACTGCAGACACAAATTGCATTGGAAAAGGGAGGAACAGAGCAATTATTAATTAGCTGCTTATTCTAACGTGCTACTTTGCTGAAAAACTATAAGCATTCAATCTAACACTGGTCAGGATTCTAAGACCGAACTTTCTACAGTTCTAAAAATAAAGGAGCAACTCCTGGCAATTCTCTCCAACAAGAAGAATAAAATCTGGGCAGCCCAAGCAGACTTCAAAAACCAAATTTTCAAACTTCTAAACTCGTTCAATTCAAAATCCAATCACCATTTCTGCAATCAAACAGAGCTCCAAAAATTATCTTCCAAATCATTCTAGAGATCAATAAATTGTGTCCATACTCCAACAAGAAAAGCCATGCAGAAACGAAACAGAATTTCCGACTGAAACCCTAAGCTATCTTCGTTTAGTATATAGTCTTTCTTAATAATAAGCAAGCCTTAAAACATTGCATAGGATAACACCAAGCAATTCAGGAAGCTTACTCCTAATTCTATTCCAGGTGCACTCCATAAAAAGAAGGTAATTACTCATTATGAGCCACCAGGTGAAAGCTATCATACAAGCCACTCTAGACCTCAGCAAGCTATCTGACCTAGTAGGCTAGAAGCATCCAATTTCATCTCCCATTATGATTAGCTTGTTCCAACTTCTGTATTGAAACTTGAGGCAGCCACAAAAGAAAATTGCTGGGCAGACAAGATAGAGCGTTAAGGGTGCCACGGTCATGCCAAAGGGAAGTGTTCTTACCATTCCCTAACATGTTTGATAAAGCTCCTATTAATATCTTGTTGTCCCAAAATGATGTCCTTTACATAACTCCCAGCATTGGCCCTGGATTACGAGCAGTGAACTCCATTAGATTATCCATAAGACACCAATGTGACAACTTCAACTTCCATTATTTTTGGATTGTAGCTAAAACCAAACACACTCGTGGCTTCAATTAGTAGCCTAGCAAAAGACATTCATAGCAACAATCTATGACACAATGACTCCTCACTTTACCAGCACCCCAACCAAAAAATGTGGTATGACTGTTGGACCCTCCAAATCATAGAAAACTTACAAAAAAATAGAGAAACCCAATGCTAAGACACAAACCCACATCCAACACCCATACTTGAGTCCGGGTAACAAAGGCAGCAACAAAAAAGAGTAGGGAGCCATAGAATCTCCCTGGCTTAATCCCTTTTCTCCGGAGAAGTAACCCACTAATGAGCCATTAAGCACGATAGAAAATTTGGAGATAAGACAGATTCAATTGAGAAAACAGATCTGGGTGGGTTGGGGGGGGGGGGGGGGGGGGCTAATAGCCTTCAAATACCCTTCAAATACTCAATACGAAAAACAGGATCAATATTCATAGCACATCTGGGAGATGGATTATCCCTGTGATAGTTGTAACCAGATCTTGTTCAAGCAACATGTTTCCTGATATTCTCCTTTCACATAGAAAGGGTGATTGATTTCATCCTATAAAACAAATCAAACAAATTTTACCTATTTGAAAGTAGGTATCTTGGTGATACATTTGTACACTGTATTGCAACAAAGGAAACGATTGGATCCTTTTCACCTTTAGTGGAAAAAAGAGGGCTTACACTCTCCTTTGCCCTAATTTCCTTTGCAACAACAGCTTTCGATCACTAGGCAATTGGTAACAGAAAACCTGATTCACATACTGCTTTTAACTGCCAACAAAGCCTTAATTATTTCCAAGCAAGTTTTGAAAGAGTTGTCACTTAATAAAAAAAAAAAAAAAAAAACAAGATGCATTTTGGTCCCTCAAACTCAACCATTGAATCCTAGCTTTCTCTCTGAGAAAACTTCTTGAACATTTGGTTCGCAGGATGAACACTATTTTATCTTCACCCTTCAATTCAAACTCTAAAGCTTTAAGCTTGCCATAAATTAACGTTGCCAGCCCACTACCTATACAACCTATATTATTCGTATTGAAACCTTCAGTGAGAAACTTGATCGGTTCTACACACCGATTTGACCCAGATTGAATATTCTACTCTATGCCAAGAAAAAAAGAAGAGAAAAAGTGCCCTCATATGACCATTAGAAAAAATAGAAAAAGATGAGCACTACCATAAAAGATACTATAATTGAATTTGAGTTGCTAATACACCTAGAAAGAGAACTGCATACCCATAAACAACACAACCACCCTTGATAAAGCAGAGGAAAAGAAAAGATGGAAAAAGAAGAAAAAAGGTTTGAGAGAAGAACTTATTTACCAACAAGAAAAACAAAAGAATTTGAAAGCTAAAACAGAGATGTAGAACAGAGAGTTACATACAGAAACAAACCCATGAGCATGAACCTCCCATTCTTTAGCAGAACCTTTGTCAGATACCAACAAGAGAGGAACTCAAATTGTCAAACTCTTCTGTGGATATGTACAATTTTACGAATATAATAATATTACGAATACATCTATATGCGTAAGGAGTTACTTTCCTCTTGTTTCTTGATATTTATGGGCGGTTCAAACGTGTTCTCTGCAATTTCAATTGTCGAAGATTCCAGAATGAAAGTACAATATCATCCCTGCCAAATAACAACTTCCTCATTTTGCAGTGTCGTTCAGACGTTGAATCTATGTACCCTCGTGGAATTGAGTATCCATTGTTTGTTTGCCACTCAAATGTTAACAGGTCATTGGAAAAGTTTGACTCTTCGACCCATACCCTGATGACTGAGTGATATCCATAGGCGAGATGGGCAATCTAAAACGGTGCGTGGGGGCCCGCCTCTCAAACCCCCCAGTCCACAACTACCTATCCACCTAGATTCTTTGTCCTTGACTATCTGCCCATCTTTATTAACTTGATAATTAATGATAAGATATGCTGTATTAATTGGTGTAATTGGGTCTAATTGGACTGTCATTGAGAAAATGAAACATGGGAGAGTGTCGTTTTTATAATAACAGTACACTTCAGTTCCTTAACTTTAGGAACAGGGGATGTGGAATTTCACTCATTAACTTGGATTTCGGCCTGCTTTGTTGTAATTTTTTTTTTTTTGGGTTCTTTTAGAATTGGGGTGAATGATTTGAACTTGAATTTCTTTTTTGTTTTTTTAAAGTAATTGTAGTTCTCAATTGAGTTATACATAAACCACTCAATTTGTTTGCCACTGAGGAAATGAAATATAACGATGCTCAAAGATTTTAGATATTGATTGAAACAGTTTTAGCTTTTTGTTGTCCAAATGAATTTTGAAACAATCTTTAGTAAAACAATTCTAAAGTTAAAAATTGTTTAAGTTTTGATAAAATAAATATTTTGACATAAATTAATTTTTTTAAAATTTAATGATGACAGCAGCTCAACCTAAAAGTCATCAGAAAAGTATATCGACGATTGTGAAAGTGTAATATCCGTATTTGTAAAGTAATGATAAATGAGTAACTTAATAAATATGACACGAAGTTTAAATAATATAGTTACGCGAAAGATTTAGTATTGAATAAAAAAAACTATTTTGAAAAAAAAATTGGGACGTGTACTTCATTAAAAGAAAAGAAAAAAAATTGGACCTGAATGTCCAAAAGAAGAAAAAAAAAATTTTTAAAAAAAGAAGGAAAAGTCAACAAAGGAGGCAGCAGGTAGCAAAGGAAATGAAATGCAGAGTTTCAAATGAAACTATGCAAGTCTTGCACGTCGCATGAAACGTGGAGACAATGAAGACGGAGAAAAGAGGGATTTAAGATAGATGGAGGACGCATTTGAGGCTGCCGACAGTTTAAGCAGCGAGCTTGTGTATATATATACACCTATGTGAAATCTGTTTAACAGATTTCACAAAGTTTCTTTCAACTTATCATTTTTTTCTTTAAAAAATGGGGACTCAAAGAAACACTGAAATAGCAAAATTTTGAATGAGTTTTCTGCGGAATTTCATAGAAAATCAGGAAAAGAGATCAGAAAAAGCATAAAGTAATAACATAATGTTTATTTTTGAGTTTCTGACATTTATGAAATTTCTCAAGATTCAAAGTGGGATTTTTCAAAGTGTGTGGTTTATATCGAATTGAAGAATAAATTGAAAAATTTATATAAATATGATGTCAGGTGTTGACGAGCTACAACTAGAAGAATTTCTGAGAGAAACAGGAAAAGTAAGGAGGTGATCCACGGGTAGTTTTAAGAGCTACGTGGTGAGTTGGATTTACTTTAAGTAATCCAAATATAAAAAAATGAAAATTTAATGATAATATTAAAATAAATTATTAGCTTATGTCGTGGCGATAGATAAAGATTTGGTTGATAATTATGATAGGAATTTTGGACATGTAGAAAATTATTAGGAGAAAAATAATATTTTTTATTTAAATAATAAGTTGATTTAATAATCAAAGTGATAAGTGAAATTCTTGATAAGTTATATTGATGTTCTAATATGAATTTTGATGAGATGAATTTTAGTGAATCTTGACAAGTTTTGATGTATGATTTGATATTATTTGAGAAGAATTTTAGTGGATCTAGACAAGCTTTGATGAATGATGTGATATGAATTGGAATGAAATTTAGTGGATCTTGACAAGCTTTAATAGATTATTTGATGTGATTTGGGGATGAAAGGAATTTAGTAAAATTTTGTTATATAAATTTGAAAACAATCAGGATAGCCAATTTAAGTGTTTTAAATTTATATATTGTTTTTATATTACTGTTTATATGTATATTTCATATCATTGTTCATATGCATATGCAATAAACGAGAAATAAAAGAACCGGGAAGGCAGCTGGTCTAATTGAAAAACCGTGTCAGCTGGTATATGTTGGGAAATAAATCCCGTGGCAGCCGAGAAAAGCTGAAAGAACTCGGAAAGCAGTCGGTCTTATAAGAATGAAAGAACCGAGAAGGTAACCGGTCTAAATGAGAATGAAAGAATCGGAAAGGCAGCCGGTCTAAGATAATAATAACCTGTCGACAGGTGGGAAGACGTTCCCATCATAATCATTCATGCATTGCATTTGTTTTAATTATTGCTTGCATTATTAAAATACTGATATGTGATGTATTAATTGTAAATTTAATTATAGATGATTGAGTCTCACAGAAAGAGACAGTTATGATGATAAGATTATTGAAATGTTGAGGTTTGGTGTATTATTGTAAATATAATTATAGATGATTGAGTCTCACAGAAAAAGATAGTTATACCGATAAGATGATTGAAATGCTGAGGTGTGGTGTGTTATTGCTATGGTGATAAGAACTATCTAAATGGTAGACTTTATGATGTGAACCTCATTGCGAGGTAATTATGAAATAATTGATGGTATTGAGGTAAACCAATAAATAAGAGGAAGAGAATGGATGTTATAAAATGGGTAGTGATAGTAGAGTGCTAATATTAAGTGTATGAGATATAAATTGATTTAAATATTAAAAGATTGTTTATACAAATGAGTACTTTTAGTAAATTTAATTTATTGAGCTTGTGAAGCTCACTCCTCATTGTACAATGATTTTCAGGTAGCAGGCCTAGCAAATAGTTTGGTGAGTTGAGGTTCAGAAGAAATCATTTTCTGTAAGCCACGTACGTGTCAACATCCTCATACTAATGAGAAAATAAAATGGAAAATTTATTTATAAATTTTCATGCATTTTACGTTGTATAGAATGTTTAAAGATCGGATAGATGTAAATTTCTTTTGGTGTTATTTATTTTTATTGTTGCATATATATGACACCATTTCGAGGGTGGCCAACCCGAGATGGGTCGTTACAATTTTGGTATCAGAGCATTAGTTTTAAGATTCTGTAGACTGCATGAGAAATTAAAAAGTGAAAGATCTAAATAAACTATATTTTAATAAATAGTCTGAGGATGACACATAGATGTGCTAGAGCTAGAGTTAGAGTTGTTGATTTGAAAAGGGCGTGGTAGTCCCCCAATATTTTTTTGACAAGTCGAGGTTAAGTTTGAATATGTGATTCCTAGAAGGAAACGTGCTGACGGTACAATTGATATTAGTAAAGGTGTAAGAGAATCTGAAGTTGAAAGAGATGAGCTAAGACAAGCTCTTGCACATGTTTTTGAGAAAATGAATGTAACAGATGATAGAATGGATAGTTTATAGCATAGACTTGATGAACAGGCTAGAGCAGTGTTTGAGGTTGTTAATCCAGTAATGATGAACGTTTAAAAAGGGGGGAAAGTGAGTTTATGCATAAGATGCAAGGAGATTGTTCAGTTGAATACGGTGTTGTATAAAAGATCTATAAATTATTTTAAGCTTAAGTTTTGAGAGAAACATGTAAAGAGATTATTTGGTAATTACCAGTGATTGATAGGCATATCCCTTTTGTTTCATTCGAGTTAGAATGAGAAGTTTTAGAATGATGAAAGGATATTCTTCCCAGGGTAAGTGCGGATGTCGATAGACCCTTAACCTGGAATAGATTTAAAAAGGTTTTCCTTGATAACTATTTTCCTTAGACCCCTAGAGCCCAACAAGATATAGATTTTATTTATTTGGGGTAAGTGTGTTGATTGTGGCTCAGTATAATAGGAGATTTGTGGCTTTGTTGAGGTTTGAACCGAAAATGGTATACCCAAAGAAGAAGAAGTGTAAGAAGTTCATAGATGAATTATGTTTTAATGTTTGATCAATACTACCATACATGAGGCATATGAATTATGTCAGATTGGTGGATATATCATTTCAGATTGAGAGAGATGTGATAGAGTTTAAGAAAAAATAATAATAATAATAAATAAATAAATAATGGTTAAAGAGGCTTAAGCATAAAGGTTATAGATGCAGTGGTAGTATGAGTGAACAGGGTGAAAGACTATCCTAAATGAGGCATTCTTTGTCACAAGGAAATGAAGTATAGAGACAGAGGAAAACATGATCTATTATTTCTGTAACTCAAAATACTATTGATGGGACCCTTAGATTTGGGAGACAGGTTATGAGAACTAGGAATCATGGCATAGGGAGTAAGTATGCCACCAAGAGGGAGTGGTAATCTGACGTATGAATGAGAGAAAAAAGTTCTTTTAAATATATTCAGATAAGATATCTATTTCATAATTGTTCTAATTTGAGGTGCTTTTTATATAAAAAAAAAAGGTGGATATATCAATGTTGGTTGATCTTGATGCAACCCATTCTTTTACATCCAGTATTCATATGAAGTCTATTGAAGTATGTATTAATCCTTGGATGCAAAATATTTTATTGAAGTCCTCACTAGAGATAAAGTGATAATCATAAATGTTTACGAAGGTTGTATGATTCATATCGGTAATAGAAAATCTGAAGTTGAGTTATTATCTTTGAATATGGTTGATTATTTTGGAAAGAATGTAGTGTTCAAGATATGGATATGAAGAGTTTAACTTTCAGAGAAAACATAAGATACTCTCGAACTATCATATTTTTCTCTGACCACTAGGAGATGATTGAAGAAAGATTGTGAGGAATATTTAGCATACATAATGGATCCTAGAAAGGAAAATAGGAAGTTAGAATAAATCTTAGTGGTGAAAGATTATTCTAATATAATTTCTTGATGAGTTGTCTAGATTGTCTCCAAGTAGGGAGATTAAATTTTCTATTGATGTGATACCATGATCATCACATATATCTAATAGCACCTTACAGAATGACATCAGCTGAATTGAGAGAGTTGAACGTACCATTTTAAGAATTTGTGGATAAACAATTTATCTGACCTGATGTATTTGGAGAGTCGGGTGTTGTTAGTGAAGAAGGAAGATAGAACGATAAAAGTGTGTATAGACTACATATAGTTGAATAAGAACAAATACATTTTTCCCAGGATAAATAAAAGGTTTGAGCAGTGTAAGGAGTGAAAGTGTTTTCTAAGATAAACCTGAGATCAAGTTATCACCAATTGAAGATAGAGAATGGAGACATGCCTAAGATTGTTTTTAGGACACAGTATAGTCATAAGTTTCTTGTGATGACATTTGGATTGAATAATGTTCCAGAAACATTCATGGATTGGATGTATAAAATGTTTGAACCAGTTCTTGATAATCTTGTGATTGTGTTCATCGATAACATTTTGGTGTAATTTTAAGACTAAAGAAGAGCAGGTAAAACATTTAGAAATTGTGTTGGAGATTTTGAGGAGAAAGAGATTGTATGATATAAGCTCTCTAAGTGTGAATGTTGGTTGAATGAAATAACTTTCTTGGAACATGTAATATCCGAAAATGGCATAATAGTTGATCCACAAAAGGTTGAGATAATGTTAAATTGGGAGAAACCAACTAATGTAACTGATAATAGAATCTTCTTGGGGTTAGCAGGTTATTATAGAAGATTCTTTCAGAAATTTTTATGTAATACTGTTGAATAGACTGATCATGAAAGATGTGAGATTTGTATGATAAGGGAAGTATGAGAAAAATTTTCCAATTACTAAAAAAAAAAGGAGATATTGACTACAGCTCCAGTATTGGTGTTTTCCTTCTGGTGATGAAGGATTTGTGGTACGTCACATCAATGATTGGGATATGTGTAGCATAGGAAAGTTGTGGCCCATACTTTTAAGAAATTGAGGATTCATGATAGAAGTTTTCACACTCATGACTTAGAATTGACTGTTATAGTGTTTACTTTAAAGATTTGAGACATCATTGGTATGGAGCCACTTGTGAGATTTTCACGGGTTATAAGAGTTTGACATACTTACCTACCTAGAGAGAGTTGAATTTGAGGCAAAGATGGTAGATGAAGTGGTTTGCGACTATGATTGTATAATTCCCTATCATTCAAAAAAAAATGAAGGTGATAACTGATGCAAGTTAACTACAATCGGGAGTTCTGATGTAAAAATTGATGATAGATTTAGAGAAATAAGAATGAAGCTGAATATCATTGATAGAGGAGCATGGTAAACGAATATGGTTGTACAGTCATCTATAGTAAAACACTTTAGAGATGCAAGGTAGAGATGAAGAGATAGAAAAGATTAAGCATTAAGTGCTTACTAGAAAGCAATATAAATTCAAAATTTGAAATAATGGTATCCTGGTCTTGGAACATAGAAATAGTGTTCCCAATAATGCAAAGTTGAGAAAATAGATAAAAAAAGGTGACACATAATGATGTAGATTGATGCAATCAAGTAACAATTAGATGTATAGAGGATAAAGACAGAAATTCTGGTGGATTGAAGAATGATATAGCTGAGATTGTGAGGTGGTATGGAATACTATGGAGAATAGTGTCATTTAGAGATGCTAGATTTTACACCATAGTTTTTGGAGAGGCTTTTAGAAAGCTACGGGTACACAATTGAAATTTAATAAAATTTTCATGCTCAAATAGGAAGGATTTTAGAGTACTAGAAGATATGTTAAGGGCAAGCGTGATGAGTCATCAATAAGTTTGGAATACTTACATACCATCAATTGAAATTGCTGATAATAATCAGTAATAAACTATTATTGGGATGACATCGATTGAGGCATTGTACAGTCGGAGGAGTAGAACTTCTTTATGTTAGGAAGAAATGAGAGAGAGAAATATAATTGGTTCATAAATTATTAAGTTAACATCTAAGAGGAACAAATTGGTTATAGAGAACTATAAAGCAGCACAGAGTAAACCTCTTGAGTTTCCAGAAGGCGATGGGGTGTATGGAAAAATATCTCAATGAAAAGGGTTTATTGAGATATAAACAGGAAAGAAAAGCTGAATCTGAAGTATGTGGGACCTTATGAGGTTTTTGAGAAAGTTTGATTGGTTGCGAATAGACTGGATTTGCCTCCAGAATTAAAACATTTATATAGTGTATTTCATGTTTCACTTTAAGAAAAGGGTTTACATGATATTTCGAACTAAGCTATAGAAATTTAGAAAGCTTGGGATTATATACAAGTATTAGTGAGAATTTTAGACAAAAATAATAAATCTTGTGTAATAAAATAATTTCATTATTCACTTTTGATTTCTGGAATTAGATAAGGAAATTTCGGGGATGAAATTTTTGTAAGATTAGTAGATTTGTAATACCCTTATTTGTAAAGTAAGGGTAAATAAGTAATTTAATAAATATGACACGAAGTTTAAATAATATAGTTACGTGAAGGATTTAGTATTGAATAAAAAAAATAATTATGGGACGTAGATATCATTAAAAGAAAAGAAAAAAATTGGACCTGAACGTCCAAAAGGAAAAAGAAGAAGAAAGAATTATTTTGAAAAAAATATATTTTTCTAAAAAAAAAGGAAAATTCAACAAATGAGGTAGCAAGAGCAAAGAAAATGGAATGCAGTTTCAAATGAAACTCTGCAAGTCATGCACGTCTCATGAAACATAGAGACAATGCAGACTGAGTAGAGGGGGATTTAAGACAGATGAAAGACGCATTTGAGACTGCCGACAGTTTAAGTAGTGAGCTTGTGTATATATATACACCTATGTGAAATCTGTTTGTTTAACAGATTTCACATAGTTTCTTTCAACTTATCGTTTCTTTTTCAAAACAATTGGGGACTCAAAGAAATGTTGAAAGAGCAAAATTTTGAAGGAGTTTTCTATGAAATTTCATAGAAAATCAGGAAAAGCGATCAGAAAAGCATAAGGTAATAATATAATGTTTATTTTTGAGTTTCTGACATTTATAAAATTTCTCAAGATTCAAAGTGTGCGGTTTATATCGAATTGAAGAATAAATTGGAAAATTTATATAAATATGATGTCAGGTGTCAACAAGCTACAACTGGGGGAATTTTTGAGAGAAACAAGAAAGGCAAGGAGGTGATCCACGAGTAGCTTTAAGAGTTACGTGGTGAGTTGGATTTACTTTAAGTAATCCAAATATAAAAAATGAAAAATTTAGTGATAATATTAAAATAAATTATTAGCTTATGACGTGGTGATAGATAAAGATTTGATTGATAATTATGATAGAAATTTTGGACATGTAGAAAATTATTAGGAGAGAAATAATATTTTTTATTTAAATAATAAATTAATTTAATAATCAAAGTGGTAAGTGAAATTCTTGATGAGTTATATTGATGTTCTAATACGAATTTTGATGAGATGAATTTTAGTGGATCTTGACAAGCTTTGATGGATGATTTGATATTATTTGAGATGAATTTTAATGGATCTTGAGAAGCTTTGATGAATGATGTAATATGAATTGAAACGAAATTTAGTGGATATTGACAAGCTTTAATGGATTATTTGATGTGATTTGGGGATGAGATGAATTTTGTGAAATTTAGTTATATAAATTTGAAAACAATCAGGATAGCCAATTTAAGTGTTTTGAATTTATATATTGTTTTTATATTACTGTTTATATGTATATTTCATATCATTGTTCATATGTATATGCATTGAACGAGAAAGAAAAAAACCGAGAAGGCAACCGGTCTAATTGAAAAACCGTGTCAGCCGGTATATGCTAGAAAATAAATCCTGTGGCAGCTGGAAAAAGCTGAAAGAACCGGGAAGGCAGCCGGTTTTATAAGAATGAAAGAACCGAGAAGGCATATGGTCTAAGATAATAATAACTTAACGACAGGTGGGAAGATGTTACCATCATAATCATTCATGCATTGCATCTATTTTAATTATTGCTTGCATTATTGAAATACTGATATGTGATGTATTAATTGTGAATTTAATTATAGATGATTGAGTTTCACAGAAAGAGACAGTTATGATGATAAGATTATTGAAATGCTGAGGTGTGGTGTATTATTGTGAATATAATTATAGATGATTGAGTCTCACAGAAAGAGACAGTTATGGCGATAAGATGATTGAAATGCTGAAGTGTGGTGTGTTATTGCTATGGTGATAAGAACTATCTAAATGGTAGACTTTATGATGTGAACCTCATTGTGAGGTAATTATGAAATAATTGATGGTATTGAGATGAATCAATAAATAAGAGGTAGAGAATGATAGAGAATGGATGTTATGACATGGGTAGTGATAGTAGAGTGCTAGTATTAAGTGTATGAGATATAAATTGATTTAAATATTAAAAGACTGTTTATACAAATGAGTACTTTTAGTAAATTTAATTTACTGAGCTTGTGAAGCTCACTCCTCATTGTACAATGATTTTCAGGTAGCAGGCCTGGCAAATAGTTTGCTGAGTTGAGGTTTAGAAGAAATCATTTTTTGTAAGCCACATACGTGTCAACATTCTCAGACTAATGAGAAAATAAAATAGAAAATTTATTTGTAAATTTTCATGCATTTTACGTTGTATAGAATGTTTAAAGATCGGATAGATGTAAATTTCTTTTGGTGTTATTTATTTTTATTATTGCATATATATGCCGTGCTAGAATTCTCAAAATGTGATAACACCATTTCGGGGGTGGCCAACCCGGGATGGGTCGTTACAGAAGGTCATGGTGGTTTAATGGTTTTCGACCATTTTTTAATGGAAATCTCGGCGTATGAACACCAAACCCAAATAGATCGAGAAATTCCAAACCAAATCGTGTGGTCGGATTCTGGTGGCGTGACTTTCTAATGACAGCGACCGGCGAATCTTAACGGAACTTGGTGGGTTTCAATCACGAGGTCCTTTTGATGCTGATGCTAATGGTGTGTGTGGTGCCACCTGAAATTCGTCAGAAAATCAGGGAGGCGAATTTTGCCGGAAAAAGAGAAGAGGAAGAATAAGCATGAGCTGGAGAGGGTATAAAAGGAAGAAAAAAAATTGGGGGAATAAGTTCTCTCTCATAGGGTACGACAGATTTCATGGGATTAAGATTAACAATTAATTCTTTCAATCAAACATGAAATTAATTATTCATGTGAGATTAATTTAATCATATCCTACTCTTATACCTCGTACCAAATCGCCCCTACTTTTATATCTCATAACAAATCGCCACTAATGGTATAATTCCAATGGATATTGAGGTCAGTGAATTAATACAAAAGAGATTTAACAGAATGAACACAATTGAGAAACGACAGGATCATGGAATGAATCATGATTCTCATTCGATTGTGATGTGTGCTGCACTGCAAAGACTATGAACTATTCTGAGAGAGTCATTGGGTAATGATAGTTTAGAGTCTATAATGTTAATTTTTTAAGTTTGACTAATAAGATAATTAGTTATTAAATTAGTAATAAGATGCTTTACTCACACTTCTCATCTTATTCATTCACTCAATTTGGTGGCACCATGCATACTGGGGAACATTTTTAATTAAAAGGGGAATTAGGGGGACACAGAGAACATACAACATCACTTCAAAAGCAATTGCTGATTTTGGAAGGCTTAAAATATCATTTTTTATGAAGATTAATTTAAGGGTGGGGGTTATTAATATCACCAAAAAAATATATATAGCCGTAGCCTAATTAATGAAAATTATATGAATAATTTAAGCAAAAGTGTCTTAATCAATGATTCGGTTGTACATAAGAGAAGTTTTTGTTAGACACAAAAGTTTATTTCACCGTTAAATAGTATGATAGGAAAGAAAAAAATATATTTTATTTTTATTCAATGGTGAGATGAATTTTTGTGCCATAAAATCATGTATTCCTCATGATATTGTGCTAAATAAAATTTTCTCTCCCGAGAACACAAACTGATTAGTGATAATAATTTGTTTGGACAAATTTATCCCTTGACCTTTTGAGTTTCTAATTTATTTAAAAAAATGGTTTGCTCACTTCAGGCCTTCAACAACCTTTCTCTCTCCATAAACCATAGGGACTTGTTTTGTCTTTTGAACTTCATTTTTGTTATTTCAGAAGAAAAAAAACCAATCATCCCCAAAAAGAGAAAAAGGAAATAAAAGAGAAAAAAAAGAATAAAGAGATCATAACGGCTCCAATGAGAAACAATTTTGAACAAGGAAATAAACCCATAATTCCATGCCGAGACTGCAATCTCTTAGATTATTACTCTTGGGAAGCACAGAAGATTTTATCTTTATTTTTTAAAATTAATGAAAAAGTAAAAGAAAAATACATCAAAAAAGCTAAATAACCATAATAAGAAAGTAAATCCCAGAACTTGGATTTGATTCGACCTGGGATTTGTGCTGTGCTAATGGAAATCCAAGGCAGTCAGGGACCATTCAAGGACTGAAGATGATTTCATTTCGTCCCACTAGAAGACTGCACGCCCTTTAGATCAGTTTGCTACAAGATCTTTTTTTTTTTCCTTCATAAAAGAGAAAGCCATGTGAGAACAAGAAGAGCACCAACAGTTGAATTCAAACTCAAGCGAACAAGGACACTGGTAACTAGTAATTATAAAAGCCAATCACTTCCACATGAAAAGCTTCGTCCTCTTTGTTTGACAACTCTGGTTTCTCAAAGAGGGAGAGGAAGAGAGAGAAAAGGATGTTTATATTTGACTGAATCATTAATGAGGGTTTTTTTTGTCAAGTTATATAACTCTGCTCACTTTGTTGAGTTGTTATATGCCAAATGCAGGAGGAGAAATCCTCCAGAGAGCTGAAAAATTGCATTCCAGTAATGCTGGTTTTCTTGCCTTTGGAATCCATTATTGGAGAAGATGTGAAGTGATCGCATGAAAACATGAAGACATCATGAAAAAGCAGAGCATTTACAACAGATGACGCGACATGGTACACATCCAAGAATTTTTGGAAATTCCATGCTTTGCCATGGCTGCCATTGTTGCATTCATAGCCATGTCTGCAGGAACCTACAACAACTTCTTCATCCTTATTATGTATATGAGATTTCTTGAAAAGGAAATCGGCTTTTTGGGTACTAAAAAGACCTACTAGAGTGCATCAGATGATTAATAATATAAAGAAATCCTTGTTCTGTTGTTTTTTGTTGAATAATTATGCCTTGAATTAGTGGTAGACCAAAAGTTGTCTAAAGTTGAGTCCACTTCTTACATAATTTGTGACTTTAATTTGTGGATCAAAAGCATCTTCTCTCTTTTGGTCATGGTGGAAGACAAAGTTCACTTTGGTATAATTGGAGAACAAAATGATGAGCAACAAAATGATGAGCATTCATTGATGTTTGTCCTTTGGAACTTTTGTAAGCCTATAAAAGGCATTCCAATATAAAGCATTCCATCATCAAGCAACTTCAAGAATCATCAAGTGAAAGAGAAGTTAAGAGTGTGTATTGGCTAAAGCCAATTTTGTAAACACTTTTTGTATATTCTCTCACTATAGTGAAATTTGCCAGCTGGCCTCTCCCCGTAGACGTAGGCTTTAAGCCGAACCACGTAAATTTGTTGTCTCACTTTTTATCTTATTTTATTGTTTTGTCGTTATTACTCGATCAATTTACAATCCTGTCACGATCCATTTCTAACAAACTGGTATCAGAGCTTGCAGGTGATAAATTTCTATTTGTTTTTCTGCAAGTTCACTATTCACATGAATAGTAAATTTCATGAATAGTAAAATTTTGTTCAGGATTATTTTGTTCGATCGAGATGTCAACAATGAAGTTTGATATTGAGAAGTTTGATAGAAACAACAGTTTCAGTCTATGGCAAGTTCGTATGTTAGCCATTCTAACCCAGAATGGTTTGAAGAAAGCACTACTGGGGAAAGCCAAAATGCCTACCGGCATGAGTGATGAAGATTGGGATTACCTGGATGACAAGGCTCTATTCGCAATCCAACTGAGTCTTTCAAATGATGTCCTACAACAAGTTCTGTCAGAGAAGACTTCTGCAGACTTATGGGCCAAGCTAGAAGAGTTGTACTTGACTAAATCCTTGGCCAACAGGTTGGTTCTGAAGCAACGCCTTTATGGTCTCCACATGACAGAAGGTTCCTCTCTCAAGTCCCATATCAGTGAGTTTATCTCAATTATTAATGATTTGAAAAATCTTGAAGTTATTATTGGGTCTGAAGATCAAGCTCTCTTATTATTATGTTCATTACCACTCTCATGCAAAAATTTTAGAGACACTATAATTTATGGTAGGGAAGACTTAAATTTTGATGATGTAATATCTTCCCTTATGAGTACAGAGAAATTAGATAATGAACTTTTGTCTAGTAAGTCTGATGATCAGGGCTCTAGTCTTGTTACAAGAGGCAAATCCAATGACAGAGGCTTTGATGGTGGCAAGAATAGAAGAAGATCAAAGTCAAGAGGAAAGCACAAAAATTTAACTTGCAATTATTGCAAGAAAAAGGGACACATCGTAGCAGAATGCTACAAGCTGCAGAATAAAAAGAAGAATGAATGGCAAAATGACAAGGGCAAGCAGAAGGAAGAAACAACTGATGCTGATGTAGCAGAAGAAAAAGGTGATGATGTTCTATTTGCAACCAACAAGTCCAGATCCAACGACGAGTAGATTCTTGATTCTGGATGGTCTTATCATATGTGCCCCAACAGAGATTGGTTCTCCACATATGATTCTGTTGAAGGTGGAATTGTGCTAATGGGCAATAATGCCACTTGCAAAACTGTTGATGTAGGCACAGTAAAAATCAAGATGTATGATGGAGTTGTCAGGACATTGACTGATGTCAGACATGTACCTGATTTGAAGAAAAACCTTATTTCTTTAGGCATTCTGGATGCCAATGGCTGCAAATCTGTGATTAAGTCTGGGAACATAAAGATTTCCCGTGGTGCTCTTGTTCTCATGAAAGGAAAGAAGTCTGGCAGTCTATACACCTTATTAGGTTCAACAGTTATAGGCTTTGCAGCAGTTTCCTCATCCATATCAGATTCAGACTCTACCAAGTTGTGGCATATGCACCTAGGGCATATGAGTGAGCAGGGATTAGCTGTACTCAGTAAAAGAGGTCTTTTGCTTGAAAGAAAGATTAGGAAGCTGGATTTTTGTGAGCATTGTGTCTATGGAAAGCAGAAAAGAGTCAGCTTCAACACTGCAATTCACAGAACCAAAGGTACTCTTGATTACATTCATTCTGATCTATGGGGGCCTTCTCATGAAATTTCCAAAGGAGGAGCCAGATACTTGCTAACGATTATTGATGATTTTTCTAGAAAGACTTGGGTCTATTTTCTCAGGCACAAGAATGAAGTATTTGGAATTTTCAAGCAATGGAAGACCTTATTGGAGAAGCAGACTGGGAAGCAAGTCAAGAGACTCAGAACAGATAATGGTCTTGAGTTTTATGATTCAGAGTTTAATCAATTCTGCAAAGATGAAGGCATTCTCAGACATCGGACGGTGAGAAATACACCACAGCAGAATGGTGTCACAGAGAGGATGAATCGAACACTGTTAGAAAGAGCTCGATGTATGCTTTCTAACGCAGGTCTTGGCAAGGAATTTTAGGCAGAAGTAGTCAATTTGGCATGTCATTTGGTGAACCGCTCTCCTCACATATCACTTGAACTTAAGACACCTGAAGAGTTATGGTCAGGTAGCCCTCCTGATTACTCTAACTTAAGAATATTTGGTTGCCCTGCATATGCTCATGTGAATGAAGGAAAATTGGAGCCTAGGGCGAATAAATGCATTTTTCTTGGTTATGCTTCTAGTGTTAAGGGTTTTCGCTTATGGTGTCTTGATACTCATAAGTTTATGATTAGCAAAGATGTTACTTTTGATGAATCTGCTATGCTTCACCCTAGAAAAGAATTGTCTGTTCAGTGTGATACAGGAAAGAAGAATGCACAAGAGAAGGTGGAGCTTGAGGTTGATACCTCATCATCTGCAAATCTTAATCCTATTCAGTCAGGAAGTTCGTCTCTAGGTGGAGAGACACACCATGAAGCTGAGCATCACACTCTAGCTGGTGGAAGACAAAGGAGACAAATAAAACCACCCCAACGGTATGGTTTTGAAGATATGTTGGCTTATGCATTAAATGTTACAGAAACCATTGATGTCACCGATCCAACCTCATACTCTGCGGCCATTAGTTCATCTGATTCAGACAAATGGCTCGTTGTGATGCATGAAGAGATGGAATCTCTAAAGAAAAATGACACTTGGAAATTGGTCGAACCACCTAATGGTAAGAAAATTATTGGGTGTAAATGGATATTTAAGAAGAAGGAAGGAGTCACAGGTGTTGAAGACACCAAGTATAAGGCATGATTAGTAGCGAAAGGCTACAGCCAGGTGGAGGGAGTTGATTTTAATGATGTTTTCTCTCCAGTTGTTAGACATACTTCTATTCGTGTCTTACTTGCTTTAGTTGCAATGCATAATTTGGAGTTGGAGCAACTTGATGTGAAAACAGCTTTTCTTCATGGTGATCTTGATGAACAAATCTATATACAGCAACCAAAAGGTTTTGAAGTTGAAGGCAAGGAAGATCATGTTTGTCTTCTAAAAAAATCCTTGTATGGACTCAAGCAGTCTCCACGCCTGTGGTATCGAAGGTTTGACTCTTTTATGCTGAGTATTGAATTTTTTAGATGCAAGTATGATAGTTGTGTCTACTATCAAAGACTTGATGATGGTACTTTCATATATTTGTTGCTATATGTTGATGACATGTTGATTGCAGCAAAGAACATATATGAAATTAATAGATTGAAATCTCAGCTAAATGATGAATTTGAGATGAAAGACCTAGGTGCAGCAAAGAAAATTTTGGGAATGGAGATCAACAGAAACAGAGGTGCAGATAAATTATTTCTGTCACAACAGAAATATATTGAGAAAGTCTTGAAACGTTTTGGTATGCATGATGCTAAACCTGTGAGTACTCCTTTAGCTTCTCACTTTAGATTATCAGCATCCATGTCACCACAGTCAGAAGAAGAGATAATGTATATGTCTAGAGTTCCTTATTCTAGTGCAGTGGGAAGTATTATGTATGCAATGGTTTGCACTCGACTAGATATCTCACATGCTGTCAGTGTAGTTAGCAGATATTTGTCCTGTCCAGGAAAAACTCATTGGCAAGCTGTCAAGTGGATTTTGAGATATTTGAAAGGTACTTCTATTACTTGTTTGGAATTCGGTAAAACTTCTGACAATCTAGCTGGATATGTTGATTCAGATTTTGCAGGTGATTTGGACAGGAGAAGATCAATTACAGGTTATGTATTTACTATTAGGACTTGTACAGTTAGTTGGAAAGCTACCTTGCAGCCGATAGTTGCATTGTTTACTACAGAGGCAGAATTTATGGCTGTTACAGAAGCTACCAAATAAGCCATTTGGTTAAGAGGTATACTTAATGAACTCAGTTTGGAAACAAATAAAACTGTAGTTTATTGTGACAGTCAGAATGCTATACATTTGACGAAGAATCAGATGCATCATGAGAGAACTAAACACATTGATGTGAAGTATCATTTTATTCGGGATATTGTGGCTCAAGGTGATGTTATTATAAGAAAGATTGGCACTCTGAATAATCCAGCTGATATGCTGACAAAATCTCTTCCCATTACCAAGTTCACACACTGCATGAACTTGGTTGGTATTGCACAGCATTTGCATTAGACCCTTCGGGGTTGTTTGGCAGAGGTTGAAGCTTTTATTTTCACTATTGTCAAATTCAAGTCAAGGTGGAGATTTGTTGAATAATTATGCCTTGAATTAGTGGTGGACCAAAAGTTGTCTAAAGTTGAGTTCACTTCTTGCATAATTTGTGGCTTTAATTTGTGGGTCAAAAGCATCTTCTCTCTTTTGGCCATGGTGGAAGACAAAGTGGAAGACAAAGTTCACTTTGGTATAATTGGAGAACAAAATGATGAGCAACAAAATGATGAGCATTCATTGATGTTTGTCCTTTGGAACTTCTGTGAGCCTATAAAAGGCATTCCAATGTGAAGCATTTCATCATCAAGCAACATTAAGAATTATCAAGTGAAAGAGAAGTTAAGAGAGAAATTGTGAGATTGTGTGTATTGGCTAAAGCCAATTTTGTAAACACTTTTTGTATATTCTCTCACTATAGTGAAATTTGCAAGCTGGCCTCTGCCCGTGGACGTAGGCTTTAAGCCGAACCACGTAAATTTGTTGTCACATTTTTTATTTTATTTTATTATTTTGTCGTTATTACTCGATCAATTTACAATCCCGTCACGATCCATTTCTAACATTTTTGCATACAAACGAAATTAAACGAACAAGAAATTGTGATTAAGCAAAAATTAGAATATTTTTACAAGTGTTAAATCCAATGGAATTTAATTAAGTAATGGAAAATCACAAAGAAATAGTACCGGTTTCCTTGTATCCAACCAGGGAAAGGCTCTCTCTTCGTGCTCTCGACGACACTAGACCGAATGATGACTACTGGTATATCTCCTCTCCTGTTTGGTATTACCATCTCCCCCATGGCTTTAGATTCTTGCTTTAAATTTTTATTCTTTGAGAATAAGTCGCTACAATAATATTTTTCATAATATGACTGAAATCACAATTCATGTATCTCGTAATTCTCTTGCTCTCTTACTTATAAGAAAATTCTCATGCTCTGTAAATTATAAAAATTCATTATTTGACTTGAGTATCAGAGATTCAACTCCAGGCGATTTCACTAATTCACGTGCTCGTCTCATGGATTTTTTATATCAACAATTGACTAATTAGTGACGTTTGATATTGTTACTGCCTTTTTGTTTTCCGTTTCTTTTTTTTTTCTTGTTTCTTTTTTATTTCTGTTTTGTTTTTTTATATTTTGAAAACAAAAACATGTTTGGGACAAAAACCGTTTCTAAACTCTATCTCAGCGTTAACATTGGGGCGTATATTGAAGGATTTTCTTAATTGACCACCCTCTCTGCAGCTATGCTTTGTCCCATGCAGAAGGGTTTCTCCATGATTATACAGTGTCTTTCCCCATTGACGTGTGCTGGACAAGAAATTAAACGATTAATCAAAACTGAAGTGAATTGTCTCAATTATAAGCGAAATCGAACTAAATATATCAATATTCATTTACCAGTTGACACATTCAAGAAAATACTGTTTCTTGCATTTCTTTGCAAAGCTTAGGAGTCGATAAGACCGCTTTGTATTTGTGTTGAGAGCAACATCGTAATAGAAAGTTTGATATTTCTTTTATGCAATCATATTGATTTTTCAATAGTCATTGATTATTTTAATATAATTAGTAAATTAAGAGTTATAATTTTTGTGATTATTTTTAATAAATTAAGAATCACAAATTTATAATTATTTTCAATAAATTGAGAGTTACAATTTAAATTCATTTGTATCTATGAACACCAAATTTTTCAAAAGCTTAAGGTATATAAAAAATTATCATATTTTTATTGTTGTTCTTTCTATATTATTACTTTCACGTGTATTTTGTTTTTTAACAACCCTTATTGGATCAGTTCAACCTCGTTTCTCAGTAGGTGATAAAACTACCAGCACTTGGGTTTTATATTAGAGTTGATCTTAGCCGTTCGTACCCGCATATAGAGATACTATAAACGGCTTTAGGACAGTGGTTTTTTACGACTCACGGGCCAGCTCTTACTGTTTTTTATTTTCTATATATCATTAAAATTTTATTTAATTATATTATTCTACTTTATACCTTATTATATACGTATTAAAATTGTTTTGAATTCCACAAACATATTCCATTTTTATTTTTTTTTATCACCAATTATATAATTTTTCTGACATATCATACCTACATGTATAAGTTGTTAACATGAAATCCCAGTTTAAATAAGTATGAAAATGTTACACTTAGTTTAGAACCAACGCAAAATAAAATTTATTTCATTTTCAAATGAATTGTAAATAGAATTAATTTAAAAGTGAATTCAAACAAATTTTTATATTTAATTTTTTTTACATTAATTTATAGAATTCAATTGAATTTTTATATTTAAAATAAATAAAAAAATTCAAAGGCCAGTGGAAGTGGCTCTTAACCTGTACCAAAATCAAACTTTGAGCTATTTCGCTTTAAGTTGAAATTTATTTTTAAAAATTTAATTGAATCAAACTATCTATTATTTAATAATTTAATTTAATTTGATTATTTTTAAAAATTATAAAAAATATACTCTAGTTTAAAATTGACTTTAAACCTCACATATATGACATTAAATGTCTTGGACCAAAATTCTATATGAGACGAGACTTTTCTTCCACGTCCCAAATCTGTTACGAATGAGTTTGGTTTTGATTTTGTAAATGTTTTATTATGGTGTACGGTTAGCTTATTCGTTGTAAAATTTGCATATTTACATAAATTTCTATTGTGTTTTTTTTTATAACTTTTGTTGTTTACTAAGTTAATTTTATTTAATTTCGACTTACTTAAGTTTATAAAATAAGTTACCAAGGGTTTAATATAGATAAACTTTGTTTTTTTTAAATAAAGTAATTTAAAAAAGCTTTTTTCTCAACTTTTTTTATTATATCACTTACAAATGTCATTTTTTTTCACTCCTTAGCTGTCAATAACAATTTAATAATTCTATGTAAGAAATTTTAAAATATAGAGTTTTGAGTCTTCATATAAACTTAATTTATGTTACAGCATTCCATCCAAGTCTTCAACAAAAGTATCAAAACCGTTTTTAGGATACGTGGTGTAGTGGTAAGTTTGATTTTTGAGATGATAATTTTTTTGTGAGGTATCGGGTTTGAGTCCTATCACTGTATTGTACATCATACGATTTACATCCTTCACAAGATTTTAAAACAAAAATTATAAAAACAATCGTAATAATCCGTTATAAAAATAAATCAACAAAAATATCACAAAACCTTTAAAGATAATTACGATTTAATTAATGATTTTCTTTCGCATGACCGTTTCACAAAATTGCATCTACAAATGGGTCAATTAACAAAATTTGTAGTCTTCCACAGTAATCACTACTCATCAGTCCATTAAATTTTTTATTTTTGTAGTTTAGTCCATCTTCACCTAAAAAAGTGTAGGGTCATCACCATAGATAACAGTGTGATTCTCCAAAATCATCATCAGTTTTATCGTTGATATCAATATCTTCTGCGATTTTGTGGGACCTTTGCTTTTGTTTCACTGGTACAACAAGGGGTGTATTACAAATTAGATAATTTCGATTATTCAATTATTTTTAATTAAGTTTAAAAGTCGATAAATCAAATCAATTATCAGGTAAATTTTTTTAAAATCAATACAACCGATCAAACGCCTTTATTAAATTAATAAATTTATATATATAATTTTAATTAAAAATCGATTAATTAATTACAAATCGATTTGAAAACGATCGAATTAAACAATTAAAATCGATTTGACAGATAAAAAGAATTTTATATAAAAAAATCGATTATTATTTTTAATGGATCGCTACAAACCAAACCGACCAAAACAAACCTTAGATATAATGATTAAGAACGAGCCTCATCATTACTTCCTCTCAATGCATGAGTTACTTAGTGCTGAAGTTTCAGGCTAACAGTTATAACCTTAGCTCTCTCATGAGCTATCTCTTCAGTGGGATCTAGCTAGCCAATTAATTATAAGTTGATTTCCATTGGGTTCTCTGTTGCCACATGCAAGATTCTCTTTGCTAGATGAAAGTTAGCAGCGTCCTAGATCATCAACATTTGTGCATATATGTACGAGAGGGGGGGAAAAAGATCATACAATAATATTATATACATTAAATTTTAAAGACTAATCAAATGAGTGGGTCCAACTTTATACCTAAAGCAAAGGCCAGACTGCCAGTGGTAATCCACTTTCTTTGTGAATAATTTTTTTAGTAAAAGTTTTTGACTAAAATAGTTAAAGCAGACACGGTAATAAACTAATTTCCAATTTCATATATAAAAATCATGATTGCTTTCTTAACTGTGCATTAATTAAGTAATTAATATTTTTTTCTTCATGATTTATTTTAATTTTTTAAATTAAAGATTAAGAGATGAGATCAAATCGAATTTTTATCGAATTATTTGAATTTAAATTTAATTAAATCTCAATTCGATTGAAAATTTAAAAATTAAATTTAATTAATTTATTGAATCGAGTTCGAATATCTTAAAATTCGTTTTAAAAATTTTTCGAACAGTTTAATAAAGTATTATTGAACTTGAACTGGATCAAGTTCGAACTAATATTTATATTTATTAAAATTAAAATTTAAACTCGAGTTCAAACTTAAATAAATAACCAAAAATTCAAATTTAAATAAATTTATTTATTATTAAACTCAAACTCAAATTAAATTTTTAAACTCAGTTTCAATCTAATCAATTTAAATCAAAGGTCTACTTAACTCAAATCCAACTTAACAAAGACTATGAAAGATTTACTGAAATTATTAAATTAACCTCATGTTTAGATTTACAAGTTTGTGAGACCTACTTGGCAAAAGATTATAAATAAAATCACTGAGTAGAAAAAAAAAAGTCACATCTACCCGTTTCTTCTGTCCTTGAACTGGTAAATCATATATTTAAATAGATAAAGTCAAAATTTGATATGGCCTACCTTCTCCTGAGAGCTTTTAAATAATGCAAAAACCCTCCATGCTAAATCTAGTGTATGAAACTAATACTTTTATTAGTCATGGGGTCAGTCACCTCAATATGTGGTCTATCGTCGGTGGTACGTGGAGGCTCCTCACTAGTCAGCTTTTTTATAACAATCTCAACCATAAAAATTCACCCTCTCTTGTAATTATTCTGCTGGATTATTAAAAGCAAGAATCTCTATAATCTATGCAAACCCTTTTTTTCTTCATCACGGTGCCAAACACAACCAATTTTGACATAAGCAAATACAATAACCTCTCTATATAAACCAAACCCACTGCATAATTCTCCCCACAAGCCAACTGCAACACTTCCCTAAATTAAGCTCTAAGACTAAGTGAAAAGCTTCAAACAAACTAAAACCCTTTTAGTTTAATCATGGCTAGAGATTACAATTCTTCTTCATATTCTCTGCCAATACATCTATGTTTCTTCGTCCTCATACTGCTCATGTTTATTGGGTTTTCATGGTACATAAACTATGAGCCAGTGCTAGAGAGTGTGCTTGATCAACTGAAGCTGGTGCTGATGGTGTCACCTTTGGTGCTATTGCTAGTTGTGCACTTTTTGTCTAATGATGAAAGCAGGAACTTGTCATACTTGATTCCATTGCCAGAGAAGGACTCACTTCACAGGGCTGGAGGGACTCCTTGGGGTGTTGCTTTCCTTCTTGTTTTCCTCTTTTTCATGATATCTTACCAGTCTTACTTCCAAGAAAGCTGGTTCCTCTTCTAAGCAGATGATTCAATTAATTGGTGATGGTAGGAGTTTGTGTTCTGCTCTATGTGATAATTATATATCTTATTGTATGCTAAAGTGTTTGCTTTGATTAAGCTTTGCCCCTTTCTTAATTTTATGTGCATGGAGTTGCTTAATATAGGAATTAGTGTGGTGAGGACGTGAGGCTTTCTGATTTTGCTGTGTACTATTGGTAATTTGTACGGTTGATGTATCAGTCCCGTAGAGTCCAGTGAGCTGAAGGAGAATCCACTGAAAATGACACAAAAGGAAAGGATAAAATGATTTTTTTAAAAAAAAAAAGCGGTGATACTATATAATAAAAAAAATCATTAATAATTAAAAAAATAAATAATAATTATTTTAAAAAATTTAAATATCAAAATTAATATTTAATTTTTTTATAATTAAATGAATGTTGTCGATTTCATAGTATTTTTCACAGGATCGATTCTGGTTCTCTGGTGTTACTGTTTTTTTAATGGCCACAAGTACTGAGATGACAAGATAAAAACTGGCGTAAAAGCAGAAAAAATAAAGTAAAAATTCATGTTTGATACCCATATTATTGGTATAGCCCGATACCAATTAATAATCATCGATACCAAATACAAGATATAAATGTAGATATATTAATACCAATTTATGTGTCAATTTGGTTTCTACCAATGACAAGGTACGAAATTGATAATTTTGAAATGAAGTCTAGTGAGTACTTAGGTTCTAACTTTCATCTTTCATTTTTATATTAAATGATATTTTTTTTCTTTCATCTTTTATTTTTATATTAAACGATATCTTTTTTTCATTAAAAAAAACCATCATCAATGTCAAGATTTCACCATATCTTCTTAATCATTTATTAATAAACTTCTAAACATCATCCTCCAAATCCCATATTCAGCAATCAGCATGGATATATTGTTTAATGGGTAAATCAGATGATCTATCCATACGAGCCTTACCCAATGAATCAGCGATGATCATGTTGGCTTTCTCTTTCAATATTTTTTAATGGGTACTGGCCATTATCCAAAAGTTATTTTTTAAAAGGCTCCGGCCTCCAAGACTACAGAGAGCTGAGTTGCACGCGTTACTTGTCATAGTAAAACTCCCCAAAATGTGGATTAAATCAGGTTTTTAGCATAGACTTGCTCCGTTTGGCATCTGGCAGTTAACTGGGTGTTCTTGAGGATACCAAAACTATACAATGTGCAAAGAAAAGGAAAAAAAAAATCAGAGGAAATTTGAGCGCGCGGTGAATTCCAGCTTTGAAGTATTGCATCATGGAAAAAGGCGTTTGAAATTTAAGATCTAGAATCCATTATTTAATTCCGAAGCTCTGTTGCCGCATTACCGAGCACAATGAGGAGCTTGAATAAATAAGCATGAGTCCAACACTTAACTTTGCATCCAAACTCTCTGAATCTTTTCGCTTGGAAAAGCTAATCTTTGCAGAAATTTGATCCGAACGAGTCAATGTTTCAGACTCAATAACATATAAGGCTGAACATTTAATTTCAACAAAATAAAATTTTGCGGAGTTAATTTGAGTCTTTTTATTTAATTATACAAGATAAAGCGAGATAATTATCTTGATAAAAAACTAAATGATAATTAGTAAGTAGACATAAAATAAATAGAGCAAATGGATCTGCACCAATTCATATGAATATCATTAAATGCAATTTCTGTCATTATATAAGCTTACTAACAAAAACTTACACAAATGTAAGCTTGATTAAACAATTGATGAAGAAGATAGCTTATTTCTAAAGCTGCTTGAACTACTCAACATATAACCGGAGAAGTCATACCTCTTGAAATTAGCTGGCAGATCACTAGGAAATTGACAAAATACTAAAAGTTAGATAGACTATCCAATCAAGTGTGGAGAGAGTGATCCTCTAATGAATTCACATCCTCTTATTTATAGGCTGA
This sequence comes from Bretschneidera sinensis, assembly GCA_023935145.1. NCBI lineage: Eukaryota > Viridiplantae > Streptophyta > Magnoliopsida > Brassicales > Akaniaceae > Bretschneidera > Bretschneidera sinensis. The sequence goes on from CM043698.1 coordinate 22,857,858, forward strand.
CTTTATTTGTCTTTGAGCTCCATTTTTTTTATGTACATTTTATTGCATGTTTCCCTTGATGATTGATCAGATATTTTTTCGACCAGTAATGATCGGTTAGGTGTCTAGTGATTCTTAATATTATTAAGAATAAGTAAGGATTAGAAGATTTTCTTCTACCCACCTGACCTTTTTTTTCTCTTAGTGTGCTATTTGGCCAATAAGATTTTGCCACCTAGCCCTTGCATCCTGGATTTCCTCAACGATTGCTAGGTTGCTGTTCCCAACTGAAACTTATTTATTAGTCAATTAATTTTATATATACAATACAAAAAGTAAATAAATACTAAACTTCAATACCAATTCATCACAACCGATAAATATAAACTCATTGGGTTTTTCGGTTTGAATTGAGTACTACGAAAATTTGAAATCCAAACCCTAAGGTTCAATATTTTCTCAATTTAAACCCAAACATATAAAAAATCCAACCTCTATTGACTTGTTGCATCGATCTGGGTCAGTTCGAAGGTTCTGTTAGTTTTGTTGCTCACCAAACTTTGGATGTGTAAAATATATTGTGAGGATTTAGTGTAATAAGATTTGGATTTGAACGGAAATTCTCAAGCACGGCAAATTGCATAACAACTTTTGTATGATGAGTTTAATGATTCACATCATACATCAGTAATGCTATATATTGAGAAGATCTTTGTATTAATGTCGATATTTGGGAACTGATTAGAGCAATAAATTTAAGTAAAATTATTTAAATTTTTTAATTTAAACATACTTTAATTAGCTTCCAAACATCATCAATATAAACATTATGAACTCAAAATTGTTTTTACAAGTAAAATGCATTTTCTCTCAGTTGCAAAAAGTTTTATTATCTAAGAAAGCGGAGGAAATTACAATTAGATTTTATCACATAAAATAAAAAAAAATCAAATTGCTAATAAATTAGATAAATAAATTACATACAGATTGAAATCAAATTTAAAACTTTGTGATCTCAATGTCATGATCTTAGTCTTTTACCATTGGAAAGTCTCATTGGCAATTTTCAATTAGAATTTGATAGAAAGTTGACATTGAAAAATGCTGGAAACGTGAGGTTAAATCGATATAATCTGAATTTGGAGGGAACAATCAAAAACTTGGAGTAAAATTTGGGTAAAATAAATTCGTCAAAACATTTGTTTTAAAAGCTTCATTTTTTTTGACCTTTTAAAAGAATGAGATATTATTAGATCGTTTTGGGCATGAGCGACATAGTCCATCGCTGACATGGGATGTGCTCCAGTTGTTTTTTCAACTATTGAGATATATATCGGCCCGTCCTGGCTTGAAACTCTCTCAGCCTAAAGCCCAAGGTATAGCACATGGAAGCCTGAAAACCCAAAAAGGGCCTGATAGGTGCCTGATGAAAGTATACAATGATTTCATTTGGTCCATCTAAGGGTGATAGTGGGCCGTGCTGTGCCGGCCCACGGCCCACCATGCTTTCGTATCGTACCGTACTTCTCTCTCTTTCATGTAGTGCCGTACGTTTAAAATTCTTCTTGACTCATTATTATATGTAATTTTAAATTTATTAGATGTTATGATCGTGTCTTGTGCCGTGCTTCATGTTGGACCGTGCTAAGCCTCGTGTCGCGTCGTGGGCCTCAAAAGCTAGGCCCAACATAACATGAGGAATAGTATCGTGCCAAGCTCAGCAAGGCCCGTGAAAGTGTAGGTTATGCCAAATTTGTTTCGGACTGTGCCAGTCGGCGCGACCATCCCTAGGTTCATCTATGAGCAAAAATTTTTAGCCAACCCGGTTTGGACCTACTTGAAACTCTATTAATAATTTTAAAAAACTTCATTGGTAATATCTGTATAAATGAAAATAAAAAAAATAATGTTACCATTAAATTTTTTTAAAATTATCAATAAAATCATAAATAAATCTAAAATCAATGTGTTTAGATCCGATTTAGTAAAAAAATTCTCATCTACGAAATAATTATATGAATTTTATTACCAGGAGTGTAAGTTTTACGGGTACGTATTTGTCAGACTTTTTCTTAAAGGTAATGTAGTAGCCAGCAGGTTTGCATTCCCTGTAATGGATTGGTTTCCATGCACTTGGTTGGTTAGATACTGACCCAAAGTTATTGCACAAATATCTAGCTATTTGTAGGTTGGAGAACAAACATCAATCAAAGTAGGCTACAGTAAAGCTTCTTTAGTGGTTTTTGGCTGATTTATTTATCTTCATAACATGAAAAGAAGAAAGCTAAAGTAGAATCGATTCTGCTGCTTTAATTTATCCCTTATTTCAGTGTCTCCCCCACTTGACATATCCCAACTAACTTAGACCAGAAGCCTCCCAACAGTCCTATCTCTTTTGACTGGTAGTTATACTATTAAAATTTAACTTTTTAAAAAGATAATTTAAATTTTCAAAATTTAAAATTAAATAAATTTTAATATCTCCGACAAAACATTTTATTACAAATGCAAAACATTATTTTTTTTATATATATTTTCAATTTTAATTTCTACATCTGCGATGGACGGAGATGAGAAAAATTATTTAATTTTACATTTTTATATGTTTTCTTGAAAATAAAACAATAAAGACGATGGAATTACTATTATTATCGAAGGATAATTCCGTTGCTGATAATAATTTGAGTATCAACGAGAGATATGTGTTACTCGCAAGTAGTCCGTCGCAAAAAAAACCTATCATCAACGAATACGTGTCCATCGATGATAGTTCATCGATGATGAATTTTTCTTCTTGCAATGTGTTTATGTAAATAATGAAAATGTTTCAATCAATCAACCAAAAATATTTTTGAAATTAAGTATCAACACAAATCAACTAAATAAATGTTATGCACCATTTAGAAATGTTTTTATAAACGCTTGGTTGATAGAACCTGAGTCATTTTGATAATTGACATTCTGGATGCATGTTAGAGAGGCTCTTTTCTGGCTTTTTTCTTTGATTCTCATAAGAATTCAGCTTTCTCAATTGCTTGTGCAAGGCTGACCTACACTCATAAATTTTTAGTCACATCTTCACGCTATAGCTTGTGGCTTTTCATGTCAACTAATTAAAACCCTCCTCTTTTTCTGTTCTTTATGGTATTACTTTCTTTTTTCTTTTCTTTTTTTTCCTTTTAAACAAATTTCAACATTTTTCATGGCTAAACAATTCAACTAAAGGTGAGTATTCTGCAGTGTGTATGGGACAGACAGGCACCACTAGATTATGATCTGAAGACCCTCAAGCAAAATCCCTTTTCTCAAAGGGATTTTAGACTAGATTTTTAACAAAAAAACAAGTGTAAATGAAACTTTGTTTAAAAGCAACAATACTGTAAAGTTGAGAACATTGTGAGTAGAAAAGAAAATAGAATATTAGCAGCTAGCACATCCTTTCTCCTTAAATTCAACCCCAATAGGTTGGTTGATATGATTCATGTATTGAGAAATTGACATGAACTTGTTAATTTAATTCATCAATTAACCATTACATCATTTTTCACTTAGAAGAGTCTATGTAGCTTGCAAATTAACGTTCTTTTCTTCTTTGAATTCACAATTTTCTCTTTACTTTCCCAACTTTCCTTTCATATGTAAAATTATATTTTTTTTGGGATTTAAAAGATCTTTCTTTTCTTTCTATACTTCGGTACTATTTACCACAAAACTATTTTACTTTCTTAAACCTAAGCTCAATGTATTCTACACTATAGTGATTGATAGTATCTGTGCCAAGAAGTTAAGCCAAACTCCCTCTAAGTTTAAGGTGGTTTTTTGATAAATCAAAGCTAAAAATAGCTTTAATAAAATTTAATTTTGACTTAGAATCAGAAATTGAGTTGTACTTTTTGGTCCCATAATCAATTTTGATTAAGATTATTTTATCAAATTGTACATGATCGTACAGACAAAAATATTTACACTTTTATCATTATATAAATATCATAGAGAATTTAATAATTATTATAATTATAATTATGTTAATTATTATTATTATTATCATGATCATAAGCTAAGTGAAAAGGTTGAATGTGTCATTTCTTTGGTAATTTTCTTCTTTGAAATTTTGGATTTCTTTGGTAACTCATAACAAATCAATCCCAAAAACGAGGAATAGGTAAATCGTTAAGGGACCCATATGATTTGGTTTAGTCTAGTAGAAGAAGGTAAAAATTATCACAAGAACCGATCATATCTATCTATAATGCCATGATGAAGAACATTCTCTGACCTCTGAGATGTGATATGAGAGATGAGAACCCCATAGCACTCTGTCTCTGCGTCTATTAAAATAAGAAAAAATAGAAAAGGTAAAGGTAAGAGATAATTTTAGCGATAGTTTTAAAAAATTATTGAAAGTGTTATTTTTTAACCATACGTTTATATTAATTTTATCAACAAATTTTTCAAAATCACTAATAAATAAAAAACATGAAATGTAAACCCGAGCCAGCCAGATGACTTTGCATGCAAAAGCAAAGGAAACAAAGCAATTTTACTATACCAAAAAGCAAAACCCCTCCGTGTCTCGTGTCCTCGCATGCCCTTCTCCCATCTGCAGACCCTGTAATTGTCTCCACCGGCCAAAGAAAAGCAAATTAAAGGGCTAGCAGTCGGCTCCACGCATCTTTAACTTTATCCTTGCTGCTTCTCTTCCCAGGCCCAAGTTACAGTCTCTTTATCTCTCTTTATTTACTTTTCTTTCCAGCCTTTGCTGCCCTCTATATACTGTACTACTTATCCAGTAGTATTCACAGACCCAAAACCCCATAGGAACCCACTGATCAGTGATCACCACCTTCTTAATAATTTGTCATCTTCTTCTATCTATCCCTTATATATAAACAATCCCAACTCCAAAAAACACAAACCCAACAAAAACAAACAGCAACAAGATCAGTAATTAATTAATTAATGAGATGGAGATATTGTCTCAAATGTGGTCATTGTTAGGGCTTTTGACGGTTCTCCAAAACATCTTGCCCTCTCAACTCCTTTCCTTACTACATTCCTTGTACGAATCCCTGCAAGACCTTCTCTCCCCATACGCCTACGTCGAGGTCCCGGAGTTCAACGGCTATTGCGGCGTTGATGTCAACGATCTCTACCGCCACGTCAGCCTTTACCTCAACTCCCTAAACCCCTCCGCCTCTTGCCGCCGTCTCACCCTCTCACGCTCCAAATCCTCCTCTTCGATCTCCTTCACCGTCGCCCCTAACCACTCCGTCCACGATTCCTTCCTCGGCAACTCCCTCTCCTGGACCCACCACGTGGACACCTTGCAGGATTCCATCGACGAGAAGCGCTCCTTTTCTCTCAAGCTACCCAAGCGCCACCAAGCCACCCTCTTGACTACCTACCTCGCTCACGTGACCTCACGTGCCGAGCATTTCGAGCGGGTTTCTCGGGAGCGTAGGTTATTTACCAATAACGGTCACGGCTCCTACGAATCTGGTTGGGTTTCCGTCCCGTTCCGTCATCCTTCCACTTTCGACACGCTAGCACTTGAGCCTCATCTCAAGAAGCAGATTACGGAAGATCTCACGGCGTTTTCGAACGGAAAACAGTTTTATCACAGAGTTGGCCGTGCGTGGAAGAGAGGCTACTTGCTTTACGGTCCTCCTGGATCTGGAAAATCGAGCTTGATAGCGGCCATGGCTAATTATCTCTGTTACGACGTGTATGATCTCGAGCTCACTAAAGTTACTGACAACTCCGAGCTCCGAGCTCTGCTTATCCAAACCACCAACCGTTCGGTCATCGTCATCGAAGACATTGACTGCTCAGTTGAACTGACGGCTGACAGGCTCTCGAAGGCGAAAAGGTCGTCGGTGAAGGACTTAGCAGGACGATCTGGTGGTGGTGGTGACAATGGAGATCAGGAGAAAGGGAGGGTGACGTTATCGGGGCTCTTGAACTTTACCGATGGGTTGTGGTCTTGCTGTGGAGAGGAAAGGATCATAGTGTTCACAACCAACCACAGGGATAACGTGGACCCCGCGCTGGTCAGGTGTGGGCGTATGGATGTCCACGTCAGCCTCGGCACCTGCGGGGCGCATGCCTTCAAGGTGCTGGCCAAGAACTATCTGGGTGTGGAGTCTCACGCATTGTTTGACGTGGTGGAGAGCTGCATCAGGTCCGGTGGGGCCCTCACACCAGCTCAGATTGGGGAGATACTACTTAGGAACAGAGGGGACGCTGACGTGGCCATGAAGGAGGTGGTGTCTGCCATGCAGGCCAAAATCTTGGGTGGTGGAACTCATCCAAGGGAGAGAGAGCTGAAAATTGAGTACGACGATCACATGGTGGCGACAAGGTCTCCTGAGAGCGTCTTGGTGGTTGGGTCGCCGGAGAACTGGGATTCATCACCTGGGAAGATCGGAGGGAATAAGAAGAGGAAAGAGTGGTGTAATGGGGAGAAGAAACTAAAGTTCTTGGTGAGACTGAGATCTTTGACCAAGTCTGACTCTGGTAGAAGAGGTGTGTAACTGTTGACTTTTGACAATTAGTGTGATTTGTTTGGTAGTAGCTTATACCCTATTGGTCTTTGTAATTAAAATTTCTGGGATGTGTGGCGGGTCTAAATTAATTTAGACTATTTTAAAATTTCATTGATGATTTTAAATTTTTTATTGATAATATTAATATAAATATAAAATTTAAAAATTAATATTATCAGTGATTTAGATTAAAATCAATCAAAAAAATCTTTCCTTACAACAGATCAATTTTTGGGTTGCTTTTTTTTTTTTTTTTTTTTCAAGTTGATTAACTTTTCAATTTGTGTAGATGTAAGATGTAAACTGTTCAATAATAGTGCTGCGCCAAATTAAAAAAGTTTGATTGCGAGTCTGATTTTGTTTTACCAAAGTGGGATATTGGCATGGAAGTATATGCTGTTCTAATTATGCTTCCATCATAGTGATTTTTGACTTTATTCCTTCTCGAACGGACACAGCAACCATGAATCTGTGGTCTACATTTCACGTTCCAAGGCATGGAACCATCGTTGTGTTCCAAGTTATGATTTCATTTAGAAAGGATACGCACGTAAAATTTTTGTTTATTATGACCCGAGCGTAGATATATGATATAAATATTTATTTTATTTTTAAATAAAAATAAAATATTATTTTTTATATCATTTAATAATAAAATAAATTTTTGTGTAATGTATTTTTTATAACACCGTGTTAGATAATTTTTTTTTTTTTTTATATTACACTTCAGAATTTGAAGTTACGCCCGTCAAAAAAATATTTGAAGTCACACAATAATTTTCATATAAACCAATATCGACAAAACTTCAAATGTACTCTGTTATCAAAATCGGATCAAACCAATTGATCTAACTAATTTAACCGTGAATCAAAAATCAACTGATTTGATTTTTACAAAAGATGGATAAAAAGTTCAATCCCCTTGAACAATATAAATTGATTGGTTTTTTTAATAGTTAACACAAGACCAATAAGCAAGCTATCTTTTTGTGTATTAATGTCTATATTTAATATTTAATCCTTAACTCATATTATTATCGCTCATAAAACAACTTTGTATGAATGATTATTTGTTAATTTAAAATAATTAAAACTTAATTTATAAATTATTTTGATCGAATTTATATTTAATAACAGATTTGATAGATTTTATATTTATAAATAATTAATAAATATTATAATTATTATATATTTTTAAATATTAATTAAAAAAGTTACGGTTAAATCATTAATTCATTTATAGAACTAATAAATCAATGACCCAACACTTCTCATGATGACTGTACATTACTTGTCAACAACGACGAACCCTCATTTCAATCTCATCCAAGCCACATAAATTTACAGTCCCATCATTCCTTATTCATCACTAGTTAGTAGTAAACGAAACAGAAACAAGAGAGAAAAAAACAAAAGGTGAATAGATATGGGTGTGGTGATAATAGATGGATCAACTGTATATCGACCTTCGTGAGCAACGACGAACAGTTCAAGAAGAGCGTGGACGAACGTTTTGCAGCTCTGGATCTAAACAACGATGGGGTGCTATCAAGGTCAGAGCTGCGCAAAGCCTTGGAGTCGCCGCGGCTCATCGAAGCCCACTTCGGGGTGGACGTAGCCACCCCTCCTGAGCAACTAACTCAGCTCTACGACTCCATCTTTCAGAAGTTCGATTACGATAACAGCGGCACTATTGATATCGAGGAGTTCAGGGCTGAGATGAAGAACATCATGCTTGTTATTGCTGATGGGTTGGGGTCTTGCCCTATTCGTATGGTTCTTGAGGATGATGACAACAATTTCCTCAAGAAGGCTGCTGATCTTGAAGCTTCCAAGCTTGATCAAGCTTCTTCATGATCAAATCATACTACAGCTTTTAACTTGGTGGCCCCTGTTAAGGCTGGCATGTGTTATATGAGTACCATCAAATGTGCTTGTACCCTTTTCTGCTACTTATCTTCATTATAAATAAAACCCTTTTCTTCAGAATTTGCCATCGCCATTGCCATGATGCTGCTCTCATAAAATTGTTTCTACATCCTAACTTACAAGTTTTGGTACAGGAAGAAGCTCAAAAGCCCAAAATTGAATTTAACTGAAGTCGCATCATGTGATGACGAACCTATAAACATATGCACAAATAAACAAATGACTGCAAATCCATAGGTATGCACTCCCATGTTACTGCAAAGAAATTACTTCAGACGCTGGAAAATTTCTTATCGTTTGTACACTCTCCTTTGGTCCAACAAAAGCACTACGCCCTTACCTCTCTCCCTCCATGTCAGATGGAAAGTAGGCCATGCTGCAAGAAATTATCTGCTAGTTACTTGAAACTAGATGTGGCAATTCAGGTTGACGTTTCCTGTCGTGTTGAAGTTGGGTATAACACTAAATAGGTTAACACAATTATTAATCGTGTCAAAAAAATCCAACACTAACATGATCTGTTTATTAAACGAGTAACACGACACGACACACTTAACCCGTTTAATAAATAGATCATGTTAGACCCGACACGACATGCTTAATGTGTTTAATAAACGGATCGTATTAGACCCGGCATCACAATACGACACGACTAACATATTAGACACGACAACCAGACACGATTAACCCGACATGACCTGTTTATTACATAAGAAAATATATGTTATATTACATGATCATCCATCTAATCATTCGTAATTCAAATTCTAACATATTTATGATTCAAATACACATAAAAAAAATCTAATTAATAACATAAACATTATGTTATCAACTATCATCCATATTGGTTCAACCATAAGCCATAAAAAAGAAGAAACAATAACACCATAAGTCATAAGCCATCCAATTACAAGTACATAATATTACAACATTAACCAATCAAATTAGCAACAAAACCCTTAGATGGAGGTGCAAATGATTCATTCTCATTCATATTCATATCCATTATATTAGTAGTAAGCTCTTCCATCGCTTTTGCAGTCATTTCTCAGATGACGTTTCATATTAACTGTTCCAAACTTACTATCAGCAACGTATGTTATTCCACACCTTTTGAACTTGCATATCTTTTTCTTATCATCTCCAAGAGGAAGCATGTCAAAAAACTTCAACACTGGTGAGGTTAGTTTTCTTTTACGTTTTTCTACCTTTTTCTTAGATTCCATAGCAGCAGCTACTTCCTTTAACTCAACTACATCATCATCTTCTTCATCAAGCACATCCATGCTATCACAAGCCTTAATAATAATACCATCTTTATCCCCCATCAATCTGCACGTAAACCAACACATAAGAGATTTGGAGTTGGATTTTAAAACTTATTATTGTCTCCATTCAATTCAAAATGAAAAATAAAAAATAAAAAATATAATAAGATATAAAAAAACAAACACATATAGGCAAACATAAAAAATAATTAAACCATAAAGTTAATAACAAATTACATGACATTAAAATTAAAACAATTACAAAGTGAGTCCATTCACCATAGTTTACCCATCTAACAATTAAAAGTCTTACAAGTAAATTGTTCAAGAAACAAACTTAAAGAAATTAAAGCTAACAAATAATAACATATATCTCGACTCCTACTAAGCAAAATATTGGTTCTTTCTCTAGTCACTATCATGTTTGGTGGTAAAATTTTTAATTTTGATGATAAAATTTATATTTTTTACAGTAAAATTAATTTTTTCCCATAAAAAAATTACAACCAAATATATATATATGTTTTACCTAAAACAAATTGTTTTTTATAAAGAATTTACCTTTAAAGTAAATCCTAGATGGCCAAAACTAAGCTATTTGCATGGGCCTCTTGTAAAATTGTAAGTAACAAAATCAAACTTCCAACTAGAAGATGAAATGATAGCTTTGCTTGTAATCAATTACAGCTGGAAATTATATATTAGTCAACAAAATTTTCTAAACTAATTGAAGAACTCAAGATTTTCATGGAAGATTGAATATAATTTATTTAAGAGATTTGTGAAATTAAGAAAATTCTAACCTAGGATGTATAAAAGAAGGTCGCTAGTGATCCTAAGATTTCTACCCGTTGAATAGATAATTTTTCAAGTACTTTTACAATCACAAAAGTTGTCTGCAAGCGTTTAATTTTACTATTTATTTACTTTATAATTATTTACTCCATAAACCAGTGTGTTGTCAATGCATTTTGCGGGAAAAAAAGGCACATCAAGAGAACTGCTCTTCTTGGACTGCCTAGCTATGCCAAAACTTTGGTTCAGTCTGGATATATGTGCATCGAGAAATTAACTAGACTGATGACTTTTTGGCTAAGTGGGAGCTTCAACACAGTAGTTTAACACTTCAGGCCAAAGGAAACAGAGGGCAACAAGTCAACAACTATGGCAGCACATAGTACTCAAGCTGCTGGAGCAATTGTTGATTCCCCACGAAGGAATCGTAATCTCGCTACTTTCCTTTTCTACCCCCTTCAGAAATAGGTTACTACTTCGCGTGAAATCGTGGTTGAATGCCCCCTTATGATATGAGCAATCTCAATGAAATACAATACAGGGCAAGATGGTAAATACTAAAACATGAATCTTAAATTGAAAAGACAGATAACAACAGTTAAACACCAACAACAATTTCTTGTACTATATATTTGATAACATAATTTTTCATCTTCCCAGCAATCAAGCACTGGAGATAAGAGTTAATGAAATCTAAAATTACAAAAAAAAATCAATTCATATGAAAAGACAATAAAGGAAACAAGGGTATTAGAATAAACCACAGACTTAATTAAGACTCATTAATTTACGAGGAAATACAAAAAATAATCAAATAATCAACAAACCCTCAAATCCTGACTACTTTTTTTTAGCTAACTTCATGAATCTTCTTTTGACATTTTGGTCCGTCAAGGCCCATGTCTCTGTTTGATTTGACAGCCATGCTTTCTTTTTATGGTTTGGCCAACTGTCTTTTCTCTAGGCTTAGAAACACGTGAAAGATAAGACTAAACATAACAGAGACTCGCTTAGCTACAAATAGAAAGAAGATAAGCTACATTCACACAATTCTTAAAACAAAACTGAGCCTAAAATACAATCTACAAGCTTAATCCAACGCAAGTTACATCACCAGATGCATAGAGGAAATAAAAAATAAAAACTCATCTCAACTATGAAAGTAGAAACTTCCGTCATGTTTGGATCTAAAAATGAAATTAAAATTTGATCTTGTTGAAACAGCAAGAATAGAGAGAGTGTATCAAAGAGAGAAGATGGACAAGAACCAAGCCACCGACCCGAAAATCCCCAAAAGAAACTTGTACATACACAAACACACATAAATCAAGCCCAAAAAATTCAAAAGAATGAAAAAGAAAATAAGAAATACAATGAGTTTTACTTAGAAGGAGTAGAGAGATGGAGAGAGTAAAGTTGAAGATATATGTTCCTTGATAAAACGGACGTCGTTTTATACTTTCAATTCTATTTCACAATGGAAGAGGGCAGATCTCTTATTTGATCTGTACTGGTGGCTGTTGCGATGTGGCAACAGATCAAAAGAGAGAGGGAAAGAGAAGAGGCGACTGAATTGATGCTATGGTGTGGCGTGGTTGGAGACAGATCGAGAGAGCAGGGGAAAGAGGAGAGGCGACTAGAGTGGTGTGGTTGTCGATCGGTGCGGCGTCATAGCTGGCGACAATGAGATCGAGAGAGAAAGGGAGAGGCGAGAGAGAAAGACAGTGTTTGTGTTTGTAAAATTAAGAATTAGGGTTTATTTATATATATACTAAGAATTTTTTTTTAATGTAATAGACAGATTTTTTAAATTGATTATAAACATGCCATAGGTCATAATCGTGTCAACACAATCCATCAAACCTGTCAATTTAATCGTGTCATTTTGGGTTGGTGGATCAACCCGCAACACGACACGATTTTTTCGTGTCATAATCGTGTCGACACGATTACAACACGAAATCGATTATACTCAACACTAACACATTTTATTTCGTATCGTGTTGGATTTACATGTCGTGTTCAAAATTACCACTCGTACTTAAAACTGCATAGAGTACATCAGAAATAACTCTAAACCTTGATGGTTAATGAGTACAGAAAATCACTCATAGCCTATCAATACCCTAACGATGTAAAAACAGTTCCGTTCTGTGTTTCCTCTGTACATTCCACTTACATCAGATATACCTGAAGGTCAAAGTGTGAGTTTCTGTATGTGTAGAAAGAAGGGATAGGAAAATATAAATCAAACATAGCATGAACGTGTTGTTTGAAGTTGCACACTCTTAAGTTCACAAGACGCATCATCATCACCTTCTAAACTTCGAATGGGACTTTATGATCGAGCCTTGTAGTGTGAGGTTGTAACCAAGCGGGGCATTAAAGTGGTTGGCTATTCTTGGATGGTAAACATGTCGGTTGGGTTTGTCTTGGGCTCGCCATGAGAGCTCGAGGCAGATTAGAAGACCTGTGCCCACTGAGGACAGTGGCTACCTCAAGGCTTTGTGCGCCCCCAACCCTTGGGGCTCAAAGGATCCCTGCCCAAGAAGCACAGGCAGCAATACCCATCATCAGTTGAAAAATTGGTTTAAAGAATTTAAGACTTTATGCAAAAACATCATTCACAGATCTATCAAAATAATTTATGAAATATTCTTTTCACAGCATCAGATAACTCTAAAGTTCAAACAAGTCATCAGGCAACAGGCCAGCCAAAGATCTACAATTTCACTGGCTTTGGCTTGTCTGTAAGTTTTATTCAGTAACTCCAAAAAACAAACGAGGAATGAAGTTCCGATTATCATCCAACCATTATGATCAGTAAGAAAACCTCAATTCCTGAGCCAAAAATGCACACCGCTGACACAAGCTATCATGTGAAATGACCTACAAGAATTCACACAAGGGGGAAAATATTAATAAATATGAACCTCATGCTTGCAAGTACCATGTATTATATGCAAACTGCTAAAGCGGCTATGGGCAACCTGGAAAATAATGGCTTCAAACAAACCATTGACTAAATACCTAATAATCATCATCTTCGTTACTGGAACTGTCATCTTCATCTTTATTTGCCAAACATGCTGCAATTCCTAAATAGATTTCAATTACATAGATCATGTAGAGAATTTTGATAAAAAAAATTGTCAATGCATTGCAAGAACTGAGAATAAATTCTAACAGGTCTCACTTACTGGTCCTATCATAAGCCTGCATACAATCTTGAAGACAAATCAAGGCCTGTACCGTCTTTGACTTCAGCGAGCTGCGACAGGGACTTATTAGTCGACGACACATATCAAATGCATTCTCAGAAGCAATTGTAAACACCAGAATGGTCAAAACATCACGTGCCATTCTTGAAAGCTCTGGATATCTCATTGAGCACAAACTCCAATACCAAGACATCTATTTCACTATTTAAATTAGGACTTTGTTCTTCTAAATAAAGATCTAGTTGAGACTTCTCCACATGTGTTTGAAATCTGGAACTTTGAAATGTTTCGTAATCTTCAAACCCATCACTGTCTTCTTTATCATTGGAGACATTAGTGGCAACTACAGATATCCCAGCAGAACCAGAAGTACAGACAGACTTTTGCATGTATTCATCAAACAAACTATAGAGAGCATTAACAATTGTCCTAACATATTGCTGAGCATCACTGCCGTAAAGTTTGGTATAACAATACTCAATAAACTTAAATCTTGTATCGTGGATCCAAGATTGCTGCACATGACAAGATCAAGCTGTATTCTGACCAATATTGGCTAAATTTTGATCGCATCTCCCTGACCATAAGAGTCATGAAGTTTTCTGGCCCTCTCACCACATCCAACAAACGACTGTAAATTTTCCACACCCCCTTGAAATACAAACTAGAAGTTGGATATTTAGTTCCTGAAAAAGTACTTGTTACCTCATAAAATACCCTAAAAATTTTGCATAAAACACTCACTTTTTCCCACTCATCTTCCGATAGGTTGTGCCTAAAATGCTTATCCAGTTCCCCCAGGTAGGAAAACACATTTTTATAATGAACAGCAACTTCTAGCATGTTATATACAGATTTCCACTTAGTAGGGAAGTCAAGGCACAACTTTTTCTCAGTATCCAAGTTTAAACTTTTAGCAACGATATAGAAATTCTTTTTCCCATACGGGGACTGTTTCACATATTTTATACCAAGACGAACCTTTTCAGTAATATCAGCAATGAGATCAAAAGTAGCTTGCACAATTAAATTCAAAATCTGAGCACAACAGCCCAAATGAAAAATACACTCTTACATGGAAGGTACTTCTTTGAAGCAAGGCGTGATTTAAGCATGGAAGCCACACAATCATCAGCTGACAATTCTTCCAACGTAATGCTAAAAACTGTGTTCTCAATATTCCACTGAACCATGCACAAAGCTATCTCATCTCCAATAGATAAACTATCATATGGGGGTGGAATAAGTTTGCACCTTAAAATCCTTTTTTGCAACCTCCACTCATGGTCAATAAAATGTGCTGTGACACATATATAACGATCATCTGTGATGGATTTCCACGTAGTGGATGTCAAACAAATTCGACCTGGGCATGTTGCCAACAACTCACGAACATTGTCCCTTTCTTTCACATAAACGGATAGTATGTCCCTTTTTACGCTCTGCCTACTCATCATCTGAAATTCAGGACATGCAACAGCAATTAAGCGTCTGAAACCAATATCTTCAACCAGTCTAAAGGGTTGTTCATCGATAACAATCATCATTGCATTTCCCTACGAATCTCATCCAAATCCAATTTATAACTCTTTAGGATGTAGAAGCATCAGTCAATGTGTCATGAGAAACTGTAGATTGTCTTGTATCACGATTACCGCGTTTGAGGCATGCTTCCACATGACGTCTTAAATGAGAAGTGCCACTAGTAGTTTTGGCAGAATACACTTTGTTACAAAGCCTACAAAGTGCCTTCTCTTCATTATCTCAGGATGGAAGCTTCTCGAAAACATCCCACACATTAGATGTCGTTTTTTGAAGCTTAGAGGAATTCTCATACTCTTCATTCACCACATTTGTAGGAGTAACACTTCCCATTGTCAAATTCTTGAATTGATCCGCATTTTGAAAGAAACAAAACAAAAAGTACATTAGAATATAAGAAGTAAATAATAAGAGCCTGTTTGTATTAGCTTATAAGCTGGTCAAACCAACTTATAAGCTAACCCTCACTTGTTTGGTTCAGCTTATACACATAAGTTGAGACAACTTAAATCCATTTTAAGTAGAATTTGAGAAGCTGGGGGGTATCAACTTATCTAATCCATTCATAACTTATTATTTGGGTTGACCAATAAAAAGTCTGCAATACCCCTCCAATTTTCTGAAAATTTCAACCAAAACCATGACCTTTTGGCATTTTCTCTCCTCTCTTTCTCTCTCTCCATTTAATATTATGTTTACATACAAATGAAGAAAAATATAATTTATAGTTATAATTAACCAATTTTTAAATAAAATTCATTTTAATACATTACACTACTTAGGTTGAAAAATCAATATTAAATCTACAATACCCCATATCTGGAATTAAACATGAAAATATTTTTTTAGGAAAAAATATGTGTGGGAAGTGGGAACCATGTTCAGCACTATGAGGAAGAGTTTTTGGAACTCTATCAGGTAATTCCACAGCTCATAAAAAACTAGAGATAGAAGGTCTTAACCAAGTCCACAATTGAGCTTAAAGGTAATGAAGACAGATTCATAAGTGAGTATAGGAGACTTTTTCCATCCATGTAAATTGTAAACCATGATCAATTGATCTACAAGCCAAGTGAAAAGACCACATACTTAACCATAACCAACTACCTTTCAAGACCTCAACTATGCAAAATTACAAGATCCGTTCAAATCAACAAAGGTCACAAACATTAAATAATGTTTCATTCAAATCAAAAGTGAAAATTCCAAAATAGGATTCAAAGTTTGAACTACGGTTTAGATTTTGTCAACCCTTCCACAAAAAGTTCACTTCTGTAAACAACAACAAACTTAAATAAACTCCAAAGGGAGGAGAAAGGAAAATTCAGAGATTTATAAGACATGAAAACAAAGAGAGAAAAAAACCCTGCAAATATAAGAAGAAATCATAGCAAAGAGCTTTTTCGAGGATTCAGAAATTGTCAAATATTTAAAACATTACATGACTCATATCAACCGTACAGATAAAGAGATATCTAACTTTGAGCATTACTTTATTACACACAACACATACACAAAACAGACTGGAAGTTCTGAAGCAATAAGTGAGTTTACATAGAGGACCTCTGGAAACTAGAACCAGGAATGCTACCAAAAATGAGCTTACCTGGGTTGGCCTTCTGCTCAAGCTGATCCATTTATGAGTGACCCAAGGCCTTTGTTTGACGTAAACTACCTCGGATCAACCTTTCATCAACCCCATCAGGTATCACCAATGAAAAATTCCATTATTAAATCCTACTGCACCAGTCAGAAAATATAGGCCATGTATTATACATTGATAAAATAGTTCATCATGATAATATTGACAAAAAAATACAAGGAACCAAAGAAGAATAATCCAAATTACAAAGCAGGCACACACCTTGACACTTTTATCTAGATTGTTCTACTACACTTCAGCTTGACATAGCGTAAGAAAAGAAATCAAGCCAAACAACTATTGATGCCACCAACATAGAGCATGGATCTCACTTGCCTGCCGGCATATCTCCATAGCAACAGCAAATAAATCCACATCAGTGAAGAAAGTAAGCAATGTAAAGAGAGAATGTTAGCTGCAGCTCATCACAGCCACAGCCACAGCCACCAGTATCTAAAAACAAATTAGTCTTTTTGAGAACCTATAATATATTAAAGAAAAAGAAAAGGATGACAACACCTTCTATATAATTTTAAGAATGGTAGCATCTCTAGAGAAAGGGGCCTTTTTCTTGCTCAAGTTAGTAGATTGAATTCTCATTGAGCTTTTGACAAAAAAAACTTCCAAATTTCAATTGAAAATAACTTGTGTAGATAGAATCTCATCATTTGTAACAATAAAAAATTGGTATAGGACCAATCTTATTTGCTTACCATAACATCTCTTCATTCTCGCACTATTTAACCATGTTTACAGAACATGCTCGATACATTCATGGGAATTTACTTACACATGCTACAGAAACTTAAAGCAAAATGTACTAGTTTTCTTTTTCTTTTCTTTACAAGTAAAAGTATAATACTAAAGGCCTAAAGGGCATCAAGGGGGTGCCAAACCAGGTACCGAAATGTACTAGTTTTGAACTTATGGATATAAAGACATGATTAGAAAAGCTCATCTTATATATTATTAGCGGACATTCCTAATCACTTCATCCACCGATTGCATTAATATATAAAGGCAAAGTTACATGCAATATCAGATATGGATAACCTTGTCTCCTTACTTGTAAATAACAACTAGTTGACGCAGCAATTAAGTGGAAATTCAATGTACATCACCCAGCAAACTAACAAACTTTCTAAATCACCAAGACCCATGGGTATCAAATTATCAATCAACTTTCTCTTAACATAGATCAAAGGAGAAACCTCAATAATAACATGAGAGACACCATATACTCCCGAACTTTTATCTTTTCTAAAGATGAACTGTTTCCAAATTTAAAAAATGAGAAAGTATCCATGTTATCAGTACTATCTCTCAAATGATGTAAGACACCCATAAGCATATGTCAGCATAGAAGCACATAACGGAATAACTGTAACAATCTAACCTTGTTATTCAGCACCCTCCCTTTTTTCTATTGGTTTTTTGGATAATTAATGCTTCAGAAATTAAAGATGTGAGGCTTTCACACGAGCCATCAAGACTGCATGGAGGTATACGTCATAATAAGCACGTCATGCATGCTATAATTAAGGGAGAGCTCATGGAACCGATAATGGTAAGCATGGAATGCCATTTTCAGTGACAAGCATTGTCATTCATTTCATTACATAAGAATCTAAGATTACAAGGAGTTTAGAGATGACATTGATGACAATATGAAATTAGTGAACACATGTAATGACATGATGTTCAAGGCATGCACTTAATTTATGAAGATCTAAGTCCTAACACCAAAATTTCTATTCCAGATACAATTAAGTCCTAATATTAAGGCAGAAGAGACTCTGATTACCACTCACTCTGTATTTAAGATTATACTCCAACAGCAACTCATTACTATGAGCAAAATGTGATGACTGATAATCCTTGTATTTGGCATTAGAATTGAGGTATCTGGGCATACATTAGGTTCTCAATAAAGTATGCTTCAAATAATCATACCAATTACATGTTCGCCGAAAATTTAATAAGACATATGATGAGGATATTCTATCTATTGTTATATAATAGAGGGGCATTCAATAATCGATTTGTAACAAAATTGAAGTATCCGAGTCCGAGCTTAACTTTGGTATGTGGTAAAACTAATAATGTTAACCACTAATATTGACATTCAACTGTTTTAAAGACGAGGCTTATATACAAGCCAAAATGCCTAAATAAACGTCAAATATGCGCATATAAAAAAAGCATGCGGAGGCAAACTTAACAAGCTAAAAACACCTTTTGTATCTATAAGTTTTACCACATCGTATTTTGTTGTGAAGGATTTAAAAAGCACGAAATGTGTGGACACTGACAGATAACAATAGCAACCATGAGTAAAGACACATTAGCATTGAAATTCTGAAAGCGGAAAGCCCAATTGCCCACCATGAATTCAAATGAAGCTTGAAGGCATAGTAAGCATGACATCATCTTACACATGAATTTATAATTTATCCAGATCAGTGTTGTGATTGGAGGTTTGGCAATAGTTACAACTTACAACTGTGATTAATCACTGATCATAATCAAGGGAGAAACTCCTCGTAGCAAAAAAAAAAAAAGGAAATTTGGTGAAGGAAAGGAAATTTAGGAACATCTTAATGCATAAGCCGGGTGAAAATGGGCCAGCAAGTGCCAGAATCTCTGCTCCCTTATTCATATTGGTAATGGACGGCACTGAAAATGCTATTGAGAAAGCGTATTAGAGACTCTAATTTATTTCCTGTAAAGACCAAACTGATGCAGCAAATGTTGATGTAAGGGATAGGCTTTTGCGAGTTAGGGAAGTAAATGTTGCTGACTTTGATAGTGAAGTTGCAGTAAATTGGGGACTTGTATCTGCTTCTCGGCTTCTGATGTATTTTTGTTTCAATTGTAAAGCTATCTCTTGAGCTTTTCCCTCGGGTAATAATTGTAGCAGGCTTTCTGCTTTGGATAAATAAAACCTTTACATTTATAAAAAAAATGATGCACCAATTACCAGAGTTCGCCATTGCAAATGCAACTCTCTCCCCCACCCCCCAAAAGAAGAAGAAGAAGAAGAAAGAATAAACACTTTGAACAGAAAAAACGAGGACAACAACAGCAGTAAATGGATAGGAGATTTCAAGTCTAAAACATATGTCTCAGAGAGTAGCATTATCTCTAAAAGAGCATCAGCAGGCTTAGAAGAGCTGATATAGATCACTGCCTGCACCACTCTTCAGCTAAATAGTAATTAAATAAATATATAAGGCATCAAAACTCTACAATGAAAAAGTATAAAATAAAAGTAAATTCATACCAATTCAGAGAATGGAAATCAATAAAAAAAAGCTCAAAAACATACAAAGGAAATCATAACACATCAACTATAAATTATTTATCCAAAAAAAACTATAAATTATTTAAACGTAGAGAAAACAGGATCTAACCTTGGGCACTACTAGCGCCTAAGGTTTGCTTTTCTATTTAAGATGAGCAATAGAGATAGAAAACCCTAACTCCCGTCAGTGCGAGATGAAGGTCTTCAAGAGAAAATTAGAAAAAGATTGAAAAACAGGGGATCGGATAGGCAAAAGTTTATGCGTCGCCTGAGAGATTCGAACTCTCGCGGGGAAACCCCATGTACTTAGCAGGCACACGCCTTAACCACTCGGCCAAAGCGACACAGTGATGCCTGAGTTCGATTTCATAAATAATTAAGAGCCATACTATACTAACAACCAGAACCCTCGATTCAAATACCTTAGAAATTTGAGTGTAGTTACCACTCAACATTTCAAACATTTATCATTCAAGTTTCTTGATGTTTGTAAGGATGTTTATGGTGGGTGTACAATCATTATCAGGGATAGTTATAAAAATAGGTGGATTTGTGAACTCTACCAAGACCGGTTGAGTTTTTTTAGAAGTTAAGTTGGGTTTGGGTTGATAGATTGTTTAATCTGGTGGATTGAGTTGGATCGTGGATTTAAATTTTTTTAACCCAACTTAAATGAGTAATCGGATCGTTATATAATTATATTTTACATATATTTAATATTTATCATATGAAATTATTTATATGTTGTGTTCACTTTTTATTTTATTTTATGGATGTTATGAAGTTTTGAATAATTTAATTGATCAAATACTTTTAAAATTTATTTATTTTTATAAGGTTTGTATTAAATTAAAGTTAGTTTGAACTTTGTGTTGAGTGATTTAAGATACTTGAGTAATGAATTTATAAGATTTGCATTGCATTTAGATTTATGAATTCAAAACTTATGAATTTGAAATACATTATGAGTATTGAATTATCTTAAATATACAAAATTGATTGATTTGAAATTTCATTCAAATTTTTAAATTGATTTTATATATAAATATATCTATTTTAAATTGATATCTTCAAACAAAGTATTATAATTTTTTTTGTTATTTTGATTTTAAATATAATGAACGATAAATTATTGTAATAAAATATATTTTTTAATATAATATATTTGAATTAATTTTATATTAAAAGAAGATTAAATCGATAATCCAAACAAACTTAAACCATTTTGAATGAATTAAATTAGATTAGATTAGATTAAATTTTTTTTAAACCCAAACCGATTCCCCTTAATCAACATTATTGAATAATTAAGAAAAGAATCAAGAACTGAAAATGCAAAACCGACTACAAAACAAAGCAAAAATTGAAAAAGCGAAACAAGAGGGCCCACCTACTCAGCCAATCCCATCGCCTGGGCGTCAGCTAACAAGCCAACAATCCAAATCAAACAAACAAAATCTCACGTTTCCTTAAGCAATCATCACCTAACTATTAAGGAGTAAAAAAAAGTAAGAAAAAGAAAAGAAACCTTCTTCAGTTTCACGCACCACAAGCCACCACCAAATGTCATTCCCCACCACCACTACCACCACCACCAGCAGTAGTGAGAGACAAACGTACTGGTGCCACGAATGTGACATGAGCGTCACCCTCCTCTCCTCCTCCACCACCACTACTCCTCTTCTCTGCCCACACTGTAACATCGACTTCCTGGAGGAAATGGACTCTCCTCTCCTTAACAACCCTAACCACCAAATCCATCACGATAATACTAACAATATGCTGCTATCACAAGACTCCTATTTCCTCGAACCAACGGCCAACGTCGACGATAACTTCCTCCTCGACAGCCCCTATTTCCGGCGTCTCATTCAACACCTCACCGACTCCGACAGTTCAGGTCCATCATCATCAAAACCCTCCCTACAATCAATCTCTACTGTCCAAATCTCATCTTCAATGTTCGACTCGGATCCGATTATCCTCTGCGCTGTCTGCAAGGATCAGTTCATGCTTGACGAGACGGCGAAGCAGTTGCCCTGCAACCACCTCTACCATTCCGATTGCATTCTCCCCTGGCTATCTAACCATAACTCCTGCCCGGTCTGTAGGTTCAGGCTACCGACCGTGGCAGAGGAGGACGAGGAGGAGGATGATGATTCGAAGATGAGGAGGAGGATGAGGTTGTCGGAGCTGGTGATGATGGAACAGGAGGAAGAGGAAGGTGAGGATTCGTTGGGGATTGGGAATACCTTGAGGCACATTGCTAGGAGGCACATGATGCTCTTTCCTCCTCTAAGGCATGGGATTAGTACTAGTAGTGGTGGTGGTGCTGCTGCTCCTGCTGTAGGGTCATCTGGGCTGGCTTCTTTGTCGCCTACCCAGATGGGAGAGGCAGAGACGGGATTGCAGGCACAAAGGAGTAGCAGTGTGGAGACAGTTTCGAGTTGGCCGATCGAGGGAATTGGTGAACGGGAGATGGGTGTGAGTGGGAGAGGGATTGAGGAGAGTGACAGTGTTATGTCTGATATCACACCATGTACTAACATCGCTCACTTCTCTTCCTGCTGCTGATTGAGGTGTGTTTCAATTGCCTTTCTTTGATTTGCTTATATCGTATGCATTCTTCTTCGTTCATTGTGGCTGTTCTTAGTAAAACTTCATCAATTGATTTGTCAACTGTTTTTCCTGCTTGAATTCATCGGCTATAAAATGGATTGTCATCTAAAGGTAGCTTGTTTTTAGTCTGAGAGAATGTTTGCAAGTAAATGCATGTATTGGTACAATTTTTTATAACTAGGGTATAAAAACACAGTTCCTTTATATTGAGGACTACTTTGTGAACTTCTAAGGAGCCTCCAATCCCCTTCCCTTCCCCCTTCTTTCAGGAAAAAAAACGAAACAGGGCTAGGCTTCTTTCCACCTACGTGGGGTTGAGATCTATGAGTATGTCCAGAGAAATTGCAAAGAGGCATAGATGGTGGTTCCTGTTAGTAGGAGAATGGTGGTGTGACTTGTCTCTGTTGCCATTGTTTTTTCTAATTATCATCAATTTGCAGACTATAGTAATAGAATGCTAGTAATAAATAAGCGTTAACCTAGGTTAACAGCAAGTTCTATATATGGAAGAGTATTTTAGAGTTCACAGGTTTTAGGGTAAGTAGAATACACAAAATCAAATTTCAGTAAAATAAAAGAGGGGTGAGGATAAAGGGACAATTGATAGTCATGAAACTGCTAAGAGTGAGTAGGATGGATCATGGATGTATGGTTATATGCAAACAACTTGAATGGAAACATATAAGAAAGTAAGGTCGCTGCTGTTGAAGGAAGATCAACATAGGCCAATAAAATTTAAGTAGAATGACTTATTAAAAAATAAAATAAAATTTAAGTAGGATAAAATGTACATGTATTGGGAATCTTTCTCGTCTAATAGATTGCAAAAGCTTTGCATTCTTGCCAAGTTGAATCGTTGTGCTTCTCTCTTCATTATCTTAATTTAAACATTTGAGAAACGTTGAACTACATATTGCTTAATTAGAGCTTTTTGCATATGTTGAAAGCACAAGTCTATGTGGATTGAAGTTCAATTGCTTCTGCAAAAATTACTTTCACTAAATAAATAGTAGCACTCTTTAGGATAAAAGTAACAAGTTTGGAAAAAACCTAGAAAACCCTATAGTCCTGCACAGGTTTTTATGTGGTCCTTATCTTATTGATTGATCAGTTTAAACCTTATAATAATAAAAGGGGTCGAATCAAATACTTCCGTCTGCTGCCGTCCAAAATGGCTGTTAAAGCACTCTTGCAAGGCACAAGGCACAAGGCACATGTGTGTCTTCAAGACAATACATTTGAAGGGAAAATTTTGAAGCATATATGTTTATCTTGCGATCAGGCTTCCTTCACATCTTCTCTGGCTCTCCACCTCCAGCCATTCCTCCTCATCCCATTGCTGCTGCAAACCCCCACAAAGTCCCTTACATTAAGAACAATCATGTTGAACCTTCCATCATTGAGAGAGAGAAGGGTTTCTTGTGAGAGAAAGTAAAACAGAGTGGACCTATTGGAACCCAAAGAATCAAAGATCATCATATTGATATCTTGACCTTTATGGGTTAGTATCTGCGCGACCGTTTCTGGGTATACTTTTTGCGAGAGAGATAGGCCATTTGTTTGTTTGCTTGATCAAGAGATTCAAATTGAAAAGCAATGTTTGAGAGAGAGGGATTTGTTTGGAGAATTTAACTTTGATGAGTAGTTAAAAGTTTGGGTTTTGGGAGATTTCAAAGTACTCCAAAGTATTAGGAAAGGGCACAATCTGGAAAGGATTTTTTTTCCCTTTTATATTTTTGTTTTCTTTCCTTGTACTCTTACCTTTTGGGCTTGTGTTGAACATCTTTTTAAGTTTAGTTTTTCTATCACCTGAATTTGTAGATTCAACTTCATTCCTATATATTATAAACTTTGCTTTTCTAATATCAAAACCCTACTTGTTCTTGTTTCTTTCAACTAGAAAAACCAGTAAATTGATTAAGCCCTTTTGTAAGTCTGATTTATGTTCAACATTGAGATCACATGAAAAGCTGTTGAACCATCAAACTATTGGTGAAAGTAGATCCTTGTTTTATGAATTTGAAATTGTGGAGTATTAGGAAGGAAAAAAATTGATTAGGCTAGAGGCAGGAAGAGAGCAGGATAGGATGTGAGGGAGCTTGGAGTTAGGTATGTTTGTGGAGGTCCTCTTGCCAAAACAGTTAAACAGATCTCTCTCTCTCTCTCTCTCTCTCTCTCTCCCCCCCCCCCCCCCCTCTTCTCTCACACAGACTTGTTTTCATTTGATTTATTGGGATCAAGGCTGATAGTAAGATAAAAATGTGTGATTTCAGTTTTGCCTCTCAATTGGATTGACTTGGAGACGCACGTGTATTTTAACATTCAATTTGGACAGCAAGAAATGGAAGTATTTGATTGCATCAATTTTATACTTTGAGGTTTAAATTAATTAAATAAAAAAATTAGGGACCATATAGAAACATTTACCGAACTATAGGGTTTTTTGTGTATTTTTCTCCAAAAAGGGCTTCATTTTTTTATAACTCACCAAAAAGGGCTTTACTGTCATTTTCCATACAGCAACATCCAAGTTACTAAAATGTAAGTGAATTGAAAATTATAGTGCAAGACTCTTCCCATGGAGTATGCAGAAAATATAGAACTCACTCCCCTTATATGAATATCTTCCCAGAGAAACACCACTACTTCACCCAATTTTGATGCATTCTTGAGCTGTAGCATGATTTATGGATTTTAAATAGAATTTTTAGTAAAGTGCTTTAATTACAAATATCCAAGGAGAATATAATTGTAAGCCAAAAACCACACAATCTAAAAGGTAACCTAATGAATTATACGAATGAGCATCATATAGAGACCTCCACTAGAGCATACTTGAATCTATTCCCAGTAGAACAATGGATACTATTATGTACCTAATTCTATATGGTTGTTCTTAAGTATATAATTGGAATGATTGGAATGAATGAGCCAAATTACATATAAAATGTCGGATGTTCAATCTTCTTGTTGTGAACTTCATCTTATTGAGCATCATTAAAATTCAAACTAGAAGAATACATACATAAATAATTACCATGCTTGGATATGTTTGATGGATCAGATGCTTTCAGCCTGTGTGGAAGAATGACTCATGATAGTTAAGTGATTAGCCCCGTTTAACCCATTGGTTTTCGTAGTAGCAAAAGGAATTTGAATATAACTATGCATGCCATTTGTGTCACAAAAATGGTATTGTTGTTTTGGGTTTTTGACACTGTTGAGAGATATAGTTTCCTAATTACATATGTATTAGGTTTTCTAGTATGTTTTAGGTTTCCTAGTATTCTTAGTGATGCTAGACGGATAGGTAGAAACAGAAACAGATTGAGAAAGGGGAGAAGCGGGGATATTAACCAAGAGAAAATAGACTAGGTAGAAGAAAGATAGACAAAAGGAAGAACAAAAAAAGCAAGGGAGAACAAAACAAGTTGAGAAACAGAGATAGGCAAAGATATAATCAATTTTCAATTCATAATCCAATTTGCCTTACAAACTTAATATCAGTGCTCTTATATAGGTATCAAACATTATTTAATTAAGAAAGTAAATCAAATCTAAATAACTATTTAATTGCCTAAATCAAATTTTTCTAAAATATATATCCAAGAATAACATCCCAAAATAATAAATATTCTCTGTCCTATTCTGCAATATTCTCCCCCACCTACAAAAAACTTGACCACGAGTTTTGAATGATGAAGTACCAAAACTTGTGATTATTGAAGTTGCATGGCAAAGACTTGTAATTTTCGAGATGTAGCAGTCTCGATCGAGCAGAAGAAGGATATCAAGAGGAGTTGTTGAGGAGCCTCAATCCGGTGCGGGAGGACAAAATCAATGTAAGGAAGGTCACATGCCCAAATCTTGCCCTCATCTTGGCTTTGGTTTTGTTCGTTTTGAAGTGACTCAATAGGTACATCATCGTAGTGAATGGTAGAGCGTTCTTTAATGATTTGTTTTCAAAGTTTGTGTGGATTGGAGAAACAACTTCAGACTTGTCTTGAGTGAAATTCATATTGGTAGAAGTTTGGGTGAAAGCTACTTCCACTTGTTGTTTCACTTGTTCAAGGAGTTGTTGCGTCTTGCGAATTTAAGTCTCAAAGGTGGAATACTCAATCTTCAATTGACAGCAATTAACATAAATGCATCGACTATCCAACTCTGTTTTAGCCCAATAAGCATATTGAAGCCAATGATATTGCACAATAACAGAAGTTTGATAGAGAACAATTTTCTCTACAAAACCATATGGATAAAAAATTTGATGTAATATATCTTTGGTGATTGGATAGTAAATCTGATGTAATATATCTTTGGTGACCGGATAGTAAACCTGATGAATGGTCACACAAAAAATCCGGGTTGGTTCACATGAACCCATTACTCATATAACAATTGAGTGCAATTTTTTGCCTTCTTTTTTTTATGACAAAAATCAGCAACTAAACAAGCAGAAATTAAATAAATAAATAAACCTAACTTTTTTTAGGTGGCTTGGCTCAGCTCAGGTAGTAAACGGCTTAGCTTCAGCAAATGACTCGGCTTGGTTTCACAACTCGGCTTGGAGCTGTTGGCAGATTGGGTCAGGCGCATGTTTGAGTTGGGTGTGCGGGTCTGATCCGAGCAGATGGATCTACAGTAGATAGGAGTCGGGCTCCTGTGGTCGGTTGGAAATGGCTCGCATGTTCGTGGTTGTGGCTAGGCGGGAGGCGAGTGGAAGCGGCAGATCTGGCCGTGAAAGATCAAACGGGTTGCGGTTGATAGGTCACGGATCAGGCGGCAAGGCGGTTCGGGCGTGTTGGTCACAGTGGTTGAGTCGGCTGGTCTGTAAGGTGGCGGGAAGTGCTAGATCGGATGCGGTAGACCCGAAACGACTTGGCTGGTGTGCGATGACGACGGATCGTGCAGGCGTTGTTAGGTTTTGATCGCCTTGAGATTCCGCGTCGGGTGGTGGTGACGTCAAGCTCAGCGGGTGGCGGATGGCGATGCAGTTGGTGGCCCAAAGGCACTGCGTGCGCACGGTCTATTTGGTTGTTACTGCTGTTCAAATCTGATTTTTTTTGTTTTTTTTTTTCACAATTTGATATGGGTGTAAGGATGTGTTTGGATGGGACGAGAAATTTTGTCTAGCGGAAGATCGAAGTTTGGGCTCTAATACCACTTGATGCCGGACATATAGGTAGAAATAGAAACATATTGAGAAAGGGGAGAAGCAAGGAGATTAACCAAGAGAAAATAGACTAGGTAGAATAAAGATAGACAAAAGAAAGAACAGAACAAGCTGATAAACTGATGCAGGAGGATCCGAGTCAGATGATGCTGAGTTGTCAGATAGTACGTTGTTGGCACTAAGATACCTTAAGTTGGCAGATCAGTGCAAAGATGACAGGTAGTCGTGATCTTCTCCTAATTGGGGCAGTTTTGGGTGCCATTCTGATACCTGTGGCAAAAGTTATGGCCAAAATACCGAAACACACCCAAAACTGCCCCAATTAGGAAAAGATCACGACTACCTACCATCTTTGCGCTGATCTACCAACTCAAGGTATCTCAGTGTCAACAACGTGCTATTTGACAACTCAGTATCATCTGACTCAGATCCTCCTGCATCAGAAATAGAGATAGGCAAAGAGATAATCAATTTTCAATTCATAATCCAGTCTGCCTTACAATCTTAATATGCTCTTATATAGGCACCAAACATTTTTTAATTAAGAAAGTACATCAAATCTTAATAACTATTTAATTGCCTAAATCTAATTTTCCTAAAATACATGTCCAAGAATAACATCCCAAAATAATAAATATTCTCTTTTCTATTTTGCATCACTTAGTTTATGTTTCCTATTCCTATTAGGATTTATAGTCTTAGGTCTATATATAGGGGTGTTGGTTTATTCACATAATATCAATAATAATAACTCTATAATATTTTTCTCAATCTCTCATCTCCCTTCAACGGTTTGGGACTCTGGTGGTATTTGAGAAAACCCTCATGGGCAAATGCCCATTTCATCTAAATAATAGCCTAGTTGGGTTAGACCTGGTACCCATACCAAATCCTTTATTTATCTAAAGTTCTACATATAAGACCCTTTATCTCCGTTTTTTTCGAAACCCTAACACCCAGAGCAGGTCATATCCTCTACACCTCTATCAAAAAAAAAAAAAAATATATATATATATATATATATATATATTTGTTGTGTTTTTGGTCTTGTGTTTGAGTTCCTTAAGTTCCTGAAGAAGAAGAAAAAGAAAGAAGAGTTTTTGAAATTTTTGAAGAAGAGTTTTTTATCGTTCATGAATACTATTGATATTGTCGACCCGATGTTGATATTATTAAACTCATGCATGTTGATGTTGTTAACCCGATTCGACTTGTGTTGATGTTGTTATCCTCCTGACTCATTGATTGCAGCCTATTCAAGTCAAAGTCAAAGTAAAAAACAAGACAAAAAAAGTCAATGTCTTGTTGATCCGGTGTTCTTGAATCTTGTCTCATTAGGTGGTACCGATGTGATGATCTAACTGTTTGTCGTAGGTGTGGAGCCCCGACATGTTCACATGAGTTATTGTAATTTATGGGTTTTGGCTTATTTGTTCCTGATTGGATCATGTTTGTTATTGGTATGTGTTTATTTGTTTGTAACAAGTTAGTGCATGTGTATGCTCCAACTTGTGGGAGAGTGTTGAGAGATATAGTTTCCTAATTACATATGTATTAGGTTTTCTAGTATGATTAGGTTTCTTAGTATTCTTAGTTTATGTTTCCTATTCCTATTAGGATTTATAGTCTTAGGTCTATATATAGGGTTGTTGGTTTATTCACGTAACATCAATAATAATTACTCTGTAATATTTTTTCTCAATCACTCATCTCCCTCTCTTTGTCCCAAACCTAAATTCAGACACATTGACAATGTTCCAAGCAATTGTCATGTTCCAAGAGCAGGTTCAAAACAATGTTGTTGCTTTTGAAGTTCAGATGGCATATATACTCGAAGTTTCACATTTGTTTCTACTGTCAAAGGTAGTTAAAGGGGAAAGACATCCTCGAGATGTTGGGTTCACTAAACACCTGAGATGCTACCATGGCACAACACCTCATCCTAGCATCTATGCAAGCACCTAACTAGCCTTTAACTACTCTACTGCTATTGTGGAAACCAATAAGTTTTAAGGGGGAGAATCATTCAAATACTTGCAAGTCATTCTTATATGAAAAGAACAATAATAGAATTTGGTGACATGCACATGCTACCCAAATTAAGTTAATTGTACCTATTTTTCTATTGGCCTTGAGTTCAAGTCTGCGCTAGTAAAGGCCCCTTCCTTATGTCAAATGCACTGGTAAGGCCAGTAGTTACATGCTGGCTATTTTAAAGTCACAGTTATTGAACACTTATGTAGTCATGTACACTTCTACCATTCTCCTCCAAATGAATATCCATGTCCAAAGTAAATGGTGACGTGTGTTTCAACTTTGTTCTTAAGAGGCTTCTGAGTATGATGCTCAATCATTTAACTCATCAGGTTACCTTTTATCTAGTGTGGTTACTAGCTAGAAGTATATATTTTTCTGATAAGTAGCTTAGAAGTATATATTATTCTCACTAGTTATTTCTCAATAAAAGACGTACTAAAATCTATTGGTTTTTGAATAAAAAATCATGCTATAACACAAGAATGCATCTCTTCTTTTCTTTTCTTTTCTTTTTCCTTTACACCAAAGGAAGCTATTGTAGTTTGTTTCTGGATGAAACTACCTTTTCTTCTCCTTTTTAAGTGCATTTAGTAAACTTGGTGACTTTAGAATTCTACTCTGATGAGTGACTAGGCATGAGTCAATGAAGATAGATTCAAGGTCTAGATAGCTCAACATAATTAACAGCCTAGTTATATGGCCATAAATGATAAAACCATTTGTATTGGGGTCATGTAACTTGTTTAGGATCTTGGAAGTTGTGTATAAATAACAAGCTTTAGTTGGTGATGCTTATTGTAACAGTAGATTTGGAATGGTAGTCGTTTCTTGGCAAGCTAGCCATTATTGCATAATATGTGCTCTGCTTTGTTATGTTTAATATTTTAGGGCTTCTGGTTTGTGGTTAAACTTGTATATCCATTGTAGCATTTGATTGCAGGTAATATGAAGTAAATTTTATTAGAGGAATCTGAGGGTTTTGTCTCCATAAAATCATCTAATGAAGTGTAGATATGCACCAGATGATCGTGCTACTACCATCCTGTGTGATTACTGCAGTGTTCTCTCTATCTATCTCTCCAACAATTCTGTAAAATTTGGTCAATTAGAAGGTGTATCTCTTGCCAAACTGTTGCTAAACCTGTCAATTATTTTGAATCTATTTAATGGTTTCACGTCTTTAAACATGGAATTGTTGTCTTGTTGCCATTTATACTTGGAAATTCTGAAATGACCCAATTCTATGGATTTGGCTCAAGACATTTAGAAGCGTTGGTCCCGGATTTTAGTCTCCCTCAACTGATTATTACTCCAACATGGAGTAGCATGGTTTTGTAGTGTACATGCAGTTGGCCGTTCTGATGGGTAAGGTTTTCTCAGGCCTCACGTTCTTGTTCATGCGTAAGAAAACAGAATAAGATGCTCCTTTTTTGATCTTATAAATATGTTCCTCTTCCTAAGACGAAAAGGGAAAATATTGGTATTTCTATTTAAAATTATTCCGTTCAACTTTTCTCTCTCTCACTACGTATGGCAATTAAATAGACTATGCTATTGGGACACTTGATTAAAACATACATTTTGAAAACTAGTGCGAATTTTCTAAACAATTACAACTCAAGTTTTCAGGGTATTTTAAAAATCTAGATAATATCAAAAAACTAGAATAAGAATGGTTGCCCAAAGTGCTTGTGTTACATATTTGACTTGGAGCATTGGCTTGAGTGTGGTACTTATGTTAAAATCAAATCAACGAAAAATGAGTAGGCGCCACATATTACCCCAGGAAGCTATGCTTATAACGGCGCCTGAGAACTTTTCTAAAATGAGATTAAATTAATTTTTTTTAAAAAAATTTCCATACAACACCTATGGATGCTTCTTAAACATATTGAAACTCGTGTTCTGCAAGTAGTCTTTGACAAAATGTTCTACGTTAAGAAACGTAATCGTCATGATCTTGTGTTTAGCTTTCAAGCTACACAAAAATAAGATATTTGAATTTTATACTTGGATAGAGGATCGCACTCCGTTCTCCGTTCCGTATCGACTAGGTCCTCTTAGAAATTAGTAAGAAACTCGAACATTGACATAGTGCCTTGCGTTACGCCAGTAAAATTTTGCAATTTCTAGTAATTCTGATAGGTTCCAGAAAGGCATAAAAGTCAAAAGCCGTTACATGTGCCACTATTAAACTTGATAAGATCAACATTCAAGAGGAAGCTTCCTTTTACTCAATCTGTTCCAAGTTGGTGGCCGCCAGTCAAAGAGGTAGGCTCCATAATCTATTGTTTCAATCTTCTTCCTCTATATATAATTGGCATCCTTTTCGCATGGTTGATTGATTAATTGGCATCCTTTTCGCAATACTGTCTTTCAATTTCTCAACGCTCAGGTTTCAGTCGATCAGCTTTTTTTCTTTCTAAACAAGAAGTGATGATGATGATGGAAAGCAGCTTAGGTGACATGTTGTTGAAGGTGGCCATGTTTGTTGTGGTACAAGCTCTGGTTTATCTTATTCTTTTAAAATCATCAAACATCTTCTCTGAAAACAAGATGAGATCTTACAGTTTCAAAACAGCTCGCTCCGTTAGCATTCGTCGGATTCTTGCTGTTCTCCAAGACATGCCTCCAGATGGCGAGGAATCTCCTACTCCAAAGGTCGACCTTCCCTCACCTTCCCCAACTCATGACTCATGATATCACATCTCTTAATTAATTAGGCCTTCATCAGCTTTATACTTGATTAATAGTATTATATGGTTTGTAAAACAAGTAGTTTGTTCATTTCATTAATTTGTGACTCTGTACATACGTCAATATAAGGAAGGATTCTTTTGTTCTTTGATCTCTTGTATTCTTAATCATCCACACGAATGATTTTTGTGTCCTGCTTCATTTGATACGGTTTGTAGCCTTGCATAAAAATCTAGAGCTCTACACTCAAGATTTTACCCCCTTTTTTTTTTTTTTTTGGCTTTTTGTATCCTATAGTTTTGTTGGAAAATTGTGTATTGCTGTAACAAGCTTTAGTAACTTTCTTACGTTCAAAAACTGTAACTTTCTCTCATTTTTTTTTTCTTTATTGTTTTAATGGTATGTTGATAATTTCATTATGGCTCCGTTTGTTTCAATGAAAAATAACAATTTAGAAATCAAATATATGTAAAATAGTATTTTATTAGTGTTTGGATTATATGAAAATCAATTTCATGAAAAATAAGATTTTACACTGATAGGTGATAAGCTTAATAAAATAATTTTGTCATTTTTTGGCTTAAGTTATTTTGCAAGTGATTGGAAAATAGTTATTTATTTGTAAAAGAAATCACTCTTTCACTTTCCTAAAATTTTTCTCACATATTACATCATTAATTTTTTCTCTTTTATTTTTTTTGGTATTTTTCATCATTTGTTTTCAAACTTCAGCGAAACAAATAAAATTTAACTGAAAATTTATAATTTTACATGAAACTCATTTTACATAAAATTAGTTTTACATTGTAATACATTTTACATAAAAACAAACGGAGCCTATAAAAAAAGATGAAGGTCAATAATAATATTGATATTTTTAATTAAGTGCATGTGATTGACACATGTTACTCGTCATATTTTTCTCACTGATATTTCAAGTTGGATGAACTTATAAGCTTCGTAACAATAACAAAGGTTTAATGGAGAATGCAAGTTTTTTTATACTAGTAAAATAAGTAGTAATTAGGGTTATCTGTAATTTACATTTCAAACAAATTGAAAATTTAATGTCAATGATCTGAATGCTTATTAACCGATATAAGAGGATGATAAAAAAATATTAAATTGCCAAAGTCACCAAAGATTATTTGTGTGAGGAAGATATATATTTTTCTTTTGATGACTATGTTGACGTTGATGTTATTAAATCATATATGACATCCAATCTAAGAAAACTCCTATAATTTTAAATTTATTACCATCCAGTGGCCTGAAAATGTCAAAACTATACGTTTCATTTACAGCAATTTATTTTTAATCACTTTAAATTAACTTTAAGTTAATTTTAAACAACTCCTACATACTTTAAATAATGTTTGCTTCCTGTTCCTGTTTCAGTTCCCGTTTGAGAAAACAGAAAAAGAAAATTGTCTAATTGACAGGCATGAAGTGATTGAAAATAATTATAATTAAACAATTCAAGCAATAACCTTTCTCCATTATTAGGAGCCGTCATTTATTTATTGAAAATCCTAATCAATGCCACCGCAAGTTCAATGTTTATGAAATGCTACAACTTGTATAAAGTCAAGTTCCTGCAAGTAGCTTGTTGTTTCCTCGCAAGGCAAATTAAATTTAATTTTTTTTTTAATTTTTATTTATTTCAGGCAACCTGACATATAATATAATCTTTAATTTTGATTTCTTTTGATATACTCTTTGTTAAAAGGAAAAGCAAGTCTTCACCAAATATAAGTATATCTTCAATGGTAAGATATTACGGGCTAGTTTACGTGTATTATATTAGATTTATTTGTTCAAACTGATTAAATGCAGGTCATCCATACTCAATTAAAAGAATTCGTAAAAAGATATTTGTAATCTAACTATTCACAGCTATGAAGATTAAAATCATTGACCATAAAGTTATTTAGCTTAAAATCATTGACCATAAAGTTATTTCAGTCATACACTATGGTTATATCTCTCCCTTGCAAATTAAGCGACCTGCATAGAATGAAATAAAGTGTATGTATATATATATATAATCATGGCTTAAAATGGGTCTAAGAATGACAAACTCTTGAATCAAATTTTTAGCACGACTTGAAGAAATCAATTCATTAGGAAGTCATAAGTCCTTTATGAAAGATCTTTATGAGAAATACTTATTTGTACCGGCTAGTATTATACCGAGTGAAAACTTCACTGATAATTTTAAAGAATTTTTTTGGTAACGCCTAGACAGTCACTGTTCGCGTTACCAATAAAGTTACATAACAATTATCAATAAAGTTTCGAATCCGTTATAAAAATAATATTTTATACTCCGTCCAAACAAAAACTTCACATGCACGTATACACGTATATGTATATGGACTTCAGCTTCATGCTTGTATGGTAGTGTACATTAATGTCTTTTTTAACTATAATTCTCTGTTTGACAAAATCAAAGAGCTTGTTTTTACATTATTAATTCTATATTCAAGGATGTATAAATCCTTCAACTTTTTTCTTGATAATTACCAAGAAAGGTGCAATCACATTAATTTTTCTTTCTTGTGTCTTTCAGCTAACACTTTAAATAATACATAAGCATAAATGGATAGTATATATATAATTTGTTTTGTAAACTAATTAGAAAGGATGTGTTCATTCTCAGCACGCCCATTATTAGTATGAATTAATAACAAGAAAATATATATTACGAATATCAAAGTGCAATATATAACTATAGCTCAAGAGATTAATTAATTAATTACTAGAATTATATATCCATGAAACCAAGGGCTATGCCGACAACTTGTAACTGTATAGCAAATACTATTAGGATAAGTAAACTTGGATAATCTCTCTCTCTCTTTCTCTTCCCTTGCACGTCACATGTGTTTACACACACATATATATATAAAAAAAAAAAAAAAAAAAAGCAAAGATGAATTTAGAGGGAGCATGGGACACTTGCTCCCAAATATTTTTTTTTTTAAAAAATAATTATTTTTACTGACAGTTTTTTAAATATAATTTAAAATTTAATTATATGATAAAAAATTTGACTGAACATTTTACCTACCAAAGAAATGGTTCTGGATCTGTCCCTGTATACAAGTAGTGATATAAATTGTGATTACATGATGGTGTAGAGCAATTGGTTGGTTTATTCATTGACCTTGTGATAGTATAAATTATGATTTGTATATTTTCCAGTCCAGTGCTGCCTTCTAAAAAGGCAGTTTAATTGTTTTATATATGACTTTGAATTTTGTATAGCAACCATCTATATATATATATATATTTAAACCTCCTCTATATGTGTTTCTTCCTATATAACAAATCCAAGTTAAAACCTAGCAAACATCCTTGTTTAATTCGTCTAGTTGGTTGCTTGCTTCCAATATTAATTCTTGCCATTGAGGACTATTTGATGAAGCCTCTCTCAGGCCGCGATCAATGTCTAGCTGCTTCTTCTAAGCTTTCCATGCACAAAGATTCACACGTAATATCCAAATTCAAGCCCAAGATTCGCATAATCCACACATTTGCACCAGAAATCATTAAGACCGACGTTGCAAATTTTCGGGAGCTTGTGGAAACACTCACTGGGAAGCCTACAGATCATAGGAAATGCTGCAGCAAGAAGAAATCATCAAAGACTAAGCATCCAATTAGCAAGGACTTGAGTGCTAGCAATTTCATCCATGAATCAAGCGAAGAAGCCACAGTGCCTAATTTTCTTAATGGGGAAAATATTGCGGAGGAAGAAAGAAATGAGAGATCATGGGATCAAGGTAAGAGTACTTCAAATGGTTTAACGTTTGATGGGTTCACAGATTTGGATGGTTTCATTCAAGAGTTAAGGGATGGGTTTCCTTCAATTCCTATGAAATCTTCCAATAGCGATGCATTTCAACTTTGAAGATATTTTACATCTTAATTTCAAAAAAAACAAGTGTTTGGACTTTTATCATTCATTGATGTAAAATAAGTTATGACAAAGTACATATGATAATGCTGACTTCTCATTTGTTTCTTTGTAACGGTGAGCAACTAGCAAGACCTGATTTGCATAAAGCTTCTGCATTTTGCTGCCGAAATATACAATTCTGAACACATCTCAGTTACCCAATTTACTTTTTTCCTTTGGGTTTGATATTCTTTGATGTATTTCCCTTTTTGTACACAAACACTTCACTTCATGATTAATATCCATGATTTTAATTATGTTACCTTTTCTGACCTGAATCACTGACTCAACAAAACTCATTTCATGCTTCAAGATGTGAGTAAAGTAGTTAAGGAAAAATGTCACCAAAGTGAAGGTTGGGTCGGTTGGGTTATGCCCTTTATTGAAGAACACACACAAATTATTGTTTTTTTTGGTATACATA
Organism: Bretschneidera sinensis; assembly: GCA_023935145.1. Classification (NCBI taxonomy): domain Eukaryota; kingdom Viridiplantae; phylum Streptophyta; class Magnoliopsida; order Brassicales; family Akaniaceae; genus Bretschneidera; species Bretschneidera sinensis. The sequence goes on from CM043698.1 coordinate 22,895,000, forward strand.
TTGACCGACTGGGAGACATCTCTCGGTATGTAAAAAAGAAAACAATCCAAGAAATTCATGAGAGGATTTTGATATAAAATAGGTGGTATCCGGCCCGTTATTCAAGTAGTTGCGTGCTAGATATATATACACGCACATACAAGGCAAACCTTAAAAAGTTTCCTATTTAAATACATGGTTCTTATCTTCTTAATTTTTAATTCTTTTCCTTAACTCTTCTTGTGTAAGCATAACTTTTTTATACAGCAAAGAAATAATGGTTTCAAATAGTTTTGAGGAACATATGTAACGTGTTTTATTGAATTTGAGAGAGAGAAAGGTCACCAAATGGATGTTAATATATATATATATATATATCATTCAATATTGTTTTTCTACTTGAGTACTTTTACATACTATTTTTAAAAGGACTTTTACATATATATACTACTAATTGAAGAGAGGAATAAAACCGAGTTTACATTACAAGAAAAATTATTCTCAGCAATCTATAGCTGAAAGTCCTATCATTCCCTCGCATAAAGCTATCTGTGACGAATGCCCACCGCTGATAATATTATTTGCGACGAAAAAAAATTTCAGAAGGATAAAATATCTGTGAAGTAATTAACGATAGAAAATCTGTTGCTAATGATTTGGTTGCATTGCAAAAAATTAAAAATATCATTTTTAAATAAATTAATATCTAAGTAATATTTTCTACAATGGAACTAAATCCCTCACAGATATTGTATCTGCGACAGATAATTTCTGTCACAAATAGTGAAACAATACTTTTCTGCGATGAAATTTCGTTACCATTAGTGACGAAAGTTTTGTCGCAGATAATGATTTTTTTAAAAGAAAAAACACGTGTTCAATTAATCTATTATAAGTGTTGTTCAAAACAAAAATTTTACAATCAATAATCCTGATCATGCAATCTGCTAAATTATATAAATTAATTAAAAACATGCAAAATACAATTCTCATAAAAATGATAATAATCAAAGATTTGATAGGTCCAAGAAGTATCATCATCCTTGTCTTGATTTTGTGTTTCTTCAGTAGGATCCTGTAAAAGAAATTAAAGAAAAACATAAGATATGCCGTACGGACATATTTAACAATCAAACCATATTCATTAATTACAGAAAAATAAATAAATATCATTTTAAAGTCAAAACTGGACAAAACTCAAACCAATTGTCCGAATTCGATCAGGCTTATTCCCATAACTCACATTCTATGGTACAGACATATGTGTATTCCTGGCTCGTTCATGGACTAGTATTTTACATTTTCGCCACTAAAATCACTCAGCGTTAGCGGTTTTAATATAAAACACCTATTTTTTCTCAAAAAATCTAATTTGGTGGTCCGAATTCAATTAGATTTGTTCCTACAACTCATATTCTATGGTACGAACATGATAATACCCTCGGGTCGTCCACATAACAAATATTTTACATTTTCGCCTCTAAAACCAGTAAATGTTAACGGTTTGAATCTAAAACACCTATTTTTTTTCTTCATAAAAACAAAACCAGTGGTCTGAATTCGATTAGGTTTGTTCCTACAACTTATATTCTATGGTACAAACATGTCGATACCTTCTAAGTGTTTAATTTCCTGTACTTTCTTTTTTAATAATTTTCTAACTCTTTTAATAAAATTCTCAATATATTATGAACAGGTTGAGTCTTTACAATTAAACTAATATGATCTCCTTCCTACCCCTTGCCGGGAGGAGTACTACATTACAAGGCAACATTAACAAGAATTTATATCTTATGCAATGCATTCACAACACAAACTTTCTCAAGCATATAACACTTCAAGGTATCTCCATACATAAAGTCAAGCATAAATCCATCATTCATGTTACAACAATTCATCCAAATATATATATATATATATATATATATATATAATCACTTATACAATTCATGTCCTTTGTATTTCATTAGTCATTAATTAAAATATTGATATCATCATCTTTCCTTATGATACAACATAGTATATCTAAGTTTGTCCCTTATACTTTCACACCCTTACATATATATTAAATTTCCATAATATTATTAGTATTTTCATATTCATTCATTTTTATATATTTTTTAGATCTTTATATTGTTATAAAATATGGAATGTTTACTAAAAGTAAGGTGAAACTAGCCTTTGTCGGGCCAAGATCAAATCTCGGGTTTACTTCTTAACAAACATTTTTCTTTAAGCTTTTCTTAAGGAAAACCTCAAATTCATACTTCAAAAACCCAAATCTTTAGCTTAGGAAACAAATTTGTTAAATTTAAAGGAATGAAAGAAGCCCTTTCCTTTGATCTTTGTCCAAAATATCCTACTCTTTCACTTTATTTTTCCTCCTCCTCTTTCTTCTTCTTCTTTCTCTTCTCTCCCTCTACCAGTATTCTAGAGATTTCTTTTCTGACAATCTGATCCCACTCACCCTTATACAGTCCAACTTCATTCTTATTACATCATCACCCCTCTACCTTGCACTTCTTCTATTTTCCACCACATAAATTTCCATTTTGTACTTGGCTCTTCTTACTTTCCTTCAAAAAAATTGAAATCTCCAAATAATAAATGTCTTTACTACTTGATTCTTATTTTGTTCATTTATTTCCAAGTTCCGCAAGTCAAAATAAAATAAAAAAAATTATTCCCAAAAAAATACACCGGAAACGTGTCAAAACTAAATACCGAAATTAAAATATTTAATTCAAGGTACCTAGCTCTAGAATTCTCCCCCACTTATACAAATTTTATCCCTTAAATTTCTCTAACCATGGTTCACAAAACATTTGGATTATTATCTTCTTAGTCTGCCTCACATTCTCAAAGAAAATCATCAAATTCTCCGCTCTCTTTTAAGATTTGACATTACAAGATTAAACTTCTATCTTATTATTAACATAATCTTTGTCCATAATGTTGCCAGCCAACTAATTAATTACTGGAATGACTTAAAATATCAATTTTAATAACTCCATCCAACTTTACTAGAAATTATTTTTACTTAATAAGTGGCACTTGTCCTTCTATTAATTACTCAGCCTTACATTTCATTAACCTCTTGATTTTTTTTTTCGTTTTTATTTGATTGATAATAATGATAAACTTATTAGCTCATCCGTTTTGTATTACTAGTGACTTAATTTTGTGTAGTATGTTTTCCTTTTTATCCATCACTTACACTATAAAAAAATGATCTCAAACCCACTTTTCAATGGAACCTCAACTCAAAGTATGATACAACATCAAGTTGAGTATAAGAGTCAAATTATATCATCAGAGTGCTTGCAAGCACTTGTAATTTTATACCATCCTAAGTGAAAAGTGCGTGATACCTGCAACGTAGAAAGAGATGTAGACTTATAATATAGTAAGTGCTTAAGTTAATTACTTTTGATAGAGTATACCAATATAAATGCATGTGAAATGGTGACGCTTCACAGAGAATTAAGGATTTGACTCTTAAACATTCATGAAAGGTTACATGTTTAATTCTGACACGTCATAATGACATGTTTTCATTAATTGTGAAGGTTGAAATCGCAAGATACAGTTATTTATGCATAGTACTTGTAAAATTTTCGAAAGTTTGGAATAATCAATTTGAGTAAGAGGAAGATTGAAAAGACGTAATGGTTTATAGTTACCATTTAAAAAAGTTCAAGCGATGATTATTTTAGTGAAAGGACGTACTTTTAAAAAATACTTATTGCAAGAGATATGAACTATTCACCAATGTGCTGTTAAAACAGTGATAATGATTCATTTAAATACAAGAGATGATGTGTCTCTTGAATTTATATGCTTTTGAAAACATGTGTTAAGTACCTATAGGTTTGGAAAGTTATAACTTTCTAAAAATGTGCTAAAACATCATTTTAACTCGATGTTTCACATAAAGATGTTTTTTGTCCTTTATCTCTCCTTGCATTCTCAAACTAAATTATAGATTTGCATTGGATTTGGTTTACTGCTTGAATGAAAATACACTTTCTTAAAAAATTTTGTCACAACCTGTGAATGCTCATTGATTTAATTTATTTTTTATTTTTTTCAAAAAACAGTCAATCATTGAGTTTCATTGTCCTAAAATTTATATACAAGAATTCCAGTGCATACTGAATTGTTTATAGTGGAGGCAAATTTAGTCTTAGATCCAATTTTTCAATATTTTGATTCTTTAGAGTTTAGTTTTTCTCTTCCTGACGGTATCAAGATGCCACTGTATCGGGATATCTTATCTGTAAAGAAAGTGACATTGCTGTGTACATGCCTTGAAGCTATTTTTTTGTTTCTCTTTCTCTTAGCAATTTTGACTACTTTAACATATGTATCACTGTAATTATATTATTATTTCATAATAAAACAATTGCTTTTATTTGAAGGGATTGTTGATGTTCATCCATTTATCTCTTACTAACGAAGCTTTACTAGGGAAAAGATCAAGTTTGAGGCTTTAGAATCATAAAATTCATGTTCGATTCTAAGTGATGTATGAATTATTTGGACTATTTATTATTTTTTTTTCACTTTAAGTAAGTAATGGTGGTAAGATCGTGGTACTGATTATTTTTTTCTCACTTTAAATGGGTAATGTGGAAGGATCATGGGTTTATTGATGAGCTATATATGTAATTGTACTTTAAACTTAAATTGCGATCAAATTAGTATATACTTGTATAGCAACAAAACCACATGTTCTTTTTTTTTTTTTTGCCGTAAATGAGGTGATCGTGGCAAGACCAAGTTGAGGCTTTGGGACAAGAAAATTAAATCTCGTGTTCGATTTCCATTGAGCTTTTGTATTGGACAATGATAATACTATGAATTTATATTGTGAACAAATTAATCATTGTAGATGTATATAACATCATTTAATAAATAAATGGAGTGATCGTGTTAGATTCAGATTGAATCATTTTAAGACGTTTGTCTCACGAGTTGTGCGTGTCAATTTAGGTTTGAGATGGTTTCGATTTAACTCATCAGATTGATTCATTTTTTTATTTATAATGATTTCATTTTAGCTACTAAATCAATATATTAACTTAACTTTTTCTTATTTTTACTTTTAATGGATGGTCAAGAAAAATCCAAAAGTATAAATAATAGACTCCAAGCCCAAGTGTCTTATTGCAATAACATACAAGTGAAACAACAGTTTAATGTGGAAAAACTTTGCTCTTAATTTTTTTCATGTTAATATATTAAAATTCAAGTCATGATTAAAAAAACTAATCACTTATATTGTTATTTAAGAGTAACAATTACGGTTTATAGGATCACAAATTAAGAAAGTTAGACAAAAATAATCTTGAATTGTAGCCACATAATTTTAAAAAAATTATATAGGTGTCAATTTTTTTATCTAATGGTTTATATGCAAACAATAAACATAAATTGATAAGTTTTTTAATATGTCTTGACTTTTAAACTTTAGTTTTATGTAGTATATCTCTTGAAAATTTATAAACATATGTATTTGTAAAATTAATTATTTTTTTTATTAAGTTTAATAAAAAGAACATGAAAAACAATGTGGTAGTGCATGAATGAGTTACGAAATATTGACGTAATAATATTAATACAGAATAATTCAAGATCACAAAGTCAAAAATGAAAAGAAATGAGCTTAAACTTGACTCATTCAATTTGGAAGCAAAATTTCCATTCATCCCCTTAAGATGCTTATGTTAGTTGATCGTGATAGAAACGTAACGAAAATTTAAATTTTTCATATCGATGAACTTAAAAACCCAATAAGCTATCTATGGATCTATTAGAACGAGATAATTAATCTTCATAAAAGGTTGGAGATTTATACCTTTGGTCAATGGAGATTTCAATTGAACCTTTGGAGACGAGTTCACGAACCGTTCAAGTGTCAGGTCTCTAAGTGTATCTACATGAACAACCAAGAACGAGAATATCCAACTAAGATAGATGAAAATTAGGAGTGCTATCTCAAGGTTTATTTTCAGCTTTTTATCCTTAATTATAAAGAGTTAAGATCTATTATTAAAACTCAAAAATTGCATTAGGGTTTTTATCACATAAAAGCCTTTATATAGAGCATTTCTCCTAAAAGCTCTAGAATTTATAGAATTATAATTAAACTCATGGTTTAATTTAATTTTTAGAACTCTTTCTATTGGCCATCTAGTTTTCTTTATTCTTGCAATTGTCCTATTGTATGTGACCATTTAGGTTCAATTTTGTGCTAGTTATAGATCGTAACTTTTACGTAACAATCGGAACCCGTTCAATTAATTAAAATTTCTTTTAATTTTAATTTTAATTTTAATCAAAACTTTTTTTAATTTTTCTTTTAGTTAAGAATTAATTAAGGGTTACTATAAGTCATGATTGACACTTAGCAGTATGTCATAACTACTTAGGCAATATACATTTAATGTGAATCTTTCTATTATCAGTTACCGTATAATTCAATCATTTCATCATGCAATACTCCTGATTAAACCTGAGGTGTGAAATTACCACTAAATCTTAATTATTTAATCACACACATATATATACATATATATACATACATGTGTATATACATATATACACACACGCGCGCGCGCACACACACACACACACACACATATATATATATCTCAAGTTCATAACTTAAATGGTGAAATTAGAAACTCCTTTCTAATTTTCATCCTACCCTGGCCAGTGAATTTTTAAGTTCCTAAGAATGATGGATCTTATATTGCACACTCATATACCTCTATGCATAAGTGATCATCCTTAATTACAACCTTTATGTGGTTCATGATCAGAAACATATTTAAGTAACATCAAAGCATGATGACATATACACAAGGCATCCATGATGTCTCAAGTCTAAGTATCACTTATGCAATACAACGTAAAAACTTCTATTAACAGCTAGTAAAATATTCATTAGGAATTACTTAGTCGAGTCAGTTCAATGTACTTGTTCTCTAACAAGCACATATATAACTTGTTTTAGTGTCTTATATACGAGTGATCATGATATCAATCATCCTCAACTCCTTGAGGAAACATAGTATGTACTAATCTACCCGGATTTATTAATACCTTTTTAGTGATCCTATGATATTATGACCATTTAAGAATAAAGTTTTAAAGAAATATATCTCATTAGCATGATCTCATCATGATGCTTATTTCTATTACTTCTATTCTATGTGTTTTATCATGTAAACACACTAGATGTGATTTGTAATAAACACGATAAATATTATAAATGTCATAAGTAAAAATTTATTATCAATAAATAAATAAAATTAATTACAAGTATTATGCATAGACATATATCAAATGTTATTGGCGGGTAGGACATATTACTGTCAACTTATTATTGTAAAAGAGGGTCACATTTAATTAATAATAGGTAGTTATAAACTTTGATATAGAATTTTTATATACTATTAAATTATACCACATGTTTAATTTTAAAATAAAAATATAAAAGCAAGTATTGCTTGCATAAGATTATTAAATATTTACATATTATATTAATATATAAATAATGCAGGAGTAAAAATGCAAAACAACAACAATAATAATAATAAAATATAAACTTTAAACTTGTACGATTCAATTTAAAAGCATGATCTCATGTCATCATCCACGATGCTTCTTGCTATACGAAGGGATCACCTAATTTAATTAGTAATTGCTACAATTTTAGGCATCACCAATATTCCCTAAAAAAATATTGTTTTATATAATCATATAGGACATTTGCAAATTTTCAAATAAAAATATAAACAAGAAAAAATTATTGATAATTAATTATTATGATAGGAGGTGATATCTTTTACTTAATCACCATTAGTTTTTTTTTTTTTGGTAAAACTCATGCACAAAACACTAAAACTTGATTCTTAGGGATTTAGCCTTAACTATTGAGTCAATATGTCATTGGCTTAACCACTATTTAGTTTAACAAGTAATTTATTTTTTAACAAAATTCGGACTAATTCGGGTTTCAGAGTGGGTCAGGGTCAGGGTCAAACTTTTCGGGTTTCAAGTAACTCATGTTTGAAACGAGTCGGACTCAAGTCATATTGTTTTAATATATTTTTGAATTCGTTCAAGCAGATCGAATCAGATTTACATATCATATTAGGTTTATTACCACTCTCTCACCCTCTACATAAACTATTTGAACTTGAGACCTCTTTTTTAAAAATCGTTATCAATTAGGCTATACTCAAACCATACTTCAAAAATTAGTAAAACGCAAAAGTGGCGAAGCCACACATTTGAGATCTTATGTCAAAATTCCTCACACTGAATTGATTAAAAAAAATATTACGATGCAAAATCTGTATTTTATTTTTTAATAAAAAATCATTTGAAACTCGTACATTATATATTGCAAAGAAAAATATTAGGTTTAATTGTATGCGTTATCCTCAATTTTATAGGGTAGTTACAAGTGATACCTTGAATTTTAAAAGGTGATAATTGATTTAATATTAAATCGAATTTCATATAAGTAGGAATCATCACGTGTCAGGATGATTATGTTTAGTAGTGCCAAATTAGGTCAAATATCGCACATGCGTATTAGTAATATGTTATAAGATATGTCATGCTTTCACTTTTTTGGACTCCCCTCACTGTATCTTAGATTTGGATCAAAGAGGCATTGATTCCTCTCCATGTATTTCCGGATGCTTTGATTGCTAACAAAGATGCTAACTGCTAGTACTTTCACTTGCTGCAATGTCAACGTTGCAGACAAATGGCTAGACTACCTTTTTTTTTTTTTTTAATTTTTATTGTTTAAAACTTAATTAATAATTTTTAAATTTTTTATTAATAATATTTATATTTTATTAATTAAATTTTTAAAAAATACCGATCGAGTTCCACATAAATCTCTTTATTTGCACCATGCAGCCAAATTTTTTCAATGAAAGGACTTTTGAACTGTTTGTCTGCCTTCCTAAAAGGTCCCTTAAGTAGACTGAAACTTCATTATATATGTCCCTAAACAAACATTTCTTAATTAATTAAGCACGTGATGGTACAGAAATTGAAAATGAAGCTTGAGAGTGGGAATTCGATAGTTCAATTCATGGTCAAATATTTTGTGCTAAAGAATGGTGGCCAATTGTTGAATTGGAATGTAATATTTCTGCACATGTGAACAGTGAGGATTGTCGAATGATTCTAATTGACCATGCGGGCGAAAACTGAAATTACAGGGCAGTACCTCTTGGCTCTTACAAAAGCATAAACACAAACCAACAAAGATCTCCCTGCAGATTTTTTTCGTTGGACTCCATTTCTCTCTTTTATTCCGTAAGAATCGCTTTCTCCTCGATTTCGTACTTTCTCCTTTTCGAGTTCTGATTTCTTTTTCTTTCATTGCAAAACTCGTTCGCTTTTTTAGTTTCATTTTCATCTGATCTCTCATTTTATACTATATAAAAAATCTCCAAACCTCCAAAGTTTTTTTTTTTGTCAAACCCTATATTCATTCAGGTTTGATTTTGGATCAAATTGTTAATTATGTTTATTTTTGTTTTCTCATTCTTCAACCTTTTTTTTCAAAGGATTTGTTGTAAATTGGTGTTGAACGGTGGCAGGTGGTCTGTTGAGTGAGCAATGGTGTTCTTCAGGAGCGTATCTGCGCTTTCTAGGCTACGTTCTCGTGTTGTAAGTTCTCTCTCAGATTTGAGTTTGGTTTAATGGTTCTCGTTTGATTGATTAGCACATTTTTTGTATTTTTTTTTACCTATAAATACTTCATAATTATGTATATGTATTTGTTTGTGTAAAAATTTTGGTGCTGTATTTTCTTTTTGATATCAATTGATGATAGAATTTATGTTACAGGCACAGCCGTCTAATCTTAGCAACTCCGTTAGATGGCTTCAAATGCAGAGCTCTTCTGATCTTGTACTCTCTCTCTCTCTCTCTCTCTCTCTCTCTCATATACACGCGCGTTGTTTATGGTGACTTTTGCTTATGCTATTCTTTTTTTTCTTGGCGTGGGGTGGGTGGTGGCATGCAGGACCTTCAATCTCAGCTAAAGAAATTGATTCCGGAACAACAGGTATTTCAAATAGTTTTTGCTCTTGATAGAGTTTCATACTTTCGTTTTAAGTAGGAGAATTGCTTTATACCTTTCATTTCGGTTTTTCCGTGGCTTGTATCTTAAAACGAACAGGTTTCAGCTGAAAAATTATCCTCATTTTTTAGTTTTTATTCTAAAGTGTTTAATTGTTCTGTTTCTACGATACGACATGCCTGAATTCTTGGACTTGTGACTTGAATATCGTTTCTATGGTGTATGTTTTTCAGCGTTTAGTAACGAGGTGGCCAACTGTGTTTCCATTTTATTTACCTCACAGTAGGAATAAATTGTTGAGAAGGTTTAGTCTTAAGGTTTAATAGTGTATTCATCTTTGTTCTAGGATGGGGTCAGATATTGTGGTATAATTGTGAATCCTTAGAATGATTGCACTGCAATGACAGGCTATGCAGTTTTTTCACTATCACTATCGAGTTTTAGAATTTTATTTGCTTATTTTTTTTTTGTTTGCAGGAGCGCCTAAAGAAACTGAAGGCAGAACATGGAAAGGTTCAACTGGGGAATATTACTGTTGATATGGTAACAATATCGTTTTCATTGTAGTGTAGCAGAAATGAATTGATTTAATTTACCTATTCTTATCTTCCTCTCAATGTTAAGAGTTTACACTCTTTAGAGTAACATGTAATTGTATTCTGTTACTTCTCATTGATTCATTTGTGCAATATAATTGTGAAGGTACTTGGTGGGATGAGAGGAATGACAGGGTTACTTTGGGAAACCTCGTTACTTGACCCGGACGAGGTATGTATTACATTTTCTCAAAGTTGAAGGTTTATTGAATTATTCCATGAAGGGGACTTCACGTTATATCAGTGATTAGTTTATGAATTTTTGGGACATGAAGCATGTTTATTTAGTTATAGCTCTTAAATGTCAGTTTCTGTTTTCAGGGCATTCGTTTTAGGGGTCTGTCAATTCCTGAATGCCAGAAATTATTACCGGCTGCAAAGCCTGGGGGAGAGCCTTTGCCTGAAGGTCTTCTATGGCTTCTTTTAACTGGAAAGGTGGCTACCTTTCCATTGTAGGCAACAAACAAGACTTTACAAGATATTTAAATAATGTAATGATTTAGAAGTTTTAGCCAATACCATCTTAGAGTGTACCCTTTTCTCCTCCTTTTTATTGTAGGTACCAAGTAAAGAGCAGGTTGATGCATTATCCAAGGAATTAAACAGTCGTGCCACTGTCCCAGGTCTGTAGCTCAGATTTCTCCATGGAACTGCTCCATCATTTGCGTAGAGACAAGATAGTTACTACATAAAATACTTCTTTCTTGTAATTTACTAAGCTGACCCTGAATAATTGGGATGAGGTTTTGTTGAGTTGAGTTGATATGCTATTAAGAAAGATCATAGCATCTCAATTTGCTAATGTGGGTGGACTTAAGGTTGTCTGCCAGCTATCAACCTGAATTGAAAATCACCGTTTCCTTAACTCATAATCAGCAATTCATTTGTGTTTATTGAGGGCTTCTCATTTTTTGTTGTTGTTGTTGTTGCAGATTATGTGTATAAGGCCATCGATGCTTTACCTGTCACAGCTCATCCAATGACTCAGTTTGCGACCGGTGTTATGGCTCTCCAGGTTGATAAATATTATTAACATATTTCTTGTTTACTTGCTTTATGTGGTTCAAAATTATTTTATTTCTCTTCAGAATCATGGTTAATCTCCATCATGCTTATGGTTTTGCACTTGTTGCAACACCTCTTTTAAGAGTTTAGGAGAGTTCTGGATGGTAGTATTCTTAAGTCATTAGGGCCCATTTGGTTCTTAGACAGGATTACCATGGGATAAGACTAGGATTAACATGGGATAGAATTAAAGAGCTAATACCTTAATCTTATGTTTAGTTCATGATATTGTTGAATTGGAACTAAAGTGGGATAATAAGGTAAATACCAAAATACCCTCACTATTCATCATCATCAACTATCCCAAATTTTCAAAAATCCTAATTTTACCATTTTCATTATTCACACCCTAATTTCTTCTTAGAAAGAGGAGGGGGAGAAGGAAAAAGGGAAGGAGGAGGTTTGCCAGGGGCAAAAGGGGAAGGAAAAATTGTCTTGGGATAGTTTCTGTCCAATGGGGGGGAGGTGGGACAAAAAAAGTGAGATTATAACTAATTTTATCCCACCTTAATCCCACATGAATAGTAACTCCAACCAAATGTGGGACGACTATTCATGTGATATTAATTTGTTCAATCCCACCTCAACCCCTAGTAAATCCCTCCAACCAAATGTGGGATAACTATTCATGTGGGATTAATTTTGTCTTATCCCACCTCAATCCCCCCAACCAAATGCGCCCTTACTTCTTTTGAATTTTTTAGGAGGCTTTGATGTCTTTACACTCCGCTAATTTACGAAATTCATTGTCCAGAAAACTTAGGGAGCCAAGGATTTTGAACCAATGAACTGTCTCTAGCGTCTTTCCAGTATCTAAATGTCCCTTGTATTTCTAATTTTTTTGGTACATGTGAGATTTGAGTGTTATGCCTAATTGAGAAGTTTTTGTGTTGATAACAATGCGTGAAATAAATTATGTCTCATCTTTTTTTTCTTTTTCTTTTTTTTTTGTGTGTGGGGGGGGGGGGGGGGGTGAGGGGTGTTGCTACATCTAATGGAGGAGCACTAATACTTCTAGAGTCTTTTATAAGTTCTACAAAATCTGATAATGCGCCGTAATTTAGGGATAGATTATAGTGGAAGGATCTTTGTAATTCCTTTTTTCAACCTTTAGATTTTGTCCTCAAGTCTATAGCATCTACTTCGAAATCTTTTCTGATATATCATCTTCTTTGCCGTGCATATCTTCGTCCTTTTCAGTAATCGCATTTTACTTGTAACTCTATTAACAATGTCATTAGTGACATGTTATGATGGTAGTAGTACTTTCTCAACCTTTGCTTTGCCTTGTTGAGTCCCTGTAAACAGATGCAAATATAACTAGTTTATATTTCTTGATTTGTTTTTCAGGTTCAAAGTGAATTTCAGAAGGCATATGAGAAGGGGATTGCAAAGTCAAAGTAAACTTTTTTTGTGAAATATATATTATTGTGAATTGAACCTTCTATCAGTTATGCTAGCATTGTAATTTAATATTGATTTTAGGTTCTGGGAGCCGACATATGAGGACTCTCTTAATTTGATTGCTCGTGTACCAGTCGTAGCTTCATATGTTTATCGAAGGTCAGTGAAGCATACATACCTCATTCATTTCTGCACATGTAGCTTGACTGCATTTGGGTGCATTTTAGGACAGATTGAATATATGGTTATGAAACTTTTCTTAGGTGTTCTATAGACAATTGAATTTAGGGTTATGAAAATTTTCTTAGGTGCTATATAAAAAATCTAGGAGCAATAAATTTTTTGCCTACAAATATTCTCGTGGCCCAGCCCATGAGGGCCATGCGGACTTGACGTCATGTCCTCCTTCCTCTAGTATATCACTGCCAGTCCCTCGTGAGTGCAGCACACACCTTTTTGTTTGTTTCGGAGCCGTTTTGGCAGGGCATACTAAACCCACTATGTGTAGCACCAGTAGACGTGGGTGGGAAAGGAGTGGTGGATAGGTCTAGTTCGAAGACTGCCTCCTTCTTGCCCCCTTCTATCTCTGAATTCACTCATCAAGTATTACCTTTTCCCCAGCAATATAAGGAAAAACTGCCTTGGAGGCTGGAATATAAGTAGGCCTCAATGAGTTCCTGAAATTCTTTCCTGAGTTCAACCAAATCCCCTTAACTAATAGCTGCTAGTTTGGGGGCCATCTAGTAAACCTAGCCCCAGTCTAAATATAAGGTGGTTTATCTGTTAAATTCTTTTAAAACTTAAGCCAACTTGGCCTAACTATGTCATCCAACTACATAAAAATATTATGTCATCCAACAATGTATACAGTCTCTCTCTCTCTCTCCCTCTCCCTGGTTTGTGGCTGTCAGATTTTTGACATTGGTATAGGTTCTTGTCCAACTATGATGGTAGTGTTTTTTCTTTTTTCATGATATTGTTTGGGATTCCAGAACCGTAGTTGTATTTACTCCTTCATTTTCTTTTTGAAGAATGTACAAAGATGGCAAAACTATTCCCAAGGATGATTCTTTGGATTATGGTGGCAATTTTTCAAAAATGTTGGGATTCAATAGTCCCCAGATGCTAGAGCTTATGAGGCTTTATGTCACCATCCATAGGTTTGTATATATTTTAATCTTCTTAAGAGCATAATATGCAATGTGCTGCTTTAGTACTAGATGATTGTTTTTATTATATGGCATCTATAAAAATGCTCTCATAGTCTCATGCAACTCGGTTTCCTTTTTGACTCCCTTGTGCTGCAGTGATCATGAAGGTGGCAATGTTAGTGCTCACACTGGTCACCTGGTAAGTTAAATAGTTTTGATCTTGGAATGCTACTTTAGGTTGCGACTTTACAGTATGTCTGATACTGAATTATTGTTTATATCGAAGTTACTTATGTTCCTGTATGTATTAGTTAGTCTTAGAGGACTCATGATAATTTGATCTAATCGTACTCATGCTATCAAGTTAAATGCTGATGGTTCATGCTCCTGTAATTGATGTGCTGAATCCAGGTTGGTAGTGCACTTTCAGATCCTTATCTTTCGTTTGTCGCTGCTTTAAATGGTTTAGCTGGGCCGCTCCATGGTTTGGCTAATCAGGTACACATCTTCTGTTATTATTGGTACACCTTATTTTGTTTCCTATTCAAAAGTAGAAATTGTTGGGAAAATCATTGTTAACTATTAATTTGTTGAAATGTGATTGACTGCTTGCTTGCTCATAAAGCTTGACATGCATGTTATTTGTTGGTTTTGTGGTGTACAAAATCTAGTCAGTGGCCTTCAACTGAAAGTTCTAAAGGTAGACTAGAAAGATTATGTCACATTTTTTTGCTGCTTCGCTCACCAGTTTTAGGATATACTTAATAACCCTGAAATACAGGGTTCCCTATACATATGGACCCAAATAGGGTGGGTTTGGGATTCAGCAAAAGGTCAGTATCTGTTTCAGTTTTGGGATGGGTTCTGGTACCCAAAGTACCAGATATATCAATGTATCAAACAATAAAAAATGAATAGTACTTTTTTGGGGTAGTCCATGTATAATTGAAGCACGGGCTTGCTAGTTTTTTTTTTTAAAATTGTTAGCTCCACTGTTCATGTCTGTATGTCAGTATGTATTCTTTGAATAAATGATATAATCCTTGGTAATCATCATTAGTACAAATTTGTTAATCAGACTTATAAAAGTCATGCTTATTTCGTCAATAAAAAACAAAGATTGTGGATCAATTATCACATAAACTATTCAATATCATAAAAGAATATAGTATCAGTAAAATCAGCTGCCTGATTGTTTTCATTCTGCTTTCATCCTAAGTATCAATGCATGACAAAGTAATTTACAGGCAAAAATAGTTCTCAGATTATAGCTTTTCAGGTTTTAGTTCTCATTCTGTATTTTGTGGAGTGATCACCTGCAAAATGTCATATTGTATCACATTCTTTTTTTGGCTTTACCTAGCTTCGTTTTATTAGTTCATTGACACTGCTACTTCTGAGTTTGGGGACGGTGCTAGATCTTTCTTTTTATTTTTTCCGAGCAGATTATTGTTATTGCTTTATTGTCTTAATTTTTCTCAATGTTGTTGTTGCAGGAAGTTCTGCTTTGGATCAAATCTGTGGTGGATGAGTGTGGAGAGAACACAACCACAGAACAACTAAGAGATTATGTCTGGAAAACATTAAAGAATGGCAAGGTAATGCAATAACTTCACTGCGTCTTCTAGTTAGTTTGGCTGTTAAATTTGGTCTTTCTGCTATCCAAGTGTCTTCCTATGAGATCACAATCTATCTGGTGAACTTTTAAACTATTGACATATTCCCTCTTTCCCTCTTGTCCGTGTTTTACTGTTCTGCTATCAAGATCAATTAAATTTGATATACCTGGTCAACTAAAATCAGCTATTGAACTGAAAAAGAGAAGAAAAAAACATTAGAATAAACAAAAAGATTTCATTACCGTTAGCCTGTGATGATTGTTCTTTTAATGCATTAATTGTTATAGATCTTTCATTCTGTGATTTTAAATGCTCACTCTGGAAAGTTAAGGTACTCACTTTGTGAGGAATCACATGGGGTCCTGGGTTTTGGTTTAGTGCATGGATAATTCTGACTCTTTTCTTCCATTGAATTTGAATCATCGTTATCTCTAATTTATCTTTTTAGATTAAGTTAGAAGCTTAGTTTTGCCAAATGTTAAATAGCATTGTCTTTAATTCCACGTCTTTTCTTCTTATTTGCAGGTAGTTCCAGGATTTGGTCATGGAGTTTTGCGTAAAACAGATCCAAGATACACATGTCAAAGGGAGTTTGCATTGAAACATTTACCTGATGATCCACTGTTCCATCTGGTTGTCACTTGTGCCCTAACTACAGAATATTAATTGAGTGTGTGCTACCTTTAGTTTCTTAACTTATATTTTCACGAGCTGACATATCTCTCAACTTAACAGGTTTCTAAACTGTATGAAGTGGTGCCTCCTATACTTACTGAGCTAGGCAAGGTAATTCTTTATTTTTTAAACTTTGACCGGAAAGACATTTGAAGGAGGGTTAAAGATGGGAGAAGAAAATGAAGACAAGGATGATAGTTTAATAAAATACTAGTTCTGCAGCTATATTGTGGATGAAATTTGGGATCATGGTTAGATCACTTCAATAATTGTGTGGTCGAAATGGAGAATGGAAATGGAATAAAAACCATGTATTCCTTTATCCCTTTTGAAACCCTACAACATAGAAATACATCGATTAAAATTACCATGAGGATGTTTAACTGTTTAATTTATAATTTATAACATTCTCTTACATGAGTTACTCCTCTTGTTATGACTGGGCATAAGCTAGTTATTTCTGATGGAAAAGTGGCTGTATTTTTACACCTTTTAATGTCTAGAAAATTGAATCTTCGGTGTTAAAGCCACATTTCCCAATGATATTAGCATGGAGTCGTGTGTGCAATGTTGTGAATTCTGTTATTAGGGTTCTCCTGATCATTTAAAACAGGAAACTAATGTTGTTTGAATGTGATATTTTTGGGATGCTTATTATAGGTCAAAAACCCGTGGCCCAATGTTGATGCTCATAGTGGGGTGCTACTGAACCATTTTGGTTTAACTGAAGCAAGGTATGAAGTGATCTCAACTTTATGATCTTTTGTGATTTTTGATTTAGGTATTCTAGATTATGACATTCTTCAAAGCTGATGGTTGGCAGATATTACACTGTTCTTTTCGGTGTATCAAGGAGCATTGGGATTTGCTCTCAGGTTTGTTTTGCCATAATTTTCCTTTTCTGTCAATCACTTTTTGTTACTCGAGGTCATTCAAGTTGCTTTTTGTTGTTTCAGCTGATATGGGACCGAGCTCTTGGGTTGCCACTTGAGAGGCCGAAGAGTGTTACAATGGAATGGCTTGAAAACCATTGCAAGAAAGCAGGATCAGCTTAAAAGATCAGCTTGAAGTTATTTATCAAAAAAAAAAAAGGATCAGCTTAAAGTTGGGAAAGGTGCTGTATAAATTACTCGGTAATAACTGCTCATGAAGCATGGGTTTTGTGATGATTGATGAGATAGTGTACAATCGCAAGCTCTTTTGGCCGACTCAAATCACTACAGGGATTTAAATTCAGCAGCATGTAGTACTCTTTTTTTTCTTGTTTTTTTCCCCACATTTTTTTGAATTAGTTCCATTGTTATGCTGCTCTTTGGGATAGACCAACTTGAAAAAGTACCTGGTAGGAAATATAAGAATTAAAGTGCAGAAATTAGGCTTCAGTACAGCTATTTGAATAAAATGGTGGTTCAGTTGGTGCCCAATGTTTTACACTAGGGTTTTGGGGCATTCAATATCAAGCAATTCTGTTTGTTACATTTTTTTTTCTTCTTTTGTACAAAATGAAGGTATTATTTTATATAGTAGATTAAACTATTTGTTACAAAAGGAGTTACAACCTAGGCCTTACCGGACCATGCACATTGGGATACTAGGATGTTCAGAGGGGCATTTGTAAAGTTAATGCTCTCTCCTTGTCAAAGTAGCCATGAAGCCAAAAAAATCTGCTCTATGGTTTCTTTCTTTATGGCCAAAAAGTACGGGGATATTAGCAAATCCTGAAGGGAGAATAAGGCAGTCTGTCAGCAATGCTTGGATTTGCAGTTGTTGCGCCTGACTCCTGATGTATAAGAGAATCAGGAGTATATTATAATAAATTAATACTGCAAAGTTTCAATGAAGATTTTTTCATACTTTTCATTGATGTATAATCAGAGTTATATACACAACACTACAAGTCTATTTTAAGAAACATACAACTATTAAAGCTATAAATCTACATCGGTTATAAATGACAGCATGATACAACATGATTGTAGGCTAGATATCTTCTGTATTGACTTGGCTTTGATTTGTGCAATATGCCTTTATACGCATGATTGTAGGCTAGATATCTTCTGTGTTGACTTGGCCTTGATTTGTGCAATATACCTTTATACGCATGATTGTAGGCTAGATATATTCTATGTTGACTTGGCCTTGATTTGTGCAACATGCCTTTATACGCCCCCGCAAGATTGAGCTTCCATTGGCAAGACCAATCTTGTGACGTAAAATTTCTTTGTGTTGCCTTGACAAGGGCTTAGTTAATAAATCAGCAAGTTGATCTTGAGTGTGAACATATCTAACATGGAGAGTTCCACGTTCAACTAGGTTTCGCACAAAATGAAGATCAATTTGAATATGTTTAATTCGGGAATGTTGAACAGGGTTAAAACTGAGATGAGTGGCTCTAAGATTATCACACAAGAGTAGAGGTGGTGCTTTGAGTGGAAAACCACATGATCTCGGATGTTGCATTTGCAAGGGCTCGGTATTCAGCTTCGGTAAAGGATCGTGCAACTGCACGTTGTTTCTTGGAACTCCAGGAGATAGGATTGGATCCTAGAAAGCTAATGTAAGCCGAGGTGGACGTATAATCATCCATATTTTCAGCCCAGTCTGCATCAGAATAAGTGGTTAGACTCGGAGCTCCAGCTTTAATAAGTTGTATACCATGGAAAATGGTTTGCTTTAAATAATATATGAGCCTTTTTGTTGCTGTCCAGTGAGTGCTGGTTGGCTTATGCATAAATTGGAAAAGCTTGTTGACAGCAAATGAAATATCTAGGCGTGTCAAGGAAAGATATTGAAGATTTCCAATAATACAAGGAAATTCTGAATTGTCCACAAGAGTTGTGCCATCAACCAGTTGAAGAGAGATGCTAGTGGAAAGAGCAATGGAGACATCCTTTGCACCAATCATATTGGTGTTGGTCAATAAATCACGAACATATTTATGTTGGGATAAAAAGAAACCTGTCTGAGTAGGTATAACTTCCACTCCTAGGAAAAAATGAAGAAGGCCCATGTCTTTGAGAGAAAACCTGTCACCCAGTTGCTTAATAGTGGAGGCTACAAAATTAGAATTATTTCTTGTAATCACAAAATCATCAACATAGACTAATAAATAACAAGTGATAGAGCCTCCTCTGTAGATAAACAAGGATGAGTCAGCTTTGGAGTTTTGAAAACCAATCTCAAGAAGAGCATTTTTCAGAGCTGTATACCAAGCCCGAGGGGCTTGTTTAAGCCCATAGATGGCTTTTCTTAATCTGCACACATGATCAGGCTTGGATGGATCTTTAAAACCAAGGGGGTTGCATCATATATACAGTTTCAATTAAATCCCCATGTAGAAAAGCATTGTTAACATCCATTTTCATCAACTCCCACCCATTCATAACAGCAATGGTCAAAACAGATCGAATGGTGGCGGGTTTAACTATTGGGCTAAATGTTTCTTTGTAGTCAAGCCCGAGACGTTGATTATACCCATTTGCAACAAGACAGGCTTTGAATCTATCCACAAAGCCATTGGATTTTCGCTTCACTTTGAACACCCACTTACAGCCCATGGGTGTACAATTTGGAGGAGGTGGAACCAAATTCCAAGTTCCATGCTTCATGAGGACAGTGAGCTCATTGGACATAGCATCACGCCACTCAGGTTGAGACATGGCTTGACTCACACTGGTTGGTTCAATGGTCTGTGGGAGGGGATGTTTTGTCACTGTATGAAGTTGTTTGGGTTTAAAGATTTGATTCATGGACCTTGTTGTCATTTGGTGAAGCCTTTGAGGTTGAATAGGCTAATTTGGGAAATTTGGGGTATTTTGAAGTTGTGAGGTTTCGGTCTGACCTAGGGTGTTGGAGGTAGGGGAGTTGGGAAGAATTGAATGCGTCGATGACGGTAAAGTACTATGAATTTCATTTCCATTAAAAATAAATGATGACAGATGTGGATTTGAGAGAGCTTGTCCTAGGTTATCTGGTAAAGGTAAAGATGTAGAAGAGAAAGAGTTACCGAGATTACCTGAGGATGATGTGACTACGGCGGGGACGCCTTCCGGAAGCACTGGTGGCGACGACGAAGAAGGTGGCGCTGGCACTGGTTACGTCTGTGCATTGAGGAAAATAGGAAGATGAAGTTGTGTCTGAGCTTTCGGTGGAAGTTGCGTATCCATCGAGTAAGATGAAAACGCAAGTGGGTGTTGGGTTTCATCAAACAACACATGTCGGGAGATATAGAATTTTTAGGTTTTAGGATCCAAGCATTTGTATGCATTTTGGGTTTGAGAATATCCGAGAAAGAGACGGTGTTGATTTGGGCTGCATTTTATGGGTATTGTAGGGCCGTGTGAGTGGATAACAGAGACACCCAAATTTTCTCAACTTAAGATAAGTAGGTTTTTGACCAAAAAGAGCCTCATACGGGGATTTGTTTTGGAGAAGAGGTGTGGGTTGTTTATTTATGAGATATGAGGCTGTTTGAAACGCATGGGGCCAATATGAGAGTGCTAAAAAGGCATCATGAAGCAATGTAAGACCAATTTCAACAAGATGGCGATGCCGACGTTCAGAGACACTGTTTTGTTGTGGGGTGTGCGGAGTAGTGGTGTAGTGACTAATGCCATGAAGTGACAAATATGATTTTAGAGCAATAAATTCATCACCATTATCAAAGTACAGGCTTTTGATTTTGTTTTGGAAACGTGTTTCAACAAAGTTTTTGAAATGGGAAAAAATACTATACACACCAGATTTGGTAGCCATAGGATAAAACCACTTGTATTTGGTATAGTGATCAACAAAAATGAGGTAATAACGAGATCCATCAATTCCAGTATAATGAGCTGGTCCCCAAATATCAGTGTAAATAATTTCAAGAGGAGTATGACTTTGAATACTAGTGGAACGAAAATGTTGTTGTTTGGCTTTATTGATAGAACAAGAACTACATAACAAAGACAATTTATTTTTTGTAACTGGAAGAGAAAAATTGTTAACAAGATTTTGGACTATTTTGAGTGATGGATGTCCAAGACACTTGTGCCACCCATCAATCGAGATCCGATTCATGTACATTAGCAACCATTTTTAAAGAATGAGGCACCGAATATATGTTGAGTGATTTGATTGGAAATTAGTAGATTGACAAAAGTAGGTCTATCGCAATGATCCTACTGATATGAATTGGATTAGGTATGACTCTACTAACGAGGTCTAGTAGGAGTTGGAATATGTGTTATAATGATGCAGGCTCCCAATGATTTCAAGATCTGGATTTAGTGTTGCCTGTTATGCTCTTGGAGTAATTGCAAAAATGATAGTCATGGTGGTCCTATTAAAAGTGAAGTGAACGATAGAGAGCCACAGTAATTGGTACTAAATAGTAGTGGCTTAGGTATTCAAGTACATGAGATCTATCTTGAGAGTGAAATTTTAGGTTGTCTATGATGAGCTAGATATGGGTTCAGGATTCGAACATCTAAGTCCCAGGTGGCATGGATAGTACTCACTAAATATAATTTCAAATCCACAGAATTGAGATCTAATTCTACAAACTCAAAAAACTTTTTGAAGAATGGGTTCAAAATTATGGAACTCGAAGAATGGGTGGAACTTTGCAGCTTCAATTTCCACAAATACAAATGATACCGTAGATTATTTTCACCCTAACCGTTGGCGTAAAACTAAAAACTCACTAAATCCAAATCCAAATATCGGACATATTTGCTACTGTTATGGTTAGAACATTGCTAAGTTTTTTCCTCAATAATACATTGTCCCGCATAAGGATGTGAGCCAAGCACTGATGGACCATAATCAAAGTTGCAATGTTAGATCCAACTCCTTCTTAGGTTTAGGCAGTTGGATTTTATTTGATTTGGGATCAACTGACTTGAAATTCTGTCAAGATCCTCCCTGGATGAATTTAGGTTTAAATCAAGAGCTTCACCACTTTTTACCTCCGGATGGTGTCTCACTTTCATCACGTTCAGTGTGGTCACTGATATAGATAATTTCTATTGCCTCAAATTCCTTCAGCGGTCTCTAAGATGTGCCTTTCCTTTTGTGACCCTAGTGGGTTTTCCTGCATGGCTCTAACATTGCTTTTTTGCTAGCAGGACGACCTAACGATAATACACACAATATATCTAGAAGTAAGCAACAACATAGCTAGAAGTTCAGAAATATGAATTTTATTTTGCTGAACTTGCATTTAAATTGTTGCCTATAGAATATAATTAATGTTTAATTTGTATACGCATAGTAAATACTTACCGTGGAAATGTCATTCTCATGTTGTTTCATATCCAAAGAGGAAGAGCAGACGTTGGGGATGAGAAAGGAAGTGTGTTGTGGCAACCTATAGAAAGAGCTTATATAAGAGCATATTGCTCATAGTTTAAGTTTATAATTAGTAATATTTTCACGTTTCTAGTATTTGTAGAAATATTTTCATTTCTGTAAAGGTGATAGCGGGAAAATCACACGGTCAAGCTTGTGGATTTCATTGTATTGTCTATTAACGTATGTGAATTTTCCTTAATATCAGTACATTTTAAATTTCCCCTTATAGGATTCTTTTTTATATATGTTTTTGAACTTTCGGGTTGTAGGCAACTAACCAAGCACTAATTGTCATGTTGTCTCGAATTCATATTATCACTAATTGGAAGAAGAATGGAAATATGGCGTAACAGAGGTCCACAATAGGAATATATGGAAGATTGATTCTTTTAGGGTGGTATGTAGATATGAAAGAATAATTCATTAAGATTTTTTTTCCTTTACCAGATTTGGGTTCAATGTATCTTTTGGTTATATGTAGGGTGCACGTATTAGGTGTGCTAACTTTTGGTCATGTATTTTGGTACTACTGTGATGTTGAATCTACATAATGCGTGGTTGGTTCATAACTAATTTGTTCCATGTCATCTTTGATCGATAATGATTATTGTGGCAATTGTAATAGAAATAAATAAGAGTTTGCTTGGCCTTGCACATGATTTTGTGTGCTAAAATAGGACTTAGAGAATACTTCTCAAGATATAATAGCATGTGTTTCTAATCTGATTAGAGAATCTCAGGATAGTGGAGGTCCTCGATACCACTTCAATACCAATATAAGTTTCTCCCTGATAGATTTTCTTCCATGATTTTCCCTCGAGTGTAAATTTTTTATCATTTGGTTTGTGCTTTTGAGAAGTACCAATTTCGAATTTTTGCATAGAATTATTTTGAGGTTTTATCATACTTGCACTTGCACTTTTAGCTAAATACCAATTTGCACCCTACACTTTCAATTGCTACAATATCCACTTCGCACTTTACCCTAATATCTAATATAACATCATGCCATCCACAGTGTAGTTAAAATTGACGTAATCTTCCTGCATGTGAAGAATGTGTGAGACTTCACATGCATCAGACATGCTCTCAAGGGTCAAAAAGAGATTTTCTTAGAAAATAAGCAAAATGTTCAAGGAAAAGAATGGAGACTATTAAGTTAGATGCTTTTTAGTCCTTTTGTGCACAACCTTATGTGGCACATGCTACACACGTTTGAGCATTCACACGTGTCGTATGTAAACTCACACGCATAGAACATGCGGAGAAATTTTGTTAATTTTAATTTCATTGTAGATGGTTGGGTGCTATTGGATATTAGTGCAGAGTGCTGGGTTGAAATTGCAACAATTCAAAGAGTGAGGTGTAAATCAGTATTGGGTGAAAGTGCAAGCTGCATGTATGATAAAACCTTTTTTCTTTCTAGTCTGGATTATTTGGAACCATGTTAACATAACCACAATGCTTGGATGTAGTGGAAAATAGGTGAGTGTTCTTGCATGTTCTTGTATGGATGTGAGTTTTTTGAAGTAGAAGTCATTAAAAAGTTAAGAGGAAAGTTTAAAAGACGTATTAAAGAAAAAGAGATACATTCTATGGGACTTCATAGAAGATATTTCTCTAGATAGAGTAGAGTGGCACAGGAGGGACTAAATTGAGAAAAAGAAAGAAAAGGAGAACATTCAGGCCCATGGACATTTGTCCGAAATATTGAGTGAGGATGAATGTATACTAGTTGCCTAAGCCACCCAGGTAGTTAGAGTACTCCTTTCTGGGTGTACTTGAAGTTTACTTTTAATGTTCCTTATCTACTTTTCTCCTTCTTTTTTTGGTTTGTGTCAAATTCATTCCTATTCTTAATTTCAATAGCTGAAACTCCTAGTGCATGTTGGTTACCATTTTCAAAAACAGTTTTGGGTTTTCAAAAATTGAAAACATTTTTCAAAATAAAAAAAACATGTTTGGCTACCGATTTTCTGACCTGGTTTTTGAAAACTGTTTTAAAAAAACCTCTTTTAGAAAACCAGTTTTTGAAAACAGCTGGGAGCTGTTTTCAAAACTCTTCTTCTTTCTCTTCCCAACAGCACCAGAATTCCACCATCGCCGCGCTGATTCAGACAACACCACCGAAATAGGAAATCTCTGGCCTATGTCGATCTGAGAATCCCACGTCGAAGAGACACCTAAAAACTTTTAAAAATCACAAAAACATCCACGGACTCAACCTTCCGACCTGACTATTTCGGCGATTCCCTCTACCGGCTGCCACCGAGCGATCAAAACCCAAAGGACCTAGTTCAGACATCCACCCAGAAGTCCGTATCTTCCATCCACACCATCCCTAGACTCCTCCTTCGTACCATCGTCACCAAACCAGAGCTCCAATCCCCAAAAGCCTATGTGGCAGCCCAGCCTGAACCCCCCAGATCTTCCACCCCGGACCCTGTGGCTGCGGCCTGGGTGCACTTCCAGTACCCGGAGAGGCCATCGAGGTGTTCGTGGACAAGTACCCGGTCAAAATCCCCAAGGGGTTCACCGTTCTGCACATGCGAGTTTGCTGGAGTCGACAACTGCAGCATGTGGCTTGTTGAGGTAGAGAAGTCTCCTAAGCCTGTCGCCTCTTGCGCCATGCCCACGTTTTCCTTTTAGTTCCAGCTCAAACAGTTTTTTAAAATAGTTTTTTAAAACAGTTTTCAAAATATCCTAACAACATTGAATCGGTTTTTGTTTTTAAAAACTATTTTGAGTTGCAGTTATCCAAACATATTTTCTTTTGAAAACATCAAAAAAGTGTTTTCTATTTTCATTTTCAAAAACAGCTTTCGAAAACTAAAAATTAAAAACTATACTAAAAATTGCCCCTGTTTGCTTCTTTAAATTAAAAGAAAAAAAAGTACAAGTAGAAGTTTTCTGTTGATTAATACAATAATACCTAATTGGTTTTCTAGTATGTGCAAAATCAATTTGATTGTAGACCTTCGGAGATCAAGGTTTTATGCCTAAACTTCAAAGTCATTAGTGCTAATGTGTCTTCACAAGTAACCTGTTTCAGCAATTTTTGTTTGTGTAATAGTGTGTAGATCTGCAATTTTTTTGGGGCAGGAAGGGCTGCAATTTGTTTTTCAATGTTTTTTCTTTTAGAACTTATTGATGAAGGTTAAAGTATTACATTTGAATATAAATGGTTATTTGTTTGGAAAGTTGGAAATACCTTTTTCTCATATCCATAAGTGAGGCAGTGACATGCTAATCTTGTAATTTGACAAAACTATAGTCTAGAAACAACTTTTGTACGGAAATGTGAATTCTTGGGTTCAAAAATTAACTGTTTAATCTTTTTATAGTTTTATTTACCCAAGGTTCGGAAATTTCTCTAGGCACAGAATTGTATTGGGTTTTACTCATGGGTTAGGATACTTATTGCTAATGGGTTAGGATATTTATGGCTAAATTGGAAGTCAAAGTCTTTTGAAGGAGTTTCCAAGTCAGTTTCATTAAAGAATAAAATCTCAGATCTTGGTGTCTTACATTTTGAACGTACACCTACCTAAGGGTTTCTTCTTTGAGCCCTTTTGCTGGAAATGGTCAAAGTTTGATCCAAAATTAGATTGGCAACTTTAAATCCTTTAATTGGAGCATCGTTATATTCATCTTTGAGCTGTAGCTATTGATACTCCTTCTCTACTACAATATGCCTGCTTCTTTGAAATGTGATCAGAGTGACTTATTCTGATGACACATCCCATCTCTTTTTACCTAGCAATGCTAATCACCTGCCCTTGCCCCAACAAAAGTAGAAGCATTGCTCTGATAAATATGTATTCTCCATCGTGTATGAACCATGAACTTTCACTGTTCAGAAGAAGTGTGTTCTCAATTTTAGCTATATCTCCTTGTGATTCTTGCAAATATTATTACCTGAAGTTATTCCTTTTTTGGTATCATTATGACTGATAGGATTTTCTCTATGATGATTTATAGTGCTAAATTTAAACTTGTTCATCATTTTGCTCTGACTGAAGGCTGTTAGTAAAATGACCATGTTACAATGTCTAATAGCTCTTATTGCCAGTTATTTTTAATGGCTAACCTTCTCTTGATCAAGTTCCCGGTCTTATTGAAACTGGTAATATAGATACTGTTAGCAACCACAAATTAAAGAGGGTACTCGCAAATAGTTTATTATCAAGGTTGGGAATCAGGCCCTTTCATACTCAAAAGCTTCATTCAATCAACTTAAATTTCATGTTTGCTAAATTGCTTGCCAAAGCTATTAGCAATATAGATTTATACATATATACAGAAATGCATGTGTTTTAATTGGTGCATTACTTGTGATGCTGCTTCTCAAATTTTATGTACTTCATATTTTTTAACATTTTTTTTTCATACGTTCAGGTTCAAGGATACTGAAAGATTGCCAGTAAGGCAGAGGTTGTTTAACTTGTTCGCGTCAAACTCAAATCCTTCCGGTGAAGATTCCCTCAAAGAGAAATCAGAATCAGACGGTGATGCTGCCCCAGGCCCCCCATTTCTTACTGTTTTGGCTGGATTCATAGTCCTTTTTCTCATTTGTTGGATTGTTGGATCCTCTGTGATGTGGGTGTTTGGTCTAGTTGTTAAGTTGCTTCCATCAAAATAGAATTGTTGCATATCTTGAAGTAGTCATTGTTAGTTATTAATCACATTCTCTGTGTCTTAATCTGTTGGTCTTGAAAGGTTACTAGTTATGAAACCTGACTTAACATCACCTGCCTATGGGTTAAAATTTTACAATGAAAAATTGAAGGATGTACAATATCCCAAAAATTCTTATATTTTTATACAGGGTGCTTGAAAAACCGTATCTCTCCGTTTCTCTATTAAGCTGTTAAAAGTCTAGCTGAACATGATTTTCTTTGCAAATTCTTTGTTAATTATGAGCACTATTTCAGTGATCTACATTATGATTTGTGCTGTGCTAATTCGATTTCTGGTTCAAGGTGCTAGAGGAAACTGTGGGGCGACCTAACTCCATACTTTTCATGCTAAGGGTAAGTCCCTCTACGATAACCTTGCCTCCTACATGGGGAATCGGTCTGTTTTTAAGAAGTTTCAAAGATCATACGCTTCCAATCTCTATTAACATATACATCAAGGGATGTTCAAATGATGGAAATTCTCACCAGTTCTAGCAACAATTTAGGGACCAATACCAAGCAGAAAGCAATCAATAATGACCAAATGTCCCAGCAAAGAAAAGTCCTGTTTACTTATGGATCATCGTCGACAAGGCAAACAAAGCTACCATAAGAGTAACACTTCCCACCAAAACTTAAATATAAGAATTAATTGGAACCTTTTCATTTAGCTTCAGAAATATCATCTCCAACCGATGCGGTAAAATTACGTCGCTCATCAGCATTGGCAGTAATAACTGGCATCCATATGTCAGAAGTACCACTCAAAAGTGATTGCACCAGCGGGTCTGCAGCCATGGCTGATGATATCATCTCATCCACATCATCCAACTTTGCTGATAATTTATCTAACTCTTTGGCTATTTCCAGCTAAATGAGGAGAAAAAGAAGAACAGAAAATAAAATAACATAAACAAACACTGAAATATAAAAACAAGGTTAGCACTTAGCACACCCACTGTGGTTCGAGTTGTTTCTACATAACACCTTAACAATTTTATTGTGACAATTGACAAATAACAACCTGTTGTTTTAGCCATTAGTACAATGTGTTATCAGTTATGCCATCAATTTCCAAAATATGAAACAAAATTAGTTTATGATGTTCACTACTGCTGGCTTGCTGCATATGAAGGTTTTTGTCATCCAAAATTTCCAAATCTAATGAAATTTTAAAAAATGCAATAAATACATAGGGATATTGTGGTCATTTTAGTTAAAATGTTAAAACCATAACCCCCCAAGCTAATGGAGAAAATCACATGGTGTTATGAGTAACAAGAAATTCTTCAGGCCATTAAGTGAAAACATGTTAGACCACAAGGGATATATTTATGATTTAGCCTACATATAAATGAAACACATGCAATAAGCAGACACCATGAGAGATAACATATATTATTTCTAAAAGGCTAACACTTAAGACATTAACAGAACCAATTATACCTCGTCAAGATGTTGAGCTGACTTTGAAGGAATTTTTGTAACCTCCAACCCAAGGGCTTCAATTTTTGAACGCAATTCAACCTCTTCCTGATTGGTCGATGCTTCCACCTACAGAATAAATTTTGATGAGTAAGCTTCCTGAAATAGAAACATCTAGAGAAGTGTCTAACAGTGATATGGTGAAAAAACGTATATGCAGCAGCTATATTGCTATATCCCACACGAATGCCGCCAACAACTAGACAAAAAAGAATCGGCTTCCTCTTAAGTCTATAATCTGCCAACAAGTCATATTGGCTTATTGAGCATTTAGTATAAGCAGCTACGAGGAATCACCAAAAATCATTGTCATCAAACCTGATTGATAAATTAATAGTGGCAAGTAATGTGTAACTGCATTCTATTACAAAACATAAACCATATGCTTCCTCTATAATGCAAGAAATCGATTTTCTATCTACGTTGGTGGAATAATAAAATTTTGAAGCCTTCAGCCATCAGGAAAATTTCAGGGAAATAAAAACTGTTAAACCATGGAGAACAAACATACCACTCAATCACATTTGTAAATGATAAAAGAGCACACCTTACACCACTTCCCAACCAATACGACATGCAAATCTGTTTGATTGTGCCCCAAAATGAGGAGGACCAAAACGACCTACTCAAACCATGCTTTTGCACACAGCAGCAAGTTTCCATATTGAATCCTGTAAACCCTTCTCTAGACAGGAGCATGTATGGCACCACAATACATCTCCTATAGGCAATAAAAGATTTCAATCTCTATCAAGTGGTACCTAAAATTTGTTGGTGATATTAAATATATTTATCTCCTCAAAAATGATACGACGAATCTAGTTCTCCATTTATGTTTGTGTAGGAAATATTCCTTGCAATTTTATATTATTGTTGACAAATGCAATCTGATGCTAGACTTTGAAAAAATCATATTTTTCCCATCTTTAACCAGAGGACTCAAAATTTGGTCGGATGATGTAAAGCTTTATTGTTTTTCTTGATATTGCATTTTGTTTTGAATTGGACTCATAAGAACAGATTAACTATCCTCTTACAACTGTTCAGCTCATATTATTATACCTTTCCAGAGTGTACCTAATTAAAAACAAGAGCAGCATACAAATCCCTCCAACTCCTCACCATGTCATTGCTCTTCTAAGAACACGAAATGACACTGAAGCTGATAACTGCATGAATTACAAAACGATAAGAGATTGCACAAAATATTTAAAATCCAATCTTGGCCATTAACTGAGTGAATAAACTGGATTATGTAAAAAAAAAAATGTGGTGGTGGTGGTCAATAACTAAGCCCTGCTACCTGACTGTACATTCAAGAAGGTAAATTTCCAAATTTTACGTTTCTTAAGTATTCGGACCAATATGTTCTGGTGAAGGCTCAAGGTGCAATCAGCATCAAGTGCGTTCAATTTAGTTTTAAAACATGTTTATAAAAAAATAAAAACAGTTTTAAAACATGAGCTTGATAACCACCTAAGGAGTATGAAATATGATGCACATGTATGAACTATAATGTAGTGATACATTAATAATATAAGTATATAACAATTGACAATTCTTAGATTAAACTGTTGAGATTCACAATATTAGATCAATTGCTAAAAAAAAATATATGGAGTGTACTTGAAAAAAAAGTATCATGATATCAATTTGGATAGACAACTGGAGCCAAATCTATTGTTTCATAATATCATATCGCAATTCTTTCCAACGCTCTCTCATAAGATATGGGTTTCGTCTTGCAATCAATAATTGTTAACTCTTCATATGTAACTGTTAATGATTTTAGCTAATTGCAGCCTAAATACCTCATCACCCATTCTCGTTTGCAAAATTCGTTCCAGGAAATATTTTGAAAACCCTAGTAATGGAGATCACTTCATCCATAACTGTTAGGATTTTGGCTCAATTCCCCATAAAGAAGATTTCTAATTGGTTTGGGTAAAGTGACTTCTCATTTTATAGTTGTTTGTTCTAACAGGAGTGATAGTAATTTCCTATTGGATATTGCTTGTCCTAGTAGTAGTAGAAGTTGTTTTCTTTGTTGTTGTTTTTTTCCTATTAGTATTAAGAAAATATCCTCTATATAAAGGGGCCCAAGAGAGAATTTGAGGCACACTCATAATTCTCATATACATTGTAAACTAGAGGGGTTTACTACTAGATCTAAGATGAGAGCTTTGAATGTATTGGGGTTTTGGGTTGTCAAGTAGGGACATTTACAACTAGAGCTAGGTTAAGATCTTTTGTTGTATTGGGACTTTGAGGTGAGAGTTTGACAACTTTGCTCTTCCTAAAGTTGTAATTGAAGATTAATAAAGTAATTGGTTTGTTGGTGGATGTAGTCAAAGAGGTTGTCGAACCACGTTAATTCTTGTTGTTCTTGCTATTTATTTGATTTGCCTATTTAATTGTTGTGGTTGTGTTTTTTTTCCCTAATATTTTAGTAGGTGGATTTTAAACGTAAAATCCCAACAAGTGGTATCAAAGTTGTGGTTCTGATGACAAAAATATAAAAAATAGGCATGATTATTATTGAGCTATTTGCTGAATTAGAGATGAAAGAAGGTATGATGAATATTAGCTTTTTCAATTCCATTATCACTAATTTGTTGAGTAGTATGTTGACAGAGACAAAGTTCCTACCATCGGAAGAAGAAGTCACGATGTTAATGGTGGGCAAGAAAGTTTGGATGGATTGAGAGGTTCTCGTGGTACCTCAAGAGAGATAAGTTGAAGAGATCAAAAGTTTCTGAGGTTGAAGAATTGTTCATGATTATATCAAGAGAATGGTCAGATAGAGTGAGCGAGTGGAGCAAACTTCAAAGAAGGTGGAGGAAATATCAAGATCCAAGTCTCTAGATTTTTCAAATAAAGAGTGCATCTACAACAAGGAGGAGGAACACACACAATTGCAAAATAAGGCCACGATGAAGGACTTGGAGGGATTGAGTAGAATGAAGCAGAGTGATAATGGAAAGGCTAATGAGGATGATGAGATGCAAGTTCTTAATGCTTCAAAGGTAGGGATGACAGATACCGTGAACAAAGAAAGCTTGTACGTGCTAAATAAGAGGATGATTGCTTTGAAGGGTAAGCGGATAGGCTGGGAAGATCAAAAGGAAGGATCACACCAACCAAAGAAGAAAGTCAAATTTGATGATGAAGTGGAGAATTGGAGCCAAAGTGGAGATTTGTTAGGATTTTGCCTCAATTCCCTAGGAAGACTTCTAATTGGTTTGGGACAAGTGGTTTCCTATTTTATAGTTGTTTGTTCTAATAGGAGCGGTAGTAATTTTCTATTGGATATTGCTTGTCCTAATAGTAGTAAAAGTTATTTTTTTTGTTGTTGTTTTTTTCCTATTAGTATTAGGAAAATCTCTTCTATATAAATGGGGTCCCTAAAGAAGATTTGTGGCACTCATGATTCCTATATACATTGTAAACTAAAGGAGTTTACTGTTAGAGCTAGGATGAGAGCTTTGGATGTATTGGGGTTTTAGGTTGTCAAGTAGAGAGAGTACTCACAACTAAAGTAACGTTAAGAGCTTTTGTTGTATTGGTATTTTGGGGCGAGTGTTTGACAATTTTGCTCTTCCTAAAGTTGTAATTGAAGATTAATAAAGCAGTTTGTTTGTTGGTGGAGGTAGGCAAAGAGGTTGTCGAACCACGTTAATTGTTGATGTTCTTTCTCTTTATTTGATTTGCCTATTTAATTGTTGTGATTGTGTTTTTTGCCTAAAATTTGAGTAGGTGGATTTTAATGATAAAATCCCAACAATAACAATGAGTGATTCTTGACACCCTTTAAAGACTGATGTTCTCAACAAGATATCAGCAGTAGAACTAGGGCCCTTTGGTCCATGTTGTTGATGCTACGCACCAGACAAGTTAGTGACATTGAAAAATAACCCATCAAAAAGAAAAAAAAAATTAAAGCAATACCCGAAGTTACCAAGTGAATACACAAAAATGCAGACAAGACATCACCTTGCCACGGTTTACCCCAACATCCTAATAATGCCGAGGAATTGCCCTTAAAAGCCACTCAAAACACATTTGTCTAAGCATGAACACTTAGAAAACATAACAGGATTAAAACTCCCTATAACATACCATAATTAAGTAATGCAGGCAATATATGGTTCAACAAGAAAACAACAAAATTTTAAATAACCAGATCGTAAATTTGACTAAATTTACAAACCATAGTAGTTTCGATAATACCCATAAACTAAATCAAGCCTATTTCGATCTATTAACGCCTAAACAAGTACCCATGACAAAGTTTAAAATATGCATCAAAGCAAGGCATGTGAAGAGAGAAAATTAAAAGAGAGACACAGAAGTAGTTTCGAAATGAAACCTGCTGGAGGAGACCGGATAGTAGCTGAAAGAGTTGCGCATCTACTTTTCCTTCTTCCGCCATTGAATTTGGTTTCTGTCTTTCCTATGATTCGCTCTCTTTGTGTCCCTTTTGGGCTTTTTGCTCTCTGTTTTTCGCTTTTCAGTTGCGTTGGGGATTGTAGGAGGCGCGCGTACTTTTCACGCCCTTTCAGCTGCAAAACGTGTACGAGGTGGACCGATTTATTGTTTACACGTGGCCCACAGAAATAATATCACGTTTCTTTTTTGTCTGTTTCAACTGAAACGTATGAGCGATAATACGTTTTTTGTTTTTGTTTAATTTAATAGTTTGATTATTATGTCATTTATCTTTTATGATAAAATTCGTAAAATAAGCATGGGCAAAACTAGTTTGGATGAAGTAATTTTTATGAAATTTATGATTTTTTTTTATAAAAAAATTGTTTACAATAATGAAGCTTGATACTGCCAAAATACACCTCTCCTACAAGAAG
Source organism: Bretschneidera sinensis (assembly GCA_023935145.1). NCBI lineage: Eukaryota > Viridiplantae > Streptophyta > Magnoliopsida > Brassicales > Akaniaceae > Bretschneidera > Bretschneidera sinensis. The sequence continues at coordinate 22,928,977 of CM043698.1, forward strand.
ACGACACGTGGATCATCTTGACCCCAAGCTGCAAGGAGACACGCGGAAGAACCAGGCTCGGACAGTTGGGCCTCCAGGTCATGACCGCCCTTCAGGGCATCATTGCCCCCCAACTGGGCCTCCACATCACCACCGCCCTCCAAGCCATCATTACCTCCAGGTCATGACCGCCCTTCAGGGCATCATTGCCCCCCAGCTGGGTCTCCACGTCACCACCGCCCTCCAGGCCATCATTACCCAACCAAGTTGGGACGTCAGGTCGTCAAACCGCCTTAACGCATAAATGACTTCAGAGCAAGCCAGCAAGGCAAAGCCCTAATGGACGGTCCCCAGCCACCTAGCTGGGCCTCCTAGGCATCATTACCCAACCCAGTTGGGACAACATATCACTGCCGCCCTAGGCCAAATGCCGCCTTCGAAGCCCTATAAAAAGGGTCAGGTATACACTCCAAACCCCAACTTTTTGCTCAACTGCAAAAGGGAGCGCTCATCCCCTACATATTTTTGCTCTGACTCTAACTAAAGCTTCGGAGCATCCTCGGAGGCACCCCCTCCGGCGACCCCCTAGCTCACCTTCCTCTCCCTGTGCAGATACGTCTGGGTCCTAGCCTCCAGCTCAACACAACACATTTTTGGCATCAACAAAGCTAAACTCCAGGTTTTTTTTTTGTAAAATTTAATGAGTTTTAAACCGATATAAAATATAGTTGAAGTAGAATAATTTTTCCTACTGGCAACACGTAGATATTTCTTTTCTCCGATGATCTAACGACACGTGGATAATTTTTTCTTCAATGACATGTAAAACCTCATAACAAACCATAACGCTGCAATGATGGCGATGTAGCAGAACAAATGATAAAACCGTTATCACTAACAAAACCCTCACACTCGAAAAACGGAAGTGATATTCTAAGAACCGCGTCGTCTCCAAGCGAGCAACAGATTTGATTCCTTAAGTTGATATAAATAGGGGGTCCAAGGTACGCAAATTTCAATTCATTCATCACCAAACATTATTATTGCCAATATCGTTTTCTCCACAAAAACTTTGTATTAATAAAAGTATCAGAGAGTACTCGGAGGTACCACCCCTTCTTTCTCCGGTGACTTTTTAGTTCAACATTTTCTTTCTGTGCAGACCTAACATTTTAGTTCTGCAGCATAGTAGCAAATTTTCGACATCAACAATAAATTAAATAATATACTAAAGCAATAAATTAGTGTTGAAATTTTGTGTAATTGATCTATTGTATGAGTTTTATTGAATTGTAAAATCCGATATCATATTTTATTTTAAAAAATATTATTTTTAATAAAACTTAATGAATTCCATGTAAATACTATATTGATGAAATAAAGAACATTCATTCTTTTAATAGGTCGATTCCACACAAACTCGCACATAATCGGAAAAATAATCAACATACAAGTTAAAAAAAACAAACATGCAAAATAAGTGGGAATTAAATATAAGACTTTATAGTTTCAATGCTGCGACAATAATCATTAGGTGAAGATATCATCCCTGGTTTTGAGTTTTAAGTTTTATTAGTGTTTTCAGAGGCGAGGGCGTTGGGCGAGGTGTTTTGCCTTAATGAGGCGAGGCGTAAGCCCTGAGGCGTTGGGGCGTAAGTCTTTTGAAACGTTGGGGCGTTTTGAATAAAATAATATTAATTAAATTATAAAAATACTAAAAAATTAAAATAATATAAATAAATTAATTATCAATAAATTTTACTAACTTAAAACGTATTAATGAATATTTATCAAAATATTTCACAAACACACGTTCACATCACAAACACAATGTTAAGTAGTTGTTTTTTACACACTTACAATAATATAACAAATTCACATACATCTCATCTTTCATCAATAAATCATAAATCACACTTCAAAAATCAAATTCTAATATTTAAATTGACCAATCTATTCATCACAAGACACAAACACGTTCCAAATTCAAAAAAATATATAAAAATAACACAATGTTAAGGGTCAAATGTTTACTGATTAGTGTTTACATACTTGTATTGGTATAACAAATTCACATATATAAATCTATTAAAAGCAACAAATTAGATAACATAGATAATGCAATCATAATGATGTTATAAAATGATATTAATAAAATACAGAGTATGGAGTCTATTTAATGAATTTGTTAATCAATGAAAACAAATGAGGAAAAAAAAACAGTGGAAGTAAAGAGGAAAAAAAAACATTGGAAACAAATGAGGAAAAAAAAAGAAGGGAAACAGAGGAGGGGAAAAAAAGAAGGAAGCAGCGGAGGGAAAAAAAGAAAAAGAAAAAAAAAGACCAGTGGATGACAAACGCAATTGCTGGGTATCGAACCCAAGGTTGCAAGGCGGGATAATGTTTACTTACCAATAGAGCACCAGTGCCTGTCTGTATATATTGCTAATAAACATATATATAAAATATACGCCCCAACAATTACGTCCCTGGGCTTTTTGACCGGATTTCGCCCGCACGCCCCAAACCCGTTTTTTAAATCATTGAGTTTTATCACTATAATTTTTCCGCACATGTTGGTCTAATATAATTACAATCGAATTACATTTATATGTATATGGATATTATTTTTTAGGTTCATAAGATATCTATTGAGTTTGTAGATTACATAATCGGAGGTAACTTTCTCCCTCATTTTATCATTGTTTTGTATGTATATGCATTTACACGTGGAGATTAAAATATATAAATTTGGTTACAATAAAACAAAATACATCATTTTGCGGTTCCAATCCACGGTAGAGTTCTTACTTAACGCTCAATAGATAAGTATAATCCAAACTTAGCATTTGATTGGTAGAGAAAAAAAATAAGAGAAAAAAAAAATAAAAGAATAAAATGATTGGTATTTTCTATTTTATGTTTACGTAAAAATGATGAAAAAATATGAGAAAAAAATACAAAAAAAAATAATTTATTTCAATTTTCACTCTCCAATCATTTTAATCTGATATAGATTGAGATGATTTTGATTTATTTATATAAAAATAAAACATCAATTATTTTATTATTTTCTCCTTTCACATTTTTTTTACTCAAAAAATAAAAAATTATTTATTTATTTTTACTTTTATATTTTTTTCTTTAACAATCATAATCAATGAGAGACTACCACAGAAAGAAAAGATGCAGGCAGTGTCCAGAAATTCGTTAGGATTGATGCTTTCAGTTAACTGACCGACCTAAATTTCATACCAATCTGATACCATACAGTGTCAATTTTGACTTTAATTGACAAGGATTTATTTTGCTATTTCTATTCTCCTGTTATTTTTCATTTGTAAAAATTTTTTAGTTGGTTAAAATTTAAGTAAGTTGAAAATTTTAATAAATTTTTATTGATAAAATTAATATAAATATAAGATTTAAAAATTAATATTATTAATAAAAATTTTAAAATTAATCATAAATTCTTTAACTAATAAAAATTATTAAATTTAAATCTGAACAATCTAAAAAAAAATCTTCCCGTATCTCTTGAAAAGAGCAGTGATGTTCATACGGGACAGCAGCATTTAACATCTAGAAAATCTATTGATGGCACATCAATACTAAGAAGAAAACAAATTATGCTCCAGTGACAGGTGTCGGCTAATCTACTCGGGGGATGAACATACACTCACAGGCTGTCTCGAGTTATTTTCCCTCGACTTTTCTTAGGGCGAATTATAATGTTACATCTGTGGTAGCATCAACATCTATCTGTTTTTTCAGATAAGTGGCTTACTCCCATTTAATTTTTCACCTATTTCCATGCTATCACCTTTCTTATCCGCAGATAAGATACTAATATCTTTCTCAATAATGCAACATTTCCCTAACTTTTCAATTCTTAATCTACTACTTTGTATCTACGGCTTTTGCTTTGCTTTTTAAATGTAAACATGTATCAAACTTTAGGATCTCTCTGTACTTTTGCTTCTTGGCAATTAAATATAATAACACCATCATTAGCATAATATATTTTCTCCATTATGGATTTGTGGGTTTCTTTTGTAGATGATAGAAGAAGATTACCCAAAAAGGACAAGCTAAATTTGTTGACCAAATTATACTCCTGTAAATTCAAGCAAAATTGAGAGGAATTTTTGATTGGTTTGAATCTAAATTTTTAGATTAACTAAAAAGTTTATTGATAATTTTATAAATTTTATTGATAATATTAATTTTTAGGTCTCACATCTATATTGAATTTATTAATGAAATTCCTTAAAATTATCAATAAAGTTTTTAACTGATTTAAACTGTTAAATTTAGACCCGAACCAACCAAAAGTTTTTAAAAACCTTAAGGACATGTTTGGGTAACAATTTTCTGTTTTCAGTTTTCGAAAATGAAAACTGAAAATAATTTTCTGAAGAAAACATGTTTGGATAACTGTAACTCGAAAACTGTTTCCAAATTAGAAAACAATGAAATATTGTTTGGATAATTTTATTTTGAAAACTTTGATACACCTTGTAATTTTTTTTAGTTTAGAGTTTAAATTTAAAATCTATATTAATTTTATTTCTAATATTTACTAAATATTTAAAAATAAATAACATTATTTTATTTTCAAATTTTTAATATTTTTTATATACCATAAAGAAAGAATGAAACAGAAAAGTGAATACTAATTTTAAAAATATTTTTAAAAAATTATGTTAAAAAACATCAATTTAAAATTTTCAAAAAACAATTTTTAAAAATTAATTTTTTAAAAACTAAAAATAATTTTAAAAAACTGTTTTCATTCATAACCAAAATTGCATATAATAATTTCAATTGATGGAACGTGACCTTTGACACAAGAAATGTATACAAGGGTTCACTCAAGTCCAGCCAATAAACATGACAGTCAAAACTCTTACTCAGATTCAGTGAGCACTGACCGACGTTTTCTCTGTTCATGCAAAGGTTGCTACTTTATTTTTCGAAGACAAAATGGAAACAAAGAGAACTTCCTTAGAAAGTTTCCATTTTTCGAAGCTGGGCTATATTAGAGAAGTAACAAGATAAAAATGGAGAAACTCAAGGTCATGAGTCTTTTATTGGACAGAAAAAAACCCAAAAGGAGAGATTAAACTGTAGAATATAATATTAATATTTCTAAGTCTTAATAATACATAAAATGATATTTGAGTATAGTTTAAAGTTAATTTTAAATTAAAATTTATTTTTAAAATTTTATCAAAAATTTAATTAAATCAAATTATATTATTAACAAACTTTAAAAGATAAACTTCCCAAACATAGCTATTGTATTGGCGCCTGTCAAGTTGCCCTTGCTTTCCTCGTCTTTTGCTTATTCGCGCCACTCTTAAAGCCCACTTACCAACGTGTTTCTCTCTCTATACATATAGTTAAGTATAGAGCTTTCGTTTTCTCTCTCTCTGTCATTAGCAATCAGTTTCGAAATTTGCAACACTGGAAAATGAATTCTCTTGACTTTGTTTCTTCTGTACGTAGCTTGTTCTTGAAGCTGTAGATTCTCTCTCTCTCTCTCAACAGGTAATCTCCTACTCTATTTCTTTTCTCTTTTATTACTTCCCAGTAATAAATTATTGTGAATTTTTTCTTCTGCTTGTTTGGTTGCTAAGAAAAGGTATGAAGGTAAAAGGAAAAAGAAATGAAAATCTCGTGTATATGTGTGAATCATATTTGGGAACCCAGTGAATGAAGAATAATACCCACGTAGGCTGGATGTACTTACGTGAAATGGTTGATGTGATATATACATATTAATTGAAACCAGAGTTCCTATAAGGATCATAAATATTAAAATTCTTCTTAGTTTTTCTCAGCAACCAAACTGGGTTTTGGGGCAGTGAGATTCTGTGATCAGGGTTCATGCCTATTTTACTTCCTTCTACCATTACTGTTATTGGTTAGCCTGTTCTATTGCTTATTAGTAGGGAATTTAGAAATAATTTCTGTATGGCTCTGTTTGGTTGCTGAGAAAACTGATCAAAAGAAAATCGTGGATCTTATGTATTCTATTGATTTATTTCATAAAAATTTACTCAAGCAAGTCAAATAATAATTTATTGAATTAGGCTCAGTGTAGTGAAAGCCTTTGGGTCTCATGGGTCATGACAAAGGAAATTTAAGAGGCCTAAATTTTTATTTATCCTCATTTCATGTAATTTCTCCATGACCAAACAGAGTGTATTTAGTCAAATTAATCAATTTTCAGTTAGAATATCAAGGGGAACTTTTCTTTTCCTCGATTCTTGTTAATGCTTCATGAGTTTTCTTTCTCTCTCTTTTTTGACAGATAGGTCGACAAGGTGCTAGTACATTTATTTTTGGTAGGGTACAAAGATGGCACATAGAAGGGCGTCTGATCAGCAGCCGCGGAGGCAGATTCTGCGAACTCAGACTACCGGTAATCTAGGAGAGGCCATGTTGGATAGTGAGGTGGTGCCTTCTTCTCTTGTTGAGATTGCTCCAATTCTCCGTGTTGCCAACGAAGTAGAGCCTAGCAACCCTAGAGTTGCTTATCTATGTAAGTTGATGTTACCTTCATATCTTGTATCTATAAATACATGTGTCTATAATGTTTGTGAACTTGCAGTTATATTATGCATCCACTTTTATCAGTTTGATTGCGAGAGCTCAGAAACCGGTAGGCTTAATGTACTGTTTGACTGAATTCTTGTGGCTGCTGAAAAAGTATGTCAAAATACTTGGTGAATTCCTGGATGTTGTTTGTTTCAACTATAATTCTCCACCAGTCACTCAGAGAAGATAGGGAAAAAGGAAAGTAAACTTTATATTGGCTGGCTGATTCTGGCTCAGTTAAGGTGGATATTTATTTCTTAAAGTGTAAAACAGAAAGAAGAATGTAAGATAAAATATCTCTTTCTTTTCTTTCCTTTGGTATTGGTGGCGATTGAGTGAGGGTTAAATTTGAAATTAGATACAATCCTCTCAAAATGCAGAGAAGTGGATCAGATCTACTCTTGAGTGTTTTTTTTTCTTCTTCTTCTTCTTTTTGGTTAGGTAATATATAGAAATAGAAGTGAAAAAAAACATAGGTTTTGTGTATGTATACAGAATGCAGATATGTCATTTTTTTCTAAAAAAGATTATCGAAACTGTGGTCATTTTGGTTAGGTAATGTATAGAAATAGAAGTGAAAAAAACATAGGTTTTGTGTATGCTATACTGAATGCAGGTATGTCATTTTTTTCTAAAAAAGATTCTTGAAGCTGTGGTCATTCCTAGCACTGTAGTATAAACAGCATGATGGTAATGTCCTCTCTTAAATTTTTGCCTGTAGTATTTGTGCTGGGAAGTAGTTAATTGTAAATTTTAGGAGTTAGCTATTTTATTCATATATCAGTCTTAGTTCATTAGTTCTAACGTAGTCAATGGCCTAGTCGATCCCTTCTTCTTTGTGTTTACTGACTCTTCTTAATACTGAATCAATGCTTTTGGTTTTGCCCACTTTAATATGTATGTTATGTTTAAGAAATCTTGTGATGATATATCGATCTCTCAGTAAATGTAGTGAAATGATTTATTGACCCTAATACTTATCTGAAATCCAACTCATAACAATGTGGATGCTGGAATCAGGTCGCTTCTATGCCTTTGAGAAAGCTCACGGGCTAGATCCAACATCTAGCGGACGTGGTGTTCGGCAGTTCAAAACTGCACTTCTTCAACGTTTAGAAAGGGTGAGCTCCGAGTTTACTCATTTAATGGATCTAGTTTAATCTGCATTTTACAATGTTATCATTCCAAAAAAAAACATTATGTTGGTTGTTAAAAAATAGAGGATAATTCCTCTATCGTTATGTTTTGGGCAAAAGAAGGTGGGTGGATTTATAAATGTTGGTTGTTAGATGTTCTGGACATAACATGACAAAATGGGCTACCTTCTCATGTTTGCAATTGTCTTTGCATTTATATGTAAAATATCTTCATTCAGATTGCACATAAATACTATGTACCCCTTTGGTTCTTCTCAGGAAAACGAGACAACATTGGCAGGAAGGGCAAAAAGTGATGCTCGTGAAATGCAGAGTTTTTATCAACATTACTACAAAAAGTACATTCAAGCCTTACAAAATGCTGCTGATAAACCAGACCGGTTATTTTCTGACAGAACAGATTTGTTTAATTGTTTGCCTGGATGCTTAGGCTTAGTGCACTAAACTATTCCTGATAATAAGTTCATGTTCCTATCTCAGTGCTCAACTTACAAAAGCATATCAAACTGCTGCTGTCCTTTTTGAGGTTTTGAAAGCTGTCAATCAGACAGAGGAGGTGGAAGTGGCTGATGAGGTAAAACTGACAGTTTTGATATAATACTAGTGATATTAATTTTTTTGACTGTATTGTTATCTCCATCTTCATTCATTGTGAGAAGAATGTCTTGACACATTGGCTGGAGTAGCTATCTTGTATGCGTGAATGTTTATATAAAAAATTTTCTTTCTGCTTTATTCTGTGGAATAGATTTTGGAAGCTCACACTAAGGTTGCAGAAAAAACACAGATATATGTACCCTATAATATTCTCCCCCTTGATACTGATAGTCAAAATCAGGCTATAATGAGATATCCTGAGGTTAGTTCCTCTTTCCTTGTCTTTTATATTTGACTTTCTTAATCTTTTACTTTACTTTTTTCGGGTATAATAATCTTTTACTTTTCATCTTACTATTGAACTAGCTGGTTGGTTATTTAATTTACAGATACAAGCTGCTGTCTCTGCACTTCGTAATACCAGGGGTTTACCATGGCCAAAAGGTCACAACAAGAAACCAGACGAAGACATTCTAGACTGGCTTCAGGCTATGTTTGGTTTTCAGGTGACTGAGAAAATTGTTTGTTGTCCATTACTTGTTTGTTCATGACTCATCAGCAGGTTGTGATCCACATATCAAATATGCAGAAGGATAATGTGGCAAATCAAAGGGAGCATTTGATTCTTTTGCTTGCAAATGTGCATATACGGCAATTTCCGAAGCCTGATCAGCAACCAAAGGTTTTGTTCTCCTCAGTTTGCTCAGGCCTGCATATTTACTCTCTGGGACTAGTCTTCATATACTGTTAACTGTCCTGTACATTTTACTTTTTAGTTGGATGAGCGTGCCTTGACGGAAGTGATGAAAAAGCTTTTCAAAAGCTACAAAAAGTGGTGCAAGTATTTGCGTCGCAAAAGTAGCCTTATGTAAGGATTCTCATTTGCAAATAAAGTAATTGTTTTGTTATTATTATATTACCTGCCAAAGCAGGGTGGATTAATTTATTTTTATGAGCATTGGTACTGCACTGATAATTTCTTTTAGGAAGCACCTTAGTTTCATGGTCTGTGAAACTTTACATAACATGATATGCTAATCAGTTATTCATTTTAGTCACCTTTAATTTTTTTTTTGATTTTTTTTAACTTATCAGTCTGGCTATGTTCAAATTTTGTCACCTGGTAGGTTGCCAAAAATTCAACAGGACGTGCAGCAGCGGAAATTACTATTCATGGGTTTGTATCTTCTAATATGGGGAGAAGCTGCAAACTTGAGATTTATGCCAGAATGCCTCTGCTATATTTATCATCATGTATGGATTGAGATGTATCTTCCACTTTTCTTAATGGCATATTTATATTCAAGAACTCTTACCTTCTGGATTTTAAACCTTTTTATAGCTTTATATATTCGTTTCTAAGATTCTTTTATCATGGGGATACTGCCACATCTCAAGTCATGAAAGTTGAAGAAGCAAAAATAAGGGATAATATTCAATAGATTGTTAAACAAGATGAAATGAGTGAAAATGCATTAGGGAATGCTAAGCTTAAGATGTCGAAGGTGGAATGTTGGGACAAGTGTCCCTAGAAAGACTGTATAGATCAGTAAGCAATGTGAATTTTTATTGTAGAAAGAGGGGGAAAAGTAAATGAAGAGATTTCTTCGTCTCTCTTTTTTGCATAACGGACTCTCATCAGTGTATTCCCACATTGTAAAAACTATGGATTTTGTGAAGATTGATAATTCTGCAGAAGTTTGATATGGGTTTAACACTCCATTGTAGCATTTTCTAAAGCATTGTGTTGTGATCTAGAATCTAGTTTACATTTGTTTTCATGAACTCACATGCCATTGGAGAAAGTCAAATGGTAGTTTGCTTCTATCTGGATCCATTGACTGCTCAAACTTGGTATTGTGGTTTCCACCTGGATTGAATTTTTTTCTAAGATATAAATTTATGGAATGGTAAAGATGCCTTACATAAAAGAAGCTTAGGTTGCCAGATATTTAACTTTTGGTCGTAAAAATGAACTTCTAGAAAATCTAAGCCAACTTTTTAAAAATTGTTCTTTGGTTTCTTGTAATTATTTTTGTTGTAAAATTGTAGTGCAACTCAGATTAGTTAGGTTATGGCGTTTGTTTTTGTACTCATTTTTCAGATGGCATTTGAATTGTGTGGGATGTTGGCTGGGAGTATCAGTCCAACAACGGGTGAGCATGTAAAGCCAGCCTATGGTGGTGAAAATGAGGCTTTCTTAAGGAAAGTAGTGACCCCAATATATAAGACAATAGCAAAGGTTTTGGTTCAGTTTGTTTTTTGGCCATAAAATTTCACTTATTTCTGTAGATATTTATTCTAATTGATTCGTTTCTCCTTTATGTGATTGTGCTCTTCAGGAAGCAAAAATGAGCAGAGGGGGAAAGTTGAAGCATTCTCAGTGGAGAAATTATGATGATTTAAATGAATACTTTTGGTATTACTAATTTCTTTATTTACTCTGCATTTTCGTATATTAAGACTTCAAATTATACTTTATTCTTGTGGTGTGAAATTGCAGGTCAGATGGTTGTTTCCGATTAGGTTGGCCTATGCGTGCTGAAGCTGATTTCTTTTGTGAGCCTCTTGAAGAGCTTCGACTCAACAAAGATGAGGTAGAGGTATAATTTTGGTTACATTATTGCTCTGATTGGTAAAGAAGAAAAATGAGTGGAATGAAAAGGGAAATGATGGAAAAATAAGAAGATTGATGTTTTCCATCATGCGTTTGGTAAAGATGATGACAATGAAAGGAAGAAGAAAATGACAAACAAATGAGTTCATTCTAGCTTCCACATCCAAGTCATCCCGATTTAGAAGGATTGTGATTTGTTCTTGTAAGATGAAAATGCCAATCATCTTACTTTTCTTTCTTCTCACTTTTATTCTCCACCAAACTATAGAAAAATCACTTCCCTTTCCGCTTTCCCTTCCATCCTCCCACTTCTCCTCTCTAACAACAATAGCCTACATGTAATCCATTTGCATTCCTTGTTGATCATCTTCTCTAAGGAATAGCTGCTCAATGCTTTTACTGTAAGACATTAAATTATTTTGGATAAAGTTTCCCTCTACATTCTAGACACCTAAGTATTAAGAATGTGCGACCATTTTTATAATTAGTAAATAGACTGATAAACCTACATATCTATCAGCATTCTAGACCTTGTTCTAGGATATAATCCATATTATATTTTAATGATATTGTCTAAAGTAAACCCGCAACAACTCAGACTCAGGATTCGATCACCTAATTGAATATGAATACTTACTTAAAATCTTCTTAGGCTCGGTGAAATAAGATGAAAAAGATGCATTACCAATTCCTTCTGTTGGTTTTTGACTAGTATAAGTCTGAGCATCTAATAACGAATCTTAGGCTGTTCTTAAGAATCATGAATGTACATCCAACCTCAGGTTCTGCGAGAACAACTTCCTGTTGTCCAGTACTTGTAACTGACTGGAAATAGCTGATTTTTTTGGTAATTACTCAAAATTATTGTATGTATCTGCTCTAACGAGACAGGTTCATGGATCAGAGTAACATGCTTTAATTCTTCATAATACTTGATCCACTCATCTTTGCAAAAGTGTCTCCAAGATGTGGATTAAAAATTTTGAGTCATTTTCCCTATAGAAAAAAAATCGTATTATCATAAAAGAATAGTTAGGTCTTTTCCCATTAGCTTAAGCTTTTGATATAATTAATCAACCAAGCTATCCTTTTAACATGGTATCAGAGCTCTAGGTCTTAGATTCGAGTAATGGGAAATCCCTTTTCATTAATATTTCACGTGCAAAGCCCATTAATCTTTCACACTGCTTGCATGTGAGGGGACATGTTAGAGTGTAAAAGAATAGTTGGGTATATTCCCATTAGTTTAAGCTTTTGAGATTATTGGTCACACAAACTATTTCTTATCCAATTCATGAACCAGATAAACAACACAAGCATTAAGCGGCAAATATGAATTTAATGACCTTGAGAAGCCTACATATTTGGTTACTCCTATTTAGAGCTCCAGATAAGATAACTAACTTCCGCACATGACAGGACTCAATAAAAACCTATTCTCAAAGGCTCTATCAAGTTAAAAATAGAGCTCCAATGATATTTACGACGTCTCTTTAGGAACAAGAGAGAAAACCCTTTTTGAGTTGTTGGTACCAATAACTAAAAGATGATATGATTTGCTGATCACAAATTTTTTTTTTAGATTTCTAATTTCCTCATAAATAATGAAAAACAAGAAAAAGTATTGTAACACCACAGACTCATTATCCAAAATTCCTAACTCAAGTTGCTTTTGTGATCATTAATCCTTACACATAAATCAATATTTTCCCCATTGAACTATCGTTGTAAGATCTGGATCATCACAAAATCCCTCATTAAAACTCTTGCGTTCTCATCCAAAAGTGCACGATAAGCTCGTTGGGAGCCCAGGTGCCGCGATAAGCTCATGGTCAACCCAAATGCCGAATAGTATGCCTGGATCGACTTTGATACCATTTGTAACACCATGAGCCCATCATCCAAAAGTACTAACTTAAGTTACTTTTGAGATCATTGTTCTACCGATATAAGATGTGGGTCATCACAGTATCCACCAAATGTTCAACTATATCTATGATTAATAATCACAAAGTTTTTTCTTTGGGGATGGGTTGCATGATTTGGGATTGGAGACCATCTATGATTTTCAAGCTCTCAACTATTGGGATGCATAATTTGTTCTCTTATGATGGTAGGATTGTCCTAAAGTGAGCTAGGGCATTACTTATTCTTGTTTCTTCAACCAAGAGATCTCGTACCCGCTAGAAATTTGTTTGTTTACTTTTCTTGTTCTGAGTATTGCGAATTAAGCTTAAGATAAGTCTCCAAAATCTAGAATGTGATAGACAACTTCCATGTGGGATTCGCTCGAAGCATGCATAAATTGACAACTACATAAGCAATATCTGGACGTGTATGAGAATGATAAATCAACTTCCCAACCAACCTTTGATATCTTCTTGAACACCATTACTATCTTCTCCAGTTTTAGATTTTTCTCTATTGCTATGTCAACTAGTTTACAACCCAACATAACTGTTTCTTGAAGAAGATCAAGAGCATACTTCTGCTATGAAATGAAGATACCTCTCCTCGATCTCGAAACGTCTATGCCAAGAAAATACTTGTTTCGTAAATCTTTGATTTCAAACTCCTTTTTTTAAATAAGTTTTGAGTTTGGTCATTTCTGTGTCATCATCACCTGTTACGACAATGTCATCAGCATGAATAATCAAAGCAGTTACCATTCCTTGAGGTTAGTGCTTGATGAGTAAGTTGTAATCACTGACTTTGTGGATAGCCATATCTCAGTATAGCTCGGGAAAACCGCTTAAACCATGCCCTAGGAGATTGCTTTAACCCATACAAAGTTTTTTTTAGTCGACACACTTTTCTTGAGTCTAAAGTAGTGGAGAAACATAAAGGAATGTTCATATACACTGTTTCCTCTAAATCTCCATGGAAGAGCGCATTCTTCACATCAAGTTGTAGCAATGGCCAACCTTTATTTGCTACTAAAGATAGTAGGACCTTGATAGAGTTCATCTTGGCCATTGGTGCAAAAGTTTCTTGATAATCAATTCAGTAGGTCTGAGTGAACCCTTTAGCTACTAATTTGGCCTTGTATCGTTCTACAGACCCTTTAGCCTTATGCTTTACTGTATACACCCACTTGCATCCAACAATCTTCTTACCATTAGGTAATTTAGTTAGATACCAAGTATTGTTTTTCTGAAGAGTTTTCATCTCATCAGACATGGCATCTCTCCATTTAGAATATCTCAAAGCATTCTGCTAATTATGAGGAATAAAAACAGAAGTCAACTTGGAAGCAAAAGCACGATAAGTTGATGAGATATGACAATATGAAACAAAGTTGGATATACGATGCTGAGTACAAGCCCTAATACCTTTACGAAGAGCAATAAGAGTGTCAAGATTAGGATCAAAATCAAGTACTTTAAGGGACTCACCTGGTTCAGGGATTCTGATTGGGAAGCAGGTGTATGAGGAATGATTTTATCCTTTTGTCTCTTCAAATATACCTTGAGCTCTACATTGATTGGCTCACTCTCACTATCAATTTCCTTTAACGGTGGTAGGTAATTTTAGTTTTTCATTACTCGCCTCTTCAACCACCAAAGGGGACTTAGACATTATTGTAGGAAGAACATGAGATTGTTCTTCACCTAAATACTCCCCCTAAATAGGAATCTCAGATGGTAAAAAGTATGGACGAGATTCGAAGAATGTCACATCCATAGAAACAAAACGTTGACTAGAATGAGGATGAAAACACTTATAGCCTTTCTGTGTAGATGAATAACCAAGAAAAACACATTTGAGAGAACGAGGATCTAATTTATCACGAGATTGACTGTGAATATGATCAAAACAAGTGCAATTGAAGACTTGTGGATGAACAATAAAAGGAGTAGACATAGATGGTGGGGACAATGTCTCAATTGGTATGTTGAAATCAAGTACCCTAGAAGGGTAACGATTTATGAGATATGTAGCTGTCAATGCAGCATCACCCCAATAAGGTTTGGGAACATGCATTGGAGACATAAGAGATCTTACAACCTCCAAAAGATGACGATTTTTACGTTTTGCAAAACCATTATGTTGAGGAGTTTTTACACAAGTGGATTGATGAACAATGCCGTGTTCCTCCAAGTACGAAGAAAGACCATTGTTAAAATACTCTTTGCCATTGTAAGAACAAATAGTTTTAATGGAGGTATTAAACTGAATTTGAATTATACGATGAAAGATTTTAAAGGTAGAAAACACTTCACTCTTTGCGTTCATAAAATAAACCCATATAGTACGAGAATAATCATTAGTAAAGGTCATAAACCATTGAAAACAATAGATGGATACAATACGAGGGGGACCCAAACATCAGTATGAACAATAGTAAATGGCATAGAACTGTTATTAAAACTTAATGGAATCGTAACACGATGATGTTTAGCAAACTCACAAGTATCACATTCAAATGAAGATATATCCAACTTAGAAACTAAAACGAAAATAAATGTTTCAACAAAGCAAAAGTTGGATGTCCTAAGCGTCTATGCCATAACCACACTAAATCAGAAGACTTCTAGTAGAATAATGAGCGTGCATCACCTTAGCCAACTTGGAGAAAGAAGAATCCAGATAATAAAGACCATCATTCTCTTTACCATGACCAATCGTCCTCCCTATAACAGGTGTTGAAAGATGCAATAAGAAGGAAAAAATGTCACACTACAATTAAGAGATTGTGTAGTATTACTAGCGGATAAAAGGTTAGTAGCAAGATTTGGAACATTTAAAACAGAAAACATCATCTCAAAAGGAATTGGAATTGACCCTTTGCCCAAAATGGATGATAAAGAACCATCAGCAAGTTTAACTTTATCTTTACTCCAATAAGTGGTATAAGAAATAAATTCAGCAGACTCACCGGTCATATGATAATTGGCCCCTGAGTCAATGACCCAAGGATCAGAGGAATTAGAGGATGCTTTGAGAGCCACAACAGAATTACCTGAATGAGCATACAAGGAAGTGGTTACAGATAACGCATCTAGTTTAGACATTTAGACACCATACACCTAATAATGTGAATCTCATTTTGATTTAAAGACCCATATTTAAATTCTATACAAAGACCATCGGAAGGAGTGAGTCTCATTTACAAATGCAGTATGGTGAGCACGAGAGGGTCTAGAGCCACTATTAGCTGGTCAAGAAGTACCACCAACACAACCACCAGATCTGCCTCTATTAGTTGGACGACCATGAAGTTGCCAACAAGTATCCCTTGCGCGACGAGACTTTTTACAATGATCACAAAATAACTTATCTTTCTCATCCACTTGTGCATTCTGAGAGGTGATAGGAAGATGAAACCAGTGCTGAGGAGGCATGAGATATAGGAAGAGACATAGAAGGAAGCATCACACTCTATCGACTTTACTCATTCTGAATATAGGCAAAAACCTTTGAAAGGGATGGGAAAGGTTCTTTACCTAGAATCTGAACCTGAACTGACAAGAAATTCAAACACCCTATCTCGATCTAATCGTTTTTGGAACTTTTGTCCATCTGCAGTGCACACCATATGGAGATCCTCATAGAGATCCAATTCATGGCATAATTTACGAAACTTGTTGAAATAAGTAGACATATAATTTACTTATAAAAAAGTAGAGACATATAATTCCTTTTGAGCCATTCCATGTATATGCCGCTTCATCTCGATTATCTGGGCAGAGTTTTCAGCCTTAGAATAAGTCTCAGGAACGACATTCCAAATATCTTTAGCAGAGTCTAAGAACGTGAGACTGCTACTAATATCATGTTCCATGGCATTCAACAACCAAGACATGATCATTGAATTTTCAGATTCCCATTTTCGATACAGTGGATAATCCTTGGCTGGTTCCTTAATGCTACCATAAGATAATCCCATTTTTCCTTTTCCTTTAAGGAAAAGAGTAACTGACTGCGACTAAGTAGGTAGTTTTTTTATTGAGCTTGACGAAGTAATTTGTAAAGTGAGTATGTCATTGTTGGGAAATTTGTGGATATGAAATCTTTAGAATTATAGAAAAGTGGTGATTTTGAGACGCGTATTAACGTTGTCTTTTAGGCTTTATTTGTCTCCACTTGATTGCTATGGTTTTGAAAGATATTCTTCCAGGATACTCAAAGTCTCTAGGAATCTCTAAGAGCAAAATTGTAGATTCTTCTTTGAGTTCGCTTTTGAAACAATGAAGAAGATGGCTATATAATTTTCAGAAGTAGAAGAAAAGAATAAAATCTGTAAAAAATGAAAGTTAGTTTATTTTGGAAGTTATTAGAAGTATTTATAGGTTTCATTTGAATTTCCAACAGCTAAAAAGTGAAGAGTTATGATCTAAAGACTCAGCTTTTGAAGAAAGAACATAACTCTTTGAAAAATATAGCTGTTGGAATTCAAAATTTCAAAAATAAGGAGCATCCAGTCGACTAGATACTGCTCCTAGTCAACTGTATCACCGTCTTAAAAGGATATTGTATTAGGTGTTGAGCATCCGGTCGACTGGACACTGTTCCAATCGATTGGGAAAAGTGACAGAAACATTTTGTCATTTCGTCCAGTCAATTGGACAATTTATCTGGTCGACTGGATTATGTTTTTCTAACAAAACTCCAACAATCCCACACTTTTGTTTGAAAAAGAAAAACCTTTTCTTAGAAAAAACTAACTTTGATAAAATTATACAACCAATCCATATGTAAAGATATCTTTCAATTTAAATCTTTACTTAGTGTAAATATTTCAAAACTCTAAGAATTATCTAATTGCTTAATAGCATTAAATTAGAAACTCTTTAAACTAGAGTTGGAAATATCATACATATATGTTTCTCTTGTTTCGGTGAGAAACTCTATTATTACTTAGCACCATTATGGCCTTGTGCTTGATCCTAGTTCCTCTCGAGAGTAAACCTTAAAACTCTCTTAAGAAGCGGCACCACTTTTAATTTCATATAGGTGAAGTCTTCAACGTATTTTCGCTTCTAGAACACACTACAATTCTATAATAGACTTCATTAAGAGCACGACTCATCCTACACAAGAAGATAACGGACAATACTGACCAATTAGGGGCTAACTTTTGGTCATGAAAGTAGTAAAAGGATCTGAAAAATACTCACGAGCATTATCAGTACGAAGGATTTTGACAGATGAACTAAACTGGGTTTTCACATTAACATAAAAGGCACAAAAAATAGAAAATAACTCATAAGGGTCTTTCATTAAATAAAGCCACGTGAGCATGGAATAATCATCCACAAAAGCAACAAAATATCAAAATCCAAGTTTAGAAGACACCAAAAGGTTTAGAAGACACACCACTCGAATCCCAAACATCAGAATGTACTAACATAAAAGGACTAGAAACTCGTTTATGAATGCGGGAAGGAAAAGATACACGATGATGCTTACCCAACTACATGACTCACGCTCCAAAGATGAAACATGATTCAAAGCCAGGACTAACTTCTTCAGTGTCTCCAAAGATGGATGACTAAGTCAATAGTGAAGTTGGAAAGGAGACACATCAACTGAGGTGATGGGACACGATCAAAATAATAAAGACCATTGGATTCATGCCCTCCACCAATTATTTTCTGCGTTTTCAAATCCTGAATAAGAACAGAATTAGGGAGAAAAGTAATAGAACAGTTTAGATATTTTGTAAGCTGACTAACAAATAAAAAATTGTACTGAGAAAAGGAACATAAAGTACGGATGATAAAGACACAGAAGAACTATGATACACAATGCTAATTCTACTAGCAACGGTTTTATATCCATCAGCAAGAGTAACATAAAGTAAGGATGATGACTGAGAAAGGTAGAGAAAACATCAATAGTACTGGACAAATGATCCGTGGCTGCAGAATCAAGAGTCCAAGGTTTAGATGATGAACTATTAGAGGGTAAACAAGCAATTGGTATACTTTTCTGGGTCAAAAAGGTAGTCATGGAAGATGCCTGGTGAGCTGCTTTATACCGTAATAGCTCATCATACTCAGCTTTGGAAACTGTCACAGAAGTCGAAAACACAAGATCACATTCAACTAAATCAGAAGTCAGACCATTAGCAACTAGGGGACGACCAACCAAGTGTCAATATGTCTCTCGAGTATGCCCATTATAGTGACAATGAGTACATTAACGAACTGATCCCCGACAATCGCCACCATGACTAACAAATATACCACTATCACCAATTTCACGACCACTTTGCCAAGCTTGAGTCACCATAACAGATTTATCTGAAGTTGTAGGAGTGGCCTGTTTTTTTTTTTTTTTTTCAAACTTCTTTTTTTCCGAACTGTTTTTTTATACCGAGGGCTTTTTTTTAATGCCCATTTTTTTACTTTTTTTCGTACGAAACTATTTATCAAACTTTCTCTTCTATATATGAACAATACCCGAAAATAGTGCCATGAACAGTACTTGAGAACAACATGAATAGTACCCAAAAGCATTGATGTGAACAGTGTCATGAATAGTACCCATGAACAATTTTTTTATTTTGAGAAGAAAGAAGAAAAAATTTATTCAGGATCCCAAGAAAGATCTTGCTTCGATTCCATGTTAAAATTAAGAATTGAAAAGAATTTTGTATTATTAATTGATTTGAACACAATTCAACTGTCTAATAAATAGACTTACAAATATCAAATCTAATAGGATTAGGAGACATCAATTAGATAAGATAAACATAAATAAGATCTCTATTAGGACACATAATAGGAATCCTAATAGGATTCTCAACAAGAATTTCTCAATTTAATGAGATTGACTTAAAACATAACCTCCGCTATGTGTTTTAACTTTAATACCTAGTATGGTATCTACTTCACCAAAATCTATCATTTTAAAACTAGATGCCAAGCATTTCTTAGTTTCATTCACACCTAACAGTTTGTTCCAATGATTAACATATCGTCCACATGCAAACAAATTAATACTCTATATTCTTCAATGAATTTTGCATAAATGCATTTTGTCAGCATTATTATGCACAAAACCAAGAGACAAAATTACAGATTCAAATTTTTCATGCTATTGTTTAGGTGCTTGTTTTAAACCATATAATAATTTAATTAACTTACACACTTTCTTCTCATTTCCAGGAAGAACAAACCCTTCCTGTTGTTCCATATAGACCTTTTCAATTAAGTCCCCATTTAAGAAAGCAGTTTTAACATCCATTTGGTGAATATACAAATGATATATGGATGTCAATGCCATAAGTATTCTAATAGACGTGATGCGTGCAATAGGTGCATATGTATCAAAATAATCAATTCCTTTTGTCTAAAACCTTTAGCTACTAATCTAGCATTGAAGGCTTTAATAGGGCCATCAATATTATACTTTTTTCTAAAGACCCACTTACATCCAACGGGTTTTGATCCATTGGGTAAATTAACTAACCACCAAGTGTTGTTACTCATAATTGTGTCTATTTCATCATTAATTGCTTCTTTCCAAAAAGAAGCATCTCTCGATGACATAGCTTCACTAAAAGTTTTAGGGTCACTTTCTTGATTTAGCACCACAAGAATTGGATTAAGAACATAATTATTTCTATTTCCTTCAACTAAGAATACTATGGCTTGAGAAGAAATAAAATATGGACTTAAATCCTTCTCTTTCCTTGCTCCAGTGCTTCTTCTGGGTTTAGATTGATCTTTAGGTAATTTAGTATCTCTCTCTTGAGATTCTATACTCACATCATCATTAGACAAAGGAATTTGACTATTTTCATCCATATTCACAAAATAAGTAGAAAATTTATTCTCAAAAAATTCTACATCATGAGATTCTAGTATAGAATTAGAATCTAAGTCAAGGAGCCTATAAGCTTTACTATTATAAGCATATCCCACAAATACACTTCTAACAGCTCTAGGTCCTAACTTAGTTCTTTTAGGATAAGAAACTCTATAGTATGCTAGGCAGCCCCACACTTTTAGGTAATCTAAATTTTGTTTTCTTCATTTCCATAATTTATATGGACTAACATTGTCTTTCTTAGATGTTACTCTATTATGTATATAGCAAGTAGTAAGTAATGTTTCACCTCACAAACCAATAGGCAACTTAGCATTCATGAGCATGCAATTCACCATTTCAACTAATGACCTATTCTTTCTTTTGGCTAAATCATTTTGTTGTGGTGTATAAGGTGCTGTAATTTGATGAATAATACCATGCTCTTCACAAAATTTAGGCATAAAGTATTCTCCACATCTATCTGA
This sequence comes from Bretschneidera sinensis, assembly GCA_023935145.1. Taxonomy (NCBI): domain Eukaryota; kingdom Viridiplantae; phylum Streptophyta; class Magnoliopsida; order Brassicales; family Akaniaceae; genus Bretschneidera; species Bretschneidera sinensis. The sequence continues at coordinate 22,950,180 of CM043698.1, forward strand.
TCTAAGAATTTTGATTTTCTTTTCTAATTGATTTTCAAATTTCAGCCTTAAATTTCTTAAACATGCCAAAAGCTTCATCTTTTGTTCTTAACAAATACACATACATGTATCTACTAAAGTCATCAACAAAAGTAATGTAATACCATTTACTACAATGAGTAAGCATACCATTTAATTCACATATATCCGAATGTATTAGTTCTAAAATTTTAGAATCTCTTTTAACACTAGGAAATGGTTTCTTAACTATTTTAGGCTTAGCACAAACTTCACATTTTTCAGCATGATCATTATAATCAATCAAATTTAACTTTTGCATATTATTTAAAGTGCGATAATTTAAATGAGCCAAATGTCCATGCTAAATAGATAACTCAACAGTCTAAGCAGAAGACATATTATTGTTATTAATAATACTCAACTTGTACATTCCATCATAGGAGTACCTTTTTCCCACAAACATTCCATTCTTCGACAAGATAACCTTGTCGGATTCAAGTTCTACCCGAAACCCTTTCTTACATAGTAAGTCAACAGACACAAAGTTCTTCCTAAGGTCAGATATATACAAAACATTGATAAGGGTTAACACTTTTCTTGATGTGAAATCGATCTTAACAGTTCCGTTTGCACTTCTTGAAGGAGGACTTGTCTTTGTAGACATAAACGGTTGCTCCTAAATCGGGCCACCAACTAGATTTTTATGTTGCCATGTTGACCTCAGATATCATGGCCACAAGTCCCTCTTCCACCATGTTTACCTTAACCATTTAGGTTGGTCTTACGATGCCTACACTATTTGGCAAAGTGACCATATTTTCCTCAAACAAAGCAAACTCCCTTCTTCTTTTTGTTTTGAGATTTCTTCTTCTTAAACTGTTGGTAATTTTTCTTGCTTGCAAGTATTGATTCCACGAACTAAACTTTGGAGTCAAATGGAACCAAATTCCTGACGTGACTCCTCTACAAAGATGTTTTTGAATTTGTTCTACTGTGAAGTCCTCAGTCTTATGTAATAATTTCTTACCATAATCTTTCCAAGAGGGAGGCAATTTGGCAATAATTTTGCCCACTTGAAAAGCTTCTGGAAGATTTTTTGTGAACGAATCTTATTAACCAGTACTTGCAATTCATGAACTTGCTCAAGTACTAGTTTGTTATCAACCATAAGAAATTCAAAGTACTTGGAAATTAAGTATTTGTTTGTACCTTCTTCCTCAGCCTTGTACTTGAATTTCAGTTGATTCCATGTCTTTTCTAGACTTGACTTAAGTGAATAAGTCATAGAGACGATCCGACAAGGTGTTCAAAATATGTCTTTGGCACAGCAATTCATCTTCCTCGCGCTTTTTCCTTTCCAAACGAACCTTTTCGATATCTTTTGCAGTGGGTGAAACTCCATCATCACTTAGTTTTGGATCGTAGGTAAGTTCGTATCCAATACATAATAAATCTTCAATAAAGTAAGCATAAAGATCATTTTATCTTGCCAGCAAGCGAAGTTGTTTCCGTCGAATCGATCAAGCTTTACAGTAAAGTGGTGACTTTGAGACGCGTATGAACACTAGCTTTAAGGATTTATTTGTCCTCACTTGATTGCTTATTCCTCCAGGATATTCAAAGTTTCTAAGAATCTCTAAGAGCAAAATCAGAGATTCTTCTTTGAGTTCTCTTTTGAAACAATGAAGAAGATGGCTGTATAATTTTCAAAAGTAGAAGAAGAAGAAATTCTGTAAAACTTAAAAAGGTAGTTTATTTTGGAAGTTATTAGAAGTATTTATAGGTTTCATTTGAACTTCCAATAGTCGGAAAGTGAAGAGTTATGATCTAAAGAAGTAGTTTTTGAAGAAAGAAAAATATAGCTGTTGGAATTTAAAATTTAAAAAATAACGAGCATTCAGTCGACTGTATACTGCTCCCAGTCTGCTCGATCAACGTCTTAAAAGAAAGATTGTATCAGGTGTTGAGTATCAACTGAACACTGTTCCAGTCTTCCCTGAAAACTGACAAAAACATTCTGTCCAATCGTCTAGTCGACTGGATTATGTTTTTCTAACAAAACTCCAACCGTCATTGGGGATGGCGCCCAGGCCTAGACCCCATTACCGACATAACTATCCTAGACATTGAGATTAACCAAAAAAAAAAAAAACAGATTTCAGAACAACCAATCAAAAACAACTACGTAAACCAGACCAACTAGCAAAATAAGGGAAATAAAACTCAAATAAAGATCATATTAAACTCCGATAAAGCAATACATGCTGCTGAATTGTGAAAATACCTAATAAAGATCCAACGAACCACTCCAAAACCACATGATAGACCGGATTACTGCTTCAGTTCTAATTTGAGTGAGGAATAAATACTCAAAACAGCCCAAAAAACTCCACCACAGAGTAGAAAAATAGCCAAACAGCCACTAATACACATCCAAATCACGATCAAGTTTGTCAAAACAATTTGTGAAGACGCACCCATGCCCTAGACGCACCTTTCTGTGGTGGCTAAACCATGATCCAAGCCTATGATTTAACAGATTAAGCAGAATTCCGGAATAAAGTCAGGAAAATTTTGAGAGGAAAAATTCAAATCGATGGGTCTAGAGTGATCGGATCATAAAATTGATTAGTGGGCTTTGTTCTCCACAAAGAGTTTCTCCAGCTCTATACCAAGTTGAAAATAAGGGAGGAAGAAGAGAAAGAAAAGTTTTAGGAGAATGGGTGGTGAGAGAAAAAAAAAATCTCTTGTTACTCTCCCCCTTGGTATTTATATTGTATTATCTTACAATAAAGTAACCATGAAACTACAAAATAGGAAACATAGATAAGGATAGTGAATTGTTAACAGTGATGATAGTACGGCAACAACAAACACCACCACACATTATCAAACAAACAACAAGTGGGTGCTCCACATATCAAACCTCACTTTTCAGCATATTAGAACATCAAACACACATAACTAGAATGGACAAAGGAGAAGAAGCATTCTACTTTTTAAACTTTACTGAACGGATCCAGGTTTACTGGGTTGAGCACTTGGTAGAAGATCTAATTCAACATACAACCTGCTTCGAATGCTTCATTGTACCAAATACAAAGAGGAACAGAGAAGAAATCAAAATACTGTTCACAAACACTGGCGGAAATGTTCACGAGAACTGTTCCTAGTATGACACTGTTCACGGGGTATTGCTCACTGCTGTTTACTCTTTTTTTATGTTTTATTCTGGATCCCAAGTAACATGCTCTGATACCATGTTAATGTTTGTGTCTAGTGTTTACACAGAGTGAGAGGAAATAAAGAGAGTAAGCAGTAAAGCTAGTTACTAAGCTTAAGGTTAGTAGTCATATATATAAAGAATTTAATATTATGAAATTACATCAATATCTTTAAACCTTGACAATTAACAAAACCAATTCACAAAATAATAGAGAAAGAATGAAGCACACACAAGAGAAAAGAATTTAACTTGGTTTTGGGTGCAAGCTTACATCCACGAGTAGAAGAATATTAAAAATTTGTTTTTTTTCTCAGTCCAAGACCTCAATACACCGATATTCTTACAACCACTCTAGGAATAGCTCGTGTGTTTTAGCACACTCTAAAGCCTCTCATGACCACACTTAAAAACTTATAGGAGACCCAATTCATTATGAGTGTTTGGGTGTATTGGGGTTTGGGATTGAAGAGGGGGTCACATTTGAAAGGTGGGATTTTTTGAGAATAAGATTCTCATGTGAGAAGTGATTGTCCCGCATCTAAATAGAATGGGTGAAGTAAGGAACTTATATATAGTGGTGGACCTATATCCTAGTGGCTTAAGCTTTTGGGTCCAAGTGGTATCCAACAACATATATTTGTGCCTTGCTTGGTGGACTCCCCGGCCCACGTCCTTAACACTGAAAAAGGGTGTTATAAGAGAAATAATAAGTGAAATGGTAAATCTGTGCTACTGTTGTTGTTGTGTAGAAATTCATCATTCTTGTATTATGTTTCCTCTAAATATATTTGTACTTTTTACATGGGTTTTCTTTTCATGAATCCCTGTATATATCTTAAGCCTCTCACTTTTTAATAGCATGGATCCTTTAAACACTTTAATCTGTTATTTATCTTATTATTAATGTTACTGATGGCAGTTTAGACAATTTCTCGGCATGAAGAATATAAAATACGCAAATATTTTGTCAGCTTCCATGATTTGGTCTGACATACCTGATTGTTTGTACTATTTTCAAGTTAAACAAGTAAACCTTGTCATTGTTGGAAACAGTGAAGTAGATTTTTTTTAGCTAAATCTTGGTAGTTAATAACAGATATGCCTATTCATTAATGTAGGGGGGAAATTTTCTGTATTTATTAGCCTGAAATTGGTTTGCAATGTTGTATTTTCATGGTGAGTACTCATAATATTCAGGACAAGAAACCAGCTACTGGCGAACGATGGATTGGTAAAATTAATTTCGTCGAGATACGCTCCTTCTGGCATATTTTCAGAAGTTTTGATAGAATGTGGAGTTTTTATATTTTGTGTTTACAGGTACTCTTTTCTTATTTATGTTTATCTTTTCTTTGTTTATATGTTGTTTGTCTTCTTAATCTGACGACTTTTGTTCAATATGATGTCTAATTAAGGCAATGATCATCATTGCTTGGAATGGATCTGGGAAATTAAGTTCCATATTTGAGGGTGATGTTTTCAGAAAAGTTTTGAGCATCTTCATAACTGCGGCTATATTGAAGCTTGCACAAGGTGATTGAAACCAATTAATAATATCTGTTCTGATATTGCTGCATTATTCAGATGTAGGGCCTGTACTCTTATAGTGGTTCTTCTCCATATCTTCAATTTCATCTGTTTTTTTAATATAAATGTGCCTGATGTCTTCATGTCATAGTTCCCCATTCATTTTCTTATTTATTTTCCTGCAAATTTAGAGTTGTGATTCTTCTGAAAATTTATCTTTGCTGCTCTGCCATGAAATTATTGACTGACATCATATTCATCAGAATTGCATCTAGAGGACATCAAGCTGGTATTATGAGGCTGATCTCATTTGTAGTTTCTGCAATGTCTTACTATCTAAGAAAAATAATTATTTTGGTTAATGGGCCCCATTTTCCTTGTCTTAAAGCATGTTCATCTACAGAAATGCGCTAGTAGTGGAAATCTATGAACCAACAGAAAATGAGTAACAACTGATGGGACTTAAGCAATGGATCTAACATACTAATGTGTTTCACACATTTGTCTACTTAAATGTATTATCCCTTTCTTTTGCTTTCCAGAAGTTGGAGGAAGAATATACTTCTCAACAGAAGTCAAAGTCATGAGTTAGATAACTTATGGCAAAGTAAAAGAAAGATGTAGTTTAACATGGTCCAAAAGAATCTGGGATTCGGGACCCCTCAATTTAAGATTGAGTTTTTGGTATTTTTGAAGTGTATAATTTCTGATTGAAAGATGAGTACAAGTAGAGGCAAAACCGGACCCAACTCGGCTCGGAAATACATTAAAATAATACGACCTGAACTCAACCAGATCCTAACTCGAGTGACACAAAACCTAAAATGACCCGGATTCAAAATGACCCGAACCCGACTCGACTCAAATCAAACCCAAATGATCCGAAACATGAAACAACCCAAAAACCTGAAACGACCCGAACCCGAAATGGCCCGACCCAAAATGACTTGAAAATATATATTTTTTTTATAAAAAAATATTTACTTTCTAAAAGTGGGATAATAGTTAATTTACTAGTTGTCAAAAAAAATAAATTATATAACAATTAATTAATTATTGATTCATATGTGTTGATATGCATAGTTCAACATTCTATTAGTATGCCTAATCTCATTAATTTCAAATAAAAACTTGAGAAAAATAGCAAATCTTACATTGTTCTTCAAGTCACAATAAAATTTTATTTTTAATTGTCTTGAAAAAATATAATGGAACGGAGTGATTATGAAATTTAATCTCCAAAATTTGGAATAAAATATTACTTATTAGAATAACTTTGTGGACTAGTTGTATGAGATCATTTAAGACTGAATTTTGGGACTAAGAATCATAATATTGCATTAAAAAATTAAATATATTATTTAAAAAATAAAGTATTGATTTATTATTAATTAATTTTCACGTATTTGACAATGTAACTCGTTTAGTCATATTATATGCTAATAAGATATTTTTTAATTAAACATAAACATCTATTTTGTTGACCTGACTTGACCCACCCCGACTCGACATGGCCCGAGACCCGATACGACATAAGCTCGAAATGACCTGAACCCGACCCGAGAACCGATACGACATGAGATTGAAATGACCGAACCCGACCTGACCCGAAGTGACCCGAGACTCAACATGACCCGAGCCCGACCTGATCCGATCCGAACCCGACCCGACCGGTTTGCCACCTCTAATTACAAGTAATTATATCATGGAATTTGATAACATAGCTTATCCTCCACTACGCACCTCCGCACTTGCTGATCAGTATGACAATATTCTTTATGAAAGCTATGATCTGATTCCTTTCCTCATCTTGCAGCTGTCCTTGACATAATTCTCAGCTGGAAAGCAAGGCAGAGCATGTCTTTGTATGTGCAGCTAAGATACATTTTGAAGGCTCTTTCAGCTGCAGCATGGGTTTTAATTCTACCAGTAACTTACGCGTATAGTTGGAAAAATCCTCCTGAAATTGCACAGACCATCAAGAATTGGTTCGGAAACCGCCCAAGTTCACCTTCTTTGTTCATTTTGGCCATCCTCATATACTTATCTCCAAACATGCTATCTACATTGTTGTTTCTGTTCCCATTCATTCGCCGATTTCTTGAAAGGTCAGACAATAAGATTTTGATGCTGGTGATGTGGTGGTCTCAGGTATTCGGAAGCGTTGGTTAAAAGTCTTATTGCATTATAATTATATTTCACCATACCATTAAATTTGATCATGCTATGGATATGATGCCCGAAAGATGGAACTATTAAGCTTATGGCTCTTTTTTTTTAATCATTATTCTATTAACCATGGCTGCAATCTCCCCTAATTCTCGGATAAACTGCAGCCTCGGCTCTACGTTGGAAGGGGAATGCATGAGAGCTCAATTTCACTTCTCAAGTAAGAGAAGAGAGTTGAATTCTTTTGTGGGAATATCTTGACTTACTTTTCCGTGCACTCCCTAATGAGTTGTTCCCTTTCTTTTCTAGGTATACCATGTTTTGGGTTCTCCTAATAGTATCAAAGATGGCATTCAGTTACTACATTGAGGTATTTCTATCGCATATTTTTAGAACAATATTTCTGCCCCTAAGCAAAGGATGTAGCTAAGCTAATATGACTTCAAATGGCCAGTTTGATCAAATATGGAAATGACTTCTGGGCTCTTTTTGTTTTTTAAAATAATATTTTAACATTGAATGTAACAAAGGAAAAGTGAGCTTGTTTAAATTTTTAATATAAAAAATGTTTACTATGTTGACAAACAATAAGACATCTGCAGTAACAAAATCTACATGAAATAATTTTTAGTGGCATTGATCCAGATATCCTTTCTGATTAATTCCTTCTTCATAGCAGATCAAGCCTCTTGTGGGTCCAACCAAAGATATCATGCGAGTTCACATAACAACCTATCAGTGGCATGAGTTCTTCCCTCAAGGTAACTTATAGCATGAGTGAGGTGAGCGTTTTCTTTTGGAATTCTGGAAATGTTTTCTAATCTTATCATTTGCTTTTTGCAGCCAAGAGCAACATTGGTGTTGTGATTGCACTCTGGGCTCCAATTATTTTGGTATGCTCATGCTTTTTCCAGTGCACATCTGTCTCCTCATTCTTATATCTTTTTTCCATGATTATTCCAGTGCAATATCTGTCTATTCATTCCTTTTTATCTTTCTTTTTCATTTTTAAGTGTTTTTAATTCCCTCTAATGCTAGTTATTATTTGCAGGTCTATTTTATGGATACTCAGATTTGGTATGCTATATTTTCCACTATGGTTGGAGGTATCTATGGTGCTTTTCGCCGTCTTGGAGAGGTTGGTATAGCTTCATTTTCTCTATATATCCTCATAATCTTGGTAGTTTCTGACATCAAAATTACAAACATGGGATTGCTCTTATTTGTATTCAACATTTTGATGTTATAATAAGGGACATTTTCAGGATCAGTTGCAACCCATATGATTCATTTGCTATATATTTACATCAATTAAATCTGAACCAGAGCTACGGATGTCTAGAGGGAAACATTCTTCTATGATTTGAAAACAACTTGGATATGCAATGCATTTTACTATTCTTGATGAATAGTGTGACATTTAATGGATGATAGATTGCCGATATATAGTTATGGCATGATATCTGTGGTTGGCCATAAGCCCATAGCTGCTCATCTTCCTTGAGGGTCATGTCCTCCATGAAATCATATGCCATGATGTCTATGCACATCATCTTGACTCATGCTTATTTTGGCATTTAAATTTCTGTGTTCCTTATCTTAAATAAATAGTTCTTCCTGCTTCTTTCTGTAATCTTTGCATTGCTTATAACAAAAAACTTAATGGCTCTGTTCTAGCAGGTGAGTTTGGAGGGGTGTATGGATGTAGGCCTAATTCCAAATAAACCCTTCCAAATGTACTTGCCTTCTGGTGAGGTTCTTGTTAGTTCTTACTTTCAAGAATGATCACCTCCTTTTCAACTATACTGTTATGATATAGACATTATATATATATAACCTGAAGCAGGATTCTATAAGCATACACATCGTGCTGGTTCCGACTCATTTCTGCCCTGTAGCACACACACACACACCTCGACACCAACACCAACACCAACACCCACACCCACACCCACACCCGCACACGCAAACGCACACATGCTCACTCTTAAAATCTATACTAGCTCTTCAACATGAGCAGTCAATTCCAATATGTTTGAGATTCTTTCCCTGCGCATTATTTATGTAGAATTTATGACTAAGATTTGTTCTGTTGTGGGCTCAATTTTGAGGGTTAAGGAGTTGTTTTTTTGGATCAGTGGAGCAAAGGTCCTATCAGGTTAGGGAAAACCTTATCGGGCATCTTGGGTCCTAATCATTTCTTTGGCATGAGAAAGTTCTGACAGCACTTTCTGGAGCTCTATTGAGAGTAGCATTATGAGGACCTGATCAAGTCAGAGAGGACCCGATCAACATCGAGAAATTGACTAACCACACGGGTTGCAAATGAAATATCAAGCCTAGTAACGGTCAAATAATTCAATTTTCCAACCGAACATCTATATGTGGATCAGATAATAAGTCATCTTGATCAACTACAAGTTTTGTGTTAGGATCCATAAGACTATCTATAGGCTCACACCTTAACATTCTGGTATCAGTCAACAAATCAATAACGAGACCTAACAACCTCGATACCCAAATAAGTATCTGAATTGCCCTAAATCCTTTGTCTGAAATTTAGTATTCAAGAATTGTTTCAATACTAGAATTCCTTCTTTTTCATCTTTTGTGATCACAATATTATCCACATATGCAATCAACAATATCCTACCTGCCTCCCCATGTTTATAAAATACAGAATGATCTACACATCTGTTGAGGCCAAAATTAATTACTACTTAACTGAACCGACCAAACCACGCTCGAGGAGATTGTTTCAATCCATATAGAGACTTTTTAATCGACATACTAACCCAGACTCCCCCTAAGCATCAAATCCATGTGGTTGCTCCATGTATACTTTTTTTTGCAAATCGTCATTTAGAAACGCATTGTTCACATCGAACTGATGTAGGGGCCAATGAAAAGTAGCTGCTAGAGAGATAAACATACGAACAGATGTAATCTTCGTCACGTGAGAGAATGCCTTAGAATAGTCAATACCATATACATGGGTATGCCTTTTTGCTACTAGGCGAGCTTTTAATCCGTTAATAGTACCATAAGGATGAACCTTTACAGTATAGACTATAGGCCCAAGACGCAAAATTAGCAATCGGATGAGCAATACATAAACGTTTACCTTAACAAAGAGCGATAGGACGATCATCCTCAAATGATGAAAGAGGATTGGGATCTGTCAACAAGGGAGCAATAGAGGCGGAAGGTCGCGAACGACGGGAGTAAACTTGCAACGGAGGAGCAGAAGACGAAGAGACTAATGGAGGAGGATTTGACTGTGTAAGGGGCATAAAAACAGGTAATGGACAAGGAAATGAATCAGTCAGATCTGAGAGAATGAGACTCGAATTAATACGAAGTAGACTCAAAGAATGTAACATCAGTACAAGCAATACACTTTTGTAGTGAGGGACTATAACATTGATAAATTTTTTATGTACGAGAATAGCCTAAGAAAATACAGCGGGGATCAAGTTTGTCAACTCCTGGACGAAGCTTATGAACAAAACAAACAGATACAAAGATACGAGGAGGTAGGTGGAAGGTAACATCTCTAGGAAATAGCACGGAGTGGGGGGTTTGGCCATCAAGAATAGAGGATGAAATACGTTGATTAAGTAACATGCAGTCATAATGGCCTCACTCCAAAACAATTTGGGGACATGCATATGAAATAAAAGAGTACGAGCAATATCCATAAGATGACGATTTTTCGCTCCGCAACCCCATTTTGTTGGGATGTATGAAACCAAGATGACTCACGAGCATCATCAGTACAAAAAATCTTAACAGATAAGTCAAATTATGTTTTTATCTCAGCACAAAAGGCACAAAAAATAGAAAACAACTCAGAATGGTCTTCCATTAAATAAAACTAGGTCAGTCTAGAATAATCATCCACAAAAGTAACGAAATACCGAAATCCAAGGTTGTAAGTCACACGACTAATGTGCTAACATAAAAGGACTAGACACGCTATTATTAATTCGGGAAGGAAACAACACACGATTATGCTTACCTAATTGACACAACTCACATTCTAAAAACGAAACCTGACTCAAAGTAGGAACTGACTTTTTCAGCTTCTCTAAGGACGGATGACCAAAACGACAATGTACTTGAAGTGGGGACACATCAATCGAGAAAACAATGGGTTATGAGATAGGATCAAAGTAATACAGGCTGCCCAATTCATGCTTTCCACCAATTGTCTTCCTTGTTTTCAAATCCTGGATAAGAACAGAATCAAGAAGAAAGGTAACAGAACAATTATGATGTTTTATAAGCTGACTAACAAATATCAAATTATACTAAGAAAAGGGAACATAAAGGACAGATGATAAAGACATAGAAGAACTATGGTGCATAATGCCAATGCCACTAGTAGTGGTTTTAGATCCATCTACAAAAGTAACATTAAGCAAAGACGAAGAGTTATAAAAACTAGAGAAAGCATCAGTGGTACGTGACAAATGATTAGTAGCTGCAGAGTCAAGGACCCAAGGTCTAGATGAAGAGTTACTAAATGATAGACAAGCTTTTGGTGTCCGGTTGGTTGCTTCATCATACTCATATTTGAAAATCATCAGAGAAGTTGAAGCCACGCAATTTGAGGTAAGTCCATACTCAATAGAATCATAAGTCTTATCATTAGTAACTATGGGACGACCAACTTCCAACACGTCTCCCGAGTATACTCGGAACGATGACAATACGTACATTGGCGAAGTGAACCTTGACTACGCCCAACTTACTTCCAACACATCTCTCAAGTATACCCGGAACAATGGCAGTACGTACATTGACGAACAAGATTACCACCACGACCAAATGAAGTGCTAATATGAGGACTTGGATGGGGAGACACACCGTAGATAGTCTTGGATTCCATTGTTAATTCCTAAAATAAAAGAGAACAAAAAAAAAATTCACACAGAAGATAGAGTTACGAGGAAAGAGAGGGGAACATACTCTTTTTTTTTTTCTAGAAGAAAGAAGAAAAATTTATAGAGGATCCCAAGAGAGATCTTGCTCTGATACCATGTATTAAAAGATTTGAGAAGAAATTCTTGTATTATTGATTGAATAAAAAGAATACAATTGACCCAATATATAGACTTATGAATACTAAGTCTAATAGGACTAGGACACAACAATCAGATAAGATAAATATGATCCAAGCCTACTAGGACAGTCATTAAGAATCCTATTAAGATTCTCAACAGAAGTAATAGAGAAACACACTAGAAACATTCCTACATTGTTTGTGAGAGATTTGGGTGTAAGAAGGGATTTGTGTTTTGAGAGAGAAAATAACTTGTAATCTCCTTCTACTAGCGGATCTTCTGGAGACGGTTTTGCCCGTGGATGTAGGCTTGAAAGCCGAACCACGTAAATTCTTGTCTTCTGCGTGTGTGGTTGATTAATTCTGCTTTTCTATTGTTGTAGCAATTGGTATAATATCCCAGCTCAATTCTTTAGGGACTAAATTCACAACAAGATCTTATATAAATTAAGAGGAAAATGACGTGATTTCTTTTCGAAAGGTTGGCTTCATCAATTGTAGTATTCCAATATGTTTGAGATTCTTGCTGGTTCTGGCTAACTTCTGCCCTGTTATACTGCCTCTTTGACATGAGTAGTCTATTCTAATATGTCAGATTCTTTCACTCAAACATTATCATGTAGAATTTTAGACTAAGATCTGCACAAATTAAGGGTATATGACATTATTTCCTTTCAGAATGTTGGCTTGCATTAAATGTAGTATTCCAATATGTTTGAAATTCTTGCAGGTTCTGGTTAATTTCTTCCGTGTAGTACACATACACACGCTCATCCACTCACTCTTGCACTCTATATTGATGCTTCAACGTGAGCAGTCCTTTCCAATATGTTTGAGATTCCTTCCCCTGAACAATTGAGCATTATTTATGTAGAATTTCTGACATAGGTTTTGAACCTATTAAGGCGAAAATGACATAATTTCCTTTCAGAATGTTGTCTTGCATCAATTTTAGTAGTATTCAATCTGGATACACTTAAGGGTTTTGTTTAACTTTCAGATTCGAACATTGGGGATGTTGACGTCTCGATTTCAATCATTACCAGGTGCTTTGAATGCCTGCCTAGTTCCAGTAGAAAAGAATGAGAATATTAAGAAAAAGGGATTTATGGCGACTTTCTCTCGCAAATTTGATCAGGTTTGGTTACACTTCTGTGTTTGTAGCTAACGTAAACAATAATAACTATCAATACATATTTGGCTCTTTCAAATAAGCGGATTCTATGAAAGGCCTCTTTTAGAGTCTTTTTGAACTTGTTGCTTATTTCAGATCCCATCTAGTAAAGATAAGGAGGCAGCAAGGTTTGCTCAGATGTGGAACAAAATAATCAGTAGTTTCAGAGAGGAGGATCTAATTAATAATAGGTAAAATGGGAATGCAGCATCTTCAATGAAAACACAGTGGAACTTATAATCAACTTGTAAAATATATCTTCAGAATGCTAATATTCATTAAGTTTGCAGGGAAATGGACCTATTGCTCGTCCCATATTCGGCTGACCCTGATTTGGACCTTATCCAATGGCCTCCATTTTTACTTGCTAGCAAGGTGTATTTACCTTTGAGTTATTTCCTCTCTCAGATCCTCCAAATTCCATTCATTTATTTACCCTGCATTTACGCTATAGATCCCAATAGCATTGGATATGGCAAAAGATAGCAATGGAAAAGATCGTGAGCTAAAAAAGAGGTTGAATTCCGACAATTATATGCACTGTGCAGTTCGAGAGTGCTATGCTTCTTTTAAAAATATTATAAACTTTTTGGTTCTAGGCGAACGTGAAAAATTGTAAGTTCAGCAAATTATGATATATTTAATAAAAAAAATGAGAAAAGAACATGATTTTTGCTGACCTGATAAATTTTTTATTGCCTTTATGATTTGTTGTATCCAGGGTTATTAATGATATTTTCTCCAAAGTTGATGAACTTATACAAAAGGAAACTCTGATAACTGAACTGAATATGAGTGCTCTCCCTAGTCTTTACGATCAGTTTGTTCAGCTAATTGAATATTTGGTAAATTCTATGGACAGAAACAATTATGTATCTCTCCTATGTCAGGGTTAATATCAGGTCTTAACTGAACCAATCTAATTACTGCAGTTGACAAATAAAAAAGAGGACAAGGATCAAGTTGTTATTGTCTTGCTCAACATGCTGGAGGTGGTAACTAGAGACATAATGGAGGATGAGGTCCCTAGGTAAATCATTTGAATTAAACCATCTGCTAAATAATTTTAAATATGCTGGTTTCAGTATTATGTGTTTATTCATTTCCTTGGTGTAGCTTGCTAGAATCAAGCCATGGCGGATCTTATGGAAAACATGAGGGAATGACCCCCCTTGATCAACAGTATCAGTTTTTTGGTCAACTTCGATTTCCAGTTACCCCAGAAACAGAGGCTTGGAGAGAAAGAGTAAGTTTCTCTTAAGGATGCTCACTCAGATCACCAAAATATTGGTAATCTTATGAACAAGTGGAGTCAACCTAATTTTGCAAGAGTCACTTATAAGTTGTTTCACCCTCCTTCCTTCTCCAACAGATCCAAAGGCTTCATCTTTTGCTTACTGTAAAGGAGTCTGCTATGGATGTGCCATCCAATTTGGAAGCTCGAAGGCGCATTTCTTTCTTCTCAAATTCTTTGTTCATGGACATGCCTTCTGCACCCAAAGTTCGAAATATGCTTTCTTTCTCGTAAGCTCTATTCACTGTGAACATTCTTTTTGGGATATACTGGCTTTTGCTTTCATGCTTGGCTGCTGCATGTACTGCATTAACATAAATGGAGTTATAACCTCTTGGATTGAGGGCCAGGTTCTGTCTTAATATGCCTGAAATGATCTAAATTGTGGTTTCACTTTTGATTTCCTAATGTTTAAGTTTATTCAACACGCTCTTTGTCAATGTTTGTGGAACCTTGAGCACCCAACAGTGAAGATCTATTAATATATTGTTGTATGCAACACTTAGTGTTCGGTTGCAACTAACAATTTAGCGCCTACTTTTCTTACCTCTGATGGTACTTGCTTGTATTACGTGATATATTTGTTTTATTGATTTTGTAGGGTCCTAACTCCTTACTATATAGAGGATGTTCTTTTCTCCAAAAATGCCTTGGAAAAACAAAATGAAGATGGAGTTTCTATCATGTTTTACTTGCAAAAAATCTTTCCAGGTTTTTCTTTATTTATTATACTTTGGTTGTTCTCGGGAACTATTATGTGTATTTTGAAGTGATTTTTCTGTCTTTTGAATTTATGATTTATTTCAGATGAGTGGACAAACTTTCTTGAACGGGTTAATTGTAGTGGTGAGGAAGAACTCAGAGCAAGAGAAGATCTGGAAGAAGAGCTTCGTCTATGGGCATCATATAGAGGCCAAACATTGACCAAAACTGGTATAAGTTCTCTTTCTCTCCCTCCCCATGTTAAAATTGAAGAACATCAAATTATTTGTTTTATTTTTGAAGCGATGACAACCCGGGTGGAAACCGGGACATTACTCCCACATGGGGTGAGGTGCAACCACTGAGCTAAGCTTGTGGTCATTTCAAATTTTATGTTTTATCCTGAATTTATGTGATAATACATTTTCCATGTTTCTCTTCCTGTGTATTCTCAACACATAAGTGTGCGGCATGATGTACTACCGAAAAGCTTTGGAGCTTCAGGCCTTCCTTGATATGGCAAATGATGAAGGTACTAAAAGAACCTTGGTCATGATTTCATGATTGGCTTATCTCTTGTGGTTCAAACTTTTGATTGATCGCTCTTCAGAGTTAATGAAGGGCTACAAGGCTGCTGAGTTAAATAGTGAAGAACAGTCAAAGAGTGAAAGGTCACTTTGGGCGCAATGTCAAGCAGTAGCTGATTTGAAGTTCACGTATGTGGTCTCATGTCAAAATTATGGCATTGATAAACGATCTGGTGAACCTCGTGCCAAAGACATTCTGAGGCTTATGACAACGTATGTCTCCTTTTTCCCCTGTTATTGCGTTTTTTAGCAACTGCTGGTTACATTTGCTATTTCCTTGTGGCAGGTACCCATCTCTCCGCGTTGCTTACATTGATGAGGTTGAAGAAACTAATAAAGATAAATCTAAAAAGACAGTTCAGAAGGTTTATTATTCGGCCCTTGTGAAAGCGGCTTTGCCAAGTAAACCTATGGATTCTTCGGAGCCGGTTCAAACTTTAGACCAGGTACAAGTCTTAGAAGATTCTTGAAACTGGATTGGATTACTCATTATTAGTACCTTCACATAAAAGCTGAGGTCTGCTACAGCTTGCTATGTTGGGAAGTGCTTTGTAGTATAGGTTGAGAAAAGGGAGGAAACTAGAAAGTAAATCATTTACCTATGATTTTTGCTGAATTATACTTAAATAAATTTGCTTAAGGATATGCTTTGAACTGTATGCTTCAGTTCACTTTTATTTTTTATTTTTTAAACATATTTTGATATTCCAATATTTGAAAATCAATTGGGCTACCTACGCGGAGCCCAACTCTGAATAACCTTTGTCCAATAATGTCATCCAGAGGATTTTCAAAATTTGTTATGAAGCAACTGTTTGGTATGTGATAGTGTTATTGGATCATCAGTTAAAATCTTTCTAAATCAACAGCTTGCTTTTCTATTTTACACTTCTTTCCTTTTCTCTTTCTGTTGTTCCTCCATTGTGTGAATTTTAGTTTTTCTCTTTATGTGTGCTATGACCTTATGTCCAATTTTGTTTTACATTCATGAAATGAAGATCAAATATAATTACTAGAGTCTTTCCAAAAAACTCAAATTTTCATTTCTTAGAGCTTCCATGTGTCATAGGCCTATTGTTTTGCTATCTTTTCAGTGTGGCACTAGAAAGCCTAGGTGGATGCTGATTGTGCGCCGCTATGCACTTGCTTAGCGCACATGTTGGTGGTCCATGACACACTGCTAGAGAGTTGTTTATATATTTTGTTGAGAGGTTTGCTAATTAAATATGTATTAGGCTTCCTAATCTTTCTTAGTTTGTATTTCCTATTCCTATTAGTATTTATAGTCTTAGGTCTATAAAAGTGTTGTGGGTTTGTTCACACAGCAAAAATAATAAGAATTCTTCCACAATATTTCTTCTCAATTTTTCATATCTCTCTAACTTAAAATTCAACACGGTGTGTAGTTTTTAGCATCTGTGTTTTCTTTTTACAGAAACCTATCATCTTCATCTTTTTCCTCTGTTGCTCTTCACAAAAAAAAAAAACCCTAACTTCGAATCAGACCACACCTCCAGTAACGAAACTCTTTGATCTTGGGTTTCCCGCGCTCTGAATCCACCGAAAAATAGATGAAAGCTTTTTTAAAAAAAGCTGCATTTTCGATCTGTCTTTCTGGCGATTCCCGTGACCAGACGCTACCACCCTAGTGTTTGCCGACACAAAGGAGCAAAATCCAAGAATCCTAGCTCTGTCCGACGATTCCAGCAGCTTTCTGGTGAAATTCAGGCATCAGCTCGGTGATTGAAGACCACCATCAGGTGCGCTCTGCGATGACGAACACAAGCCATCCACCAGCTCTCCATTCTGGCCACTGGGTGTCGTCCAATCTCCGGCGACTCATTTTTGCTGGATCGCAACCTGGTTCTAGATCCGGATCCATTTTGTGTTTCTGGTTCAGATCCGGATCCTTTTATGTTGCCGGTTTTCTGTTTCTTTTGAAGAAGAAGAAGTAAAAGAAGAAAAGGAGGAGAGGAATAGTTTCTGACCCGGATCCGTTTTATGTCCCTGCTTTGTGTTGCTGTTTTGTGTGCTTCTATTGAAAGAAGAGAAAAGGGGAGGAGAAATTTCTTCCCTTCTCACACAATAACAACAATAATAAGAATTTTTTAACGATATTTCTTCTCAATCTCTCATCTCTCTCTAACCTAAAATTCAACATATTCCTAACATTGTCACATTATATTCACAACAGAGCATAATGCTTTAGAGTTTTTTTTGTCTGGATTTCCTACTGCAGGTTGTCTACCGGATAAAGCTTCCAGGACCTGCAATATTGGGTGGGGGGAAACCAGAAAATCAGAACCATGCCATTATTTTCACACGTGGGGAAGGCTTGCAAACAATAGACATGAACCAGGTACCATATTAGATATATGCTTAGAATATATATTAAACTTTGTATATTAGAAAAACTCAGTTGTTAAGCTCCATCAATAGGATAACTATATGGAGGAAGCTTTCAAAATGAGGAATTTGCTACAAGAATTTCTTACAAAGCATGATGGTGTCAGACATCCAACAATACTTGGACTTAGGGAGCATATATTCACTGGCAGGTACTTCAATTTCTGTTGTTAATGGAAATCAGATTCTGGTTGTATTTCTGCTGGTAATTAGATTTGGTATACACTGTTGAGAGTCCTAATTAGGTTTCCTATTATGTGTTATAATAGGTTTCCGAAATCTTATCTATTTTATGTCCGTCTTATCTAGTTATGTTTCTTAGTTCTATCAAGTTTGATATTCATATATATATATATGAATTGTATTCAAATCATCAATCAATAATATAATGGTATCAGAGCTAGATCTCTCTTGGGATCCTGAATAAATTTTTCTTCTTTCTTCTAAAAAAAATTGTTCATGGGTACTGTTCACGTCACTGTTCTCGGGTATTGTTCTCCAGTACTGTTTCGGCACTATTTTTGGGTACTGTTCACATGTAGCAAAGAAACTTTGATAAATAGATTCGTACAGAAAAAAGTAAAAAAAATGGCAAAAAAGAGAAAGCTGTAAAAAAAAAAAAACATAACAAACTGTAAAAAAGGAAGGGCAGTAAAAAAGCCCTCAGTATATAAAAAAAAAAAGTCACCCCCCCCCCCCCGAAAGGGCAACAAAAAAAAAAGTTAAAAAAAAGTTATTCCTATGGCTTCAGATAAATTTGTTTTGGTGACTCAAACTTGCAAGGTGGTCGAGCTAATATTAGTAGTAGTAGGAGAGGATATGTTTTAGTGATTTGAGTCGTCATAATGGCAGAAGTGGTTGTGAAATTGGTGGTAGCGGTATATTTGTTGGTCGTGGTGGTGATGGTCGGGGTTCAGTTCGTCAATGTACTCATTGTCATCATTATGGGCATACTCGAGAGACATGTTGGCACTTGGTTGGTCTTCCCCTACATGCTAATGATGTGATTTCTGATTCAGTTGAATGTGATACTGTGTCTTCGATTTCTCTTACGGTTTCCAAAGCTGAACACGATGTGTTCTTACTATAAGGCAGTTCACCAGGCATCTTCATGATTACTCGTTTGACCCAAAAAGGTACACCAGTTGCTTGTTTACCCTCTAGTAGTTCTTCATCTAAACTTTGGGTTCTTGATTCTGCAGCCTCCGATCATTTGTCAGTACCACTGATTTTTTTTTATTTTTTCTCAGTCATCATCCTTACCAGATGTTACTCTTCCTTATGGATCTAAAACCACTGCTAGTGGTATTGGCACTGTACATCCTAGTTCTTATGTCTTTATCATCCGTACTTTATGCTCCTTTTTTTTAGTATAATTTGCTATCGGTTAGTCAGCTTACAAAAGATCTAAATTGTTATGTTACCTTTCTCCTTAATTCTGTTCTTATTCATGGAGGGCATGAATCCAACGGTCTTTATTATTTTGATCCTATCCTATCATCTGTTGTCTATTCAGTTGACGTATCTCCTTTTTAGCTTCACTATCGTTTTGGTCATCCATTTTTGGAGGGACTGGAGAAGTTAGTCCATGCTTTGAATTATATTTCATCTTTGGAGTGTGAGTCGTGTCAGTTGGGTAAGCATCATTGTATGTCATTTCCTTCCCGCATTAATAAACATGTGTCTAGTCTTTTTATGTTAGTACATTCTGATGTTTGGGGTCTGAGTCATGTGTCTTCTAAACTTAGCTTTCAGTATTTTGTTACTTTTGTGGATAATTATTCCAGGCTCGCCTGGCTTTATTTAATGAAAGACTGTTCTTAGTTATTTTCTATTTTTTGTGCCTTTTATGCTGAGGTGAAAACCCAATTTAGTTCCTTTGTCAAAATCATTCGTAGTGATAATGCTCATGAATATTTTTCAGATCCTTTTACTACTTTCATGACCAATTCTGACATCATTTATCAGTCATCTTGTCATCATACATCTCAACAAAATGAGGTTGTCGCGAAAAAAATCATCTTTTAGATATTACTCGAACTCTTTTATTTCATATGCATGTTCCTAATTGTTTTGAAGTGATGCTATTCTTACTACCTGTTACTTAATTAATCGTACACCGTCATCTGTTCTTAATGGAAAATCCCTACACTCTATGTTATTTCCTAACGATACACCTTTTCATTTACCTCTTCATATTTTTGGATTTGTTTGTTTTGTTCATCAACGTAGTCCACACATTGACAAACTTGATCCTCACTCCATTAAATGTATTTTCTTGGGTTATTCTCGCACATAAAAAAGTTATCGATGTTATAGTCCATCGTTAAAAAGGTATTTTGTTTGTGTTGATGTTACATTCTTCAAGACTACCCCATTTTATTCCGAGTCTCACTCTGTATATGATCTGGTTGATTCTTCCGTTTCCATTAACCATTCCAATGCCCTTTACACGGTAGATCCTCCTACTATGGTTTCCCATTCATCAGTTCCTCCTAGGTCGGTATCTCCACTAGAAGTTTTCAAAACCTCCAGTATTGGTTGCTCCACCAATTGCTTCCTCGTTAACAGATTCGGATCCATCTTTAACTACCTCATCTGAGATGATCTTCCCATTGCTCTTCGAAAGGGTAAGTGTTTATGCACTGCTCATCCTATTGCTAATTTTGTGACTTCTGATCATTTATCTCCTTCATACGCTTCATTTGTTGCTTCAGTCTCTACTATCTTTGTTCCTAAGTCTGTTACAGAAGTTTTGTCTCATTCTGGGTGGAAAGTAGCCATGGAAGAAAAGATGCATGCCTTGAGTACTAATGATACATGAGACTTGGTTCTTCTCCCGTATAGGAAATCTACTGTTAGATGTCGTTGGGTTTATACAGTAGAAGTTCATCCTAATGGTATTATTGACAATTGAAAGCTCGTCTGCTAGAAAAAGGATATACACAGGTATATGGTATTGATTATGCTGAAATGTTCTCTCTTGTAGCTAAGATTACATATGTTTATGTTTTTGTCTCTTTGGCGGCTACGTTTAATTGGTCGTTACATCATTTAGATGTCAAGAATGCTTTCCTCAATGGAGGAGGAGGTTTACATGGAGCAACCTCTTGGATTTGTTGCTCAGGGAGAGTCTGGGTTAGTCTGTCAGTTGAAGAAGTTCCTACATGGTTTGAAACAATCTCCTCGAGCATGGTTTGGCAATTTCAGTAAAGTAGTGATTGATTTTGGTCTAAGTAGATATGGTGTAGATCATTATGTCTTTTATAAACATAGTCAAGTGGGTATGATATTGTTGATTGTGTATATGGATGATATTGTGATCATAGGAGACGACAAAAAGGGAATTCTAAAACTAAAACAATTCCTAAGTACTAAGTTTCATATAAAGGATCTAGGACATCTAAGATATTTTTTGGTATCGAAGTTGCTAGATATCGTCATGGTATTTCTTTATCTCAACGTAGATATGTTCTTGATTTGTTGAGTGATACTAGAATGTTGGGGTTTAAGCCTATAGATAATCCTAGGGATCCCAACACAAAACTTACAGTTGATCAAGGTGAATTATTATTTGATATTTGACTGTTACTAGACCAAATATTTTGTTTGCAACAAGTGTAGCTAGTCAGTTTCAAGATGCTTCATAGACTAGTCATTGAGATGCTGTTATTCGTATTTTGAGATATATGAAGAGTGATCCTGGTCGTGGTTTACTTTATCAAAATCATGATCATACACAGGTTGAGGGTTATATTGATACACATTGGGTAGGTTCTCCATCTTATAGGAGGTTTACTACTGGATATTGTGTGTTTGTTGGAGGTAAAATGGTGTCGTGGAAAAGTAAAAACGTAAACTGTGGTTGCTAGATCGAGTGCTGAGTCCACACTATTTGTGAGTTAGTTTGGCTGAAACAGTTATTAACAGAACTTGGGATTAAGCAGTCAAGTCCTATGAGTTTGGTGTGTGATAATCAAGCAGCTATTCATATTGCAAATAATCTAGTGTTTCATGAGAGAATGAAGCATATTGAAGTTGATTGTCTTGTTGTTCGAGAAAAACTTGTACCAAATGTGATCAGTACCAAACATGTGAAGTCAGTAGATCCGTTAGCAGATTTATTCACTAAACCATTGGATGGTCCGCAAGGTAAATCTATTTGTACCAAGTTGGGTGCATATGACATTTATGCTCTAACTTGAGGAGGAGTGTTGAGAGTCATAATTAAGTTTCCTATTATGTGTCATAGTAGATTTCCTAAATCTTATCTATTTTATGTCTATCTTATCTAGTTATGTCTCTTAATCCTATTAGGTTTGATATTCATAAGTCTATATATATGACTGCTGAATTGTATTCAGATTATCCATCAATAATACAAAATTCTTTTCAATTCTTCTTGTTAACATACACCATTGATCAAGTTTTGCCTTTTAATTTTTTTGTGTAGTGTTTCGTCTCTTGCATGGTTTATGTCAAATCAGGAGACTAGTTTTGTAACGATTGGGCAGAGAGTGCTGGCTAACCCATTGAGGTGAGAATTCTCTTCTTGTTTACCATAGAATATCTTTTTGGATACTGTTTTATAAAATTATACATTTAAATTTGTGGTTCAGGAAGGGATTTCTCTATAAAGCCAGTTTTTCATGGTTTGTTGGTTTAGAATGATTCTACACTTAGTTGTAAACTTTAGCAACGGTTACACCTACCTCCTTGTGAGGGTAATATCCTGATTTTGATTCAGGTTATCATCACCACAATAAAAAAATATTGATTCTACTCTTGAGTGCGGTTCTGGTGGGGTAGCATGTTCTTAAATGACCTTTGTCCATGATGAACTTTACTAATAATGCCAACTTTCTATTATCAGCCTGAATTGCCCATTGGGTTATTTTGTTTCAGTCAGTAAATTTTCTGAGAATCTTTCAGAGGCTTAATGATGTAAGTGCTGGTAATTTTTTTTTAAGTTCTAAAATGTAGAATTTATTATAGAAACCCAAACATATAACTACTGGACTTCTTCAATTCAGTAAGTCTTTTGAATGTCTTATTATGTTTTGTAATGGAAAATGGGAGCAATTACAACGCAATAAAATTATGATAACCTAAATCAATATTTATTATCATGAGTACATGAAACATGACACGTCAAGTTGGAGCAGGTTTTATAATTTCTGGGGCTCATCATAGTCATCATTAGCTTGTCATGTGGAGGCATTGGGATTTTAGTTTTTTATGCACAAATGGTAACACATAGTGCAAGGCAATCTGAATTTTCTTTCATTTTTGTCTTTTTCTATTAAAATAAACTGCCAGTGATACACCAATGCCTGTTGCTCTGAATCAATTCTTTTGTGCTGCTGGTTCAGAGTTCGATTCCACTATGGTCATCCAGATGTGTTTGATAGACTGTTTCACCTTACCAGAGGTGGTATCAGCAAAGCTTCTAAAGTTATCAATTTAAGTGAAGACATATATGCAGGTACTGTCATGATTTCATTCCTTTCAAATGATATGAACATGTGTTCTAACCAAAAAAAGATAAAATGATATGAACACGTGGTTCTGAATTCACTGTGCATTTTTTTTTCATATCTCTGTTGTCTTTAGGTTTCAATTCTACGTTACGTGAAGGAAACATCACTCATCATGAATATATACAAGTTGGTAAAGGGAGAGATGTGGGCCTTAACCAGATCTCAATGTTTGAGGCAAAGATAGCTAATGGAAATGGCGAGCAGACACTGAGTCGTGACATATATAGGCTGGGGCATCGATTTGATTTCTTTAGGATGTTGTCGTTCTATTTCACTACAGTTGGTTTCTATTTCAGTACTATGGTATGTAAAAAGTTTATGTTATTCACTCTTATGTATCATATGATCCCTTGTCACTATCTGAAACATTCTGGTTCTGTTGGACAGTTAACTGTGCTTACAGTGTACATATTTCTTTATGGCCGTCTATATCTTGTTCTTAGTGGACTTGAAGAAGGATTGAGTACTCGGCGTGCTATTCGTGACAATAAGCCTCTTCAAGCAGCTCTTGCTTCTCAGTCTGTTGTGCAGATTGGATTTTTGATGGCCTTGCCTATGATGATGGAGATTGGTCTGGAAAGGGGCTTCCGTAAAGCATTAAGTGATTTCATATTGATGCAACTACAATTGGCTCCTGTATTTTTCACATTTTCTCTGGGAACAAAAACCCACTACTATGGAAGGACATTGCTTCATGGGGGTGCAGAGTACAGAGGTACCGGTCGTGGGTTTGTGGTTTTCCATGCCAAGTTTGCCGATAACTATAGGCTTTACTCTCGTAGCCATTTTGTCAAGGGACTTGAACTGATGATTCTCCTCCTTGTGTACCATATATTTGGTCGTTCATATAGAGGTTCAGTTGCATATATCTTGATCACCATATCAATATGGTTCATGGTGGGTACATGGCTGTTTGCTCCTTTCCTATTCAACCCATCAGGCTTTGAGTGGCAAAAGATTATTGATGACTGGACAGACTGGAATAAGTGGATAAGCAACCGTGGCGGAATCGGTGTACTTCCAAAAAAGAGTTGGGAATCCTGGTGGGAAAAGGAACAAGAACATCTTCACTACTCCGGGATGCGTGGTATCATTACCGAGATAGTGTTAGCATTGCGCTTCTTCATCTATCAATATGGACTTGTATATCACTTGAACATTATTAAGAATACCAAGAGTTTTCTGGTATGTGCTCTAGGTTTGCATTTTTCTTCAGCATTTGAAAATAGTTATTCTGATATTTATGAATCAGCTAATGAATATGACCCTAATCAACTTAACACTGGGTTTATAGGTTTATGGTGCATCATGGCTTGTGATCATTCTAATATTGCTTATTCTGAAGGTGAGTAATAAATTCTACAGACTCTTGCCAAGTAATGTGATTTTTGGCGCCGGAATATCATTACTTTAGTGAAGCTTTCTGCTAAGTTTAAATTATGAGCAAATAGAATTATCTTTAATGAGTTACTTTGTTTTGGCTTTGCATAATAATGTGGAAACCTTTCCTCTGAAAACAGACATAATGCAACATCAAGGGCCTATCTTTATCTCAATGGAAATGAAAGGAGGGAGCGCCTTTGACATGCCTTTTTTAATTTATGCCATTGAACCTGAGAAAATCATAGTCTGGGTTAAAATAATCTATGGGAATAAAATTACATATAAAGAGATGTCATTGATTGAGCTCAATGCTATGCTTAAAGAATTGGTTTGACTGGAACCTGAGAGTTCTTCAGTTGAAAATGACTTCCTCAATAACTGGAGCCACACAAAAAAAAGAAGATGGAGCCTTACCTTAAATTCATAAGTTAATTGCAGCTGGGTGGGAACATGGTAGTTGCTGCATGCTATAACTGAAAATAACAGCACTCTTTTGAATCTCATTCACTGAATTCTGGTACAATGCCAGAATACGGAAGAGGCTACAATTTGAGACAGAACAGTTACATGTAAACCTTTTGTTTTTGTTTTTATTTTTTGTTATGTCACATTTTTTTTTTGTTTGAGGCTTAATGTTTTGATGAGTCGGTCAAGTAATTGTATCCCTTTATGCTATCTGCACCTATATATGTTATTTTGTTGAAATCTTACAG
The DNA here is from genome assembly GCA_023935145.1 of Bretschneidera sinensis. NCBI lineage: Eukaryota > Viridiplantae > Streptophyta > Magnoliopsida > Brassicales > Akaniaceae > Bretschneidera > Bretschneidera sinensis. Next base: position 22,975,969 of record CM043698.1, read on the forward strand.
GCCATATCTGTTGGGAGACTACGACTCAGTGCCAACTTCCAGCTTCTGTTTCGACTGATCAAGGGTCTTATATTCCTGACATTTGTATCCATTTTCATTACTTTAATAGCAGTGCCTCATATGACACTTCGAGACATTATAGTGTGCATTCTTGCATTCATGCCAACCGGATGGGGATTGCTATTGGTGAGTGAATCATTTCAATGCTTTTATTTTCGATCTTTTTTCCTTTTTATCTTCCACCCATTGTTTTTTAGAGCTACACTTTACTCAAGGTATCTGCAAATGTTTGTGGGCTTAGCTCAGTTGGGAAAAGGGTAGAGATGGGCACTTGAAAAGAAAGAAAAAAATAAAGGGTAGAGATGGTGTTGCTGTAGATCTTGGTTTTGCTCTTAGTTTTTTTGTTGTTAATATATTCTTAGAAATTGCTTGTGCTAGCAGTTACCTAATTTTCTTAGTCTAGTTTCATACTTATTCCTTTTTGGTCTTGCTTGTTTGCTACAGATTGCACAAGCATGTAGACCTCTGATCCTACGAGCTGGATTTTGGGGATCAGTTAGGACACTTGCTCGGGGATACGAAATAGTCATGGGGTTGCTTCTATTTACCCCTGTCGCGTTCTTAGCTTGGTTCCCATTGGTTTCAGAATTCCAAACACGAATGCTGTTCAACCAGGCTTTCAGCAGAGGTTTACAGATTTCTCGTATTCTCGGTGGACAGAGGGAGGACCGTTCCTCCAAAATCAAGGAGTAAATGCATTTCAAACGGCTTTCTCATCAACATAAATATCTCCAGTGTATAAACCATCGTATCCAGAAATCATACTTATAGATCCCTTTTGTATAGGTATTGTCCAATATAGAGACACAACAATAATATATTATTACTGAGATGATTTGTAGGCTTGTAGCTCTACATGTTGTAATTATAGTGTGAAAAAGGGTAGCATGTTGTATAAATTGTAATTGCTATACGATTATAATATGGAGATTAGGGTCTAAAATCAATAGATCTACAGTGAGACTAAATCAACCTTATAGAATGTAGTATATATCTCTTATTCAATGGTATCTATCAATCATACTGCAATTACTCGTCTGACATTATCTAGTAGAAGTGAAACCCATTGTTACAAGTTTCTTTTTTAGGGTACAACATTGACAAGGGGAATTGAACCTAGGTGTCTTATATAAAGGACTTGGGGAAGCCTGGTCTTTACAAATCGTTTTACTCGCCCATAAGTTCATAACAGTTATGTTGTTAGGGTGGTACTAAATATACGGTCGGTCTATTCTGTTATGTATACACTGCAAACTGGGTGTAAAAAGACAATTTTGTCCATTCAAATGAATGAAAAAAATTGAAGATATGATAAAATTGTTCTTTCACACTTATTTTGACGGATTTTTTTTTTTTTAATTTGAGAATTAAAATGAATGTCAAATTTATGATAAGACTGAATGCGACATACAGTGATTTAGATTCTCTTTATTTTTGCTAATGTGATAGAAATCAGTGTGAAGTTAGGTTGAACAAACTCTTGGCAGTGTTATAGTATCATCACTTAAATCATGTGAATGTTCTCAAACATATAGTACTAACATGTATCTCTTTCGTTTCTGGGTGTAAGAATGCATTTGTATCTTTACAAATCCCTCTCTGGGTATTCATCTACGCAAAGCAATGAAAATGAATCTCTTTCTTTTAATGGGAAAGTATTTGGAGAAAGAGGACGATGTCTCTATCAATCATTGCGTGATTGTTTTTTATACGAGTCAATCATAAGTACTAATTTATGTCAAATCATCAAATACTTCACTCCATCATAGTGGGAGAATTCGAATCCAAACTCTTGGTCTTGATAAAGAAAGCTAAGGTTCAACCACCTATTAGACTTTGATTAGTAGCTAGTTTATTTTAATTTTCACTTTCTAATCATCATAATTTAGGTAAATTGTGATTTTTCATGTGAAGTATTTTATCTTATTTTTTTGCCTAGTAATATTAGGAAACCATACTCTATAAAATTCGACTTTAAACACATTCATAATTTTAATATATATTGTAGCTAGTTTATTTTAATTTTCACTTTCTAATCATCATAATTTAGGTAGATTGTGATTTTTCATGTGAAGTATTTTTTATCTTATTTTTTTGCCTAGTAATATTAGGAAACCATACTTTATAAAATTCGACTTTAAACACATTCATAATTTTAATATATATTGTAAATCAAAAGAATTCACTATTAAAATTAGGTTAAGAGTTTTGAGTATACCGAAGTTTTTGAGGTGTGAGTTAATAAAAGTTCAGTAGTTCTGCCCTTTTGAAGTTTGTAATGAAAAGATAATGAAGTGATAATTAGGTTAAAAAAACTACAATTGTTCTTAATTTTTATTATTTTAATTGTGTAGTTGTGATTTTTTACCAAATATCAACAAAGTTTGAATTTGTCAAGTGTCAAATGTTTATCATATCAAGAGAATTGAAAATTACACTGTTTTAATAGCACTGTCCCTAATATTGCTTTCATTTTTTTTAGGGTGTATTTATTTTTACGAAAGATAAATTTATTTTTACGATAATTTTTTTATAAAATAAATAATTCGATACCGAAATTTTCTTTTATGTTAATACGCATGGAAGCAGAGAAAACAGCCACTCTTTTTCTGATGCTTTGATTTGTGATTCTTTTCAAGACTATGGATCCAGAGTTTCAATCCAAAAAATCTGTGTTAATTTCTTTATAAAAAGTGTGAGCAATTTTGTCGTTTAGTTCGTTCATTTTCACCCTTTTAAGAAAATTCAAATTGCATAAATACCAGCTATTGGTGATACGTGGGCGGTGGGCCACTTTAGTACTTGTGCAGAGCTCCATTCTTGCAACTGAAAACGGTCTGAATTCAATGGCACGCTCGCAATTTATATCCAATTCAAGGGCATTAAATCCAACAAAAAACCAATGAAGTCGGATCTTCAGAAAAGAACCCGGAATCTCAGCCGTCCAAATCCTAAATCATAAATCTAACCGTCAATAAATATCTCCGGAGCCTTCCCCGTACTCTTTCCATCAACAGATCCACAGAAAATATCACTAGATTCATCATCATTCAACAGAAAAGGGGTTAAGGAAAAAAATGCTTTTTTCTTCTGTTTCTCTTTGGGCTTCAAAGTCTTGAGAAATTTTAAAGATTTTCATATTCTTAACGGTCTAGTTTTTTAGAAAAATCACCGATCTCACCAATTTCTATAGTTTTTTTTCCTACTTTTTTTTATATCCATGCCCTAATTCCCGTTTCTCTGTTGAATATAAGTTTTTTTTTTTTTTTGGAATTTCGATTCAGTTCAATTGAATGAAATAACGCTTCAGCCACAAAATACAAATGATGATGATGATGGCAACGGATCGGCCTCGGATCTTGAATAGAAACCAAAACTACGCCGTTTGGCCCCAACACGAGAAGACACTCTCATTCCACCACTCCTCCCATGGCAGACCACCACCATTCTTCACTTCTTCCTCAACACCAAAGCCAATCCGATCCAGCTGGAAGCCCAAAAAATCATCAAATACGAAGAGGAGAATGAGATATTTCAATAATAACAAGTGGAAAGCCGGATTCTTGGCTCCTTTGGCCCCTCGGAACACCTCTTCCTTCATAATCCGGTCGAAAAAATCCGGTGGGATCGCTTCTCCTTCTTCTCCACCTTGTCCTGTCACCCCGGCCGTACTTCCCACTCCGATTTTTTCGCCCACGAAGGAAGTGGTTGTGGAGATGGCCAAGGAACAATGGGGCGTCGATGGTTACGGCACCATGAAGGGGCTTATACGCGTACGATCACGATCCCCTTGCGAGAGTACAGGTTGTGTCGTAGACGACGATGGCGGCAACCACAACGACGACGATGAAATGAGTCGGTTCGAGATGATTTACCCAACTGGGGGTGGTTTAGTGGCGAGATTGAAGGAAGAGAACTTGACATTGAAGGAGAGGTTGGTTTTCTTGGAGAGGGAATTGGAAGAGTTGAGGAGGAGTGTTCATTGCTTGGAGACCCGCGGGCATAGTAGAAGTGGTAATAATGTTTGTTCTGAGAAAAGTGAATCTGATTCATCGTAACTTGGCTTTTCTTGCTATGTTTTTTTTTTTTTTGTTCAAATGTTTGTTTTGTATATACAGGTGAGGTCTTAGAATCTGGTAGATTTCTGTAATTTCGTTTTATTGCATTTCTGTGTCAAATCTTACTGACTCTGGTTTGTGGAACCTGTGTTCTTACCGACTCTTTCTCACCCATAAATTTGTTGTTTTGTTCAATTGGGTTTTGTTTTATGATTGCATTTAGAACAGAGTATTTTGGTTTCAAAATTCTCCTATATGTGATGAATTCATATGTAGGAAGGAATGACTATATGCTGGATCGATTATTAGTGGCAGCCTGTTGTAGGTTGTTGAGTATCAAGTGCTTCGCTATAATTATGCCATTGTTCTTGATTTTTTACTTGTGTTGTTCGCAGTTAGTTAGAGTTTTGAGTTGGTAGAGATTAGAGAAGTAGAGCATATTATCACTGTGGTGATCTTCTGGAGGTAATTGGGGAGAAATTATGAAGAGATGGGGTAACTCTGTTGCTCTACCACTGGCTTTTCTGAGTTGGAATTTTCTTTTACTCCGATTGATTTAAATGAATTCATAGTTTTTTTGGAATTTACTTCGGTGTTATATTGATTTTTTTTTTTTTGGGACATTGGGTAGCAAGTGGGCGCATGTAACTTCATTAGTAATTGTCTGGAGGCTTTACTGGTAATTCTAGGTGTTTGGGACACTCGGTGTAGGAATAGTATTATCCATAGATGACGGTGTTTGCAAGATTTGTGGGTTTTTATGTAATTCATTGTTTATGTTTCTAGATGTGATTGATGAGATTATCGAGTGCCAATTATGGTGAACCCTTAATTTCCCTTTCAATGAACAATTTTTTTTTTTTTTTTAAATGAAAGTAAGAACTGCATTAAAAATCTGATCAAGAAACAGAAGAGTACATCAAGCTGAGCATTAAAAAGGGAAGGAGGTGTCCCAATCCAACTCATGTCCCTAATTACATATGCAGGACGAGATAGAAAATTTTTAAGAAATTTTTGTTACCGGATGTAAAACATGTTTGCATCGAAGTGAAATCTTAACTAATAATTTTAAAAATTTTATTAATAACGTTAATTAAATATGTACATATGTTATTAGTAAAATTTTTTAAAATTATATTTTAGTGCAAAAATGAGTTTTATACTAGATGTATTTAAGTATCTTTCGAAAACAAGTTACACCGTTATTTATTTTAGGAATGAAACGAAAATGAGAAGCCAAAAATTGCAAATCATGAATAAGTACCGTCCAAGCAGAATTTAGTGCATCTTGATTTTCCTATGCATGATTAATTCTTAAACAATCCATCTCAACCTCAACATACGCATGGCCAAGCAGCCCTGCAAATCACATCTCTGCCCTTGCTGCTAGAAGTTCAAAATGGAATGGATCAGTAATCTGTAATTGCCGAGAACTTTATTGATGAAGCGGCTATAAATTGTGAATTTTCATCTCGTATAACTGCTTTCCTCCAGCCGAACTCTCATGCAAAACTATGGTGCCATTTGTGTTAACGTTTTTTTTTATCTGTAAATTAAAATTATATTGATCAATGATCAATTATATACAAAATTTACTGAACATACCCAAGAGATATACAACGAGAACATATACAAAATAACAAAAGAGGTTTTACAAAAAAAGTCTTAGCTCAGGAAAGCTTGCATAAACAATTCTATACACATGAATTTTAATCTTCCTGACTATACTTGAACTGAGGTTCCTTCAAATACTTTAGCATTTCTAGCCATCCAAATGAGGTGCATTATGCTTGCAAGAGCTGCTCTTTTTGCTTTAGCTGGAGGGCCTTTACCTTTTGCTTCCTTATGGATCCATTTGATTGCACTGTTCAGAGTATTCATTTCTCTTTTGCAACCTAACCAGAACTTGATAGTAGCCCATATATCTTTACTGATCCAGCAGGAAAAGTAAAGGTGGTCAATAGTCTCATCACTCTCTCTACACAAGGGGCATATACTGTCTACCCCTATCATTTGAAGCTTATTTTTTGTGAGCAATTTTCCTTTGATAGCCAGCCATAAGATGAAAGACTGCTTGGGAATACAGCTGCTGTTCCAAACTATTGGAGTCCATCTAGCAATGTTTCCTCTATGCCTCATGCTGTTGTAGATCTTCTTGATACTGAGATGGTTTTGATCTCCCCACTCCAACATCTTAGCTTGAACCCCCTGAATAGACTCTTCTGATGAAATAAGGTTATCCTTTATCTCCAGAATCTTTTTTCCAGAGAGGAGAGTCTTCATGCTTAGGAAAAACATCTCATATAGGACTTCTCTTCAAATAGTAGTGATGAACTCATCTAACCCATAATGAGTCTTTTTTTTATGAATGTTCCATAAGACTTTAGACAAAAGAGCTTTGTTCCAACTTTTGAGGTCTATTAGGCCTAGACCTCCTTCTAACTTTGGTTTACAAACTTCACTCCAGGCTACCAAAGCCTTTCTGAATTCAGAGTTTCTTCCACTCCACAGGAAAGCTCTACACATTCTAATGATTTTCTCCATAATGTTATCTGTGCTAACTTTTATATACCAAGACATTGGATGAACCCATCTGGTAATAGAAGTCTTGCCCGTGTGTTGTGGAGTCGATTTGTCTTGCTTATCCCAGAACTCGATCAACATAGCCACTGCAGTGGCCGATATCTCCTCTGCCTGTTTACCACCTTTGCCAAAAATAGTTGAATTTCGATTTGCCTATATGGCCCACAAACCATAAAGCCAATTTTTCCTTCTCCCCAGCATCCATCGCAGTAAACAACCAATCCCTCACCCCATGTTGGCGGACTCATTGGCCTTAAATTGATTATTGAATGTTATTTCCCATACCTCTTTGGCCATTGGATACATGAGCATCGCATGATTCACATCTTCAGTGGGCCCCCACAAAGTCCATTGCACTCTAGTCTGGACACCTCATCTTGCTAGAGCAGTTTTTGAAGGAAATTAATCTTAATGGTTTTCTTACATTGAAGAGATTTAACAGTCATATGAGGTGAAAGTAAGATAAAATTAATTCAAATTTTTAAAGATTTATTTGATTAGAGGGGTTAAAACGAGATTGAAATATTTTAATCTCACATAAATAGTTATTTCTTATTTAGTTTGAGAGATTTACTATTCGTGTGGTATTAAAGTGAGATAAAATTAACCTAATTTCATATTTTTTGTTCAATCTCTTCCCATGAGAAATAATCTATCCCGCCTATTTAAGATTATTTTTTTGCCCTTTCTACCCTTGAATAATTATAATAATAGTAAATATTATTAAAAAAAATATATTTTTTATAATAATAAAAAAATTACATTTGCATCATTGCCTATTTTACACTCGTATCACTGTGTTCACATACACCATCTGTTTTATTCATAGTTTGATTTTTAGTTATAAAAACATCACTATCGTCATCTTATAGTCAGTCAACATTATCTTTTCAATTAAAAAGTGTGACAAGTCATCAATTAAATTTTTAAAACCCAAAAATACCCCCAAGTATATATTATCTCATCCACAGCTCACACACTCACGCACAAATCATCACCTACGCACCTCACAACCACACACATCACAATTCCCACACCTCACCGACCATCCTAAAAAATGTGATAAAAATGGAGAAGTTAAAAATGGAAAGGGGTTTTAGTTGATTTGGACATAGAGGAAGAAAAAGGGATCTGTTTTGGTTCTTCACTCTCAAAAACCTCAAATTTCTTCATCTTTTCTATGAGATTCCCTTAAAAAAACTCAGAAAATTGTAAAAGCAAAAAGAAACTGAGTTGATTCAAAAATAGAGAAAAAGTTAGCAAGAGGTGAGAGAACTTTCCTACACTTTCTAAGTATCCAAACATACTTTTCCTCCAATTAAACTGCACAGAAAATGATAAATTTTTTTATTCATGATTTTCTTTTTAAAATTAATCAAAAAAAGAAAGAAATGAGAAAAAACACCATTATTTGATTTCGATTGATTCACTTTAAGTTGTCATTAGTGTCATCGCTCATCGCTGTCACTCTCCATCGTATACAACTTCATCTTATATAAAAATTCACGAGAGCTTAAAAATCCATAAAGATCAGTTTTCTTTGAAAGCTCTAAACCCAGTAAAAGCTTTGATTTTTAGATTTTGCTTGTGTAAATTTTTTATTAAAATTTATGCAGAATTTTTTTACTTTTCTTTTGTGCAAATTTATAAGTCCCAAATAAAATATCATTTCCAGCTAATTTCACATTTGCTATTGGCATATCCTAAAGTACCATCAAATCCCTCATTGTGCATGTCTAAAATATCTCCGAAAGAAAACCAGAGCAACATATTTGACTCAAAGGTAACCAAAAACAAAATGTTTCAGAGGGAATTCCTTAGTGGGTTTACATCGTATCTCAGGCCACGGTACCAAAAGGCACGAGGAAAGTGGCGAGAACGTAATCGAGGCCATTTTCAGAGATAAGAAGCTCAACGGTGAGCTTCGGCTTAACTCTAGGTACTTTCTTGGGTTTCTCTGTTGCAGATTTTGAAGCACCGGTGGCGTTGGTGATGGACTTGTTAGAGAAGGAATCAGGGGCAGAGGAAGGGTAGTCACGTGACTGTTAGTGGTGTGGCATTCCACACTTGAAGCAACCTATTGGCGCTGCATTTGTCTTCTCCATTCACTCTTTTACCTTTCTCTCTCTATGGGCTGCTCTTTCTTGGATGTTGAAATTGTGATTTTAGGCCGAAAGAAATTACATTCGTGTCATCTCTGGATAGATGGAGGAGAGAGAAACTATCTTGAGAGTAAATAAGAGAAATTATATTAGACTGTAAATGAACGAGAGAGGTCGAACATGGTGTGGGACTGCATGTGTATGTTTTGAAGGCAAAGTGACGTGGGTATAGAATATGTTATACTTTAGTAATGTGAATGTAAATTTTTTTAATAATAATGATAACAATTATTACTATCGTAATTATATAATATTATAATCATAATATTTTATATAATCTAATTATAATAAAAATTAATTATTATATATATTTTTTTTTATTAATAAATCACACGTACACACCACTTGAACCTGAGTTCTTTAAGATCTAAAAAAAACTAATTATTGTATTAATTACAATAATATTATAGTAATAATAAATCATAATTATTATTATTATAATACTGATAATAGTAATATTTTATAATGTAATTATAATATTTTTTTCTTACGATAAAAATAATTATCATAATGATAATAATAATAATAATCATAATTATATTAAAGATAATGATAATAATAATAGTTATCTTATTAATAATAATAATTATTGTAATTATTATTATAATTATAATACTTATTATTAATTATATTAATAATTATTGTTATCATAATATAATAATTATAATTATAATTATAATTATAAATATAAAACAACAATTATAATTATAATAAAAAATTTAATAATAATAATGAAAATGGTAAAATTTTGAGTTATGTGAAGAAAACAAGGATGATTGAAGATAATAAATAATATTATGATAATTTGGTATTTATATTTCTTATTTTTTTTTTAATTTCAATCCAACAATTTTATAAATCAAACATAAGATTAAAATGTTATCTCTTTAATCTTATTTATTCTATCACATGTCAACTTTTGTCTTATCTCACCATAATCTTATCTGTGAACCTAACGAACCCGTTTTAATTTTGGATTAAATTACACTATAATCCGAATGATTAGGATGAAATTGTTCTCATATGAGTATCTTTCTAATTTGAAATTGCAAGTTTTAATAGACCGTTTGAAAAGGAAAATGACACGTGATGAACAAGAAAATAAGAAAACTCTATAATTAAAGTGACTAATTGTCAGTAGAAATATAAAAAAGTGAAAAAAATGTCTTTATTGAAATTTGATAAAGTTACTTGTTCTTGCATAAAGATCACACATTAAATTTGCTCACACAAAAAAAAAATAGAGCAAATGATCTAGTTCATAGGTTCAGTAAACCTCTTTCGAAAAAAGACAAAAGTTTGTTTGCGGAAATTATGTTTCTACAACTAAATAGATTTTAATATTTCACAAACTTCATAAATTTCAAATGTGGGAATTAAAAGAACTTAATTCTCAATTATAAGTTTATGTATGCTTAACATAAACTTGGTACATGGTCCAGAGGGCGCTAATTTTTGTTGTCCTAGAGGCGCTTTCCCATGCCAGTTGCTGCCTACATACTTCTATATTGATCAAGTGATCATTGACTATAGAACATAGATTGCTTACTAAATGTTTAATGTTCCTTGTTGCTTCTAGACTGAACATAGTATTGGCGCACAATTGTGCGTTCAGGTTTATGGGATCGGCTTTGCAGTGGAAAAAGTGCAGCAATTAGAGATGTTGAAGAGAGGAAAAAATCAGTTAAGAAACATTCATTGAAATATGAAAAGAAACCCAATATACATATATAACCAGTACAGGAATTGCCAGATATGAGCACAATGTCCAACTTAATTGATGACAGGTTGAATATATGGAAGGACATGATAAGAAGAAATTTTAGTGCAGATAAGGCTAACGCTGTGTGTTCTTTACCGTTATGCAGCAATTTGAGGAAGGACACGCTGGTGTGGCATCATAATTCCAATGGAATATTTTCAGTTCAGTCTGCATAAATGGGCAGCAAAAAATCAACCTACTGACCAGGAGGACGAAAATAGTAGCAATGCACAGCCCTGATGTGAGATCAAAGGTATGGAGGAAGATTTGGAAAGCTAAAATACCAAAAAAGGTGTGGGTATTTGCGTGGAGAGCTTGCAAAGATATCCTTTCCAAGGTGGAGAGATTACAGCCGCAGGGAGTTCTGGTGCAGGGTGGCTGCCCTGTGTGTCACCATAACATCGAAACTGTCCATCATGCATTTCATGATTGTTTGCGAGCAGTTCAGAAATGGGAGGTGTTGGGGTTAAGAGATAATAATTCTCCTACTACTGTTCGTATAGCGAGTTCTCTTTATTTTTTATAACGAGTTGGGCTATAAGGCACAATCGGAATAAATTCAGAACTGGGGCTGAGGTCAGAATGTTTCTATGGTGTCTTCTGTGCTCAATGAGTTTCATGAGGCGCAAGCACTACGTGGGAATTATGGTCATAAGGTCCGGTGGATGCCTCCTTCGAGTGGTTTATTCAAGGTTAATGTAGATGGGGCTTTGTTAGTTGTGGATAAATTAGGAGGTGCTGGCGTAGTAGTGAGAGATACAGAAGGCTTCCCTCTATTGCAAACCAAACGATTCCCACATATTATTGAGCCTATGATGATAGAGGCTTTGGCCCTAAGAGCAGGTATTGAGCTAGCAGTTGAAATGGGTTTTCCAAACACAATTATAGAATCTTACTGTCTCCTGCTAGTGGAAGCTTGCAACTCAAACAGTGAGATCATTTCAGAGGTTGGGACCCTTGTGGAGGATATCCGTCAGAAATTGTTAACTGGTCTGAATTTATATATCAGATATAACATATTGTAAATTCCTTAACTTTTAATTAAGAGCATTTTATTGTTAAATTAATTTAAACATACTATTTGATTCAAAATTTTGATCATTTTGGGTGTAGAGGATGAGATAGAATGGCCACCGAGAAAGAGAACGTTATGAGCTTCAAATGTGGGTTGATGAGATGCATTAAAATTTAAATGGTTCGTTATTTATATAAGATTTGAATAATTATAATGACTTTATTTAGTGTTGGATTTATGTGACTTAAAATAAAAAATTTAAATCCAATGTCACTTTGTTTTATCTTTTTAACTACCTTCAGGTTTCTACTTTAAATAGACTTAAAACCGATATCAAACAACGCTATGTTTAATAGATTCGTTTGGTTGAACTTAACATCACGTTAAGTTTTCCAAGTTCGTTACATAATGAAATAATAAATTGGACAATAACTTGACAAATATGTTGATTCTCCTATTGGTTGCTTTACTATTGTTGTCATCACATATACCATTCAGTGTTATCCAGAACGGACAACTATAATTTTATCACAAGTAGAAGCCCAATTTAATTGCAAAAAAACATGTTTGTTAAGGAAATTACACTCGACAACTTAAAATTGCTAACTCAAGAAACTGTTTTTGACCTTTTACAACTGAAACTTACTGAGCCTTCTTCACCCTTTTATTTCAAGTCAGGCAATAAGAACAAACAGGATTCAAGGCATCTGTGTGAGCTTTAACAATAAGAAAAAAAACAACCAACACTTAGACAGGATTCTTTGAGGTTGCTAGAACAAACCAAAATTGGCATACGTTAAGCAGCCTTTGAGAAAGCTAATTGAACTCCATCGTTAAATTAATTATTAACACTCTTCAAAGATGATAGATACAAAAACAGTGGAAGCAGCTACCTTAAGTGATGATAACTTTTCTGTCAGCTTGTGATAATCTGACTCCCAACAAATAAGAGTCATCTTCTCCAAGCCTTTAGCATGCATCAACAAGTGTTTGACTAGTCTTATTTGAAGTTTATGTCCAAAAACAAGGTCTACTTCCACTTCCCTAAGCTGATCACTCAATAGGTGTTGAGATCTTCCATGTTCTCTATGAAACCTCCTTCCTCTCGTGAAGAGTAATCTTTTTTCTTGAGGAAGATAGTTATAAGTCGATTAAGCTCAGGTAATTCTGACTAGACATTCATGAGGGAAGGAACATTTACAACAAGAAATCAAGCATAGAGTTGGGTTAGTTAACTCTAAATTCTTAAATACTTACCTTACTTATGTTTGAGCAAGAAGACCTAGAATTATATTTAATTAACAAACTCTTCAGATTAAGCAATCCATTGAGGAGAGACAATATTGCTGGGACTTGAACATCCTTGCTATGTCGAACAGATAGGTCTAAGTGGTGTAAATTCAGAAACATAATTGGTAGGTGTTCTTTTATGAACAGAGACTGCAACATTATAAATAACAAGATCAACAACTTAGCCCTCTCTTTGATAGGCAGGGTTGAACTGATCTAGTCACTTTTCAAGAAAAGTTTTATCCTAGGCTAATGCATCAATTTTATGCAAATTTAAGACAGTTTTCACCCTCATCAACTAGGTTTTCCACCATTATAATGGGACACGAGTTCACTATCACTTCCAATGTCATTCATGACATCCTAAAGTTATCCACTGAGGGGATGAGATGGATAGGAGATGGGTGGTCCGGTGATTTTGACTATCAGAACGCCTACCGGGTCGTTAAAGGGGATAGGAATTACATTTACCAGAGTCAAACCTATAATACCGATCTTGACCTTTCTCTAGACTCTAGGATCCTAAACCTAGTCGTCAACTGGACTCTAAACCCTTGATTAGGCAGACGAAATTATCCCTCCAAATTGGACATCCTTCTCATCTACTGCCTTAAGACAGGCACCCCTTATACTCTCTACCCACTCATCCTTAGTAATATGGTAGTAGGGCATAATAGTTCTTTATGGCATGATCATAACCTTGCTCCTAAAGCACTTTAGAGTATCTTTTCATGAGTTTGAGGCACAGGAACTTTACTCTAAGGACATCATCGACATTTCCCCTCTCAAGAAGATGGGGTGCATGATTCGATATCACGGTCCTCTCTAAGCTTGGCAAGAACATTCGGATTGGCAATAAACCACCTGAAGAAGAAGCACCTGCACCTAAGGCTCCTAAGAGGACTCCACCGAGACCAGAAAGCACAGGGCACTCAGAAAGCTCTCAGGATGCTATATCCTTGAAGCTGTGTTAGGCCACTAGGTCTCTATGACCAATATGTAGTAGGCCATTGAGGCCAAACTTGAGGAGCTCAAGACCGGAGTATATACCGATCTTGCTGACTTTAGGACTAGTCTTTGTGTTGTATATGATGATCTATCGTCCTTCATAGCTGACTCACAGAGTACTATGGACTATGGATGACCTATGAGAACAACTTTGAGATGTTCAGGACCACCTTCGAGCATCCTGATTCCTTTCTCCACCTCCTCCAGATGATTGGCACCATTAGTCTAGTTATCTGTAATTTTGTTTGAACTTGAGAAACTTTGCAAGTCACATTTCCTTTCTCATGCATTTTACTGCCTTTAAACTTAAACTCATGCTTGGTTGTCATGTTAACTATTACTTATGTTCAAATTTTTGCTAGGTTCATGGGAACCTTAGTTGTTTCTCTATTTATGGATGTGTTTGACCAACTATCTCCTCTTTTGCACATTGAATGACTATTGTTTGTTTTAGTTCATATATCAATTTTTTGATTCTTCCCGGGAAGTCTTCTGGTATCTATTTTGAGCTAATATTTTGTATACAGGTTCGCTTTAGTATCCTCTATCTATCTATAGGGTTGGATATGCTTATCTTGCTATCTATCCCTTTTATGCTGTTGACAAAAAGGGGGAAGAAATATACAAAGAGAACAGTTTATAACCTTATGTGTATGCATAGATTTAGGGGGAGCACTGCTCCATTCTTACTTAGAATTTGCTAGAATTACTGAAAAGATAATATATGCTTGGTTGGGATTTTTTTTTAAGTTCTTACATGATGGTTTTATCTTAAAAAAGACTATGTTCATTTTTTTTCTTAAAATCCCAACACTTAGATTTTAAAACAGTTTTTTCTCATTATGATTTTGTCATCATAAAAAAGTGGGAGATTGTTGACCCTTATTTGATTTTAATTATGACAAAACACTATTTAAATTGTACTAACAGTTTTATCTAAATGTTTAAGTTGCAAAAGCATCCAACTCAAGAATAAGACGTAATTCAAGCATAAAGAAGAAGATATCGTACTTGAGAAACACTCAAAAGAATACCGAAGACCTAATTTAGGCTCTAAGGTAAATAAGACCAGTAAATCTCTACCTACAAGTACTCAGCTTTTTAATATGGCTCGTTTTTGTTTTAACAAAAAATGTTTTATCAAAAATCTTTTTTGACTGGAAAACTATTTTGAAAACAGAAAACTCTGTCCAGGATATCCAGTCAACTGACTGGTTTCATTTAGTCGACTGAATGCAATTCAATTAACTAAATGATAGGGTTTAGTCGACTGAATGGTTTCTTTCAGTCGACTAAATACAGTTCAATCAACTAAATGATATGATTTAATCGATTGAATATAGTCCAGTCAACTGAATGGTTTCATTCAGTCGACTGAATATAGTTCAGTCAACTGAATATATGGTTTAGTCGATTGAATATAGTCCAGTCGACTGAATGGTTTTATTCAGTAGACTGAATGAAGAACATAAAGTTTTCTTCATTTAACCAGTCGACTGATGGCAACCCTGACTTAAATTTGAATTTCAAATAGTCATCCAGTCGACTGAACAATGTTAAATGCGAGATAAATAATACACAACAACATTAAATCTTCATCTTCTCATTTGCTATCAACAAAAGCTTTCAAAATTCTTTATGAGCCATTCTTAAAAGTTTTGTACTTCTGAGAGAGATATATTCCTCCTTGTAAGAGTATTAAATTCAAATATCTCTTTTCCTTCTTCCACATTTAATTCAGATCATTGTAAAGAGAAAAAGTTAGTGTAACTTTTAGAGTGTTTAAGCATTAAACACTTCTTTGTAACTTCCTTGAGGAAAAGATTATTGTAAGGTTTAGGCAACACCCAAGAAATTAATCGACTATAATTAGTGGATTGCTTCAAGAAGATTCCTTGAATAGAGTAGACGTAAGGTCAGAATGATTCTGATATTTCCGAACCACTATATACAAAGTTTGCATATTCTCTTCCTTTACTTCTTTAATTTCAAGCATTTTATTTATATTGTGCTTCACTTGAGTAAATTGTTAAAAACTTGTGTGTTAATTGCAAAAAAAAATTTAAAACCCAATTCACCCCTCTTGGGTTTGTACCTTAGTCTACAGTGTAATTCCAAACTAGAAAGATATATGTGTAATTTTCCCCTATTTATAGAGACAAGTGTAATCTACTCTTTACTTTGTAGACAGTAAGTCTTTTATGAGGTTTGTTTTTAAGCATTGTCTTTAAGAAGATATTACATGTACACTACTAAGGGAATAAAACTACAAATAAGTCTTCTCAGATTACAACAAAACCCAAACAAACTCTCAATAAAAATTGTATTAGTGAACATAATAACATACTTCTATTTATAGAGCATTAATAATCAATACTTGTGTCTATTGAAAAATAAATAAAAAATAACAAACAAAAATTAACTACTAGTTGAGAGGTTATAAGACTAGAATGATGTCTGTTTAATTTAAATAGCTACACATAATTAATTGTTAGTTCAAGGGTTGTAAAATAACATACATAATTAATTGTCATTCAAGGTTGTAATTATAGAATGGTGCTTTACATATGAATATGTTAGGATTTTACCTCTAAAATTCATGTATTCAAATTTTAAGCAAAAACACAACTACAACAATTAAATAGGTAAATAAATTAAAGAGCAAGAACACCAAGAATTAATATGGTTCGACAACCTCTTTGTCTACATCCACTTACAAACCAACTGCTTTATTAACCTTCAATTACAACTTTAGGAAGAACAAAATTATTAAACTCTCACCCCAAATCTCAATACAACAAAAGTTCGTAACTTAACTCTAGTTGTAAGTGTTCTCTCTACTTGACAATTCAAAACCTCAATACCCCCAAAGCTCTCATCCTAGCTATAGTAGTAAATCCCTCTAGTTTACAATGTATATGAGAATTATGAGTATACTCAAATCTTCTCTAAGATCCCATTTATATAGAGGAGATTTTTCTAATACTAATAGAAAAATAACAACAACAAATAAAATAACTTCCACTAGTAAGACAAGCAATATCCAATAGGAAATTACTACTACTCTTATTAGAACAAACGACTATAAAAGAAGAAACCGTTTTCCCCAAACCAATTAAAAGTCTTCCTCGTAGGGAATTGAGCCAAAATCTTAACATAATATACATATGAAATAATTTCCTCGTTCGTTACATAATATGAGTATAAGTGCCATCCAGAATGAAGGACTATGATTTTATTAGAAGTAGAACCCAAGGTTATAGGCAGAGCGCGGAGCCAAGATTTTAGTTTAGGGGGGTAAGATTATATACAGAAAAAACTAGACAAATATCTTAAAATTTTAAATAACTGAAAGTGTAAATTGACAAACTTAAAATATCTGAATTACTAAAAAAACATATAAATAAAACTCCCATAAATTTGTTACATCTATAAATTATTTAATTATTCAATTACTCTACTGCAGCTTGAAGTTGCTGAAACAAAACAAAATTGGCATAAGTTAAAGCAATCTCTGCAAAGCTACCTACTACAAGAAAGAAACTAGTTGTAGGGTCAGTCTACAGAGAGGATAGAGATTGAAACAGAAGAAGCAGCTATCTTGATTGATGATATCTTTTTTGTTAGCTTGTCGTAGTAATTTTCCAAACAAAAAATAGTCATTCTTTCCAAGCCTTTAGCATGCATCAACAAATGTTTTACCAGTCTTACATGATGTTTAGAACTAATAATAATGTCTATTTTCACTTCCCTAAGCTGATCACTCAACAGGTTTTGAGATCTTCCAAACTCTCTATGTAATCTCCTTCCCCTCGAGTAAAGTAATCTTTTTTCCTGAGAAAGCAAATTATAAGTCAATTAACAAAGCATAGAGTTGGGCGAGTAATCAACTCTAAATTCTCAAATACTTACCTTTCTTTGCTTTCTTCTAGAACTCCATAAATCACGTTTTATTGACAAAGTCTTTAGATTAAGCAATCCGTTGAGGAAAGATAATATTGATGTGAGTTCAGCATTTTCGATTTGTGTAACAGATAGATCTAAGTGATTTAGATGCGGAAATATGATTGGCAAGTTGCCTTTCATGAATAGATACTGCAACATTATGACTAACAAGATCAACAACTTCTTCAATTTCAATCTAAAAGTAAGAAGGAAAAGAAATGTTGGAATAAGATGTTCAAAAGTAAGTACATATCTACCTCAATAATGTCGATGTTGAGTTGGAAAGCTCCAACCTTACTTATACCATTGAGAAGCTCCAGCAACCAGGAAGCAGAACTATCCACACGAAGAAAAGGAAGCTTCATTTCAGCATTCTGTAAGCACCTTAAATCCCCGAGGTTACACTGCTCTGGAACACTCTCTTCCCACTTCAAAACTTGAAGATTTGGAGCATCAATCATTACATATTTAAACTTGTTTCCATGGAAGCGTTCGCATAAATAGAAGACTGTAAGCTTCTGAGCCGAAATGCATATACAAGAGAGATCACGGTTGTTGTCTTCCCCAAAAATCTTGATATCTTCAAGAGATGAGCAGTTTATGTTTAACGTCTTCAGCCTCCCAATGGCATCAAGATGTAACTTTTTGAGAATTGGGCAGAAAGTGGAGATCCACTCTCCCAAACAGAAATCACTTGCAAATGCCAAATCGCTTAGAGATAAGACCTCAAGGGAGTTCAAAGGCATAGAGGGAAACCAAAGACGACTATGATAACGACGCATATAATTCAGCTTTAGCACCCTGAGGAATTGACAACTGAAGATAGGACGAGGCAAGGCAAAGATTTTTGGTGGTTGGTGATCTTCCTTTGCTGTTGGCCAGCTGAGTTCGAGATCAAGCTCTTTAATATTGCAGTGCATTAAATGATGAATCCAGGCATCCAGAGTAGACCCTTCTTCAAAGTTCTTGACATTAAGGCAGCTCCAGCTAAGACTAAAACATTGCATCTCTATGCCATTTCGTTGACTCAAATAATTATCAATGAATCTTCTGAATTTCTTACAATTTCTGTAGCATATGTTGGAACCCGAAGGGTTTGTCAAGGGATATCTCCTATTATTTATAGTCTTGGTTACATAGTCCCATAAAGAGAAACGCAAGCATAGGCTAGACATGTAAAGTTGTCGACATCTTCTAGAAAGGGCCCTAATTGGAAATATATCTTTCGTTTCGAGCAAGGAGAAGATGTGATGAATTATGTCATCAGGAAGAGCACTGAATCGGTCAGGTTTCTCATCGGCCAAATTTGGAGATGAACCAACTATCATCGTGAACGGCCTCATAATTTGTATCAGTGTGGATATCTGTCAATAATCACTATAGATAGTATAATTATAATTTTATATATATATATATATATATATATATATATATTGCTATTGTTCAAATAATACATTAATGCTAATAATTCATGTTTAATTGTCTCGCTTTAAATTTGCTTAGCGAATAACACTAAATTTTTCTGCTTAATACTAATGCAAGGCAAGAATTGAATATTAAAGCCACTATAAAATGGAGTACGAAAAAAATTAAACAAAACATTGTTTTTAGGAAACAACTAAAAAACTATACTACTGAAGATTAAAAAGAGATTATGGAAAAAAAAGTGATACCTCCTGCTCAAAGTTTCCTGCAGACACATGGTTAGGGTTTTCTTTCTTGTCGTCTTTTATAACCGAGGCTAGAGTCGGTTGGCCGGCTATTTTTCTTCTCTTTCTTTTCTCTCGGTTAGGGTTTTAATTTCTTTTCTTTTCGGATTTTCCACATTGCAATGGGCTTTTGGCAGGAACGTGTTTTATAACCCCGAGGAATACTTGATTGGTTCGAATTTAAATTCAATAGTTTAGATCAGTTAAAATTTTTATTCGTAATTTTAAAAAATTTGTTGGTAATTTTAATTTTTTAGTTAAAAATTTATATTTATATTATTAATGAAGCTCCTCAAAATTATCAATAAAATTTTCAACTGGTCTAAACCCAATAATTTAGACCCGAGCCAGTCAAAAAAATTTGTATTACACATACTAAAGTCTAGTGGCTATTTTTCTTATCTTTTATATATATATGTGTGTGTATAAAAATAATTATGATTGAAATGTGATGTTTACTTGTTTTTCAAGCGTATGGGAATAGACCTGTATAAATAATAGGGTTTCACATTTTTCTTTACTTAGTTTGTTGTAATCAAAATTTGATGTGTTGGAGATTAAGGTTTTAAAAAGTTTTATTTATCAATAACTTTGTTCTCCATTCCGTTGTAATAAAATCTATCTCATTATCACCTTTGAATTTAAAAATTTTATCTTCAAAGTTCAAACTACATAAATTTTATGTTTATTTCTTTTTCTGCGTCTCTATTCCTAACAAAGCTTATCAAGCTTGTGAAGAAAACCTATAAGCTCTAGGTCCCATTTTCTATGTATTCATAGGCGATGGATTCTTTCGACTATGTATCTTTTATTCATGTTCATATGTCAAGAAACATGGTAGCTCATTTGTTAGTGCAAAAAGCAGTGAGCTCGGTCGGCTTTGTTTCTTGACATCAGTCTGCTCTTGATTTTCTAGAGTTTATCATTCCGCAGGATGTTTCTTGATAAAAAAAATTATAAAAAAAAATCTTAAGTAGTAATTAATTAAGTTAAAATTCATCAAAACATATCATTTTTTATAATTTTAAAATTTTCATAAATGTATATTCGATAATAAGTCACAAAAATTAATTTTATTGTGAAAAAACTAAACAATTTTAATTTTTGAGATAATGTGTATTATCAGTGTTCATTTTACACGTACACTTCACGGGCATCTTGCTTTTATATGTTATTATATAAATTTGTGTGTAATTATTGAGAGTGAAGATTAACCATAGTTATAGACTTCAGTGTAGTTTATTCTTTATTTTGTGGACGAAAATATTTTTTTTGGCTTTTTTCAATAACTTTTTTATAGGACTCCTGCTACTTCCTGTGTTATTTGTAACATGTTGATTTTTTTATAATTTTAAAATTCTCATAGATGCATCATAGGTTACAATTATTAATTTTATTGTTGTGAAAATAAAAACTTCATAAGTTTTACCCTTTGAGTCCTGTACTCATGGTGCAACTACAATGTAAATTTTTTTAATATATATGTATTTCTATCATATTTGAGTGACTACATAACTACGTGTAATTTAATGGTAATTTACAATATTAGATAATGAATCTTATCATTTATTTCATGATAATAAAAAATATTTTATTGGTAACAGATATCAATTCATGATAATTAAAATGCTATCATGATTGGAAAAGTATAGTTTTATTAGTAGAACCCAATTTATTTGGAAAAGCATATGTTTAAGGTAATTACACTAGATTAATGGATATTCCGTTAATTGGCAGGAAATTCATTTGGGTCGGGAGCAGGGATGGTAGATTTGATAGGTTCCTTGCAGTGATTCCCTATGATGAAACACTGTGGGCTCCCAAGATCATTATCTGATCATTTCCCAGTTGGGTTAGGCATGGATGAGGTGAATTGGGGGCCAAAACATTTTAAATTCTTTTAACTATTCGTTGGAAGACAGTTTGTTATGGCAAAAATGAAGGAGAGATGGGTGAATTGTGTGTTTAATGGCTCGGCAGGATTTTGTATAAGAGAGAAATTAAAGGATTTCAAAGGGTTCTTAAAGAATTGGAGCGGATGGAAAGAGAGCAGTCAGGCTTATCCATTAGAGAAACTGAAAAAGGCAGTGGATGACTTACAAAATAAAGCTGAAGAACGGGATCTGAATGATGAAGAATTGGAACACAGGAAGGTGCTGCTCTGTTTATTGTGGAAACCATACAGAACAGAGGAAAGCAAGTGGATACAAAAGTCATGAGTACAATGGCTGAAACAGGGTGACAGGAATACGAAATTCTTTCATATTACAGCATCTAATAGAAAAAGACGCAACTTTATTCACCAGCTAATATACGAAGGGAGGAGCATTAACGGTCCTGACGAATTGAAAGAGGCTATTTGGAGGTTTTTCAAAGACCACTTTAAGAAATTAGATTTAATTGGGATAGAGATTGATCACCTAGAATTCAAATCACTGAGTAATCTGATGGCAAGAGATCTGGAAAGTGAATTCTTAGAAGAAGAGGTGTGGGAGGCGGTAAAGGAACATGGAGTGGACAAGGTACCAAGGCCTGATGGATTCAATTTTGGAATCATTAGGCAAAACTGGAAATGGATTAAGAAGGAAGTTATGAATTTTTTGAGAGATTTCTACGAAAATGGTAGGTTGGAATGGGGATTGATTCGATTGAATGCATCTTTTATAGTACTTATCGCAAAAAAGGAGAATCCCCAAGAGTTGAAGGAGAATATGTTAGTTTTAAGGAATGAAAGAACAAGAGTTTACTTAGAACAAGGAGAGAAATAGGAGGAAGATGAACCGGAACTCAAACTCTCTGATTTCAATTACTCATAATACATCAAGTTTACATTATATATAAAACTGAAAAGTAAAGCTGCAGAAAAAGTAAACATAAACAAATAACACATGGTACAGCACACATGGGGTAGTAAAGACAGAGAACATGGGGTAGTAACTACAGAGAACATAGGGTAGTAATGACAGCTGATTCTGATGCAATTATGGTACAGCTGATTCTGATGCAAATAACTAACACTCCTCCTTACATTAGGAGCTGCAAACTCCAAGTCTCTGTCTAAGAAGCTCAAATCTGTTTGCTGGTAGAGGTTTTGTGAAAATATCTGCAAGCTGATCTTCAGATCTGCAATAAACCAAGCTCACATCTCCTTCTTTCTGCACTTCTCTTAGAAAGAATAGCTTAATCTTAAAATGTTTAGTTTTTCCATGAAAAACCGGATTATGAGATATTGCAATTGCAGCTTGATTGTCCATAAATAACTCTGTATCATTCAGTTGCTTCAAATGTAGATCACATAACAGCTTCCTCAGCCACAATACTTGATTCACTGCTGCTGTAACAGCAACAAATTCAGCCTCTGCAGTAGACTGTGCTACACATTCTTGTTTCTTGGAACACCAAGAGAACACACCTGATCCTAGACTAAAGCAGTAACCAGATGTACTCTTCATATCATCCACGGATTCACCCCAATCACTGTCAGAAAATCCCATCAACTTGAAGTTTTGGAACATTTCTTGAATTTTACACCAAGGTTAACAGTCCCTTTGATGTACCTAATGACTCTTTTTGCTGCTTTAAGATGCATTTCACGAGCACAATGCATAAAACGAGAGAGAATGCTTACAACAAAAAGGATGTCTGGCCTGGTTGCAGTTAGGTACATTAGACATCTAACCAAACTTCTGAAATAGCCTTCTTCGACTTTGTCTATGCCATCTTTCTTAGTTAAGCTTTCCTTCTTACTCATTGGTGTAGCCATTTCTTTGTATTCCTCCATATGAAACTTTTTAAGTATTTCCTTAGCATATTTTCTTTGACAAACGAAAACTTCATCTTGACTCCGCTTGATCTCCATTCCGAGAAAGTAAGTCATCAATCATCTCAAATACTTTCATCATTTCCAGCTTAAATTCATCAATTAAAGCTGCATTGTTTCCAGTTACCAAAAGATCATCTATATAGAGAGAAATAACAAGAATATCAACCTCACAGTGCTTGACATAAGAGTGGACTCGGATAGGCTTTTTTTGAAGCCTAAACTTAGCAGATGATCATTAATTTTGCTGTACCAAGCTTTTGGAGTTTGCTTCAATCCATAGAGAGCTTTCTTGAGGAGATAAACTTTGTCTTCTTCTCCTTTCTTCACAAAACCTTCTGGTTGCTCAACATAAATTTCTTCTTGCAAGAAACCATTTAGAAATGCTGATTTAACATCCAACTGGTACAATTTCCAGCCCTTTTGTGCTGCAACAGCAAGTAGCAGCCTAATGGTGTCAAGTCTAGCTACTGATGCAAACGTGTCTGAATAGTCTACACCAAAAATTTGAGCATATCCTTTAACAACCAGCCTTTCTTTGTATTTGTTGATGGAACCATCAGCATTGAGCTTGGTTTTGAACACCCATTTGACCCCAATGATTTTTCTGTCTTGAGGTCTATCAACAAGTTGCCATGTCTTATTTTTCTTGATCATGTACAGTTCCTCCTTCATTGTAGCAGTCCAATTCTGATCATGTTTAGCTTCATCATAACTTGCAGGCTCACAAACTGCAATGTTGCATCTTTGATAAATATCAGCGAGCAATCTGGTGCTTCTAACTGGAATGTGGTCTACTATCTTACTCTGCCAATTGTCATTTCTCTGCTCCTCGATATTTCTGACGGGAATGTTTAGCTTCAGTTGATTTGAGTCCTTTGAAGTCTCCCAATTCATTCTTCATTTTCTACAAAGTGCACATCCCTGCTTATGACAATATTCCCCGTTTGTGGCTGAAAGACTTTGTAAGCCTTTGATCTTGTGCTGTAGCCTATGAAAATGCCTTGTACTGCTTTCTTGTCTAGTTTATCACGCTTAACCTGAGGAACATAGGTGAAGCACAAACAACCAAACACCTTAAGGAAGTTTAGAGATGGTTTATATTCATACCAAGCTTCAAATGGTGTCTGCTCCTTCAATGTTTTTGTGGGTAGCCTGTTTTGGAGAAAAACAACAGTGTTTGCTGCCTCTGCCCAGAATTTCTTTGGCAAATTCTTCTCATGTAACACACATCTTGTCATTTCCAAGATATATCGATTTCTTCTCTCACTGACTCCATTTTGTTGTGGAGTGTAGCGAGCCGTTAGTTGATGTTCAATGCCTGCATCCTCACAAAATTGATTGAACACTGCTGATGCGTACTCCTTGTCATTGTCTGATCTTAATTGCTGAATTTTGCAACCACTCTCATTTTCAATTCTAGCTTTAAATTTCCAGAAAATTCCAGCAACTTCTGATTTGTATTTAAAAAAGAAAATACAACACATTCTTGTTAGATCATCAATAAAGGCAATATAGTAAAGGCTACCATTGAGAGATGATAATGACCGAGCTTCTAGTGCCATATCTCTGTGACACTTTCCTTGGAAGGAAAAGCAGCTTGCTCCTCCTCAAGTAAGTTAAGTGTGAAGCTCTTTCTTCTCATCTTGACGTTGAACATCTCTTGACCAGATGCATCTTTTATCAGGCAGTAATTGTCTTCAAAATTTACTTTGAAGCCTTTCTCTATCAACTGACCAACACTTAACAGATTTTGGTCAATTTCTAGAACATAGAGAACATCAGAGATAAGTTTTGTACCTGAACAACTTGCAATTTCAATGGTGCCTTTTCCCTTGACTGTTATATGTTGTCCATTACCAATTCTGACTTTTGAAGTCTCCGTCCTTCTTAATTCCTTGAACAACTCCTTGTCATGTGTCATATGGTTAGTGCAACCACTATCAATTAATCAGCTCTCACTTGAATCATTGCCTGAGAAACAAGTAACAACAAAGAGTTGATCCTCCTCCTTTTGATCAGCAACTTGAGCATCAACTTCTTGCTGCTGATTTTTGCTTTTGCAAATCACAGCTTCATGACCTTGTTGGTTACGCCTGCTGCATTTTGCATCAGGTCTCCTCCAACATTTGAAAGAAGGATGATCCTTTCTGCCACAGTGTTGGCATGGAGGATAATTTCCCTTCGTACCTCCAGTCTTATTCATGTTGCTATTTGCTGTAGCATTGCCACTTGCAGCAACAATCTTCTTGTTCTTCTTCCTCATTTTTCAGCCTTCTTGATGCTTGACTGGTAGTGCTCCCTCAACGACTCCTTCTTGCCTCATGACACTTCTTTGCTCTTGTGCTTGTAAAGCATTTATGAGCTCTGCCAAGGTAATCTTGGACAGATCCTTGGTGTTCTCAAAGGTTGTAATGGTTGCCTCAAATTTTGCAGGCACGGTTACTAGGATTTTTTGGACAATCCTCGAGTCGGGTAGATCAGAACCAAGCAGTCTTATCTTATTGGCAATGCTTAGAAGTTTGTCAGAATACTCTTTAATGGTTTCTGATTCCTTCATTTTCTGCAGTTCAAAATCTCTTATCAAATTCAGCACTTGCATCCCTCTGATTCTCTCATTTCTTTCATACTCTTTTTTGAGATAATCCCATATTGCTTTTGCTGATTTGAGTGACATGACTTGGGTGAAGATAGTCGAAGAGACGCCAACAAACAAACAGGCTTTTGCTTTTGACTTCCTTGTTTTTCTATCCTTGTGATTCTTGATCTGGGCCATTGTGGGGTTGTTTGGCAGAAGAGGAACTTCGTAGTCCTCTTCTACAGCTTCCCAAAGATCCATTGCATCTAGGTAGGTCTCCATTCTCACAGCTCAAATTTGATAGTTGTCTCCATCAAAAACTGGTGGAGCCATTGATGAAAAACTGGATTCTCCTTCCATTAGAACACTCAAATAAACTCACAGATCCCTCAAGAAGATAGCTCTGATACCAATTGTTAGTTTTAAGGAAGAAAGAATAAGATTTTACTTAGAACAAGGAGAGAAATAGAAAGAAGATGAACTGGAACTCAAACTCTCTGATTTCAATTACTCATAATGCATCAAGCTTACATTATATATAAAAATGAAAAGTAAAACTGCAGAAAAAATAAACATAAACAAATAACACATGGTACAGCACATATGGGGTAGTAATGACAGAGAACATGAGGTAGTAACTACAGAGAACATGGGGTAGTAATGACAGCTGATTCTGATGCAATTATGATACAGCTGATTCTGATGCGAATAACTAACAGAATATATAGACCAATTTGCATGGTTAATTCTATATACAAAATCCTTGCAAAGGTATTGTCAAACAGTCTAAGGAAAGTGATGTCGTGTCTTATCATTGATACACAATTTGCTTTTGTAGAAGGCAGGGAAATCACGAGCAGTATCTTAATTACAAATGAACTGGTGGATTTGATGAAAAGGAGTAGAGAGGGTGGTGCATTATTGAAGGTCGACTTTGAGAAGGCTTTCGATAATGTTGATTGGCAATACATGCTGGCTGTTTTAGAAAAAATGGGGTTTGGAGGCAGATGGAGAGGGTTGATTAGAGAATGTTTATCATCAGCAAGTATCTCGGTCCTCGTGAATGGCTCCCCAACAAAACATTTTGTAATGAAGAGAGGGTTAAGGTAAGGAGACTCATTATCACTGTTTTTATTCAACTTAGCAGTTGAATGATTGAACATTTTGATGAAAAAAGCAAGGGAACTAAAGATAATAGAAGGTATAAAGGTAGGCAAAAGTAAGATGAAGATTTCACACCTTCAGTTTGCAGATGATACTATTCTTTTCTGTAACGGTGATGTTAATGAAGTGAGAATGGTAAAGAGGATTCTTCGGTGCTTTGAAATAACATTTGGGCTAAAGATTAATTTCCACAAGAGCTCATTGGTTGGGATTGGTAAGGTCGAAAATGTTAGTCAGCGGTGAGCTGAAAAGAATTAAATGCAAATCAGAAAAATTACGTGTAAAGTATTTGGGTTTTCAGTTGGGCCCTAGTCCAAGCGCCAGAGAAACATGGTGGCCTATTATTGATTTTTTTTTTAAAAAAAGCTTGCAAGCTGGAAGAGAAGATGTATGTCAATATGGGCAGACATACTTTAATCAAATCAACTTTGGTGAGTTTGCCTACTTACAACATGTCATTATATAGAATTCCTTGTGGTGTGGCAAAGAAGCTAGAGAAACTCCAAAGACAATTCCTTTGGGGTGAAAGTGAGAAAAAGAAATTGCATCTAGTTAGGTGGAAAGAGATTTGTTGTAGCAAAGTTAATGGAGGTTTGGGGGCAATAAATATGTTAAGTAGAAACGCAATATTGCTTGGAAAATGGATTTGGAGGTTGGGTGAAGGAAAAGATGACTTATGGAAGCAAGTTGTTGAAAAGAAATATGGGGTCAACAGTTCAGGGATTATATCTAATTAGAAGAAGTCTAGAAGATACTCTAAGGTGTGGAAGGGAATCCTGTCAATTCAAAATAAAGCTAAACTTGAAGAGATATTCCACAAGGGTTTTGGTTGTGGAATGGGGAATGGAATGAGGGTGAATTTCTAGACTGATAGATGGGTAAACAATCGGATCCTGAAAATTAAATTTCCAAGAATCTTTGCACTGGCGTTAAAAAAGGATGGGAAGGTTGCAGATTTTGGTTGTTGGCAAAATCAGAATTGTTGCTGGGACATTAAGTTAAGAAGAAGGTTATTTACATGAATGGGAGGATTTGCTGAAACTAATTAAGGGGATAGTGTTATGCAAAAGGAAAGAAGATAGATTGTTATGGAGATTTTCCTCAAATGGGATGTATAGTGCAAAATCTTTCTGCGTTGAGGTGGAAAAAATTCAAGACTGAGTAAAACCTGTTGAAAGTATGATGTGGAAAGGTATAGCTCCACCAAAAGTGGAATTTTTCTACTGGCAAGCATTAAAAATGGCTTTCCAGTGAAAGCGGAATTGATAGGAAGGAAATGCTTAGAAGCGAATGAAGGGTTATGTGTGCTATGCAGAGGGGAGATTGAGTCTATCAATCACCTACTTATTGATTGCATTTGGAGCTGGCAGGTGTGGTGTATTTGCTTAAGTTGGTGGAGAGTAGTATAGGTCCAATCTAAAAGGGTCAAGGAGGTTTTTCTCCAATGGAAAGGCATGTGCCCAGAATCAAAGGTAGAAAAGATTTGGGATACGCTTCTATATGAAATTTCGTGGTCTATCTGGTTGAAAAAGAACGAGGTAATTTTTCAAAATAAAAACCTCTCTGTGTCAGAATTAGTCGATTTAATCAAAGTGAGAATGGGATGGTGGATTCAAGCAAAATGGAAGAAAGTTAGAGTTGGAATTAATGAGGTCATTTCAAGCATCAGGGATACTGAATTTCAGAAGTCAGACAAAGTAAAAAGAGGAAACATTTCATGGCTTCCCTCATCTTGAGGTGTGGTAAAATTCAATGTGGATGGTTCCTCAAAAGGGAATCCAGGTCCAACAGGGGTGGGGGTGCTGATAAGGGAGTCAGGCCAAGTTCTGATGCTATTCTCAAAGAACATTGGGGTGGCAAACTCCAAATTAGATGAATTGTTGACAATTAAAGAAGCATTGAAGTGTTTTTGTAAGGTTTAGTGGAGAGATGAAGTGAAATTGACTATTGAGAGTGATTCTAAAACAGTGGCTTCATGGATGAATGATGATAACTCTAGACCATGGAAATTTAATTGGGTGTTCAACGAGATTCAAAGTACTATGGAGGAATTAGATCAGGTGAGCTTCCAACACACTCTTAGAGAAGCAAACAATATGGCTGATGCATTGGCTAAAATAGGTGTTGGAAGATCTGTTGGCATGGAAGCCTGTCAAACAATTTGTAAAATCAAAAGTAGCTGTGATGAGTGAAAACTCTCATAGTTATCTTTGTTGCTTCATCAAAGTTGCTGCTTTTTTGCATGATTGATAGATGGAGAATGTTGTAGAATCTACAAGTGGTCTTGGTGTGAATTAGAACGATATGGAGTAAGAACTTTGGTTGGGTTTGTGTGGTGGGTTTCTTCATTTTTTGCTGGTGTTTGGGGTGGCTTATGTAGATGTCTTCTGATCAATGGTTTGGACAAATTTGAAACTGAAGTATCAAAACCGAGTAAACCATTACAGGTACCAACAATGTTGTTGTACTGATATGAGAATGGAGGTCAAGCTATTGATAATACTCACTAAATGACTCATCGTCCGTGAATAGATGATTTTTGTGTTCAGTTGCACTTGATCAGGATTAACCTAGGATTGTTGTTGTCTTTATGGTTTTTGATGGTAAAACGGATACACAAGGATTGGAGGTGTGGTATTAGATTGTTTGACTGTGGCGCTTCATTTCTCTTAACTATCTGTTGTCCGAATTTCTGTTAGTCATCTTGTTCATGCTGGTGCTGTAGTGAGGTTTTTCAGAAGTGAGGGTTGGGGATACAAAGGTGGTGTAATATGTTCTAGTTTGTGGTTGGGTTTGGATTCTGCTGCGTCACTTGTTTTGCAGCAAGTTTAGTGGTGTGTCTCTTCCATTTTTGTTTCTGCAGTAAGGCGTTGATGTCCTTCTTGGGAATGGTGTTGTACTGCTTCCTTTGGCTTTGCCAACTTTATGAATAAATCTTATGTTTGACTTTCCAAAAAAAAAGGAAATTACACTAGACAACTTATAAATTATTAAATCAAGAAACTATTGTTGATGAATAACATAGCCTTCTTTCACCCTTTTTCATGTCGGGCTCACTTTGAAGCGTTGGTAAGGACATCTTCTATGCCCATTAAGGAGACAAAGATTCGAGACATTTGTATTAGCTATGATAATCAAAAACAAAGAAACTGAAAATTTACATGAGCTTCCTACTGTAACTTGAAGTTTTTGAAACAAACCAAAATTGGCATAGGTTAAGCGGTCTATGGAAAGCTATTTAAAATTATGTAGTCTCTCATTCTTCACAAGAGACAGAGACTGAAACACTGGAATCAGCTACCTTAAATGATGATATCTTCTCAGTTATCTGGTGATAATATTCTTCGAAACAAGTAAGAGTCATCTTCTCCAAGCCTTTAGCATGCATCAACAAGTGTTTCACCAGTCTCATTTGAGGTTTATAACTCAAATAAAGGTCTACTTCTACTTCCCTAAGCTGAACACTCAGTAAGTTTTGAGTTCTTCCATACTCTCTATGAAACCTCTTTCCCCTCGAGTGCAGTAATGTTTTGTCCTGAAAAAGCAAATTATAAGTCGCTTGAGGTCAACTAATTCCGACTAGACATTCATGAGGGGAAGTAGCATTTACAATAAGAACAAAGCATAGATTTAGGCTAGTTAACTCTAAATTCTCAAATGCTTTATTACCTTTGTTTGCCTTTTGTTTTTACCCCTATAATCATCAATTATTGACAAAGTCTTTAGATTAAGCAACCCATTGAGGAAAGACAATACTGCTGGGACTTGAACATCCTTGCTTTCTGGAAACATTATGTCTAAGTGGTGTAGATGCGGAAACCTAATTGGCAGATGTTCTTTTATGAATAGAAACTGCAAAATTATGAAAAACATATAAAATTCTTCATTTTCAACATAATTAATTCGTAAGAAGGAAAAGAAATGCTGGAATAACAAGTATGAAAGTAAGTGTCTACCTCAATAGTGTCGATTTTGAGTCGTAAAGCTCCAACCTTACTTATACTGTTGAAAAGCTCCAGCAACCCAGAAATAGAACTATCGACATGAAGAAAAGGGAGCTTCAATTTAGCCTTCTGTAAACACCTTAAATCACCAAGGTTACACTGATCTGAAACACTCCCTTTCCACTTCAAAACTTGAAGATTGGGAGCATCAATCATTACAGATTTAACCTTATTTCCATCGCAGCATAAGTGTAAACAGAAGACGGTAAGCTTCTCAGCCGAAATGCATACACTAGAGAGATCACAATCTGTGTCATCTCCAATAATCTTGATATCATCAAGAGATGAGCTGCTTATGCTTAATGTTTTCATCCCGGAAAGGCCATAAAGATTTAACTTTTTAAGCAGAGGGCAGAAAGTAGAGATCCACTCTCCCAAATAGAATTCATCAGCAAATGCCAATTTATGTAGAGATAAGACCTCAAGGGAGTCCAAAGGCATAGAGGGCAACCAAAGAGGAGAGTGACGAGGCAGTTTCAGCTTTAGCACCCTCAGGGACTGACAACTGTAGATTGGACGAGGCAAGACAAAGATTTGATTTGGTTCGTGATCTTTTATTTTTGGCCAGTAGAGATTGAGGTCAATCTCTTTAATATTGCACTGCATTGCATGATGAATCCAGGCATCCAGAATAGACCCTTCTTTAAAGTTCTTGGTATTCAGGCAGCTCCAATGAAGACTAAAACATTGAATCTCAATCCCATCTCTTTGACCCAAATATCTATCAATGAATCTTCTCAATTTCCTACAAGTCATGTAGCATGATTTCCTCTTAGGTAGTACTTTCCTCCAAAGTCCGTGCTCCTCTAGAGAAAAACACAAGTAGGGGCTAGACATGTAAAGTTTTTGAAATCTTCTCGAAAGGGTCCCAATTCGACAAATATCCTTCATTTCGAGGAAGGAGAAGATGTGATGAATAACTTTGTCGGGAAGACAAGTGAATCGGCCAGGTTTCTCAGCCAGTTGGAATTTGTCGACCAAATTTGGTGATGAACCAACTATCATCGTCAACGGCTCCATATTCAGACTCATCTCGCTTTGCTTAGCCAAACTGGTAACAACTAGTACAACAATACAGAGCTCATCGTTTTTCTGCTTAGCCAGGTAAGAAGTGAATATTAAATCCTATGACTTTACTTTTTCTGAACAAAAATTGTAATTAGGAACATATCAAAAACAATTGTTATCAGGAAACAATTAAAAAAACTATAATAGATAAGATTAAAAAGAGATTATGGAAAATAATGTGGTACCACTGCTCATATTTTCTTGCAGTCAAATGTCGGCTAGGGCTTCTGTTCTTGCCGAGGGCCTTCACGCTTGGCAGTCAAATCTGGTGGCTATTTTTTCTTGTACTTTTTTCCTACTTTAATTTTACATTAACCCCTAAATATGGGTTAAATTATAATTGATATGATACCCAATGAATTTTGACATAAGTAGAAACTGAAATTCAATAGAAATATTGTATAGAATAAGTTTTATTATGATTGTTGTACGATGAAACAAAGTAATAATCTTTCTTTTATTTATATATATATATATATATATATATATATATATATTAAGGATATAAATTCTAATAAAAATAGAAAATATAAATTAAAATAGATTAAGAAACTTAATAAATATGTAATTAGAAAACCGTTTTTTTTTGTCTTTTTGCAATTTTTGTTTTGCCTTTCCTTAAAAAAATTAGTGGTTAAGCATTTTTGTATTTAGCATCCTCTTACAAATTATAGGCAGTTTCTTAAATCAATATTTTTTTATCAATCTTTATAGATCTTTGAATAGTAATTACCTTAAGTCTCTGTGTTATAACGTTAAAAACTTTAGGTTTTAACTTACTAATTCAACGACCAAGAATTCATATCATAATTAATAAAATTCTTAAAAATTCATAGTAAAAAATTCTTGCATTCTTTTTCTCTCTTTCAAGCGAGCAAAATGAATAATGTCATTTGTTTAGTTTAGTGTTGTGGGGTAATTTCTTTTGTTTTGAAGTTTATATATAAATAAACATAATTTTTTAGATAAATAACTTCCTAGTGTTGCAGCTATTTAATTTGATACTATTATTGCACTTTGTAAGAGTTAATTCTTTAGTCAACTTTTGTTCTAGCTTTTATTAGTGAGTTTTCCCGTTAACATATTTTCGCAATACATAAAGATATATTTGTAACTCTTCGTTTAAAAAAAGAAAAAGACAAATAATTTTTCTTTAGTTTTAACTTGTGTATATTTGACTTTACGAAATTTGAAAATTTGATTTCATCAATTTGATCATTTCCATCAAAATCAACCAGAATGTTAATTAATTTAAACAAAATTATGTTTTAAACGAAAAGTGAATAGTTATGGAAGGCCACGTGAACAAATGGACTCAATTAAACAAAATCACGTTTCACAAGATTAAATAAACTCAAATTAAAAATCTGAAGATGAAATGAAGGTGAATGCATGGTTTCTTAGTCTTTTTCCAAAAAAGATTTGCAATTTGCGGTAGTAATTGAAATTAAGATCTATAACATTCATTTGCTTAGTAATTGACAAGAAGCTCCACTAGTCAAATTGCCAATGAACTTCCAATCATTTTAATTTCATATCTTGAAATGGACTTTTTACATTGTTAATTGTCTTGATAAATGTAGGTTATCTTATAATAAAAGATATATATTATGTATAACTTAGTTGATCAATCACCTTCATCGAAAAGATTTAAGAAGTTCAAAAAAAAAAAACTAGCTTAACTTTTGCAATCAAGTGTCCAGAAAGGTCATGGAAAATTTCAACATATCTACTTTAATTAACCTTAAACTATTAAAAGAATCACTGGTACATTAACATGGATCACTGTCTCTATCTATTTGAACATGACACTTTAAATATAACCATTTTAAATGATACTGTAAATGATGGGAAATGATCATCATCATTTACAGTTGAGATCTATTTTGTTTGTTGGTGTTGTTGATGGTGGATTGGAAAATCATCTCATTAAATTAAAATACTTGGAACTCCACTTGCAACTGTATATTATTGTTGTCAACGTCTTCATGTGTTATTATGTTAGCGTTTGGTGAGATACTTGGATGGACAAGGCGTCCACCCACTCACTAAATCTACCAACAATTGCAGAGACTTTCAAATACTCGATTTGCAATCACTTTACCTTCAGTTCTTTTCAATTCCTTTCTTTGAGAAAAGTGACAATGGCCAGCGAAGTTGTGGGTGGAGCGTTTCTCTCTTCTTTCCTTAACTTCTTGTCCAACAGAATGGCTTCTCACGAGGTCTTGGACCACTTCCAAGGCAGAAAGTTCAGTGATGCACCGTTGATGAAGCTCAAGACAACATTTCTGTCCATTAACGCACTGCTCAACGATGCAGAAGAGAAGCAAATTATCATACCAGATGTGAAAGAGTGGCTCCAAGAGCTCAAAGATGTTGTCTACAACACTGAGGACCTACTGGACGAGATTACCTATGAAGATTTGCAATGCAAGCTGGAAGACGAACGCCAAACCAGGGTGACTCAGGTACGAAACTATCTTTCTTCTCTCAACCCATTTCAAAAGGGGATGAAATCTAAGTTAGAAGAGATTCTGGAGAGACTCGGATATATGGAAGGACAGTGAAGCCCTTGGTCTAAGAGAAGGTATCGGAGAGAAGTCATCACGAAAAGTACCATCAACTTCTTTGGTTGATGAACGTGTTGTGTATGGTAGGGATGACGATAAAGAAGCTATAATGAGGTTGCTGCTCTCAGAGGATGCAGATGGCAATGACATAGGTGTGATTCCCATATGGGGCATGGGAGGTATTGGCAAGACCACCCTTGCTCAGCTTGTATACAATGACAATAAAGTGGAAGAATGTTTTGACCTGAAAGCATGGGTTTGTGTTTCTGAAGAATTTGATGTTTTCATGGTAACCGAAACAATTCATCAAGAGGTCACTTCACAGCCATGTCATGATAATGACCTAAATCAGCTTCAATTCAAATTGAAGGAGCGATTGATGGGGAAGAAATTTTTTATAGTCTTAGACGATGCTTGGAACAAGAATTATTTGGACTGATTAAGAGATCCTAGAAGGACCTTTTAAATTTAGTACGAAGCAGTAGGATTATTGAGATGAAAGTGTTGCATCAATTATGAAAGCTGTTCCAACCTATCATTTGGAGCAGTTATCAGATGATGGTTGTTGGTTGTTATTTGTGAAGCATGCTTTTGGGAATATAAATTCTATCACACCTCAAAACCTAGAACCAATTGGTTGAGAAATTGTGAAAAGATGCAAAGGTCTACCTTTAGCTGTAAAACCACTTGCTGGTGTCTTGCGCTCAAAAGTTGATGTTGCAGAATGGAATAATATTTTGGCGATTAAAATATGGCATGATGAAATTAGCATTCTTCCTGCTCTAAGGTTAAGTTACCATTACCTCCCTTGTCATTTTGAAAGGATGTTTTGCTTATTGCTCAATATTCCACAAATATTATGAATTTGAAAAAGAGTTACTAATCCGATTGTAGATGGCTGAAAGCTTTCTAGACCACTTCGAACGAAATAAAAAGGCTGAGGAAGTGGGCAAAGAGTACTTCAATGATTTGATAACAAGATCACTTTTTCCATTAAGTTGCAATAAATCTGATTTGGGAAGACTGGTCAACTTGCACCTCCTTGATATCCGAAGGACAAAAGTGGAAGAGATGCCAATGCATATGGGAGACTGAAAAATCTCCAAATGTTGACTACTTTTGTTTTAGGTGAACAAAGTGGTTCTGCGATCAATGAGCTGAAGCAACTCCAACATCTTCAAGGAACTCTTTCCATTTTAAGCTTACAAAATGTTGTTTCTAGTGAAAATGCTTTGGAGACCAATTTGAGGGGTAAAAAGAATCTCAAGGAGTTAGTCTTGAGTTGGAGTGGTGATGCTAATGATTCAGAGCATGAAAGAGATGTACTTGACAAATTGCAGCCTCATACAAACCTAGAACGGCTTTTGATCACCAATTACTGGGGTACGAGATTCCCAAATTGGGTAGGTGACTGTTCCTTTTTTAGTATAGCATCGCTGCGACTAAGAAATCGCAAAAATTGTTATTGCTTGCCACCTCTTGGGCAGCTACCATCTTTAAAAAAGCTCTCAATTTCAGGCTTTGCTGGAGTGATGACTGTTAGTGGTGCTAAGTCCAGTTGGATCGGTTCTTCTGCTATGGCCGTTTAGGTTGCTTGAAGTCTTAAGGTTTGAGGAGATGTTAGCGTGGGAGGAATGGAATTGTGCTGAAGGCAAAGATGGAGAAAGTAAGCCTTTTCCTCGTCTGAAAGAGTTGTACTTGATAAAATGTCCCAAGCTTACAAATGCCTTGTCGAACTACCTTCTTTCTCTAAGAAAGCTTGAGATTAGGGAATGTGGGCAGCTTGTGGCTTCACTTCCAAGGGCTCCCGCCATGCGTGAACTGATGTTACACGATTCTAAAAAGCTACTGCTGAGGGAACTTCCTTCTGGACTGCATAAGTTGGAGGTTTCAGGATGCCATGTGACTGATTCTGTACTGGAGAAATCGATGCATCGCAACACTTGTCTCAAAGAGTTGTCTGTTTCGAGCTCGATTCCTCTAATCATGTCATTCCCTAGTTGTGGTCTCAAGAAAGTTCATGTAAAGGGTATCAATTCACAATTTTTCCCTTTGGAATTGTTCCCTAAGCTAAATCGATAGAATATTGAGCGTGGTAAAAATCTGGAATCTGTTTTTGCATCAGAGGGACCTCACCTAGATCTCCTATCTCTGCAGTCCTTAAAAGTTTATGAATGCCATAAGTTGGTCTGTTTCCCCGAAGGAGGAATATCCGCCCCAAATTTGACATTTATTCTGCTTTGGAGTTGCAGTAATCTAAAGTCGCTGCCTCAACGTATGCACTCCCTCCTCTCCTCCCTGGAGAGATTGTACATACCTAATTTTCCAGAAATTGGGTCATTTCCTGGAGGGGGTTTGCCTTACAGCTAAAATGTCTTCCAATCTGGAGCTGTGGCAAACTCATTATTGGCCGTAGTCAGTGGAATTTACCAAGTATCCCCTCTCTTAAGTCCTTCAGCATCTTAGGTCCATGTGAAGATGTGAAGTCCTTTCCGGAAGAGGATTTGCTGCCTTCCGCTCTTACTTATCTCTCCATCTTGAATCTTCTAAATCTGAAATCTCTGGACTGGAAGGGGCTTCAGCATCTCACCTCTCTTAGACAATTGTGGATTTCTAAGTGTCATAATCTCAAGTCCTTGCCGAGATAAGGGCTGCCCGCCTCCCTATCTATTCTACGCATCTCTGACTGTAGTTTACTGAGTCAGCGGTGCCAAAAGGGAAAGGGGGAAGACTGGCCCAACATTTCTCACATACCTGCAGTAGAGATCGACAACAGGCTTATCAGCTGAAAGGTTCCAAGATGCCCAGTTCTTCTCATATTACCCAATTTCTACTCAGGTATCCATTCTATGCCTCCTGATTATTCATTTGTACCTTGTAAATTCTTCCATTCTTCTTACATTTATTCATTTTATATCTACTTTGTGTGTAGCTCATACGTCTACCTCATTTTGTTCTTTTCTTCTTTTGCCTTTCATATCTTGGCATTGTTCTAATGCTAATAAAGGTATAATAGTCTTTGTTGTTTCCTATATAAACCCACATTTCTCTCTTGTAAATATTTACAATTACAATCAAGCCCTGGCTTCCATTTATTCTCATCTCTTTACTCTCTTCAATTCTCACATAGTATCAGAGCCAGGTTAGTTGCAAAGGGTTTTGCTCAGAAATATAGTATGGACTATGAGTAGACTTTTGCACCGGTTGCCAAGATGACCACTATACGTGCTCTCATTGCGGTTACTTCAGTCCGCAAATGGCATATCTCTCAAATGGATGTCAAAAATGCATTTTTAAATGGGGATCTTAAAGAGGAAGTTTATATGGTACCTCTTCCTGGCGTGTCTCATAATCCAGGGGAAGTTTGCAAACTTAAAAAGGCGTTGTATGGTCTCAAACAAGCCCCTTGTGCTTGGTTTGAGAGGTTCTCTACCGTGGTTACTTCTCTTGGATTTTCCTCTAGTGCTCATGATTCAGCTCTTTTTGTTAAGTCCATTTCTGCTAGCCGTATTCTTCTTTCGCTTTATGTTGATGACATGATTATTACTGGTGATGATGTTATTGGTATTGCATTGCTGAAGGCAGAATTGAATCATCAGTTTGACATGAAAGATTTAGGCCCTTTACGTTACTTCTTGGGTATTGAGATTGCCTTTTCTCCTAAGGATTATCTTCTATCTCAGTCAAAATACATAGCAAATATCCTTCAGCAAGCTCAGCTTACCGATACTCGGACATGTGATACACCTTTAGAACTTAATGCTCGATATGGCCCTACATATGGTACTCCATTACCTGATCCCACTTTGTATCGAACCTTGGTTGGTAGCTTAATCTATCTCACTATCACCCGACCAGATATTGCTTATGCTGTCCACATTGTCAGTTAGTTTATTGCATCTCCCACTACAGTTCATTAGGCTGCTGTTCTTCGCATTTTGCACTATCTACGAGGTACTCTTTGTCAGAGTCTTATTTTCCCCTCCAATTCTTCTTTAGATCTTTGTGCATATTCTGATGTTGATTGGGCTGGTGACCCCAATGATCGTAAGTCTACTACTAGCTTTTGCATCTTCTTAGGTGGCTCTCTTATTTCATAGAAGAGTAAGAAGCAACAAGTTGTTTCTCGCTCCTCCACAGAGGCCGAATACCCGTGCAATGGCAACTACCACAAATGAGATTGTTTGGTTGCGTTGGCTCTTGGCAGATATGGAGGTCTCAATTACTACTCCTACTCCGTTTTATTGTGATAACAAGAGTGCAATTCAGATTGCCCGTAATTCAGTTTTTCATGAGCGGACTAAACATATTGATATTGATTGTCATACTACTCGACAGGAATTACAGCGTGGGACAATTACATTGCTATTTATATCTTCGTCCATGCAGATAGCTGACTTCTTCACCAAGTCTCAAACTGTTCAGTGGTTTCGTTTCTTTGTTGACAAACTCTCGATGCTTCTTGCTGCCGCATCGTGAGTTTGAGGGGGGCTGTTAGAGATCATGTTTATTAGTTTGGTTATATTAGTCATTTGGTATTATCAATAAGGGTAGAATAGTCTTTATTGTTTCCTATATAAACCCACATTTCTCTCTTGTAAATATTTACAATTACAATCAAACCCTAGTTTCCATTTCTTCTCATCTTTTTACTCTCTTCAATTCTCACAGTTTTGTTTTGTTCTGAATCTTATACTTTGATTCAAATGCAGAGTTGACTTCCACTTTGTATGAGTTCTGAGTGTCTGCTGCTGCATAGAAGTTAAGGATGCTATGATCCTTGGAGGATGAATTTCTCTTTCTGCTATCACATGCACAAGGTACTTTTTAGTTTTTTTTCTATATTTGTTTGTATAATTATGGGATTAAACTACTTTTGATGATGATTAAACAGATTCCTTTACTTCAATTCTATATTCTTTTATGGTTTTCCCTCTTTTTTCAATGCAAGAATTAGACCAATGCCACTGATTGCTCTGATCACTACTGGCAACTAACTAAAGTTTTCATGGTGTGGGTGCTGTTATGCTGCAGCTCTACAGGTTTCTTCAGATGACTTTGTGCTTCTAGGGTTAGAAGATGGATCTCATTTATTTTTAATGGCTGATTTGTCATTAATTATTTTGCAGGTTTACTGACCCAAGTTCGTCTCTAAATTTTCAGCAAGTTTTAATATTTTTCTAAGGAGCCTTAAAACCTTGTTTTTGTTTGAGAAGTTTTTTCATGCAACCAACAACTGTTTCTGAATTGGAGAACCTTCCATCAGATTGACACTGTAAAATTTCAAGTTTTTCTCAACATTCTTAAGGACTATGCATTTCAAAAACAAGGATTGATCAATTGTATGCATCCCTGTTATGCATGCAGATTGACTGTGTGACGGAATGATCCATAGCTGGAAAAGTTCCTGCTCTTGTGTCTAAGCTTCTCTAAGGTACTTGTTTCAGACTGTAATTTCCGTTCTTATCTGCAATCAAGAGTGACTACAAATTGCTTGGTTTCTTCATCTACCTTATTCTTTGAAGCTTTCTCCATTGGTGTAAGCATGCAACTGTGAATGCCACCTTGTTAAAATAGGATAGTTATTTGGCATGTTTTATATGCTCAGACTGAAATGCTATTTACATTTCCAGATGAGGGATGATAAACTCATTGCACAGCAGCTACAGAAAGTTCTTTGCTGCCTACTCTCTTTGAGAGAACTGTTAATTAAGAAGTGAAGCCCTTTCTTGGGTGAGGTTGCTGTCTATTACTCTTGTATCGTTTGATATCAAGAATTTATCGTTCTTCTCCAGAGATCATGAACTTTCCTTTGCTCCAGAATGTTGCTGACGGGAGAAAGGGAAGATTGGACCAAGAACATGCACCCCATCTGCAGATTGGCAGAAAGGTGATCTTATGAGCAATATCTTGATGAATGAAGAGATCATGAGACACCCACTAGTCTAACATGCTTGAAACATCAGGCTGTGGCAACAATTCAATTCTACAACCAGGTTATTTTTCTACACTTGAGGATATCTTATCAATTTTGATATAACATTAAAACTTTTAATCTCTTTTAATGATTATCATCTTCTTTTGCATTCTGTTACAGACCTTGAAGTCACTGATTATTTCTTTATGGCCTTTTTCGTCCTCCGGAGACTTTACAGTCAGGTCAGGATGTCAATTAGCTCGTACCATTTCTCAAGTATCAGTTTTCAGTTCTGTTTTTCCCTTAAGGAATGGAGAACTCTTTGGAATTTCCACCGTTCCTCCCAAAATCACCATTTTCCTGTGGAAAGTCCTTTCGAGAGTCCTCCCCTTGGGAGTTGAACTCGCACAAAGAAATTTGTAGCTTGACTTTTCTTGCCCTCATTGTGGACAAGGTTTGGAATCGGATCACCATCTTTTCCTCACATGCCATTTTGCAAGAGCAGCTTGGTTTGGACATGGCCTATCATGGGGTTTATCTCCCCTTTCTTCTTTTCCTTCAAGGAACCTAACACCTTTCCAGCTTTTGATGAAAGGTTGGCTCCAGTCGAAACGAAGTCCAGATTTATTGCACTCTTTAGTCCATTTCTAAACACCTAAGAATGATTGCGTGCCCTGCAGAAAAGTGAACACCACCTTCTCCTTGAATAACCCTCACTCCCTCAGACACAACAACCATTGCAAAAGTAAATACTAAAAGAGATGGAGTAGATTAATAAGCAGCATGTTAGATAGATAGTTCAAGACATTCCAGTTTCAACACCCATATGGCAAACAGAACAACATCAAAAAACGAAGTCTTGCTAATAAAGCAATACAATAATCTAGTGAAAGTATTAGCATAACAGACTGAAGTAAGCCAAGGATGGCTCAAATTTGCATAAATTCATAAAGGTCAATCGCATAGATTAAATTCATTACATATGAAAAAAGGAATTGGACAATAACTTGGAAAGATGTAGGATTCTCTTATCGGATGCTTTACTAATCTTGACATCAAATCAAATATATCAGTATCAGTGCCATCCAGAACGAGAAACTATGATTTTATTAGAAGTAGAACCGCAATTTATTTGCAAAATCATATGTTTATTGAGGAAATTACTACAACTTAAAACTGCTAAGTCAAGAAACTATTATTCACCCATAACAGAAACTTACAGGAGCTTCCTACTGCAGCCTGAAGTTGCTAGAACAAATCAAAATTGGCATAAGTTGAGCAACCTCCGCAAAGCTACCTACTACAAGATAGACAAGATAGAGATTGAAACAGCAGAAGCTGCTATCTTAAATGATGATATTTTTTTGTTAGCTTGTCATAGTACTCTTTCCAACAAAAAAGAGTAATCTTCTCCAAGCCTTTAGCATGCATCAACAAATGTTTCACCAGTCTTACATGATGTTTAGAACTAATGATAATGTCTATTTCCACTTCCCTAAGCTGATCACCCAATAGGTAATTTTGAGATCTTCCATACTCTCTA
This sequence comes from Bretschneidera sinensis, assembly GCA_023935145.1. NCBI lineage: Eukaryota > Viridiplantae > Streptophyta > Magnoliopsida > Brassicales > Akaniaceae > Bretschneidera > Bretschneidera sinensis. The sequence continues at coordinate 23,018,225 of CM043698.1, forward strand.
TGTATCCTTCTTCCCCTTGAGATCTTCCATACTCACTCAGCTAGGGTTTCTTTAGACAAATCTTGGTAGAGACGTCTTTTATAACCCTGGTGACTATTTTTTCTTTTTTTTCTTTTTTGGCCATTAATTTGCATAAAACCTTCAAATTTTGGGATAAATAGTACTTGATTTCTACAATTCTATTTATTATAATTAACTAGTTAAATTACTACATAATTAATTTTACTTTAGGTTTCATAAATTTAATTTCTTTGAGATCTGATTTAGGTTAGTTTATTATATTTTTATTTATTTTATTTTTACCCTTTTATAGAATATTTTATATTATTTTTGGATCTTTGGATGTATATATATTGGATTTTATATAGCACATATAAAAACAATTACCAAAACTACATCGTTATGAAAAGAAAAAAAAACAAAACTACAAATACAAATAATATTGTGCTTAATTACGAATTCAAATCTAGAAGTAAAGAATTCTAAATTCAGAAGGACAAAATAATTAAAAATAAAATTAAAATATCAATATCATGTTTAATTTCTTTTTGGAAAAATCTTGGTATTAACAATTTAAATAAAAAAATTAATGAAACACGTAGAGATAGCAAAATATAGTAAAACATAAACCAAGAAATTGTTGTGATTATAATATTAAATCATCAGGGTTTTAAAAATGTGATATTTAGAATTATTTTTATTTTTGTTTATATTATTTGAGACATAGGTAAATATTCATTTGTGTATGTACATCTTAGTAATTTGAACATACCGTATAAATATTTATCAACTCTTTCACTCTTCAAATGTTTTGATTTTTTTTTTTTATATAATTGGTGGTGAGAGATTTGAACTTGAGTCATCTCTTTAAAGGAAATGTCGGGTTAGAAATTGAGTTATTCCCATGGCATGCTTTCGTATTTATATAATTATAATTTTATAATCACTTGGTTAATTGGGTTTTGGATATGTATAAATATGTAGTCTCCTATAATAAAATGTATATTTGTTGTTAAATATGTTTTTTTTTTAATTTTGTTCATGATAAAATTTGATTTATTTATTAACTAATATTATATAATTTAAAATAAAATAAAAATATTTTAATCAACTATCTATAATATTCTACATGATGTTTTATATTAAACTAGCATATCTTCATTTGTTTGATTAAATGAGGTTCTGCCATTTGTGTGCCTTCCATTTTGATTAAATTCTTCACTTAGTGTATTTTACACATAATTATTCCATGCCACATCATATATGAATAAATAATTTTCAATATTAACCCTTAGTGTTTTACTAATTATTTGGGAAAGTAAGATTTTGTTTTTTGAATTATGTCAAAGTAAAGATAATATAAAGAAATTAAAATTTTATCTTTATTTATTTTTGAAAAAATGACAATTATTTTGAGATATTCATGTTGATAAATAGTGACAAACAAAATAGAATTTGTTAGAACTCGCTACAGGCGACCAAGAAAGTGACTTTAAAAATGGCTGGTTCCTTGAAAGTTCATTTTCCCAGTATTGACGGTTGAATTGATATTGCTTCGTCGTGTGCATAATTTCCAGGGCCAGAAATTAAAATACCAACCAGATCTTGCAATTCACCATTTCAGCCATCCCCATCCTCTGCATCTCTCCAATTATCAACCCCAACAAACCCTAAGCCTAGCTTCATGCTTAAGTTGCAAGCTCAATGTCTCTGAATCGATATTAACCTTGCAAATACTTTATCCACACCTCATGTTCACAAATGCCTCAACAAATCAAACACCTATTTGACCAAAATCATCTCCTCTCTCTCCTTCCAACCCCAATTTACAAATAAGGCTTCTTCAAGTGTGATGCTTGTGAGCAGCAAAGAAATGGTTTCTCATACCATTGTGGTTGTATACAGCATTGATCTCCTTACCATCTGAGCCGCTATGCCATTGATCCTTGCTCAACAATCTCACCATCACCCGCTTGACGTCACTTTCTCACCTCCTTATCAGAACAAGACCTTTTGTTGTGATATATCCAAGAATTTGAGGTCTAACCAGTGGTCATACAGGTGCAGCTTGTGTAAAATTAATGCTCACTTGTTCTGTGCCAGAACAAAGCCTCCTGCTACAATTCAACAAACTACTCAAGTGCAAAATTACAATTATCAAATGGCTCCACCAGTGACAGGACTGACCCCTCAGCCTCAGGTTCTTGGAATTCCATTGGCTGCACCTACGGTGGCAGCACCTCCTTTGAATAACTATCCACGAAACAATTACATGAACAATGCTAATTATGCTGCTGGGCAAGGTGTTTTTGGTTCTGAAGCTATGCCTGTTGCAAGAAATGGCGGCAGACAGGGAAATGGTTCTTTCGATAGGGTACTTCAAGGTCTAGCAACCATTAATTAGAATTTCAACTAGGAATTGATTCAGGGAATACTAAATGGTATTGGTGGCAGCGGTGGTGGTAGTGCTGCAGATGGTGGCAGCCGTGGTGGTTGTATGATTGACTTTGGAGGCAATGGAAGCTTGCCTTCTGCATTTAATGGTGATTTCATTGGAATGGATATTAGTGGACTTGATTTTAGCTCTAATTAGGATCATGGTAATTCATTTTGTGTCTTGTAATGAAAAAAGGCTGTTTTGAATTTCTTTCTGGATAATCTTTGGCTGGGATGATCATCTGAATGCATTCTGCAAGTGTTGCTATAAATATTTACTGCAGTCATTCCTCAAATATATAAGTTGAGTTGCAAATATGTTGACTATTTAGGCAGAGAAACTGCTAACCTTGAAAACAATAACTATTAATGAATAGTGATGATGGAAATCTTACTTGATAACGGTAAATTTAGACAGATAAACTACTAATCTCGGTTGGAATTAGAATATTTTAATGATATTGTTTGGATCAGATTTAAGCAAGTTTAATTCAATTTATTTTGTTTAAATCTGATTCTAAACGATGTCATTATGATTACTCATTTTAAGTAAACAATTATAAGCATTTCTTAAATTTTAAAGTTTGGCCATTGAATAAAAGTATCAAAAAATAATTAAGCTAACTCAAAAAGTTTAAAAATTAGGGTTGGAAGGAGAGAGAGGAGATGATTTTGGTGAGCAAAATGTTCAAAAGCATCACACTTGAAGAAAATAAAATAAAATAAAATAAAGGATTATAATGTCGAAAAAGATCAAAGATAGGACATTTCTCACACTTGCACATGTGGTTTGGAAGGAGAGAGAGAAGATAGAACATATTAGTAAGGAAAATAATGATACAATAGAACCCAGGGGACTTAAAGCCAAAACCCTGCACAAGAAAGCAACAAGACATAAAGAAGAAACGTACCAAAAGAAACCTGGTAAGAAAATAAACCTTCACCAGAGAAGGTGAGCTAAAACTATAAAACAATAAGGAAACATAGATAGCATGCAGAACCCTAATGAAAAGCTAACTCGAGGTCTGAAATAATAAAGACTCTATCCGCTGGACAAAGCAAATTTACCTCTCTTAAAAGAGAAGCAAGGTCTCGAAAGATCATCTGATCTCGGTGAGCATGAGCTTGAGAGACCAGTAAGTCTAGCAGGTTAATTTGCTTTGTTAATGTATTATATGGGCTTAGTCCCACATTGGTTGTGTATAGCTTTGCTTCTCCTATTAGCTTGTATAAATAGGATAATCCCACATTGGTTGTGTATAGCTTTACTTCTCCTATTAGCTTATATAAATAGGATAGCTCCCTTTGTAAGTAAATCACACCATTCAATACAATTCTTCTCTTTGTATTGTCTCACTTCCTCTCTTAAATTCAACATGGTATCAGAGCCATAATGGTTCTCGGTATTTTAAGAGTTGAGTATGCTCTGTGATTGCCACTATTAGTGGATCCTTCACATCAGAAATTCTCGGTATATTAAGAGTTGAGTATGCTCTGTGATTGCCACTATTAGTGGATCCTTCACATCAGAAAAACGTCTAGTATATCCTTTTCATACATGTCGGGTCATCACTATAGTCGGAGTCTCATTCTCCATCGACATCATCTCCGCTGCCGCTTCTGTTTCAGAAACACTGCTGCCACGTCAGCCCTAAAAGCCACATTAGCGCCACCTCACTGCCACGTCACCCGTTGACATCATCTTCGCTGCCACGTCACCCGTTGACATCATCTCCGCTGTCGCTCCTGTTTCAGACACGCTGCTGCCACGGTAGCACCACATCAACAACACGTCAGCACCACGATACTCGTTGACCGCCACATCACCGGTTTCTTGGAGGTTCACCTTCCTCTTTGCTCCTATGGCTGAATCGGATTTACCCCACCGACAGAGCACACACCAGAAGCCCTTATATTGCAAGTATTGTCATTCACAAGGGCATGAATTGCTCAAATGTCCTTCTCGCCTATGTAAAGTCTGTAGAGAACCGGGTCACTATCTTGCAGACTGCCCTAAACTTCCATCTGGAAATCAGTCAAATGGGAACCAATATCACTCTCGAGGCTCATACAATCGGTCATATTCCAAGCCAAAGAATATTGCTGCTGTAACCACTGATGCTACACCAACTTCATCCAATTCTCCACCTGATTGGAGTGGTTTCTGCACCGTTCTTACCGAGGCTCTAAATAAAATCGGTAACAATATAGCCATGTCTACTACACCAGGTACATCCCGATGGTATTTCGATTCTGCTTGTTGCAATCACATGACTTCTGATGCCTCTATTTTTTCCTCTAAAACCTGTGATGAGCATGCGCCTACTATTCACACTGCCAATGGATCAAATATGCTGGTCAGCCATACTGGACATGTTGATAGTTCTCATTTGTCTCTCCCTGACACATATTTAGTTCCTAATCTTACGCTTAACCTTATATCTGTTGGACAACTATGTGATCTTGGACTTGATGTGCATTTTTCTTCTACTGGTTGTCGTGTGCAGGACCCTCAGACAGGAAAACTCCTTGGAACCGGCCGTAAAGTTGGACGCCTCTTTGAGCTCACTCATCTCCAAGTCCCATCCTCACCATCACCAAATCAATCAGCCGCATCCATCCCAGCACTCTCACCTGTGGAATTGTGGCACTCTCTGTTAGGTCATACTTCATCTAGCCCTCTACGTTCTCTTATTTCTGGTGGTCAGTTAGGTTCACTTCAGCATGAGTCTTTTCATTGTATTCATTGTCAACTTGCAAAACAATCAGCTTTACCTTTTAATGAGAGTCAGTCCGTTTCTCTTGCACCTTTTGATTTAGTACATTCTGACGTTTGGGGGCCTTCTCCTCATGCATCAATGGGTGGTGCTCGTTATTTTGTTATATTTGTGGATGACTATTCTCGTTATACTTGGTTGTTTCTTATGAAAAGCAGATCTGAACTCTTTCAAATATATTCTGATTTTTCTTCTATGGTTCAAACTCAATTCTCTCGGAATATCAAAATTTTTCGTTCAGATAATGCAATGGAATATAAAGACCGTGCTTTTCTAAACCTACTTCACAAAAATGGCACGCTCCCCCACCGCTCGTGCCCTGGAACCTCCCAACAAAATGGACGAGCTGAACGCAAACATCGACATATTCTTGACACCGTTCGTGCTCTACTCATTTCATCATCATGTCCTGAACGTTTCTGGGGTGATGTTGCGTTCACCGCAGTATACACAATCAATCGTGTCCCTTCCACTTCAATCCAAAATCAATCTCCATTCGAGCGTCTTTTCGGTAAACCTCCTGATTACTCTAACCTCAGAGTCTTTGGTTGCGCTTGTTTTGTTCTTCTCAAACCACATGAACACAACAAATTACAACCAAGGGCTCATCTGTGTTGTTTCATTGGTTATGGTATTGAACATAAGGGGTATCGATGCTGGGATCCTATTTCTAAAACTCTTCGTATCTCTCGTCATGTCATTTTTTGGGAACATCAAATGTTCTCTTCGTTACGGTCATTTGACATATCAACCATCACTAACTCTAGATTCTTTACTGATCCATCTATTAAGTTATTTCCTGAGAATCCAGTTTCAGGTACTGTTGAGTCCACCTCCGAATCACCAGCTGATATCACCCCTTCCGTTCCAGAACCACCAGTTGATCCTACCTCTCCAGACCCAGACCCAGTTCCAGCTCCAGAACCATCAGCTGACCTCACCTCTCTGACTCAATCGGTCGTGCCCGAGGATATTCCTATGTCTGATGAGTCTGCACTGACTCCCTCTGAGAGCCATCCTCCAGATCACCCCCGCAGATCTACTAGGGTAACTCACCCCCCTTCTCATCTTGCTGATTACCATTGTGATTATCATTATTTTTCCACTATACTTCATCTGCATGAGCCTCAATCCTATAAGGAGGCTAGTACTAATCCTCTTTGGCAGAAAGCAATGGATGAAGAACTTCAGGCCCTAGCTAAAACTCATACATGGGATATTGTTGATCTACCCGCTGGAAAAACTCCTATTGGGTGCAAATGGGTGTTTAAGATCAAGACACTTTCTGATGGCTCTATTGAACGATATAAAGCCCGACTTGTTGCCAAGGGATTTGCTCAGGAATATGGCATTGACTATGAAGAGACATTTGCTCCAGTGGCGAGGCTCACATCTGTCCGTACACTCATTGCTGTCGCCGCCATTCGAAGATGGACTCTATTTCAAATGGATGTCAAAAATGCATTTCTGAATGGGGAACTTCTTGAAGAAGTCTATATGCATACACCTCCCGGCTTGGATGCCACTCGAAATAAAGTTTGTCGCCTTCGTCGTGCCTTATATGGTTTAAAACAAGCCCCACGTGCCTGGTTTGCCAAATTCAGCACTACCATTCATCAGTTTGGGTTCACACCGAGTGCTCATGATTCGGCTCTGTTTATCCGCCATACTGCCAACGGTATTATCCTTCTTTTACTGTACGTGGATGATATGGTTATTACTGGAGATGATCCACATGGTATTTCTGAACTCAAAAAGTTTCTCAGTGGCCAATTCGAGATGAAAGATCTTGGCGTGCTCACCTATTTTCTTGGCCTCGAAGTCTCATCTAATTCTGATGGATTTTTTCTCTCTCAGGCCAAATATGCCTCGGACCTCCTTTCCAAGGCTGGGATCACTGACTCAACCACTGCCACTACTCCTCTCGAGCCGAATGTCAGACTTACCCCACTTGATGGTTCACCACTTCAGGATGCCACTCTATATCGTCAACTGGTTGGAAGTCTTGTATATCTTACTGTCACTCGCCCTGACATTGCCTATGCCGTTCATCAGGTCAGTCGGTTCTTGTCCGCTCCTCGGACCACCCATTACTCGACTGCTCTTCGCATTCTTAGGTACGTCAAGGGTACTTTATTTCATGGGCTTCATTTCTCAGCACAGTCTGCCCCCGTTTTACAAGCCTATTCTGATGCCGATTGGGCCGGAGACCCCACCGACAGACGTTCAACCACTGGTTACTGTTTCTTTTTGGGCAATTCTCTCATTTCCTGGCGTAGTAAGAAACAAACTGTGGTTGCTCGCTCCAGTACTGAAGCTGAATATCGTGCCATGGCTGATGCAACTCAAGAACTTCTCTGGCTTCGATGGCTACTCGCTGACATGGGTATCTCTTCTCCTGCTGCCACTATCCTACACTGTGACAACAGGAGTGCTATTCAGATTGCTCACAATGATGTCTTCCACGAGCGTACAAAACACATCGAGAATGATATCCACTTCATCCGTGATCACATTCTCCAGAATACGGTTCGTCTACAATCCGTCAGTTCAGCCGATCAGACAGCTGACATTTTCACTAAGGCTCATCCACCCGGACGCTTTCACTCTCTGGTTTCCAAACTCAAGTTCACCTCCCACTTACCACCTTGAGTTTGAGGGGGGATGTTAATGTATTATATGGGCTTAGTCCCACATTGGTTGTGTATAGCTTTGCTTCTCCTATTAGCTTGTATAAATAGGATAATCCCACATTGGTTGTGTATAGCTTTACTTCTCCTATTAGCTTATATAAATAGGATAGCTCCCTTTGTAAGTAAATCACACCATTCAATACAATTCTTCTCTTTGTATTGTCTCACTTCCTCTCTTAAATTCAACATGCTTCATGATAAATATGATGGTTGCGGTAATTAGGAGGTAAGAGAGATATGCACCGGGAGGAAATGAACACGCCATGGCCACCACTAGCACTTTGGAGTCGCACTTAATCTCGGTAATGAGAATAGAGAAACGCTGACAAATCTGGAGAGTCGTTAATAACGCATGAGTTTCCCCTTCCATATTCGATCTGGGGCCAAAAAAGACTGAAATAGATCACCAGTATAGTCTCTAACCAAACCTCCACCTGTATACATATCATTCCTGCTTGATCCATCCGTATTTAATTTGGAAGTACCCCTCGTAAGTAGGTTGCCAACAAACCCAAATACCTCGAGAAACCACAGGAGAACGAATAGGAACATGGAGAACTTGGAGAACAAAGGAATCATGGAAACACAGCTTTGAATCCGGAGTAAAATCCTTTGTTTATTTCTCTTGTGGATTGAGAGGTTTAAAAGAACTTTTTAAACCATATGTTGCATCCGTGGTTTCATCTGTAAATAGAGGTGGATTTTACCTGTGCCACCAGTAGCAATGTTTTGAAATCTAAGTTTCTTACTATACTAATGCAATTTGCAGAGAGTCAGACAAAAATGACTCTTTTTACTCCAACTCAAGTTTTGCATTTTCTTTCTATCTTCTTGTTCTTTTCAAACGCAACTGTCTCTACTTTAGGGTTTGTTTAACAGAAAGGAAACAGTGAGAGGAAAATAAAAAAAAACGTGTATAATGAATTTTTTTTATTTAATAGAGAAGAAAAGTAAGTGAAAAGAAAATTAAGATGGTTGATTTTTTTTTTTTTACATATATAAATTATAATCTTACAAAATTTAAAAGATTAATTAATAAAAAAATAAAAAAGATATGAGATTATCAATTTAACAATTAATCATCATTTAATATCTCATATTAATATCCATTAACATTATGAACGATGTAGTGATAAAAATAATATTATTATATTTTCTTTCCTTTCACTTCCACTATACTAAACAAGGGTGGGAGAAAACTATTTAATTTTTTTTTAGTTTTAATTTTCATCATTTCTATTATACACGTTAAAATAAATATTTATCTTTTTAGTTTTTTTTCTTTTTTTTTTTGTTTTCTTTCCTCTCTCATTCCCTGATACTAAACACATCCTCAATATTTACTATTAAACTAACTTTTGAAGGGTGCAAATTATCTCTAGAGATTTTGGGGCTTCCAACATACAAAGATATCATTTTCAACTACCACAGTTCACATTTGATTGTCAAGTATAAGAATCATCATGGGGTCTATTGGATTTCTTTTAATGTTCTTACATATGTACATATCCACAAACGATTACAGACATACTCATGATCATATCTTAATTTGATGACTGAGCATGAAACATTTATATATTGCTTGGGGATCGAAGTTCTGAATGTCATCCTCTCTGGAGAAGGGGCTTAGATGGGGATCGAAGCATTTTTTCAGACAGAAACAGGTTAGCTTCTGTTAGTTTCAAATGAGAATTCTAAATGAAAGAGTATATTTGAGACATGGAATAAATGAGTTCATTGTTTTTTATTTATTAAGAAAGAAAAGTAAGAGAAAAAAAAATAACAAAATTGATATTTTTCACTTTAAAACTGACAGGATTAAAAAGTAAAAAAAATATAAAATTATCAATTTACTAATTAATTTCATATAATGTGCGACATTAATATCTATTAATATTACGAAATATATAATGGTAAAATTATTATTATTTGCAATTTTTATCATATTCTTTCACTTTACTAAATATAAAGTTATGAGAAAATTATTTTATTTCTTTTTTGTTTATATGAAAAAAACAAATCAATATTGTTATTTTTCTATTATTTTAATTTTATTTTTATTTTAGATTTTTTTAATAAAAAAACCATGTTTTATCTTGTAAAGAAGAGTAACATACGCTGTCGTTTGCTGTCACTTTTATCTTACACGGTTACCCACACAATTTTTGTTAAAATAAAAAAATCTTCAAAACAAGCATAAAACCTCCACGCTTTTCTCCTTGATCAATTAACTCTCTCTCTCTTTCTGTTTGTGCATCAAAGAGCAGCAGCAGCAATGGAAGAAGAAGCCATTTACTTTGATATGCCTTTGATCAGCACCTCAGCTGATCCATAATCATGTCTTTCACTCAGGTTTTTTGTCTTTTCCTTCTTCTTCTTCTCTTGTTTATATTCGTACTATCAATGTTTCTTTCAATTTCGTCTTGATTATTCAGTTTATTTATATGTTTAGAGATGATTGCATAATACTGTTATTCTTGACTTCAATTTTGGGTGCCCACAAGTCTGAGGCTGTGTTTGTATGCTGCGAATATTTAAGATGACGGGATTTAAAAAAGATGGAACTTTTGATTTCTGGGTACGAGATGTTTTCTTTTAGAAAACCGAAAAGTCATACCCTACTTGGCTTTCTATTTATTGTAGATTTGATCGGGTTTCTTTTGTTTTATTCTTTTCCAGTCAATAATTAAATGATTGTCCCATAAACAATTTTGGGTTCGCAAAACCATAGGCAGTGTGTTTCGTTCTTGAGAAATTGTAGGGCTCTAAACAATTGGAAACTCTTAAATTCTTTGTATAACCAAGAAATTTTGCCCACTCAACTGAAATCTTTTATGCTGCAATTTGCTTTGATTTACTTTCTTTCTTTATTCTGATTAATAATAGAATTTTTGTCCCTATCACAGGTGTGCGTTTCTCACTGTGATTATAGTTGCTCAGAAACTGATAGGTAAATAAAAGGTGGGAATTTTCTTTTCCTGTGTATTCGATATGTTTAATTTGAATATCAATGAACTGAAAATTCCCAGCTAGCTGATCTTTTCATTGGCCCAATTTTGTCTAGATTTTAAAAGTTCTTTGATCAATAAAATAATTGTATCAGTTTTGCTAATAATAATAATTGGGGAAAAAATAAATTTACGCAAGAGGTTTCAGAACTCTATTTGGCAATCAATTTTCAATGAGTGTCAATTTACCATGAACTGTTTCGATCCAATTGGACCTTTTGTCCAAATCCGTCCATTAAAATCGGGGTAAGATAATGAGAATGGATTGCAAATAATGCACGGATTTTGGACGGAAGACTCAGTTGGGCTGAAACAGAAAGTTAAGGGGTGAATTGACACTCATTGAAAACCGAAAATTGATAGTCAAATTGACAACGATGAAACCTCATGAATAAATTTGTTATTTCCCTAATAATTATTATTATATCAGATACAATATGGGGTTCCCCAAACGCTAGCAGTCTGGTTGCAAAGCATGTAAGGGCAATATAAAAAAAAAGACTTTTTTCTGCGTAGAGGTGAAGAAAAAAGAGCCCACGAGGCTGATCTTTTTACTCAAGTAAGTTTAGATTTTTCGCATCTAAAACAATGATGAAATAAAACATGTACTCAAAATTTTTGTGCTTTTAGTTCTCCACGATTTTCTTAGCAGCCGAAGGGAGGATGTTTTTATGGGAAAGAGGTTGATAAAAGTAAACGTTGTCTTATATTGTTGAGATGTCTTACATACCGGTCCAACCCGAAGACCCGCCTCCAACCCAACAAATTTTGAGCGATTCGAAAGGAAAGAAAATTGAAATTTAGTTCACAAAACGGATTAGGGTTTTGTGAAAACTATCGGAGGCTCGACTTTGTACTCTTCATCCTTTTGATAGTGAATTTTTCTCTTCTTTGGCCCGTGGACGCCGGCTTAGCCGAACCACATAAATCTTGTGTCTTTGATTGTTTTATGATTTATGTTTTGCTACTCTTATATGCCTATCCCTATCGATTCCACTATAACATATATTTTTTGGCGATAATGATAGAGGGACATCTCCCTGGTCCACCCCAAACATACACAACCACACACGGAACGACAAGTGGCAGAAAAAGTTTGAAATGATTTTTCTGCTCCTGCATGTTACCAATGATGTTTCTGCATGTTATTAGTGATTGTTTGTGACAGTTACTAGTGATTTTCTTGGTGACTGGGTGTGCAAGTGGAGTGGGTGAGTGAGATGTCCCCCTATCAGCTCCCATTTTGTGGTGCTTGATAAAGCAAACCCTTATCAATTTGAGACACTAAACTTACATTTATTCGCAGGGAGGGGCCACTGCTTCAGTCTTTGGGTATCTTTATAGGTGAAGATTTGGATTTGGATTCCTGACTGAAAAAAGAAGAATCTTGGCTGGGTTGGTGTACTTTTTATGGGGAGTAGTGTCAGGGAAGAGATAATGGATCTTGATTTGAACCTAGAACCTTTGGAGTCTCCACATGGTTCATTGTGGGGATTAGGATCTTTAATAAATGACTTAGAAACAACACATGAACGCATTGAAGAACGTATCAGACAACTTGAAGCCGTCACCTCCAGGGCCAGGCAACGTCAGAGGTGGAGACAAGGTCAAACTACACCGCAGATAGTGAACAATTTTGGAGAGACCACAACAGTTGATATCCATGATGAGGATAGACAGCTTACTGAGGAAGTTGGTATTGGTTCCCAGGAAACATCAGTTGAGAATGGCAAAGTTAGCAGAAGAGATAGTACCTATTTGATAGCTAAGGCATTGGGTATGGATACAGATGCTAGGAGAGCAAGAAGTGGTAGGGCTGGCTTCTTTGATTGCAATATATGCTTGGACATTGCTAGAGATCCAATATTGACTTGTTGTGGGCACTTGTTTTGTTGGCCATGCTTCTATCAGTTGTCTTATGCTTATTCAAATGTGAAGGAATGCCCAGCATGTAACGGAGAGGTGACAGATGCTGGCATTATTCCAATATATGGAAATGGGAGTGATAACAATACCTGCAAGTCCAAGTCGAAGGAATCTGGCTTGAAGGTTCCTCAAAGGCCCCATGCACACAGGATTGAGAGTGTGAGACAGCAGCTCATTAATCAGGGAGCATTTTCTTCTCCAATCGAGGAAAACTTCCAGCAACTTAGAAGTATTATTGGTGCAACAGGTGAACGAACTCAGTCACAGGATGTTGACGGTGCACCTGTTACATCTGAAAGAAGCAATTTCTTCAGCAATGGTTATCGTACTTCTCAGAGATGGCCCACCACAGAGACAGAGGGAAACCAGCGTCACCGTTCCCTTCAAGTTTCGAGATTATTATTGCAAGGAGCTGCTTCCTTTTCTTCCCTTTCATCTGCATTGAATTCTGCAATGGATTCTGCAGAAAGATTAGTTGAAGACCTTGAAACATATATTATCAGTCCTAACAGGAGAAGAGGTCGTCGACAATCGTCACATATTATTGTTCAACCTGAACCCCAGATTCGAGATACTGCTGCCGAAATAAATTCTATGGTGCCCTTTTCTGCTACATCATCTGGAGGGGATGATGTTGCTGCTACTGTTGTATACATGGGAAACCAGGCAACAGATACTGCTGTAGAAATCCATTCAACTCTGCCATCCTCTTCTTTATTTTCCAGAAGAATAAATGAAGCTTCAAGAGCTTCAGATGTTGATAATGAAGTTTTCCATGTGTCTAGACGGAGAAGATTGAGTTGATATGGAACTTGAAAGAAGTCAAATGTGGTGTAATAAGCTCAGGTTAACAGTTCAAGCAACTTTGTCATATTACAATGTGTGATACTCGGCCGTGACAGATTTACTGATTGTTTGGCTGATCATAAAATCCCATTTATGTCTTCTTTTCTTCAAGGTTGGTTTATTTGTGGGAAAATGTAGTGATGTTGTCAGTATACAGAATCTACGATGCTGACTGTACCGCAAGCCTTTTTCAGAGGGCAGATCTTTCTGGTAAGCTCCTCAACCGCCACAGAAAGTGTCATTTCTTTTTGTTTTATTTGAACGTATACATGATTAGTACCTCATGTATCAAATTACTAATAATATTACCTTATTTTTTTCCTAGATTTCCTTTGTTCTTTTTGTTGTATGTATGATGTATTAAAATTGATGGGTGGATCAAACATTGCATTTATTTGTGTCAGTTCAGATTTTTTTTTCAGTTCAAATTACAGACTATGTTTGGAATATATTAGTGATGCACTGGTTTTATCCACTAGCTACTCTTCTCTATGGTTCATGATATGAATTGGATTAAGTATACCAGTGTACAATGTTACAGTCAGATCTCCTGTATCATGTCATCCACATCTAGATTACTTCTTTAGTATTAACAGCAAGATAGGTAATGATTTGTCAAATGATGACCAAGCCGATTAGATGTGGTTTCAGTGGAACCTTAAGGGACTATTTCTACATTGGATATCATTGCCTATGTGAAAATTGATTTTTTATACTTCCGTTATTCCATTACATGTTTTGACATACCTTGTACAGGAAAATAATTGCATAGTGTTTTGCATTTTTCAGGCAGTACTACATAATACTATTCATTGGTTTGTTGATGTGGGATCATATGTTTTTAGAACCCATTGTCTGTCTCTTGTTCTTTAATGCATTTGTGTTATCATTCTATGAGGCTGCTAATGTAAATGTTAGAACTTGTCTTTTCTGTGTCTTGGTAGTGTAGATGCACTCAATATATATAATATAATTACTTGGTTATCTTGAAAGAAAAGTGTAAGTTGAATGTCAAGTTAGTGTCGAGTATAGTGTTGTGTAACTGCTGAGCTGTGGTTCAATGGAATCTGTAAGACTTCCTTGGTGACCTCATTGCTGGAGCTTGAAGAAAAAGAGGGGAAAGAGTTGAAGTTATTGTAGCTTTACTAATCACATTGCCTTGGCAAATATTGTTCATGCTATTTTAGCTCAAATTGGTTAAGGGTGTATATGTTTTTTGTTGTTTTTGTTAGGTTACAATGTTCAGTTAGGGTTAAGATTATTTTAAGTGTCTATATCAACTCTTATTAGGGTTTTCGGGTTTATTATAAATATTAGTTGTAAAATCAGTATTATAAGACCTGATTTTTTTTTTATAAATAAGACTCTTGATTTTTACTGTCAATAAAAATTAGCCTTCGGGTTTTATGTTCTTGTTAGGACGTTAGGGTTTTGCTTAATCTAGCACCTAAAAGAGGTTTTTCCTCTGTTTCCTCATTGAGACCAAGTTTTCAATGGCAAATCGAAGTCTGGCTCATCTTACTGAACTCCCAACTACATTAGAAGTTTAACGCCACTAACGTAGAATTGTTTCTGTTATTTGATGCAGGAGCATCACAGCCTTGAAATTCCGTATTCTAAGAGTTGAAATGGTCTGAGAATGGTAGATTCAAGTTATGAAAATTATTCGAACGTAACAATAAAGAGAAGAAAGTAACTTATCAAAAAAAACAATAAAGAGAAGAAAGTAATAAGATCTCAGAACTGTTGAAACATAATAAGGGGGGTTTTTGTTCCTTTTTTTTGTTTTATAAAGATGATTAGTGCCCCTTGCTCTCAGTGCGAAGTCTTTGATTCTCTACTGTTTTCTCGTTTCCTGTGTCCTTTGGTGATTTTCAAATGGTCAGGTTGTAAGCATTGTGCCGACTACCGACCTAGTCATCTTTCCTATCTCAGCATACGCGGGACTGCATTTATCTGGGTTGCATATTCCTATTCTATATTATTATTTTTTATATAATTTTATACCTAATTTTTAATTATTTATACTCATAATTTATAGTACAATAGCTATAACTAATCATTCCATTAATTAAATTTTAGAATTCTAAGATAAATTCAATTAATTTAGTCTAAAAACTTACACAGAGAGAGAGACAGACAAAGAGATGGTAGATTCATGTTGAGGAAAATGATAAGGTGTAATATGCTGGGAATTTCATAGAGGGAGAGAGTAGGGAGGGGGGAGGGGGGAGGGAAGGGCTTGCTATTAATATTATTGAATTCATTCATAGCATATCCAAGAGGAGCGTATTTTATACCGTTGGTGTGGTAGATTCAGGTTAAGAAAGCGTCTTCATGATGAAAATGCAAATAGTAGATTATGAAAGAGTTTTCATAATGCTAATTTGAGGGAGTAGATGGAAATGCATTGATAAAATGTTTACCCACTATTTATTTTACCTTTTGTGGTTTATTTCATGATTAATTAGGTTTTGTGCTTTGCTCCAATAATTAGTGGGGCAACAGACTTTGAGAAGGATTGAAGAGTTTTCATAATGTTAATTTGCGACAGAGACAAACGTTAACAGAGCAAAATACAAAGTCTAATTTATGAAGCAAAGTGCATTCAATGCATTGATAAAAAGAACTAAAAGAATCGGGTTTTTTTATTTTTTTGCATGCAGTGCATTTTTACTCTTCAATCTTTTTAATTTGAGAAGATTGTCATTTGTACACGTAAGAAGAAGAAGAAAAAAAATCAGCTCTAGTTTTTTTCTTCTCATTTTTCAAAATGTGCATTCAATCCACTTTTCTTCTCATTTTTTCCCTCTTACTAAACAAGAAAAAATAACCTTTGTTCTTTTCTTTAGCTTTTTTCTTAAAACTTTTGATGCTCAAGTCATCAAATAACATCAACCTAAAGCATCTCTCATACAAATTGACAGAGGGTCTGGAGGAGCATCCTGCTCTGTAGTCATAGTCAAAAACAGGGTCTATGTTTTTCCCCCTTTCTTTTTTAGTGATTCTGTTGATTGCTTTTGCGGTATTTTAGTCTGGATTACAAACTTTATATGGATGCTAATTGAAAATCTGCCGCACTAGAAATTTTCAAGCCTTAGTCGCCTGCATGCATACACATTATCCACATACCACATATATGATGTGCAGCACTATCTTATCCCAATCACTGGGCCGAAGCCTAATTGGAAACATGGTTCATGCCACTTCCTTATGTACTGCTAACAGTTTAAATGACCCCAAATTAGCCCCAAAAAAATTACAAGAACGTTCTCTACTCGATCACAAAGTCAAAGAAAAATACCAGAAAAAATAGAATGAAGATAGGAAGACCTCCAAATTAGCCCTCCACCTTCGATGAATGACATTTCAACCAAAAAAAGGTGGTAAAAGGGCTTTTTATTGCCAAAAGTTTCTGTTGTTGTAAATGCACTATTTCTCTGTGGAATTCAGAATTCTTGTGTGTTTGGGTATTGAAATATACCGGTTGGAGAGCTTGATAAATGGGTTTTATAGTGTGTTTGATGGATAAGATAAAATATGGATAGAATAATTTTTATCTTACGAGTGTGTTTAGTGGATAATATAAAAGAAAGATAAGATGTTTCATCATGGTTTTTATTTAGTCATAATAGAATAAAATCATCTTGCTTTGGAGTTTAGGATGAGACATCATATCTCTTTACTTATCTATCTCATCCGATTTTCTTTCATTTTTTCTATCAAAGTCTCTATCATGAGATAAGATGAGAATGAGATAATTAATTAAAAACATGCGATGTTTCATTTTACCCACAAAATCGAATAATTTTATTGGTCATTACTGAATGAGACTTTTCTCCTCATCTTACCCTTTTCATCATGTTCACCAAACACACGATAAAAGTTATTATATCATTTCTTCATCTATCCACCAAAGATATCCGAAAAACCTTTTTTTATAGACTTTACAGGATTACAAATATGAATTGACCATAACTTGAACTCCACTGAGTGAATCAGAGATTCTTGCATCAACCTAATCAACTTATAATTTGATTACCTGTATTGTCTATTGCCGGCTTATAAATCGGTTTGATTAATTTATAAGTTTAGCCGATCATGCTAATAAATAGATTAAAGAAAACTTTTTAGCAACAATAAAAAAAAAATCATTGTGAAAGGTCTAAAAATCGTTGACTGACTTATATTTTTTTCATTGCAATTGAATTTTTATATGTTATTTCTTACTTAAAATGCTTTGACTGACTTATATTTTTTTCATGGAAAAAATATTAATGACCTACTTATACTTAATACATACTTTCATGGATACATCATCATATAATTAAACAAGCCTATTATTGATTCAAAAAAAAAAGTCTATTATTGTTGTTCAAACATCCTCTCTGGCTAAGCATTATTGGTCTCTCATTCACCATTGTGAAGATTAGTTCTAAGAAAATATGTTATAAGTGACTCCATGCAATATTGAGAGTTTTTAATTCAAATAAAATCCTATAATTATAAGTTATCTAAAAGAATTTTCTTTGGTGTGGTTTGAGAATTGATTTAAGTGAGAATTAAAAATTTTTTTTTAAAAAAAATTGCTTTAATTTCCATTTAAATCAGATACCAAACATCAACTTTCAAAGTAAATAAAGTGAAATTCTTCTACTTTTTTTTAAAAAGATAAAACAAAATAGTTATAAATTTTCTTGAACATCTAAGAGAATCTCTCTTGTTTTTTTGAACATTTTTAAATTTTAAATAAACATGTAAATAGGGCAATACATTTGATTAATTTGACTAAAGATTAAGAGTTTTGATAACTTTTTAAAAAAATAGTTTCAGTAATCGAACCGACTCATTTTGAGTAATCATAACTGATAAAAAATCGATTAATACAGTTAAATTTCAATTAATTAAAATTATAGAAAAAGAAAAAATCATCAAAAATTTGTTAAATATTTAGGACGAATTTTAAACCAACAAATCAGATTAAATATAATCAATAAATAGTCGATTATTACAAATATTAGACAGAAACGAGGAAAGATCCCTTTCATATCTAAGTTTTTAAAGGATGGTTAAAGTTGATTTTGTTAAAGCCAAATTAAGTATGTTGAATTGACAAAATTGCCCATCATTAACACCGATATTTATTCCTCCTTGGTGTTTCCTTAACATTTGCCATGATCATTAACAAAATAATAAAAATTAACTAAAAATTATATATAATTCAATTAATTTATCTAAATCGAATAAATATATTCAATTTAATTTAAATCAATATATATGACAGAACCGATGAAATACCCATAAAAACTCCCCTAACATTATTAGATAATGGTTAAAGTTAAAACATAGCAAATCTTTGGGGTGAAAGTACTTCTTGGGCAAACAAAAAGGCAATGTGGCGACAAAATCTAGTAGATTTGACGTATGCATGCCCAGTACTCCTACCTTTGGCAATTATCATCGAATCCTCTCTACCCTTTGTGCTAATCTAATCATCTTTATGTGTCAGCTGTTAATTTCCAAACAGACTAAACGGTTTCAACTTGTAAAAAATTACCTCCTTCACCACTCTTATTGAGAAACGTGTCAGAACAGTACCCTCTGTTGCCTGCCTTTGTGTTGGTTCGTGAGACGGCGCGGTCTTCTATCCGTTTACGTCAACATCAATTAATCGGGTCTGTTTGGTTCATCGAACTGGACTAAAACTAGATGGGATTGAATTAACAACAATTTTGCTTTACTCCCTGATTTCATGTTTGATTGATAGAATTATGTTAATCCCATTATACTTTTTGCTTTTTTTTTATTTTTTTTCAAATATGTTTTATAAATTTAAACAGTTGATCTTGGTATACATAAATGCAACAGTTTAGATTTAGATTTATCTAAACAAATATGATCTACCTGATCTTATTAACGGTTAATATATAATATAAAAATTTAATTAAACAGTTAAAATTCAAAAAAAAATTATCATTTCACTCATTATTTTATTTTTATAGTAGTGTTAATTTTCTTGTCAACCAAAAATGAGATTTATTAGAATAAACTTAATCTATTTTTTAACCAAATAAAATTCATATATTATCATTTTAGTTCATTCTCAATTTTGTCATAGGTTTCACTTTAATTTTATATTAATCCTCTCCAGGAACCATATTAAGATTTCATAACTGCTCCTTATCAATTGTGTTATGTATCACTCACAATTTTTACCTTTTGATTTGTGTGTACATAAAAAAATTATAGCCAAAAAAAAATATAAAACATTGAACTTGTTGGTATAGTTTTTTTTTAACATAAAAGTTTTGTATAGTTTGTGAAATTTTTTGTTTCCTATAAAATGAAATTAGGCCAAAAAAATCTTAAAAACAGTTTGTACAATGGTTTTTACTTTTAACATTTTGAATTTATCTTAGAAATACTATTTTCACAACTGTTTTACGATTCATTAAACAGTTTATAATTTTATTGTTATTTTATTATAATTTTTATTTAAAATTATAAACAAAATCATAAACCATTTTTACTAATAGACCAAATTGGACGAAAACATTATCACAAACCTAACAATTAAAACCCTCAAACATTTGAGCTCATAATCTTCCATTTGAACGTTAATACCATTTAATCCCACACTGCTTTAGCTCAGTGGTGTGTGACATTCGATTAAATCTCGAGTTCGAATCTCCCCTCCCCCCTATGTACATAGTGCTATTAAAAAAACATTAATACAATTTGAATATTTTTAATTAGGGCGAACCACGATGTTCGACTTTGAATTTTAGTAGTTTATCCATCAACTATTATAAGTGGTGCATTTTGTCTTTATCGTTTGTTAAACTTATTAAAATTTCAAACTTTTTTCTCATATTCATAATATGCCACATCTTTTTTTTCTTCTTTATTTCTCATTACAATAAAAATCACTTCAATATTATTGTTTTTTTCCTTTATCTACTTAATTTTTAAAGCAAGAGAATTCCCTCGATGGTACTTAATTTTAAAATTATTTATTCATATTGAAAACTCATCTTTATTCGTAGACAAATGACAAAAAAAATACTAATGAAATTTCGTTCAAACTATCAATAAATATTTTAAAACGATTTAAGTATTACGGTATGTTTTATTTAGTTGTTTCAATAACACCACTCACCTCGGGGGAGATCTCAAATTGTGTTAGGATTCTAATCGACCGAAATATATTTTTCTTCAGCAACATATTGCCTTTTCTTTTATCTAAAAGGAATTTAATTGAAACACCCTTCCCTAGTAAGCCAGACGCCTCGCATGCTACAAAATCATTCATTTGACATGATGTTTGCTTAGAAGGGATTTTTTTTTTGTTTAATTTCACAAGTAGTGTGGATTTAAATGATTGTAATGATGATGACAATTAGATTAATGTTAATTATCGTGACACTTAATTGTGTTCATTAAGGTAGGATAATGGGTACAACATGAAATGATTTAAGCAAGATTAATTAACAAAACAAAATCAAATATAACTTCAACCTTTCTTTTCTCTAATTAAAAAAAAATCAACATGGCATGATTTGTTTGTGCAAGAACCATGCGGATAAAGGTATAAATATAACGCGAACTTAATTTTCAATATAGACAAATAATAATTGATATAGGTAAGATGAAGAGGAAGTTTTTTCCTTTTTACTTCAAAAAAAAAAAATATGTTCAATCAAAAAACATATGGAGTGGTAGAATTTATTTATTTATTTTCAGTCAACAAACAAAAAAACATGCATGGTGATAACAATCATGGATGTTAGCAAATAATGAAAACATAGGTAGATTATGATTTATGAGTGACATCTTAATGATTGTGTATGGTTGGTAAAGCATTTTAAGCAATGTTGTAAATTTTTGTTTTGTTTTAATTATTAAAATGAAATGTTTTAGTTTCAATTTGTTTTGATTTTTTTTTTATTTATGATATTTTTAAATATATTTTTGTCAAATTACATGCATTTCAAAATATATAATTATAAATATATATCATAATAAAATCATCATTATTCAAATATTTGATAATAAATATGATGTATTAACCAAAATAAAATCATAATTACAATATAAAATTCAAATACTAATGCAAAACAATACCAAATTCACGCTATTTTAAAAACTATTAATACAAAGCAACATTAACTAAAAATGTTTAGAAAATTACAAAATTTTTAAACTTATTTAAAAGTATCATTGTTAAAAAAGCATCATATGAAATAAATTTAAACAATTTGGGAGAATAAAAAAATAAAACAAAAAAAATATAAATCATATAAAGTTATTTTTCAATCGTTTCTATTGAATCAATTAAAATAATCAAAAAAATATCGAAACAGAAAGTGAAACAGATATAATAATAATTCATTTCGATTTACTGTTAAAATCGAAATATTTCAACCGATTCAATCAAACCGAATACAAACAAAATTTGCATATATGATTATAAGCTCAATGTTTAATTAGTACTGCTAATTACTAATGGCTAATTAATGCATATCAAACATATTATAGTGTAGTAGCCATTAGGTGATAATCATATGATATCATTAAGTGTACGCAAATATTAGTGATTGCGTTTGTCATTATGTCAATCAATTGCCGCTTGCTATCTTTTGCCACAATTCGTAATTGGAAATAGATGCTCATTTTTGGCACATGTTTTCTTCATCATTTTAATCGCCAGTCATTTTCCTTTCTCTTTAAAATGGAAAAAGAGAAAATGCCTTTTCATCCTCAAGTGCGTACGTTTTTATGAGGGTACCTACTGCTTTGCCATTGACTCTTGAGCACGTGAAGGGAGTAAATGAGTTGAGCTCAATGTTGCTCGGTACAAACTTGTTCGTTAAAGTTTTAATCGAGCTTTAATTTTCTTTTTTTTAAATTTCTTTGTTAAGATATTAACTGAGTTTAAACTCAAATTTTAATTTTTTAATATAAATAATGATTTTCAGTTAAATTAAACTTTATTTTATATAAATGAGTTGATTTTAAATTTATTTTTTAAATTAAATTTGTGTTTGTTTACAAACTTAAATGAATTTTAATAAAAAAAAAATATTCTTTTTTACTAGAGTTCGAAAAATAATAAGCAAAGAAAAACTAAACTCTGAATGTACGTTTAGTGACTGCTATAAGTGATAACGAGATTAGAGAGGGAATGACTTACTGCCAATAACTTAAGTTTTGAAAGTATTATATATATATATTTTAACACATAAGCGACTTAAAGAGTACTTATAAATAAACTTTAAAACAAATAAAGGTGAAAACGGTTGGATCAAATAAGGTACGGATCAAATTTTATGAGTAAAGATTTAACGGGTATGGGATCAAGTTTTATGGGTTTTATTTTAATGTTATACTCGTGTTTTAACGAGCGGATAATAGTTATTGACAAAAATTTATTTATTTAGGTGAAAATTGACGATCTATATTAAATACGAATTGAGTCTTACAAGTAGCAGGTCAACGAATACGGATTAAAAATATTTATTTTTTAATAAATTTTAGTTTTATGTTTATATTTATATTTTAACGAACGAATAACCGATAAAAAAACAAATACAAATTAAAAATCTTACCTATAAAAACAAATATATAAATTAATTGTTCACGAGCTAATTAAACATTGAGCCGAACACTCTGTTTAAACTCGACCCGTCTAATAAATGAATTACCTTAAAATTTTGTTCAGATAATAAATGAACAAAACTGCATCAAGCACATATTCAGGTGCAATTAATTGTCACAAAAAAACTCTGCAAACTTGTACTGTTATGCATGTTGCTTGCACACAAAAGGATATTTTATTTTTCTACTTAGACTTATGGGATTTTGTACTGCAAACATGATTAGTTGGGGAAAGCATAATGTTTTATGTCTTAATTCATAATTAGCACGCGAAATAAAATCTATAATCAAATGATGCCAAAAACGTTTCTACAAATAAACCTGCAAATTTGAAGCTATTTCATTTGTCTTTGCCTTAGACA
This sequence comes from Bretschneidera sinensis, assembly GCA_023935145.1. Classification (NCBI taxonomy): domain Eukaryota; kingdom Viridiplantae; phylum Streptophyta; class Magnoliopsida; order Brassicales; family Akaniaceae; genus Bretschneidera; species Bretschneidera sinensis. The sequence goes on from CM043698.1 coordinate 23,041,930, forward strand.
GAAGGATCAAGACAAAGCCTTACCGTAGCTGGAAGTTGGACTTTTATAGCTCTTAGTTATTTTTTATTCGTTATTCGTTTGTTAAAATATGAGTATATTTATTAAAAATAAAATATATATATATTTTTAATCTACATTCATTGACTTATTATTCATTAAACTCGATCCGTATTTGAATTGAGTCATTTTTTCATCTAAATAAAAAAAAATTTATCATTACATGTTTTCGACTTATTACTCACCTACTAAAATACCAGTAATCAAGTATTTTTACCTATTGATCTATTACATGTCAAACCCAATGGATCGATTTTCAACTCTATTATTGTTTTAAAAACTAGCCAACAATAAAAACATGTACTTATTATGTCCTATATTGTGTACCATTTGATTTTGATTTTTTGATTTTTTTATAATTTTTTATTTAAAATTTTGAAAAACAATTTTAAAAAATCAATATAATCTATGAGAATATATTAAAAAATTAAACAATTGATTCATTTATAATTAACGAAAAAATGATAATATAACTGTATCGAATCAATGAACATTATAAGAAATAAAAAATATGATCATGCAACTATATATTATAGTACAAAAAAATTGAAAGTCATATATTGTGAAAGTTGAAAATGGATTAAAATTAAAATATAAATAAAATCAATTATAATGTTTAAATTAAAAAACACATGAATTATGTGAAAAAATAAAAGACACGGGTCAAAATGAGACTAATTCTTCATAGCAGGTGAATGACACAAAATCATAGGGCCAACAACATCCAAATATCCCAAAAATAAGATAAAAAAATTGTCCCAAAAGAGCATGGAGACCAAGCTGAGTAATTTTGATTTATAGTTTACAAAATAGTTTTTAGTAAAATAGTAATTAAGTTAAAAATAATTTATTATTTAATAAAATAATAATAAAAACAGCTTTTTTAACACAAATCTAATTTTTAAAAATTATTTTTTGATTATTTATAAATCATTTTAAAAAAATATTTAACCTAAATTTTACTTATAAAGCAGAAAACATTTTAAAAACTCTCCCAAAATGTCTAGTGGGAAAGGAACCCAGTGTAATATATTAGAGTTTCACGTGTGTGTGTCAACCGGAGCTGGGCGTGTTGGTCAAACGGCTCTCTCAATTCTCACAGAAGATAAAAAGGGTACTAATAAAATAAAAAAATAAATACAAACTAAAAAAAAATATCAACAATCAGGACTGTTTGGGTCTGTGTTTATATTATTTGACTGATGACATTTCAATCTCTCTTCTATAAAGACTCTTTCCAGTGCTTTCACTCCAAACACCCTTTTTGACTCCTCTCTCTCTCTCAATCTGTTGTGGGCATATCATATATGCAAAAGAAAAAGAAGAGATCATGGAGCTTGGTTTGAGCTTAGGGGAGACCTCAAAACCAACTTTTGGGTTCATGGAGAAAGCTAATCATCAAGTGAATACCTCCAAAAACCCGCTAGGGTTTTGCATGGCCTTATCCATTGGCCCAACAACAACCACCTCTCCTAGACGACAAGACCAAGAAGAAGATGGACAAATTAGCAAAAATAAGCAACACCAAGATGGTCATGATGCTGATGATGAAAGTGAGAAGGACAAAACAACAACAGCAAAAATAAAGAAAACAGTTTGTGGTGCTAAAGATGATGATGAGGAAAATCCACCTATCCAGCTTGATCTTCTACCATACACTCCTGTCCCTCGCAACTTCCTTTGGCCCTCTTCTGACAACGGTAAGTACCCACGTACCCAAAATAAAAAACAAGCATGATTGATTGATTTCTTTGTTTCCTTTGTTTTGATTATGCTTTCATTTTTTTTGCGTGTTTTTTATGTTGCAAATTACTAACAGGGAGCTCAGAGGCAGGTTCTTCAGGGAAAATGATGGGAGTTACAAGAGGGTTTGATGTTAACAGAACCTTTTTTGTTGAAGAGGTAATTGCAAATAATCATGAGGATGGTGGAGCGGTTTCTTCCTCACCAAACAGTGCCTCTGCGTCGTCTTTTCAGATGGATTTCTGCATATACAGTGGCAGTGCTAATTATAACAAGGATGGAGATCAAGGAGAGAGAGCTTCTCCAAGGGCCAGTGATGAGGATGAGAATGGTAGCACCAGGAAGAAACTCAGGCTCTCAAAAGAACAGTCGGCTTTCCTTGAAGAGAGTTTCAAAGAGCACAACACTCTTAATCCTGTAAGAGAATCGATCCCCTTTGAGTTACTTTTTCTCCTCTTTTCTTCTAATTTTGATGATTAATTTGGTTCATTGATTTTTTGATGTAGAAACAAAAACTTGCACTTTCTAAGCAGCTTAATCTCCGTCCACGCCAGGTAGAAGTTTGGTTCCAAAACAGAAGGGCAAGGTATTCAACGTATTACCATTTTTTTTCTTTTTCCTTTTGTTTTTGAAAGCAAAAAACCTGTTAAATTTTCCAGGAAAGTAATATTCCAATTGAGATGCTTTTATGTGCTTTTTACCCATGTCTTAAGTTCAATTACTTTTGTTAATTGAACAAAACATCAGCATTTCAATAGTGTTTTCCTTGTTTCCAAAAGCAAAATTCCACTCAGAGCAACCAATTTTTTAGTTCCCCTCAATACCCATGTCTTGAAATGAATTACAGTAGTGTTGTTGTTGATAAAAAAAAACAAATTGGCCAATTAAACATGTGTATTTTAACTTGCAGGACTAAATTGAAGCAAACAGAGGTGGATTGTGAGTACTTGAAGAGGTGCTGTGAGACATTGACAGAAGAGAACAGGAGGCTACAAAAGGAACTGCAAGAACTGAGAGCCTTGAAGACCTCAAATCCATTCTACATGCAATTGCCAGCCACCACACTCACCATGTGCCCTTCTTGTGAGAGAGTGGCCACCACAACCACCACCACCGCCGCAGCCAACAATAATAGCACTGACCCAACAACAGCTAAGGGCACAGGGTTCAGCCTCAACAGACCCAGGACGTTCTACCCATTTGCTCATACTGCCCAAACTAATTCACACCAGCCCGCAGTTTCAAGAGAGATGGTGAAACAGATAGAGAAATAGTTTGTTGAAACTTCTCCTTTCTTTTTGTTGGTGTTAAATGGTGGTTTTGGGTCTTTTTGGTTTTTGTCTTGTATGTACATGTCTAGACAGGTTTTGAGACCCAAAAACAAAAATGTTTGATCCTGGAATTTTCTCATCTTTTGGGGGATTTTCTTTTCTCCATTGTCTGGGCTTTCTTGATTTTGTGGTGATACAATCAAAGAAAGAAGAAGATAGTGTTTGTTAATTGTTTGCTTTGTTAGTCTATCAGAGAATGAAAATCCTAGAAAAATGGAAAAATAATTACAATACTATTTTTTTTTCATTGACAAGGATGGGATCACACTCGGATGGTTAAAAACTGTCTAGCATTTGAGTTTCAGTAAAACAACGAATTTTTACTTTTTTTTTAATACAAATTTAATTTTTTAAAATTATTTTTTTAGTTTTGATTATTTTTATAAATTGTTTCAAGGTGTTGGCTTTAATTTTTGTCAATTAAAAACAAAAACAAATTTATAAACTCTGCTGAATGATACAATAAACTCGAATTTAAATTAAATATTATACTCCTTATATATTTTAGAGTAAAGATTGATCGTTATCTACATTAGCCATCTGTGAAATCAGCAAATGGGTACCCCGTCGTGTGGATATTTCAAAAATTTTGCTTTTGTCAAACTTATCAGTTATCGCTCGAGTTTGTCCAAATTATTGTTTGAGCATCAAATTATTCATACAAACAATGATGCAGTCACCACCTTCACTGTATTGTTGGGGTTTTTTGAGCATCAAATTGTCCAAATAGATAACAGTGTTGGTGTTATTAGTTAACACTAAATTTTTTTTAAAATTATTAGAGTAAAAATAGATTTATTTTTGAAATTTTATCATTGTGTTTATTTGATTTTCAGTTTTCAATGAATTTCAATTTATTTTTTTGTTTCAATCAAATTGAATCTTTCGTCGAAATGTATCCACTAAAATTTGTGCAAGAAAATAAAAATGAATGATAAATTATATTTAAATAAATATCCAATTGAGTTTAAACAAGGGATTCAATGATATGTTGATACTTGTTAAAAACATGAAAGTCAAATAGATAAAATTTTGGAAATATTTTTTTTAAATAATCATTTAAACATTAAACTACTGGCATAGATAAGAGTGATGACTGAATTGGATGGATTCTTGTCACCCTCCATTTATTACCGCTAGTATTTATTAGACCCCGTTTAGTTTTACCTTGGTGAATTGACTGTAACTTTTGGAAGGGAGTTTTTGAGTATGTTTGGGCGTGGTTTAAGGAATGGCTTTAAAGAAAGAAAGAAGAAAGAGGCAACGTGACCTCTTTCTGTTTGGTTCTCTTTAATGATCTTATTGAGAATCCAAACCTCATTGATGATTGAAGAGTAGGAGTAGGCGTGGGTTCGTTGAAAGTGTTAGGGGTTGAATAATGATGAATGAGTGACCAAGAAAAGGAGCACACAGAGCAGTAAGTCGTAGGGACAGGAATGTCATATTAATGAATATGTCTCTTAAAGCGGGGTACCCTTTAGGCAGCCCCAATTATGAGTACACCCGAGGGAAGTACATATCTCATTATTTAACTTACCTGGCTAGGCACGTGACTAATCACGAGATACGAATGTTTTCTTGAATTGAATTTTTCACATGGTAATGCTACTGCTGCCAATGCATGTGACAAAGAAAACGCAGTCACATTATCCTATTTTAGTGATCATAAAATCTGTGAGAGGATTTAGTTTAATGGTCAAGATTTAAGTATAGGGTTTATAAAGTTTTAGATTTGATTTTTTAAGTGAATTATTTGTTTAATGATTTTGATTATAATACAAATTTGTATTATTTTATTATCTATATAAGAAAGTCACAATACTACTTTGATCATAGGTGACAAAATTTGACTTAATTCGATTAACTCAAAAGTCAAAACCTAATCCATCCGAAACTCAAAAACATATTAAAATAATATGATCGAAATCTAATTTGAAACTCGAAATGACTCAGATCTGAAACTTAAAATGATTTGAACTTGAATGATTCAAAACCCGAAATGACTTGAGTCAAAAGCGACTCAAAACTCTAAATGATCCGAATCCGAACAACCTGAAAAAATTTGTGATAGTATTGTTAGTTTCTATATGAATATGAGTTAGTACGATCTTATATTGTAAATAAATCAATCATCATACTATTTACTTATAGCATCGCTTCAATTAAAAAAACTGTATTTTGAGCTAAATGTTGCGTTATATTATGTGGCAAGTGCTTATAAATCATAGGAATTTGATTCCAGTATAGTGTCGTTTGAAAATAGATTTAAACAAATTTAAAGCTTGCTTAAATCAGTTCAAAATAAGATTTAAACTTGATTAAATCTGGTACGGTATGTTTTGTTTAAGTTTAACAGAATAGTCCAAAAGGAAAATAAAATAAAGTTTTATTAAAAAAATACTCTAATTAAATAAATTTGGAAGAATTTTCAAATTCACAAATTGAGAAGCAAATGTCACTTTGTTAGAATGAATTGATTTAATTACATATAGCATGATAGCATGCAAATTTCTCGGCATGTTAATTGCATAACAACATTTCTACCAGATCAAAGCGACTTGCACATGCTAGCTTTGTCCTTCTTAGGTCCATTTTCGCCAACCTACAAGAACGGTTTTAAAATTTATTATTACAATTTCCCTTTATCAAGTCAATAGTACTAGTCATAACTCATAACAATGTAGAAAAGCATTTTTCAATGAATTTTATTTTTAAAAAAAATGTTTAATGACATATTTTACTCAGTGATTCCAACGAATTTAGTTTTAAATTTCATAAAGTTTTTTCAGTAACAAAATGAATATTAAAGTTCCATCCATAAATCAGTGTTAAAAATAACACCAAAAAAATAAAGATAATAAACATAAAATTTATATGGTTTAAAGATAAAACTCTTACGTTCATGGATAATAATAAAAAAGATTCTACTAATGGACTAGAAAAAGATTTGGAGAGATAGAAACCCTCAAATCTTAATCCCGTTTGATTCTACAAAACTAAATAGGAAAAAAATAACAAAACTATATTATTTATACTGCAAGGGCCCTACCCCTAACCCCAGAATAACTAATCGAACCTGCACAAAATTGTAAACCCTTGATGAGTTGGATTTCAGTTATCTTAATTTTAAAAGAGAATTTTAGAATCAAGCTAAGTCCATTTTAACTCTTATTTTAAAAGAGAACTTTAGAATCAAGTTAAGTTCATTTTAACTCTTCAATTATTTTTGAATGAACAAGATTGTGCTACTAAAAAAATAATGTCATGTCAATAGTACGTTTTATTGGATTCTTTAAAAATGATATGAGATTGTTTTTATTCGGTAGATCTTATCTATCCAAAAACAATTGAAAGGTTAAGATGAGCTTAACTTGAGTGTAAATTTTCTTCCAAAATTGAGAGAACCAAAACCCGACTTTACTTCCTCTACTTCAAAAATAAGGCTCCACTGCTCATGGGCGCCCTCAAGAATTCAATATATTTTTAACAATTAACATATTAAACTTTAAGCTTTGAAAAAAAAATCAAATTATGATGGGATGCCCTACAATGTTGAGCTTCCCCATCAATCAGCCTACAATAACGAGATGTTTAGATAATCTCATCATCACAAGGTAGTTCTTATTAGGGTTGATTTTTTTAAACCTCGAGCTAATTTGTGAATAGACAGAATCTAAAAAAAATTTGATTTATTATGAATAAAAATTCATTGTTAAAACGAAATCTCACCCAAATACACGATGAAATATATAATTAAGCCCTAAAAAATAGAAAGAAAACTTATATGGCAATGTCACGTGATAAAAATCCAGAATGCAAGCAACTGCACTCAAACGACCACATACACGACGCCTTCCATTATTAGTACAGCAAAGTTTCATCATTCATACAAAGACATGCATGCGTTGGCTCTCAATCATGCCATATGGGAGGCCATACATACCATGACAACTCAAACGAAAATCAAAATGATGCAACCGACCATGGACCCATCTCCAAATCCTGATTGCGAATTATAAGGTAAAAAGGGAAGTGAGCTAATCACCTAAAGAGAAAGTTCAACTACCATTATTATATTCTATGTCATCGAATGATTTGTGCCATGTTTAATTCTGTCTATCTCAGTGATGATTTCACATATATACTCATCTAAAGCCAAAGTACCCTCTCACCCAAAGGAAAAAATTGAAACTATAGGTGATATTTTTATTAAAAAATTATGAAGTAAAACTTAAAAGACATAAATTTTAATTATAAAGTAGTTTTTATTAATTTTTAAAATTTAAAAAATCTAAATATATATAAAAAAAATAATATTTTATATGTTTTACTATATAATTTTTACCATTCGCAGTCATGTTTATATGACTATATCCTTTGGTAAAAATATATATCTCTTTTGTCAAATTTTAACATTTTTGTTATGGTTACTTTTATAAATGTCAAAGATTGTGATAGACTAACATGGTTCTTGAGTTACCTTCTTTTTTATTTGGTGGTGGTGGAGATTTCCTAGGTAGAGACCCACTAATAATTAAGTGGGTGTCTTCCTTCCTTCCACCTTTTCAACCATTTTAAAGATTGTGGATTGATGGGTGAGAAAAAAAACACACTAAGTTTCTATTTATAAAAGAAAAGTCTCCACATCACCTGCCTCTCTAGTGGATGTGGGAAACACACTTACATGTTTGAAAGGAACAAAATGAACTTGTAAGGTGGTGTCATGTTCCCCAAGGACTGCCTCATGATCATTTGTGCCTTGATCAATGTGACTGCTTTTTGTTATGTCACACAATCAATTTACATTAATACCCAAAAAATATTTACAAAGATATGTGTGTGTGGAAAGAACCTTCACTTTTTGTGCCTGAGCTCCTTGTATTCTCCCATCTCTTTCTTTTATCTTCTTCTCCGCATGTTATTCTAACCACAAGTCTTTTTGTCCTGTAGCTGAAAGGAAGTAAAAGCTTTGTCATGTGCTTTTTATTTTTGTATGGGGTTAAGGTTGCATGACTATATGCCTTCGTATAGTATCTGAATAATGGTTAGATGGGCACCTATCTGTGCAAGGGTAGGTTTTTTTTTTTTTTTTTTTTTTTTCTCTGCATGAGATAAGTCTGCTTTTATTAGGGTTGAGTATGAAAATCGTTGGTTATGTGAACCCGACTCAAACCGATGTAAATGATTGGGTTGAGTTAAATTTTGGTTGAGAAATTTTTGAACCCGATAGATTGAGTTGAGTCTCGAGTTAAAAAATTTCAATATAATCTAAATTGATAACCCAATCATTATATAATTATATTTTATATATATTTAAAAAATATTTACATTAAATATTAATGGACAACATTCATTTTTTGGTAAATTAGTTTGAATTGCAATCTATATTTCGTGTGTGTATATATATTTTCTCATTTTCTTTTTTTTTCTTTAGAAACCCTCCAACAAAAAACGCAAATTTCTAAATAAAAAAAACCAATTATAATTTAAATATGTAAAAAGTATGTTTCTTTATGATACTCTCTTTGTCCCAATTATGTGTCACAGTGCACTATTCATCTAATTAAATAATTATTTTTTTAACTTTAAATTAATAAAATAATTAAAATTTTACAAATATAGTTTCATAAAGTTCGCAAGTATTTAATTTTTTCTATATAATTTTGAATTAATAACATATTAAAAAAAAATTAAAGTCAAAATTGCTTCAAAAAGTCACTGTAACATATAAATTGAGACATATGAAGTACTTTTTAATTTAAGAAGATCGTTTGTTCTCGTGAAAGTATTTATTTGAGATTTTCAATATACTTTCTAAAAGTCTGTTGAATTGATTTGCTTTTCTTGTGTTCATTCACTTTATATTTTTGGTATGATGAGATGAAACACCTTAAAATTTAGTTTTTATTTACTTTTGTATTAAATTAAAGTTGTTTAAACTTTGTGTTAAGTGATTTAAAATACTTAATTTGTACATGATGGTTTGTAAGATTTAATAAATTTTTGTATGGATTTGATTTTGGATCTATTGAATGATGAATAATTATAATTAAATATTTTTCTTACGTAATTTGTTTGTAATACTTTTTAAGTGAAAAAATACTAAATCAGTGATTTAAACCGACCCAAACCGATTTGAATGAGTTAGGTTGGACTGAGATTGGATGGGTTCATGGGTTAGATTGAGATTTTTTCAATCCGGTATATATGGGTTGAATTGATTTTTTAAGCCAACCCGATCTAAATCGACCTATACTCACATTTAGCTTTTACGATAAACTCTTTGTAAAAGAAAACTTTTGGGATCATAATTTTTTTTTATGTTAAAAAATACCGGGATAACATTCTTATCTTTAATTGAAAAAAGAGCTATTTTTGCAAAATATGTCAAACTTTTCTAAATGAATCATTAAAAAACAAAAAAAAAAATGTTTTAATTTTTTCTTTCTTTCCTAAATTTTTGGAAGAGAGAAAAAAAAAAATGTGTTATAAATTAATTCTGTCCTTAATACACACGTCTAAAGGCCAGAATCGGATGGTTCCATCTTTAACACGAGAAATGCAATGATTTTGAAATTGAAAGGTAATGTTGTCATGTCATGGCGTTGAAATTTTGAAACTAACCCAAAATTTTAATTATTTATTATTTTTTTAAAATTTAATTTTAATAATTATATATATGTTATTTTAAAAATATATTTTTAAAAATTTTAAACTCTATTTATATATAAGAAAAATTAAATTTTTAATAATTTAATAATAATAAAATATTTATTTAATTAATTAAATAATAAACATAATAAATATCATAAGTAAGATATATATATATATATAATATAATGATGAAATGATGAAATATTTTATATTATAATAATGATTTTGATGGGGTGTTCTTCAATGCAGTTGGCTGGTGTGACATCGATGCTTTTTCTTGGTTGAGTAAAAACGTGGGAAGTGGGTGACCTTGTTAAAGTTGCGTTAATGTCTAAATCAAATATTATATTTAGTTAGCGATTATTATTCAAATTCAAATAGTTTTTACAAGAAAAACGTGTTTATGCGTTATTTCAATAAATTTAAAATTTTTTATTTGACAGTTCAGTTTAATCACTCGAATCAATAATTAATGAAAATCATCAAGCAAATAGTTTGATAAATTGATGGAAAGAGCGGTTAAAATCAATTTTGTAACTTGATAAAAGGGATTTTATTAATACGATTGCGTGTAATTTGGTAAATTGATTGAAATAGTGATTAAAATCAATTTTTTTGTTTTAAATTTACTTTAATCACTTACCAAATAATATCATTGGAGGTGAGTATGAGTCGGTTTGGGTCGAGTTGTCATAAAAAATTAACCCAACTCAATTATATTGGGTTGAAAAATCTCAATCCAATCCGAACCTATCTAACTTCAATAAAATCCAACCTATTTAAATCGGTTTGGGTCACCGGTTTAGTATTTTTTCACTTAAAAATTAATGTAAACATATTACATAAGAAAAAAATATTTTACTATAATTACTCATGATTCAGTAGATCCAAAATCAAATATATACAAAAATTTATTAAATCTTACAAACCATCATTTATAAATTAAGTATCTTAAATCACTTAACACAGTTTAAACAACTTTAGTTTGATACAAACCATATAAAAGTAAATAAAAATTAGATTTTAAAAGTGTTTGATCAATCAAATTTTTCAACATTTGTATAAACTTGATCTTAGAATCTCTATAACCAAGTTCTATAATATTAAAAATATAAAGTGAATGAACATGGATAAGTAAAACAATCCAATAAGTTTTTGGAAAACGTATTGAAAGTTCGAAAGAAATACTTTCACAAGAATAAACGGTTTTCTTTAACTAAAGAGTATTAAAAAGAAACATACTCGTCACATATTTAAATTATAATTGGTTTTTTTTATGGAAGCTAGTATTTTTTGTTGGAGGATTTCTAAGAAGAAAAAATAAATGAAATGTGTGTGTATATATATATACACACACATACAAAAAATATATATATCACAATCTAAAATAACTTAGCAAATTATGAATGCAAACCATAAAACATATATACACAAAATATATACTGTAATCCAAACAATTTACTAAAATATGATTATAGTCAATCAATTCTTAAAATAAATATATTTTAAATATATATAATATAATTATATAATAATCGAATTACTAATTTAAATTAAATTAAAATTTTTAATCCATTATCCAACTTATGATTAAAAAAAATTTCAACTCCAACCTCAACTTATTGCACCATTTTATATCGAGGTCCACCGGTTTCTTCTGCGCACCCCTAAACATAATAATAGTGTTTATAATTGTTTTTTTACCTTGCAAAAAAATAATACTCAAGTGCTTAGCATTATAGTGGTAATTATAATTATAATTACACTGGAACAGTGTGCATTGACTTGACTTGATTGGGTTTGAATATTGTCGATTTGTCGTCTTCCATGTTTTTCTACCCAATCATGTTTTCATTTGTCAAAGTTGAATCCTGGGATAGTTTGAACTTTTGTTTACAAGAATTCAGTGCTAGACTTTGTCAAAGCTTTTATTCTTTCGAATTATTTTCTACTTTGCTTTTCCAATGATTTGTCATCATCCTTATCAATCCCTTTTGACAAATGGTTAGAATATGAACATGCACATCTATGATTGAACAAGTTACAAAAGTGAATGACAAGCAAAACAAAATCATTTCCACCATTATGCATAAAATTCTTTAGTCCGCTACCAAATCCCAAAAATGAAAATAAATATTTTCTTTGTTTTTAGCCAAAAACCCTCTAAATTCTCACAAACTCTTAGGAGTGACATTCTCTTCTCTCAACAGTGTCTATTTAGATTCTAAACAATGGACCAATTCAACAATCAAAGAATTCTGTATAAGGTTTAAAAGGAGCGGCATCAAAGACTCATTTCTGGAGTATTAGAGAACATCATGGACTTAGGGCTGTTCAAATTATACGATTAAAGTTTAATGAACTTAAATCACCGGATAAAATTTACATTAACTAGATGAAAGAAAAGGGAAAATCCCCTTCTCAAAAACCCAAGCATCCAATCTGGTCCACAGATTTCACAGTACCGAAAATATTACTGACGAGAAAACATGTCATTTGCTCATTCAATTCTCTAATCTATGCCCATTCCTACATCCATGAGGCAGGGAAACAATATTAATCATTCTGTTTCAAGGCTGCACCAATGAATTATGCATTATCATTTCAGCACTGTTCTACAATCGGGGGTAGGAGAAGAGCTAGCCTACTTTTGTATCTTGCAATTCGTTTTAGCCTTTCTTCCCTTAACCTGCAGGAACACAAACATCAGCTATATTAATCATTTGAGGTCCACATAAGAAATCGTTGGTTTAAAACTTCGCTTCCTTATAAAAAGTCAGGGAAGTACAATTGGTGGAACCACTAAAAATTGAACCCTCACTGCGAATTACACGACATTGACACTATAATTGGAACAGCACAAAAAGGGACAAAATTTGCATCCACAGAATAAATGAAGGCCACTAGAAGTGTCATTTCAGGAAAGCCTGAAATAAACCTCACAGAATGAACATGTCTTCATATGCTAAATGCACTGAATGATATAGAGAAAACTTACTGTGCTCGAACCCTTTTAGCACGCTTGACATGCTTTTTCAGCAGATCTTCTGCTGATAAATGCTCAGCTGATCCCTCATCCTGAATGCAAGAAAAGACAGAATGAACTCACTTCTAACAAGAGAAGGAATGCAAATTAAACATTTTAGCAGGGATATAGATATATGAGATAAATAACTTCAAATTTCCATGCTCCTTGAGGACTTAAAGAATGTCATTTCCTAGATCCAATATGATACATTTTCAACACTATAAAGAGTTCCATGTGAATAGATTACAAAGGTTTTCTCTAATAAATGTTTATCTAAAGATATAACGTTCAACTATCACCACAAACAGTCCAAAAGCACAAGATTTTGACAGAAAACATGAGAAAGTAACCATTACAAAAGAAAATATAATACTCCATTTTAATGACTCGTCAACAGAGTAAAAAATCTTCAACAAAAATTTGGACAGATAATAATATAAGAGTACACTAGAGAACAAGCTAAAGCAGGCACCTCAAAGTTCTGGTGAGTACTATTGAACTAATTTCAGTGGAAACATGTGAGAAGCGAAGCATCATGATGGTGATGGCAATCAAAATTATGAGTCAGAAAAACTAACCTCTCCATCTTCCTCTTCCTCTTCTTCTTCACCTTCCTTCTTCTTTGGCAAATTATTGTCTGCCACATGTATAGGCAAAGGTCTTGGCAGGGACTTCACACCATCGCCATAATCTCGCTGTCGATGAAGTTAAAATCACTAGGCATTAGAAAGTCTCCTATATTGTAACTCTACATCTAAATGGAGTTCACTAGAAGCCTTGAATTGAACATCAACTTAACCAACCATCCAGCATTCTCAATGCCAGAGACCAGTATTGTTGAGACCCATCATACAGTGAGGAGTTCCCCTTATCGTTCTCATGCATCATCAATAATTATTAAAAGTAAAAGAAAATGTGAATTGCTTCGAACAATAATATTCCCACTTGGAAACCTAAAAGTTGAAACCAGTTGGCCAGTGCCCTCCCAACTAAAATTGAATGTATATTATAGCCATAAAAATAAAGGAGTTATAGGTTCTGTTACGAGTTCTTGACATTTATGGAGCAAAACAAAACGGTACAACTTCAAATGCGTAACCAAGTACAATGCAAACCTGAATTTCCTCATGAACTCCATTTCTCAGCCATGACCGACAGAGTCCATAAAGAGAAGCCCCATCTGAAATTCTGATCTAAAAAAATAAACCAAAGATAACTAAAACGAACTATGAATCATAACCAACTGCCAAAAAGTAAAGTAAAAGTCTTTTTCTATAGAAACAGAAAATATGAGTATAAATAAAGGCGTCAAGGGGATGCCAACACATATACAAAAATGTTACTTGAAACTCAAAATCTCAAAGCAATCAAGAACATTAAGTTTATTTACATTAGCCTTCCTTTAACCCAAAAAGTTAAAGTATTTAGCCATCCATCCTAAAGGGTGTTCATTTGGGATTCCACCTCTTCAAAGGCTCTTTGATTCCTTTCCCACCAAACTAACCAAAAATAGAAAATGGGATTAAGGCCAAAACTCTCCTCCTCTTTTGTACTGTGAACACCGCTCCATGCCTAAACCTCCTGCTAAATAGAAGCCGCAGCTGACCAAGCACAAGCAAAGGGTGTTGCACTGTTTCAGAATCATTCTTACATAAATAACATTTGTTTAGAAGCTTCTCTAACAAAAAAATACACCTTGGAAGGGGCAGAAGTCTTCCAAATGTCTTTCCAAGGGTAACTAGATTTTATATCTCCTTGAGAAGTAGGAAGGAGAAAATTGTAGAATGATTCACATTATCCTCACTATTCACATTTTTTTTGAGATACACACTATTCACATTAAACGAAATGCTATACAACACCTCAAAGAAATGAGAAAGAAAGTCAGCTCTTGGATTACTCTATCCAAGAGTTGACTTTCCTTACAGTTGTCTTTCCATTATTGTAACCTCCAATACAAGGGAAAGGGTGCTTATTCACTCACTAACCATTCTTTCAATTTTTCTCTTTCTCATTTTCAACTTGGTACCAGAACATTCTTTTCTACAGTTGATCTTTCTGTGAAAAAAATACATTATGCTGACGCCACGCTGACTTCAGCATCGAAGGTTTGGTCCAGCAACCACATAATTACATAAAGATGCGCCTACGGCAGGTCTATGCCTTCACAAATTTCTTGGCATCTGATTGTTATTTGGACATGTTTTGGTGGCTGTTTGGCTCTCTTTTTTCACCGTAATGCGGTTTTTGGGGATGTTCGTGTATTATTCTTCATCCACTTTTCCATTGAGGCTTTAATTAGTACTTTTTGGAACCTATTACTTGTTCTTGTTTCTCTGGAAACGGGTTTTCATTTTTACTGTTTGGATATCTTTCCAGTTCGGCAGTTCGTATTGCTTTATCTGAGTTTGGTATAATATATCTCTGTTTGTTATGATATCATTTGAAAATTCTTTTCCTATTTTGGTGGCTGATCTGGTTTAAGTAGTTTGTTTGTTGATTGAGAGTGCTATAAATCTGTGTTTTGTTGAAACTAATCTTAATGTTCAAGGAGAGATCAGTATGAGTCTGGATGATGGGGGACTAGGCCCGAGTGTCGTCTCCAATGATTCACCCACTCCACAGATCACTTAGTCAAACTCAACAAAAACTACCTCACTTGGTCATGGTCCTTGCTCTCTTTCTCAAGGGGAAACAAAAAGAGATATTTGACTAGTAGAATTAGAAAACCTGTCGAGGATGACTCACCCTATAGCAAATGGGAATCTAAAAATTCCACCATAATATCATGGTTGTTGAATGCAACAGAACTTGATATTAGTAGTCTCGTGTTCTTAGACTCTGCTATGGATATTTGAATTGAAGCGGTAGATTTATGGTATGACTCAAAAAGAGTCCTTAGTGTCTACTTATTACAACAAGCTCTGGAAACTATGGCTTGAGTTGGATCTCTATCAGGATCTTCACATGGAGTGTCCAGCTTATGCACAAAAGATCCAGAAGTTTGAACGAGAGTGTATGAATTTCTAGTTTGACCAAGTTTGAGTTCAGATTTTTGGCAAGGAATCTTGCCATCTATTTCAAAGGTGTTTGCCTATGCACTTATTAAAAACAAAAGGTGTTTGCCTATGTTGAGGAGAACAGACAAGGAGTGATGCTTTCTCTTGTATCTCATACCTCTTTAGTTTTGGTTTCATCTTCCCATCGCAACTTCCAGATAGAGTAAGTGGATGAGAAGGATAATTGTTTTGTGATCATTGTAAGAAGCCTCATCATAAGAGGGATACTTGTTGGAAGTTTCATGGTCACTCAAATAATAGAGACAAAGGTGATAGTTGTGCTGGTGGCACTTCTCGCCCAGCTAATAGTGGCTCCCAATCACCTCATGCTCACCACCCTAACATATGTCGATGAGACTGCTCCTTCGGTTGCCTCTTCTACGAAGTTTGATTCTAGGACTCTGAGTTGAGATAAGATACAAACTATCAAGCGCCTGGTGTCTAAATTGGAAAATCCCTTGTAACCATTTCTTCTTATGCCCATCCACGTAATTTTGTTGTCGCGCTCAATGCATCCTATGCTTCCCCATCCTTGGGTCATTGACTCAGGGCACTGATCACATGACTGGTGAGTCTTCCGAACTAATTTTTATACCACTTGTTCTGGCAAAGATAAAGTAAAACTTTTTGATGCATTATCCTCCATCTCGAGCAAAGGCTCAATTCTTGTTTCTTCTCTTTGTTTTACATGTTTCAGATCTTTTTACTAATCTTGTTATCTATTAGTAAAACTACACAATCTCTTAATTGTAGTGGCGCCTTTTTTTTCTTCTCATATTGCATCTTCTAGGACTTGGTAATGGGGAGAGCAATCGACCATGGAAAGGAAATGGCTGGCCTTTACTACGTGGACTCTAGCATCTTTGAGCTGGCTAAAGCAATCCAATCTCATCAATCTACCAGTTATGAGAAGACTTTTAATCTAGTTTGGTTATAGCACAGACAGTTAGACATCCATCTTTTTCTTTATTAAAGCACATATTTCCTTCATTATTTGCTCATTTGGATGTATCTTTATTTCAGTGGTACACTTGTGAGTTTGCTAAACACCATCGTGCTTCATTTCCATTATGTTTAAATAAAAGTTATATGTCATTTACTATTCCTCATATTGTTGTGTCTCTGGCTTTCGATGATTTATGACTTTTATTGATGGATTTTCTAGAACCACATGAGTCTATGTTTTAAAAGCCAAAAGCGATGTGGTTTCTACCATTAAAACTTCTCATTGCATAATTCAATCTCAGTTTAATACCTCCATTGAAATTATTCGCTAAAACAATGAAAGAGAGTAATTTAAAAATGGACTTCTTTATAATTCGCTGAACATGATATAGTTCATCAAACCTTTTGTGTAAATACCTCTCAACAAATACCTCTCAACAAAATGGTGTTATGAAACCGAAAAAAAATCATCTTCCTGAGGTTGCGCATTCTCTTATGTTTGAAATCATGTTTCCAAACCTTATGGGGTTGATATTGTGTTGAAACTGCATCTCTCATAAACCGTGTTCCCTCTAAAGTACTTGATTTCAAAACACCAATTGAGACTCTGTGTTAACCATCCATGTCTGCTCCTTTTATTGTCCCTCTAAACATTTTTGGTTGTACTTGTTTTGTTCATGTTTGCAGTCACTCTCGTGATAAATTAGTCCTCTCATATGTGTTTTCATTGGTTACAAGTCTACTCAGAAAGACTAAATGTTTTCATCAACCTTCTAGTAGACGTTTCACTTCTATGGATGCTACATATTTTGAGTCTTATCGCTATTTTTATTTTCTAGACAAAAGAACCATTGCCTAAATAATTATTTATTAGATTTAAGTATTTTTTTTTCCATATAAAATTAGGATTTAGTTTTACTCCATATAAGTCTTTTACAAACAATTGGTTACTCCATGTAAACAAGTCTTCAATAAAAAAATCATTACTATGTAATTAAATCCATTAAATTGACCATAAATTAAGGATTGATAAGAATTTAATCCATAGTATTTGTAATCTACTTAAATATTTGACTAGATTTTACCGGGTTAATAAATTCATTGGCTTATTAGATTTTCTTTACATTAGAACAAAATCATGTTTCTTGATAAGTTGATATTATAAATTTTAGAGAATACTTTTAATCTTTCTTATCGAAATGAAATCATAGTATTCTTTATTTTTATATATTATATTTCCCATTATATATAAAAATATTGATAAAATAAAGAATCACAAGCAGTTCATATGCATGTACAGCGCATATACAACAATATCTAGTATATAAAAATTAAAAGGATAAGGAGTCAGCTTACATTTCGATCTCTAACGACAGTACTAGTATCATCTTTGCTTCTCTCCCTAAATAAAAAAACAGCAGAGAACTATTAATATAACTGCAAAGCGACATGTATATTGCCAGCGAAAAAAGAAAACCATAATGGAAAATGATATGCCAAATAGAACACTAATCAAAATTTTACAAAAAGGAAATATGAAATAGTTCATCACCTCAAATTTTTATTCCCATTACCATCAGAAACTGAAGATGGAGGTGGGGCTACCTAAATCACACGAGCTAAAAACTTAAGCAAATGCAATAGAATAAAAAAGCATAAAAGAACCAAATTATTTGTTTTAAGTTCAACAAGCTGATAATCTTGATGCAAAAGAAATGGCAAAAACAAGCAAGCAGTATTTCAAATGCATAACATAAGCTAAAAGAAGAATAGGAAGCATCCAACCCCAAATTAATGCTATCAACCATAATGCAATAGCCATTGAAAAGCCTCAAATTTGCACATAATAAATAGATAGACAAACTCGTACTCCAGTCAACACATCTTTAAGTTATAGGAGTCTAGTCAGACTCATATTTACACATGCACGAGAAAATCTATAGATTAGCTTTAAGATGATGTTTTCTTTTTCTTCCCTTTTTTAAGGAGAGGGAGGGGGAATGGAGTGGGAGATCAAAATAATGAACTCTATAATTGAGCAGGATCACTCTATAAAGTTATCATTGCAGCATCAAGGATGAAATACTATCAAGCTATTTATATCTTATTCCTTTTGTCCTTTTCCTAGATCAGTATAAAAGAGCTACTCCATGAACGGGAACCTAACCAGTAATTATTTTTGAGACAAGAGATGTTTCTCCTGGATGCTAAAAATTTGAGATTTGCAAGCCAAAGAGGTAACATGTGTACTGTAAACCATATTCTGACCCAAGAAAGGCTTTGAGTGGGGGAAATTCAGTCTGTGACTTCAAGAATACAGATAGTACTACGTCAAAAGGTCACAAAAAAAAAAAAAAAAAAAAAAAAAAAACAAATCTACCTTAGTTGAGTTGTCCACTTGTTAGTTATGTTACATGGACTCTTCACTTTACACCGCCGTACCCATGTCGGATTTCCGACACTCGGACACGTACCTATATCCGACACCCATACCCGAGTTCAGGTAACATAACTTGTTAGTGCTGCTTGTCAAATATAACTCGGCCATTCTTCACATCAGCCCAAAGCATTTTCAGCTTAAAAGTTACAGCCACCGACTGCATATCACTTTGCGCTTATGCTAATGTATAATAAGATACCATATATTGGTTTGGGAATGAGATTATGAAAACAGCTAGAAACTAATGCACCATGCTTAGGATAAATCATATGCTTCTTTCCTATATCATATCATCTTCAATATGTATGCATGTTGATTTTCATAATATTTTTCGAATTGTTAAAACCCACACACATGCCTTAACCCCTATCTACTTAGTGGGCAGGCCAATATCCTTACCAACACTCCAAAGCAGACAGAACAACAAACGCATGTTGATGATGGCAATCTAAAATCAAGAATAAAAAACAATGATGTAGAAAACTCGTGTAGCATAGTCAAACTAAGTGCAGATTAGATAACACTTAACATCAAACAACAGTAGCTAGCATACATTTTATATGGTACTGATGGTACCAGCACAAGCTCTTTTGATGATTCAATATAATATCAATCAGGCTGCAAACGGGCAGGCAGGGACACAAACATGTACAGAAAACAATACTATAAGAAACAACCACTCCAAAAGGTAAGGAAAGTAGTAATATTTTCAAAAAGTAAGGAAAACAAATAGCAAACCCTCCCACCCACCCAAGTTACTATGACAACTAACACTAAGAAATTGACACTAACTTTGATTTGTTTCTCTGAGGTATTTTTCGCACATAGAACAAACTAATTGTTAAGATATTAGATAACAAATGGGATAAGAGAAATGAAGAATAGAAAAGGAGCAGATCGCTTATGCAGTCCTAGCCCCTCATATTTTGTTATAAAAAGATGTAACAGAACTAATGAATGTAAAGGACTTCACTAATACACCAGCAACAAATATGATAATATAGAGAAGAAATAAAGAAAAAACCTATGACACTATATAATGATAAAAATACCACGACTACCTTTAATGCTAATAACGCAGCAAAATGTATCCAAATCTAATATGCTATGTAAATATCCCTTCTCTCTCTCTCTCTCTCTCTCTCCCCCCCCCCCCCCCCTTTTTTCCTTTTTCTCTTCCCCCTCCCCTCTCTTCATTGCAAGAATTAAACTCAAGATCTGCCTTAATCCCATGCCATACCTTAACCACCAAAGCAATGGTAAATCAAGTGACTGGTGGAACTAACTCAATTATCAGGCCAATCTAATGCCTTAAAAAAAACCCTAACTAGAGAAAGATGGATATGATAGTGATTATGAAAAATGATTCCACTTGATCTCTAAATTAAAATTAATCCAACAAAAAAAAACCACAAAGAAAATCCATGGGGAAAATCCTTGGGCTTGAGATCATAACAGGGCCTCTAAAAAATAATGCAATTCTTTTAGAAAGGGAAAATGATAAAAGATTATTCTCTTGAATGAAAGACTTGAGTGAATGATCATGCAATCATCTGAAGCATCAGCATAGGAGGAGAGCTGCTTCTAAGACTTTAATAGACAAACAAAAAGACAAGCTTAAAAATGTATGGTTAATGGAAAGAGGAAAATGATTCATGTTATAGACATATCATATCTATATCGAGTTCAATGTGATTGGATTTCAATAGATCTGATCTGACTGAACTAAGTCTGTATTGATTTGAATTTAATAAATGAAACACATACAAGTCATTGATGAATTACCAAGTTTATAAGGCTCACCATATCTCTATTTGGATCAACTTCAGGCAGATTCACTCCATCGACAGACCACCTCATAAGTTTTTCAAATGTATAATCGGTTCACCTGCTAAATGACCTAAATACACCTATTTTGGGCGAGTCTTACGAGTTTTGACTGGGTTAGCACTCTATAGCATCCAACTAGAGTCCAAACCAAGTGTCATCAGATCAGGACAAAAGCAGATACCAATGATAATGTTTCCCTTCAATCAACCCTGACTATTAACTGTGCCACTTAAGGCTTAAATTTATGAAGACATACTAAACCAACAGCTTTTGCATGGCTCAATTCATTCATTAAGGAGCAGCACCTGCAATATACACCCCAACACACTTTGTATGATTATCAAGCTTCTATGTAGGCATGTCTTCAATTAAAATATTCGGCATATGCTCTTCTTAGAAATTATTAATGTCCTTGATTTTCCCAAACGTGCCAGCGAAACCCACAGATAACCTTAAAAAATATGTCGTTGCATACCCAAAAGAGCACATAGTATTACTAAACAAGCAGCAATCATCAAATAAAACAAGGATCCAAGTACAGTATGTACATAATTTGCATTAAATGCAAATATATATCGTGATCACTCATAACAAAGACAACAACATCTCAAAGTTTTTCCATCAATCAAGGGCCATTTGGTTGCCCAATGAGATTCCACTTGTATTATTTACAACATTCATTCGCAAATCCATGATGCAGGGACAAAGCAACTGCAAAAGTTCAAGGCACCCAAATAACTATTGGGATACAATCAATTCTCATAAGAGACAAGATGACTTGCTTTTTCAATCTATCTAATCCTTTTCATGATGGCTGTCAATCTTGAACAGCCCCATTTGATATCATGGACTTGGTTAAAAAGGGAATTCACCAGAGATTTCTTTGGGGTAATTTGGGGGAAGATTTTAAATACCACTTGGTGAGATGGGGAGTAGTCAAGCAACCCATTGATCATGGGAGTCTTGGCCTTAAGTCTTTGGTTCTCTTCAACAAAGCTCTTCTTGGAAAGTGGCTTTGGAGATTCATGGTGGAGAAAGATAAATTGTGGCATAAGGTTATTGTGGCTAAGTTTGGGGTGGAGCATAATGGTTGGATTTCTAGGGAAAGACGTGGTTTTTATGGTGTTGGGGTTTGGAAGTGGTTAGAAAGGGTTGGGATGATTTTCTTCCTTATGTTCATTTTGTGTGTGGCAATGGAAATGGTATTCGGGTTTGGCATAATATTTGGATTGGCGACGCTTCCTTAAGAGAGCATTTCTCGGATTTTTTTTCTCTTGTTCCAGATAAAAAGGCTTTGGTGAGCTCTTGTGTGAGCTCTCATAATGGGGACCTTGTATGGGACATTGTTTTTACCCGAAATGCGCATGATTGGGAATTAGAGCATGTGTTTAGTATTTTTTGAAATCATTCAAAAGGCGAAAGTGAACTTGCTTGAGGAAGATAAGGTTAAATGGAGGCTAAACTCGGGTGGAAAATTTGGGGTTAAGTCTTATTACAAGACCGTTTTTTTGCTTGAAAATTCGGAGGGTTTGGATAGCTTTCCTTGGAAAGAAATTTGGAAGAACAACGCTCCCACAAAGGTTGCTTTCTTCGCTTGGGAAGCTTGTTGGGTTGGCATTCTCACAATTGATAATCTTAATAAATAAAAAAAGGACAGGTGTTGGTTAATAGGTGTTACCTTTGTAAAGAAGGGGGTGAGTCCATTTATCACATACTTTTAGGATATTCCTTCACTCTAGACATCAATGGGAGATGGCTTTTAGACTGGGGGGAATCCAATGGGTGATTGCTGGTTCGATCCAAGGTGAGGTGTGGGCTTGGTTTGGGGTAAGAGGCTCGAAGCTTAGGAGGAAAGCCTATTGCTTGATTGCACTTTCAATTTTTTGGATGATTTGGATTGAACAGAATAGGAGAGCTTTTGAAGGAAAGGAAAAACCATTAGCCATCATCAATGATGGGTGGCTTCGTACTTTTGGGTTTTAGTTTAATGAAAAAAATTGTAAATAATGAAGATATTGTAGATCTCTTTGAGATTCTGGCTTGTAGATAGTTTTTTTGTATTCGGGTGGTACCCATTGATGCC
Source organism: Bretschneidera sinensis (assembly GCA_023935145.1). Lineage (NCBI taxonomy): Eukaryota > Viridiplantae > Streptophyta > Magnoliopsida > Brassicales > Akaniaceae > Bretschneidera > Bretschneidera sinensis. The sequence continues at coordinate 23,065,100 of CM043698.1, forward strand.
TTTTTATAATATATTTTTTACTTATAAAAAAAAATCCATCTGAACAAAATATCCAAAATGCACCCTAAGTTATTAACCTTTAGAGTCAAAAAGCATGGAAATTTTGTAAGTTTCTCTCATGTATACTGTATTAAATTCACTGTGCATACTATGATATATTTCGAAAGAATTACACACGTTATCTCCTCTTGGAAAGCTTAATGGAAACTTCATATCCCTCCCATGATTTTGACTTTACGTAATTTTAACAAGCAATACCGTCATTGCTTCTAATGATATCCTAATCTTCAATAGCCGCACAATTGGATTTGAAAGGGAACAACACCAACTAGCGCCCAACTCATCCTTGATCCTTCATTTCAACATAGAACCATATTCACACAGACCAAATTATTCAAGTTCAAGCTATACAGAACAAATAAAAAACAAGCAAACATACTCCAAAAGCCAACATATTAGGACTACCCATCTTCAAATTACTAAAAGAACAAAAAAATTCAAATCGAAACAAGAAAATATCAGGAAAAAAAAAAAGAAAACGAACCTTGGGTTGCATGGAGACCGGAATCCCCTTGATGGGAGCTGACCCTAGTGCAGGAGCAGAGCCAAGATGAGGATGTTGGTACAAATGGGGGTGGGGATACGGATGGGTAGGCCTGATCAGATGCATAGGATGGTTCATGGGCTCCAAATGAGGCGATCCATTCGGCCTATGATGATAAGCCAAGCGGGGCGGGTAACCGCCAGGATTAGCGACAGTGACGGCCTGATCAGTGGAGGATTGAGAGGGCCTGATGGGTTTGGGGATAAACCCACGACCCGAAGAGGCAAGTGGGTAGAGAATTCCATGAGATGGGTCTTGATGATGATAAGGAGGAGGAGGGTGGTGTGGGGATCTGTTTGTGGTAGGAGGAGTAGTAGAGTTTGGGGGTCTAATTGGGAGGGATTGGGGTGTATAGAGATGGTGGAGTTGTTGTTGTTGTTGGTATGGGTGATGGTAGTGCTGGGAGAGGGAAGGTAGGGACCTTTGTTGATGTTGTGCTGATGATGGTGGCGGAGGTGGTGGGGTTTTGGCTGTGGTGGTTGTTGTTGCAGTTGTGGTTGCGATCGTGAATGGGCGCGTCGCAGGTGTGGCAGTCACGGTGGAGGAGGAATGGGGATTGGGAGTGGACATGGTGATGATGAACTGGTAATGGCGGGGATATGGAGAGGTCTCTTGAAATCAAATACTGAAATACACAGACTATTGTGACTTCAAATTTGATACTAAGATACTGTTCAAAACAATTTCACGGTGATATTTATAGCGTGACGTCGTTGCTTGTCTCCGTTTTATAAGACTAATTTTGGAATAAATAAAATTTATTTATAATGTTATATTTATTACAGTTTTAAAAAAATAAAATTATGAAATTTATTTTTAAATTGAGTTAATTCATTTTAAATTTATTAAATTGATAGAATTTATAAATGAACTTCACAAAATGAAAGAAAAAAATCATATTGACCAAACTCTATCTGATATAATTAAATAAAAATGACAAAGTTTTTTAGTGGAAATGTTTATAATCTAAATATTAGACTAATTCTCATTTATTTTAAATATGAAATTTGAATTTAATTTCGTAATTTTATATGTAAAAAATTCACTTGTAAATAAAAAGTTTTCAAATCATTTTAAAATAAAATGTTTTTTTATTTTCTTTTAATTCTAAATGGAATGTAAATGATTTAGGATTAATTTGATCTCTTTTAAAATATACTCCTATATACAGGAAGTTTAATATCAATGTTGGTGGTGATAAAGATTATTAGAACTAAATAATAAAAATTGATGATTTGATGACCATGTTAGTAACTTGGAGGTTACAAATTTAGTGACACAAATGAAGCATTTACAAAAGTTTAATAGCAGTAAAATTTGATTACATGATCTACATGAATAAGACACTTAACTAAATAGCTGATCTTATAACAAATAAATTATACTAACAATTATGGCTCATTTGGTTTGATTTCAAGAATTACAATGAAATAAAAAATATGCATATACATATAAATCTCATCGTGGCTTATGGCAAGGAGACCCAATTTCCCATGGTTTTTTTTTTAATCATTTTTGGGATATCCTTAGTTGAGCCCTCAAGATCATGGTTTGATAATCAAATAATTGTGCATAAGTTTCGGGTTACAAAACTACTTATAACAATTCAAAAGTAAATGCAAGTAAAAAAATGAACAATGCTTTGAATTTGTATTGAAATCAGGGAGAATAAAAAAATGACAATAGATATTTGAAGTTGAAGAGAATAGAAGAGATTACAAAAGATTGAGGAAAGTTGAGAGAGAGAGATAACAGGGGGCGCTTGCAAAAGATGTTGGGTCTGTAAGTTGTTTGTAGGTAGTTGTGTGTATGTAGAATTGTTGATGCTTCACTTGTATTTATAGCCATCTATAAATGTGATTGGAATTATTACTTCATAGTTCTCTCAATCGCTTGAGCACTAAACTTGAATTAACTTCTCACTTTGTCGAGTCATGCAGATATTTTTGGAGATTATGTAGGATGTGGGAGATATGGAAGACTTGGTCAAAACAGTTGTTGTCATGCTGTAAACAAAGAAGTTCTCGACCGAAATTCTGCCCAGTTTAGGATGATCATATTAGGTCAAATCATCATTCTGTTCTAGTTCGGGCTGACGAATCCGAATGCAGATGATGGGCCTTCTTTTTAAGGTAATAACTATCTACTAACAGATATTGTTTAATGGATGAAAAAGATCTCCCATTAAACCACTTCTTTCTCAATAATATGGGCATGATCGTCTCCACTAACTACTCCCTCAACTAATCAACCACATCTTCCTTTCTTCTTCTTAGTCCACGCCATAGAAATAAATCTAGTCGACGTTAGCCTCCAGTCCAGGCCGACAAAAACCAAAAATCTATCTATCTACCTCATTGATTGTCGGTGAGGAAAAATTGCTGGAAATAGAGGTTTACAACTTCATTGGTTTTGATTTTGCTCTTATTAACTTGATTAAAGAGTATGAAAAGATTTCACGGCAATAGGTGACTCCGGTCTAAACCATTGAGTTTAGACCAATTAAAAACTTTACTGGTAATTTTAAAATTTTTATTGGTAATGTTAATTTTTGAATCTCACATTTATATTGATATTATCAATGAAACTAATAAAATAACCAATAAAATTTTCAATTGATCTAAACTATTGGATTTAGACTCGAACCAACAAAAAAATTTAGTTCCTTAAAAGGTGAGTCCGGGCAACCTACTTTCAAAACCTAGAAATATCTATTGGAAAGGGAAGTGATAGTTGAAAGTCTCAGTTCCCGTCGGGAAGCTTGCTTTGCTCATGAGCGTTCTTTGTTCAATTCCTATTTATTCGATGTCAATGATTCCTTTACCAAAATATTTCATGTCAAATTTCGAGCGCATTTTAGAGAGACTCACTTCAGTTCCATCACAACTACTCCATAAACCCTGGAAAGTTGACAAAAAAAAAATGATTGTTAAAATCACATAACCACAAATTAATCCACGGGTATACGCACAAAAAAAGTGAGCCAATTTCCACTTTTCTGGAGACAAAACACAATAATGCATTACTTAAGTTCTTTTAAGCACTCTTTGGCTCCCATTTAAAGCGTATCTACACTGCTTTATACTAGAAAAAAAATACTAAAAGAAAAATGCTTGTAATGTTCCAATGGCAAAGCGAATGGATGTTAGAAAAAATAATTTTAAATGATTTTAAATAGTTGTTTGAAAACTTAAAAGGTATTATTTAAATCTGAATATTGTGACTTAAACAGAAAGATGTCAATTTTTTTAAATATTTGTTAAACAGACATGATCTGGTCCATTAAAAACTTATCGACATGATCGTAAGACTCTCATTAAATATAGAAAAATCATGTTTTTCCAACTGGAAAACATGACTTTCCAGAACCATTTGAAGTGGTGCTTCTACACCTATAAATATCAATCTCCACCCACTTTCAAAATACAATTCATTTTTCATTCTTTCTTATCTCTTTTTCTCTCAAAAAGTCTGTCATAATATTTCAGTATTTCAAAACAAAATTAAATCGGAAGTTCTTCAGATTTTGTTGTTTGCAGACTTCAACCTAGAGACTTGGTTGTATCCTGGAGGACTATTCGTCTGTAATCCATAGCAAACTTGTTTATACAAGTGGGACGAATAAAACCTTAAAAGATAATGATTAATTCACGCTTCTAAGTCTTGATTCTCATATTATGTTCCGTTTAGAAAAAAATTTACAATAATTGTAAGGCTTTAATTATGTCCAACAAAATGGAGACAGAATCATTCAAAGTGATGAATCAAGACTTTGTTAAAGCTAGATAGATTCGATGGAAATAATTTCAGCCGGTGGCAAAACAAGATTATGTTCTTGCTTACTGCGTTGAAAATTTATGGATCCTAATTTGTAGCCCATTCCTGATGATCTAGTACCTAAGGAAAGAGAGCATTCTCAAACAATTATGATTGAACAACTATAGAAAGAAAATAAGAAAAGAGAGGAGATTACTTGTACGATCTATTCATTGACATCAAATCTATGAAATCAAGATTTGATTAATTTCCTACGAAACTAAAAGGTATGCTTAATTTTTTTTTTGCGCATTTATTTACACTGTCAACAATGTGAAGATGGTTTGTGGTTTTAAAGTTATTAAATTTTAATTTATGTGCACACATATTAGAGTTTCTAAAAAAGATAAATCACATAACTAGGATTATGTTTTTATGAGAAAATGGTGAAAACTAATAAGCAACATTGAATACAAGTGTGAAACTTGAAAAGTAATATATGTGGTATCAATATGAGACATATGGTTATTTTATTTGCAAAGTATAATTTTACTTTATTTGCAAGAAGAACTTCTCTAGTCGAATGAAAAGATAATAATAAAAAAAGATAAAAATTTAAATCTCATTTTGTTTCTGTTTCTTTTACTAATCAATTTTTAATTTCTGTTGAATCTAAACGGATTGCATTTGTGATGCTTTTTATTATATTGTTGGAATTTGCATTTAAAATCATGTTAATAATATATCACATGGTACTGATTTTGCTGAATATGTAACTCCATGCATCATGAAAAAAATTACAATAAGACATTCTCGAATTGGTGAATGAGGATGCCATATAACACAAACAATGTGATAACCATGACTGCAATTGCATAAGTGCTATTGTATGTTATCAAAATGAAGAAGACATGGTGATGTAAATGGTAATATTAAACAAAAGTTCTAATGGTGGATCAGAGAGCCCGATCACTTGTTTCAGACAAAGTAAGAGTCTTTGTATTGATAAAGGTGTGGTTATAGATTCTTTGTACTAATATCAAAACTGGGCTTCATTTGCGCGATTCAATTCCTCAAGCGTATTTGTTTATGGCTACATTGAGTAGTAACTTGTGTATTCAGAAATAACACACGTGGTAGAAATGTGGAGGTCATTTTGTTGTTTAACAACGAAATAATTAATTTCTTATTGTTGTTAATGTAAATATATATATATATATATATATTAAATGTGGGGGTATTAATTATATTACAGAATACCATAAATATATGTGAAAATTTGTTGAAATCTTGAAACTTACATGGTTGATATGAGTGAAATCAAGAAATACACTTTATGGAAATTAAAGTGAAAAAGCTGAATGGGAGTTATGCTTTGAGAGTATACAAATTTAGTAGAATCCTTGGTTACGTAGAAGAAATCATAGATTTGATTTGAACCGACTGTATCAAGAGGATACATTGATGTCATGGTAATCTGGTTATATCAAAAGGATACACCGATGCTAGTCAGATGATGAGAATGAGAGATATAAAATACCCAAGAGGAGGTGATGTCTCTTGAAAGAGCAAGAAACTAACTTGTATGTCTCACACAATGAAATCCAAATTAATTGCCTCGATAGCAATTGAGAAGAAAAAAAATGTTAAATAGATTAATTAGAAATTTATTGTTGGAAGTAAATTTTGTGGCCACATCCTATGCTTTTAAAATCCATACTTTATGATAATGAAGTTTTTTTAGAGGTACCTTAAATAGTAAGTCTAGCCATATAAATCCTAGACATGAGTATGTGAGATAATTGATACAAGATGGTATCATTACAATTGTCTATGTAAAATCAAGTAAGAACTTGACTGATCCACTTACTAAGGCACTCACAAGAGATCTAGTAAGTAATACATTTAGAGAGATGGGGCTTAAACTATTTAAAAGTTAGCAGTGATGGCAGTCCAACCTAATGCTAGTAAACCACTAGTCCTAGGTTTTAATGGGTAATAACAAGTTATTGTGATTGACTGTTGATATTGTCACAAAGTTGGCCCATAATTGAGAAAGACAATATCGTCTGTTACATTTTAGAAGATGAGTTAAACTCTTAATGAAGTTATAAAATGTGTTCTAGTAACGGAAACGCAATAGAAACTTCACCTATGTGAACAAATGAGTGGTGCCGCTTCTTATAGAGAGTTATGGTTTGCTCTCTTGAGGTTCATGAAACCGAGATATAGCACGTCCATAATAGTGCTAAGTGAAAATAACTTCTCACCGAAATAAGAGAATTGTATGTGTGTGGTGGCTCTAGTCGTATTACATAAGAATGTTGGTTTAATCTAAAAGATATCATTCATTTCAATATGACTTTGAGTTGTTTACACTAATAGAATGTTTTAACCGAAAGATACCTTCTTTATGCATACAAGACTTGGAGATATTGTGGCAGTATTTTTCAAATTTGGGTTTTCAAACAAGTGGGGGATTGTTAGAAAAAATCATTTAAAATGATTTTAAAGGGTTGTTTGAAAACTTAAAAGTTATTATTTAAATCTAAATGTTGTGATTTAAATCTATAGGTTGTAATTTAAATAGAAATGTGTCAGATTTTTTAAATATTTTTTAAACAGACACGATCTGGTCCATCAAAAACTAACAAACATAATCATAGAACTCTAATTAAATATGGAAAAATCATGTATTTCCAACTGGAAAACATGACTTTCTAGAACCATTTGAAGAGGTGATTCTAAACCTATAAATACCTAGCTCCTCCCACTTTCAAAATACAATTCATTTTTCATTCTTTCTTCTCTATTTTTGTCTCAAAAATTCTGCCATAATATTTTAGTATTTCAAAGCAGAATTAAATCGAAAGTTCTTCAGATTTTGTTGTATGCAGACTTCAACCTAGAGACTTGGTTGTATCCTGGAAGACTATTTGTCTGTAACCCATAGCAAACTTGTTTATACAAGTGGGGACGAATAAAGCCTTAAAAACAGTGATTAATTCATGCCTCTAAGTCTTGATTCTCATATTTTGTTCCGTTTAGAAAAAAATTTACAACAATGGACACGAAAAAAAATTCTTTAACCAGAGCACATGAATTCAACAGGACTAAATCAAGTATGAAATCCTAGATCCCTAGTTTCGGTTACCCAAAAACCAGAGAAAATATGAAAGAAAAAATTATTCTTAATATAATAAAGTAGTAAAAACACCAAAAGGCAGAGCAGAAAGCTTACTTCTCATTTCATTTCCCATGGTTTCTTAGTGATCAAACATAATGTAGAGAGTTAATAAGAGTAGACCGGTAGCAGTAAAGTAGGTAGTTGTAATATCCATGTTCTTAAAGTAAGGGTAAATAAGTAATTTGATATATGAAAGATTTATTATTGAATAAAAATAATTATTTTGAAAAAAAGGCGTCCAGGTGTAGCATGGGTAAGAAAAAAAAGGGCGACCAGGTGTAGCGTATGTAAAAAAAATGGGGGGAAGGGACAACACCTGGAGTCCAGTTGTTGTCAAAACAACATGCAAGACATGCATGTTTGACAAGTAAAATTGTTGAATGGTGGGACGGTTTTTGGAGTATAAATAAAAACGGTTTTTTTTTATTTTTTTGTTTTATTATTTCGTACCAAATCCTGCTTGGTTTCTTTCTTTCTTCAATTCAAATTACTTTATTTCTTTAAACACCTGGGGACTCAAAGAAATGTTGAAAGATTGAAATTTTGAAGAAGTTTACAGGAGAATTTTTAAGAGATTCGAGGGAAGCTTTAAGAAAAATAAAAGGTAATAATGTGAATTTTATTTTTGAAATTATGCATACATGAAATTACACGAAATTTGATGTAGAAATTTAAAAGGTATGAATTATGGAAGAATTGAAGAATAAATTAGAAATTTTAATATAAATATTATGTCAGGTGCTGACGATCAGCAATAGGGTGAAATCGCTAAAAAGAGCAGGAAATGCAAGGAGGTGATCCACAGGTAGCTTTAAGTGCTACGTAGTGAGTTAGATTTACTTTTAGTAATCGAGATAAATATAAAATATAAAGTGATGATATTTGAATTAATTATTGAACTACAATGATTGGATAATATATGAAAGTTGGTTGATTGATATTATATGAATAATTGATATGTTTAAAATTTATTATATGAGAAGTAATATTATTGAAATACTGAGTTGATGAAATATATAATGAAATGATAAATTAAATTCTTGACAAGCTATGATTGACAATTTGATATGATATATGATGAGATAATTTAATGAATATGACACAAATAATAATTTTGGGAAAGAGCTGGATAGCTAAATTGAATGCTTGAATGTATGTTTATTTTTATATTATTGCTCATATGCATAAAATAAAATACCAAGAAAGCAGTTAATCTTCTTATTTTCATATTATTGCTCATATGCATGTTATAAAAGACCATGAAGGCAGTTGGTCTGCTTGTTTTCATATTATTGCTCATATGCATAAGATAAAAAGATCGAGAATGCAGTCGGTCTAGCTGAAAATAAAAGAATCGGGAAGACAGTCGGTCTAGTTCAAAATAAAAGAACCGGGAAGGCAATTGGTCTAGTTGAAAATAAAAGAACCAGAAAGGTAGTTGATCTAACTGAAAATAAAAGAACCGGGAATAGATGAATGAATATAAAAATATTATTTAAAAGATTGAATGATTATCTGTGAAGAAATATATGATTTGTATTGGTAAATTAGAAAAGATTAAATTATAAGATGTGACTGGAAGTATATAATCGAGTACTTCTAGTAAATTTAATTCACTGAGCTTGTGAAACTCACTCCTCATTGTTAAATGATTTTAGGTAGCGAGCAGGACATATAGAATTGTGAGTTGAGATTCAGACTGAATCATTTTCTGTAAGCTATGTGGTCCACTTCCTCAGACTAATGGAAAGAAAAAAAATATTTGTAAATATTCATGCATAATATGTTGTATATAATGTTTCAGTTGGGAACTTAATAATATAACTCCCATGTTGAGGGTTGAGGATTTATGTATGTAGATAATTTCAGATGATGTTTTTATACTGTTGCATATATGTGTCATGCTGAGATTTTAAAACGTGATGATACCGTCTCGGGGGTGGCCAACCTGGGATGGGTTGTTACAGTAGTTATTAGTTTGTCAACCCATGGGTTCACATCTGGTTATTATGCAGTTGATTAAGTGTGTACTCCAACCCAGCTGAACTCAAACTTCAAAAATGGGTTCGAATATCTTATCGAATCGAGTAAGAATACTTTACTATTCGGTTCGTGAGGCTCACGAACAATTCAATAAGGTGTTATTGAGCTTGAGGCAATATTCATATATTAGTATTAATATTTATCGTTTTTATTTATTAAAACTAGATTACAGACTGATCTTGAGTTCGAATGTGAAATCCAAGTCTCTAGCTTGAATGGGCTATTTTATTATCAAGCTCGAGCTAACAAAAAATTTATCGAGTTTGAGCTCGAACCCAAATTTTTGAGCTCGAGCTCGAGTTTTTTTATTTTTTTATTTTGAGTCAAGTCGAGCTTGAACACTTTAGTATTCAAGCTCGTTTCGGCTTGGCTCGACTCCATCCCTACAGTTGACTGTTTTTGTTAGGGCACTTATAATTGTGCCACGTAAGAAGAAAAGGGTTTTTAGTGAAAACGAAAAGTAATGCTTGGTTAAATTACTAGGTAAAATACAAGAACATCGCTCAGATTTAGTAATGATTGTAATCTAGTCCTCAGTTTGTGACAAACTCATTTCATTAGTAAAAAATTTAATGGAAAAGTGGGAAAACACAAATGTCCTTCAACTAAGATCATATATGTGTAAGAGGTAATTCATATCTCAACGGATCAACACAAACTCAATGTTATGGTTATCATTAATTTTTTATATTAATTTCTTCTTTGACTATTGATCACTTTGGATCTAATTGTTATGTCAACTAAAACTTAGAGAAGTATTGTTTTTCAAACACTTGGAACTAGGTTGTAATTATTATTGAATCTTAAGGATATAAGTGTATTTTACTCTAAACTATTGTTAGCATTTCTCATCAATAAGAAATTATTGTGCATACCGTCACTATATATATTATTTTTGGTACATTGGCAGAAAGGGATATCGAACCAGATCTCTTATACTGAGAACCCAAAAGTGATCGCAAGGGTGGGGGGGGGGGGTGGTTTAAAATATACTTGACTGGATAGCTCCTAAAGTTTTAATGAATTTTATATAAAACTGAAAATATCTTTACCACATTTCACTAATTTTCATTTAACTCTTTATATATTCAAATTATCTAAACAATTAATCTCCATTTCTCTTTGTTGAAATGATTAGCTCGGCCATGGAAATGACACTTGGAAGAAGCGACCAAAGAAAACAAAAATTGTAGATATTTTTTATTTTATTATTAAGTAATAAATGATTTTATTAATATAAAATTGTTTGTTATTATTAGATAATGATAATTTCTCTTTTGTTGTTAATAAATAATATATCTTTAGTTAAAAAAATAATTCATTAAAACTGCATATCTTTGAACCATGTCTATTTTAGCAATTTTACAGTTTTATAGTATTATTAAGATTACAGTTACTAAAAATTATTATTGATCACAACATTTTCGTAGTGCTTTTGTAAGACTGTTTACCAAGCGCAACACTGAGATTTTAACAACAGCATTTGTCACCGCTCTTTTGGTATCAGCACTTTTGGTACCAATGCAACTACAACACATCACTCTCAAATGTACCCTAAGTGTGCACAATAATTATATATAATGAAATCCAAAATATGTCTCAAAAAATAGATATTAACTCACAATCATAGAATAAACCCATTTATAATGGGTATTTTGATGGATTTTATCTTTTTTCCCCATTAAAGTGCACAACATGATAAAATTTTAATTATATTAATATAATTTATATCCTTAAAAAGCTTTTGAAAGACTAAGTGAGAGAAATAAATAATATATTTTAAACCACATAGTTTCACTTTCTTTTCATTTTAATCACTTGTCTTTTCAAATGACTAATTTGAATTTTCAATTACGGTAAGTGATTTAATGTGGACCTTTTGAAGGACTCTGATTGATTTGAACTTGTTAATATGGGTAAATTAAAATACATGTGTGAAACACATGTTTACATTGATTGCAAGCTCTGTCAATGGCATAATTGTGATAAAGAAAATCTCAAAATTTATTCTTCTTTTCAACAAATTTTTTCTCATTTTCCTCTAAAAATTACAATTATTGTTATTAGTATTACCATCTCAAAGAGAGGTTTTAAGGGATTTTTTAAATTTGATTCTGTACCATGAGGCTTTGTTGTAAACTCCTAAAAGAGTAATGACAAATAAAACTGACAAATAAAACTTTAACAAAACAGTTTTTAACTTGTCTCAAAGTATTGTTTTGTTTTCTTTACTTGGTTTTGATTCCTGAAATCACACCGACCTATAAAAGCTTGGAACTGTTGAGATATTTTTAACCTAATTATGCCTTTGATTGAAGTTGCATTTAACTCACGCATATGATAATTCACGTTAGCAATTTAACCACTCAAACCAGCCAAAGTATCCGAAAAGGTCCACATTGAATCGCTTGGTGAAGTTAAAGGTTCAAATTAAGCATTTGAGAACATCAAAATAAAACAAATGTAAAATTATAGGTTTAATTTGTTTTTCTCCAAACAAAAAAGAAGTATTTGGTTAAATTATATTGTTGACATCTCTAAGCTTTGCATATAGTGCCATAGTCACTAAATATAATCGCCCTAAGAATATGTAAAATTAGATATAATCATTATACTAGACTTACTATGATTAAATATACAGTGTTTTGATGGATTCTATCATTTTCTCTTTCAATAAGCACAATTCAATCAACTTTCAATTTTGTCGATATAGTTTGAAAAAATATTTAGAGTGCATTTTGTAAAAATGATAAAATATGACATGATTAGTGTAACGACTCATTTTGGATTGGTCACCCTGAAACGGTGTCATCACATTTTGAGAATCCCAGTACGACACATATATACAACAATAAAAATAAATATCACCAAAATAACTTTACATCAATCTGATCTTTAAACATTCTATACAACGTAAAATGTATGAAGATTTACAAATAAGTTTTTCATTTTATTTTCTTATTAGTCTGAGGATGATGACACGTACGCAGCTTACAAAAAATGATTTCTTCTAAACCTCAACTCACCAAACTATTTGTCAAACCTGCTACCTGAAAATCATTGTACAATGAGGGGTGAGCTTCACAAGCTCAGTGAATTTAATTTACTAAAAGTATTCCAAAATTCCATAAATAGTCCTTAATATTTAACATTTTATTTTTTTTCACATAACTTGATGACAACTTTCTACTATCATTACACATGTCATACAATTTATTCTCTATCGATATTTTTTTTCTCTATCTAATGTCCACCTTAAGACCATCAATTGTCTCATAATTACCTCGTAATGAGGTTCACATTATAAAGTCTACCATTTAGATAAGTCTTATCACCATAACTGTCTCTTTCTATGAGACTCAACCATCTATAATTAAATTCACAATAATATACCACATCTCAGCATTTCAATAATCTTATCATCATAACTATCTCTTTTTATGAGAATCGGCCATCATTCACAACAATATACCACATCTTAGCTTTTCAATAATCTTATCATTATAGCTGTCTCTTTTTATGAGACTCAACCATCATTCACAACAATATATCACATCTCAGCTTTTCAAGAATCTTATCATCATAGTTGTCTCTTTTTATGAGACTCAATCATCTATAATTTAATTCACAATTAATACACCACTCATCAATATTTCAAAAATGCAGCAATAATTAAAATAATTGCAATGCATGAATGATTATGATGGGAACGTCTTCCCACCTATCGACAGGTTGTTATTATCTTAGACCGGCCCCTTCCCGGTTCTTTACTTTGCAACTTGTCGCAGTTGCCATGAAAATTTTCTCAGTATATACCGGCTGGCACGATGTCTGTTTTTTTTTCCAGCATATACCGGCTGTCACGGTTATTTCATTAGACCGGTCGCCTTCCCGGTTCTATTATTTTCATTAGACCGACTACCTTCCCGGTTCTTTTCTTTCTCATTTAATGCATATGTATATGAGCAATGATATGAAATATGCATATAAACAACAATATAAAAACAACATATAAATTTAAAACACTTAAATTGGCTATCCTGATTATTCTCAAAAATTCATCTCATCCCAAATCACATCAAATCATCCATTAAAACTTGTCAAGATTCACTAAATTTCATCTTAGTTCTCATCAAATCATCAATCAAAGTTTATTAAGATCCACTAAAATTTATCTCTTCAAAAATTATTATCAACAACTCAATCATAGCTCATCAAGAATTTCACTTCACACTTCTATTATTAAATCAACTAATTTTTCTAATAATATTTATTCTCACATAATAATTTTCTACAATTCCAACATTTATACCATATCTATTCACCCAAAGATTTATCTACCACCAAATCATACTTTAATAATCAAATTTAATATTATCACCAAATAATTTATTTAGACTACTTAAAGTAAATTCAACTCACTCCGTAGCACTTAAAGCTACCCGTGGGTCACCTTCTTGCCTTTTCCGTTCTTCTAAAAAATTTCTCCCGTTGTAGATAGTTGGCACCTGACATAATATTTATATTAAATTTCTAATTATTTCTTAAATTCATCATAAACCACTCCCTTTGAAAATTCTCACTTTGAGCTCCGAGAATTTCATATATGCTAAAAATTCAAAAATAAATACTACGCTATTACCTTATAATACTAATAGCTTCTCATGATCTTCTATAAAATTTCGCAAAAAACTCCTTCAAAATTGTACTCTTTTAACTTTTTTTTTGGTTCCCAAGTGATTGAGAAAATAAAGAAATTTGAAAGAAAACTAACGAAATCGGCAAGGAAAAATTTGCGTTTACAGTGTGTGTATATATATAAGTTGGCTGCAACACAAAACTCTCGACAGCCAAAAACATTTTCAACTCAAGCAGCCTTTTTTCCTCTCCTCCCTACACGTGTTTTACACTCGTTTTTCATTTAGAAACTTTGGCCTAACTTTGGCTGCAAGTGGCTACCACGATTTCAGCCACATTTTTTTTTTTTACTTTTGTTTTTTTTTGTTTGACTTTTTTTTTCCTTTTCTTCTTCTGCTCCTCCTCCCTGAACGTTCTGGACCCTTTTTTTTTTTAAAAAAAAAACTTTTAACTTTTTTTTTCTTTTAATGACATCCACGTCCTGATTTATTTTTTTCAGAAGAATTTTTAATTTGATATTAAATTCTTCGCGTAACTATATTATATAAACTTCATGTCGTATTTATTAAATTACTTCTTTGCCCTTACTTTACGAATACCGGTATTACAATTCTACCCACCTTATAAAAATTTCGTCCTTGAAATTTCTTTACTTTACTCCAGAAACAATTGTTAATAATACTTCTTCATAATTGTCTCACACTTTCACATAATCTCTTCAACATTCTTATTTCGCCACAGTACTTGAACTAATGCAATTTCCTTTATTATACAAAACTTGTTCCATTCTCTAAAATCTTTATTGATACTATGTACACCCAATCCTTCTGAATTTCTGTAGCTTAGCTCGAAATATCATGTAAACACTTTCTTAAAAGTGAAACATGAAATACATTATATAAATGTTTTAATTATGGAGGCAACTCCAGGCTACTCACAACTAGTTTAGCCCCCTTAACAACCTCATAGGGTCTTACTTACCTTAGACTCAACTTTTCTTATTAACATCTATTCGATCTACTATGTGCTGCTTTACGATTATCTCTAATCAATTTGATCCTTTTAGCTGTTAACTCAATAATTGATGGACCAGATATATTTCTCTTTCTCATTTCTTCCCAATATATAGGAGTTCTACACCTCCTATCCTACAATGTCTCATTCGGTGCCATCCCAATATAAATTTGATACTAATTATTATAAGCAACTCCAATCAATGACATGTAAGCATCTCAACTTATTGAGAAATTCGTCACATTTGTCCTTAATATATCTTCTAGTATTCTAAAAAAATCCAATATGAGCATGAAAAATTATATTAAATTGCAACCATGCACCCATGGCTTTCTGAAAACCTCTCAAAAAATCAAGATGTAAATTTAGCATCTTTATATGACACTATTCTCAATAATACTCCATACCACTTCAAAATCTCAGCTACATCCTTCTTAAATCCTGACCACCAGAAATTCTATCTCCATCTTTTATACATCTTCTTATTACTCGGGTGCATCGAATTTTACATTATCATGTGCCTCTCTCATGATATCCTTTCTCAATTTTGCATTATTGGGAACACAATTTCTATGTTCTAATACCAGGATACTATCATTTCAAATTTTAAACTCATATTGCTTCCTACTAAGCACTCAATGCTAAATCTTTTCTATCTCTTTATCTCTGCCTTGCATCTCTAAAATATTTCACTATAGATGACTGTACAACCATATTTGTTAACCATGATTCTCTATCATTGATATTTAACTTCATTCTTATCTCTTCTAAATCTATCATCAATTTCACATCAGGATCCCCATAGCAGTTAACCTTCTTGTAGAATTTTTTACTCAATATATCAGCTATCACCTTCGCATTTTTAGATGATAATGATTTGTACAATCATAGTTACTAATCAACTCCATCCACCATCTTTGCCTAAAATTCAACTCTCTCTAGGTAGATAAGTATGTCCAACTCTTGTAACCCATAAATATCTTACAAGTGGTTCCATACAGATGATGTCTCCAATCTTTTTAAAGTAAACACTATAGTCGTCAATTCTAAGTAATGAGTAGGGTAATTTCTATCATGAATCTTCAATTTCTTAGAAGTATGGCTCACAACTTTCTTATGATACACATATCCCAATCATTGATGTGACGTATCACTATACACCACAAATCCTTCATCACCAAAAGAAAGCATCAATATTAGAGCTATATTTAATTTCTCCTTTAGAAATTGAAATTTTTTTCTCATACTTCCCTTACCGTACAAATCTCACATTTTTCCTGGTCAGTCTATTCAACCGTATTAAAACAATAATTCTGAAAGACTTCTATAATAACCAGTTAACCCAAGAAGATTCTAATCTCAGTCATATTAGTTGGTCTTTCCTAACTTAACATTGCCTCTACTTTTTATAGATCATCTGTTATGCCATTCCCGATATTACATGTTCCAAGAAAGTTATTTCCTTCCGCCAACACTCACATTTAGAGAACTTATATCATACCATCTATTTCTCTTCAAAGTCTCCCACACAATTTCTAAATGTTTTACCTGCTCTTCCGTAGTCTTAAAATATACCAAAATGTTATTGATGAACACAACCACAAGTTATCAAGAAATGGTTCAAACATTTTATTCATCCAGTCCATGAATGTTTCTGGAACATTATTCAATCCAAATGTCATCACAAGAAACTTATGACCGTGTCCTAAAAATAGTCTTAAGCACGTCTCATTTCTCTATTTTCAATTGGTGATAACCGAATCTCAGGTTTATCTTAGAAAACACTCTCACTCTTTGCAGCTGCTCAAACAATTCATTTATCCTGGGCAAAACATATTTGTTCTTATTTCAACTATCTGGAGTCTATACATACTCCTATCGTTCCATCTTTCTCTTTCACGAACAACTCATGAGCTTCCCTAAATACATTAAGTCTGATAAATTATTTATCCAAAAATTCTTAAAATGGTACATTCAACTCTCCCAATTCAGCTGACATCATTCTGTAGGGTGCTATTAAATATATGTGACGATCCTGGTATCACATCATTAGAGAATTTAATCTCTCTACTGGAATGCAACCTAGGCAACTCATCAAGAATTACATTAGAATAATCTTTCACCACTAAGATTTATTCTAACTTCCAATTTTCCTTTCTAGGATCCATTATGTATGCTAAATACTCCTCACAACCTTTCTTCAATCATCTCCTAGTGGTCAGAGCAATAATAAGATAGTTAGAAAGTATCTAATGTCTATATCTTGAACACTACCTTTTTACCGGAACAATCAACCCAAGCGTAATACTCCAACAACCAATTCATTCTCAAAATTAAATGAAATTATATCATATTCCAAGATAATAACTCAGCTTCAGATTCTCTATCACTGATACGAATCACACAACCCTTGTAAACATTTATGATTATCACTCCATATTTAGTGAAAACTTCAACAAAATATTTTTTGCATCAAAGGACTAATACATACTTCAATAGACTTTATATGAATACTGGATGCAAAAGAATGGGTTGCATCAAGATCAACCAACAATGACATGTCCATTTTTTCTACACATAAAATACTTCAAATTTTGAAAATTTTGGGATAAATATCTTATCTGAATATAATTATAATAAACTTGTGTATCTCAATCATACATTAGATTACCACTTCCACTTGGTGGCATACTTACTTCCTCTACCATGACTTCCAGTTTCCATAATCTGTCTCCCAATTCTAAGGGTCCCACCAATAGCATTCTGAGCTACAGAAGTAATAGATCATATTTTCCTCTGACTCTGTACTTCAGTTCCCTGGGACAAGAAACGCATCTTTTGGGTGGTCTCCCACCCTTGCACATTCATACTGCCACTACCTCCATAACTTTCATGTCTAAGCCTCTTTAACCACTCTTTCTCTTTCCCTTAAACTCCATCACATCTCTCTCGATCTGAAATAATATATCCACCAATATGACATAATTCATATGCCTCATGTAAGATAGTTTCGATCAAACCTTAAAACATAGTTCATCTTTGAATCTCTTACATTTCTTTTCCTCTAGGTCTACCATTTTTGGTACAACCATTGACAAAACCATAAATCTGCTATCATACCGAGCCACAGCTAACATATTTACCCCAAATAAATAATAACTCTATCTTGTTGGGCTCTAGAGATATAAGGAAAATATCTATCAAGAAAAACTTTCTTAAACCTATTTCAGGTTAAGAGTCTATCAATATTTGTACTTAGCTTGGGAAGAATATCCTTCCACCATTCACAAAATGTCTCTTTCTAACTTAAACAAAGTAAAGGCAATCATTTGTCTTAAAATACTAAATAATGTCTCCACATATTTCTCCAAAACTTAAGCGTAAAAGGATTCATAGATCTTTTAAATAACAAAACATATAGCTTAATTATAGCTCCATGCATCTTATGCATAAATCCACTTTTCCCCCTTTTTAAGTGTCTACCATTACTGGATTAACAACATCATGCACTGCTCTAGTCTGTTTATCAAGTCTATGCTATAAGTTATGCACTCGATCATCTGTTACATTCATTTTCTCAAAAGCATGAGCAAGAGCTTATATTAGCTCATCTCTTTCAACTTCAGATTCTCTCATACCTCAATTATATTACTAATATCAATCATATTATCAACATGTTCCCTTCTAGGAACCACAGATTCAGACTCAACCTCGACTTATCAAAAATATTGTAGGCCTACCACGCCCTCTCAAATCAACAATTCTAACTCTAGCTCTAGCGCGTCCACGTGTCATCCTCAGACTGTTCATTAAAATATCATTTCTTTTAATCTTTCTCTTTCTTACTTTTTATGCAGTCTGAAGAATCATAAAACCTAATGCTCTGATATCAAAATTGTAACGACCCATCTCGGGTTGGCCACCTCGAAACGGTGTCATCACATTTTGAGAATCCTAACATGACATATATATGCAACAATAAAAATAAATATCACCAAAATAACTTTACATCAATCCGATCTTTAAGCATTCTATACAACGTAAAATGCATGAAGATTTACAAATAAATTTTTCATTTTATTTTTTCATTAGTCTGAGGATGACGACACGTACGCAGCTTACAGAAAATGATTTCTTCTGAATCGCAACTCACCAAACTATTTGCCAAGCCTGCTACCTGAAAATCATTGTACAATGAGGGGTGAGCTTCACAAGCTCAACGAATTTAATTTACTAAAAGCATTCCAAAATTTTATAAATAGTCCTTAATATTTAACCTTTCATTTTTTTTTCACATAACCTGATGACAGCTTTCTACTATCATTACACATGTCATACGATTCATTATCTATCAATATCTTTTCTCAATCATTATTCCACCTTAAGATCATAAATTATCTCATAATTACCTCGTAATGAGGTTCACATCATAAATTCTACCATTTAGATAAGTCTTATCACCATAACTGTCTCTTTCTATGAGACTCAACCATCTATAATTAAATTCACAATAATATACCACATCTCAGCATTTCAATAATCTCATCATCATAGCTGTCTCTTTTTATGAGACTCAACCATCTATAATTAAATTCACAACAATATACCACATCTCGACATTTCAATAATCTTATCATCATAACTGTCTCTTTTTATGAGACTCAGCCATCATTCACAACAATATACCACATCTCAGCTTTTCAATAATCTTATCATCATAGCTGTCTCTTTTTATGAGACTTAATCATCTATAATTTAATTCATAATTAATACATCACTCATCAATATTTCAAAAATGCAGCAATAATTAAAACAATTACAATGCATGAATGATTATGATGGGAACGTCTTCCCACCTGTCGACAGGTTGTTATTATCTTAAACCGGCCCCTTCTCGGTTTTTTACTTTGCAACTTGTTCCAGTTACCACGGAAATTTTCTCAGCATATACCGGCTGGCACAGTGTCTCTTTTTTTTTCCAGCATATACTGACTGCCACGGTTATTTCATTAGACCGGTTGCCTTCCCGGTTCTTTCATTTTCATTAGACCGGCTGCCTTCCCGGTTCTTTTCTTTCTCATTTAATGCATATGTATATGAGCAATGATATAAAATATGCATATAAACAACAATATAAAAACAACATATAAATTTAAAACACTTAAATTGGCTATCCTGATTATTCTCAAAAATTCCTCTCATCCCAAATCACATCAAATCATCCATTAAAACTTGTCAAGATTCACTAAATTTCATCCCAATTCTCATCAAATCATCCATCAAAGTTTGTTAAGATCCACTAAAATTTATCTCCTCAAAAATTCATATCAACATCTCAACCATAGCTCATCAAGAATTTCACTTCTCATTTCTATTATTAAATCAACTCATTTTTTTAATAATATTTCTTCTCACATAATAATTTTCTACGATTCCAACATTTATACCATATCTATTCACTCAAAGATTTATCTACCACCCAATCATACTTTAATAATTAAATTTAATATTATCACCAAATAATTTATTTTTATTTAGACTACTTAAAGTAAATTTAACTCACTCCGTAGCACTTAAAGCTACCCGTGGGTCACTTTCTTGCCTTTCTTGTTTTTCTAAAAAATTTCTCTCATTGTAGATAGTCGACACTGACATAATATTTGTATTAACTTTCTAGTTATTTCTTAAATTCATCATAAACCACTCCCTTTGAAAATTCTCACTTTGAGCTCTGAGAATTTCATATATGCTAAAAATTCAAAAATAAATATTACGCTATTACCTTATAATACTGATAGCTTCTCATGATACTCTATGAAATTCAGTAGAAAACTCCTTTAAAACTGTACTCTTTTAACTTTTCTTTAGGTTCCCAAGTGTATTGAGAAAATAGAGAAATTGGAAAGAAAACTAACAAAATCGGTAAGGAAAAATTTGCGTTTACAATGTGTGTATATATATAAGTTGGCTGCAACACAAAACTCTCGACAACCAAAAACATTTTCAACTCAAGCAGCCTTGTTTCCTCTCCTCTCTACACGTGTTTTACACTTGTTTTTCATTTAGAAACTTTGGCCTAACTTTGGCAGTAAGTGACTGCCACGATTTCAGCCATTTTTTTTTTACTTTTGTTTTTTTTGTTTGACTTTTTTTTTTTCGTTTTCTTCTTCTGCTCCTCCCTGAATGTTCTAGACCCTTTTTTTTTTAAAAAAACTTTTAATTTTTTTTCTTTTAATGATATTTACGTGCCAATTTTTTTTTAGAAGAATTTTTAATTCGATACTAAATTTTTCGCGTAACTATATTATGTAAACTTCATGTTGTATTTATTAAATTACTTTTTTATCCTTATTTTACGAATACAGGTATTATAATTAGTCAATGATATAATTGAACAATTTTCATCCTATTATTGGTTTGGTAGATCTATTGAAGAAAGGATAGAATATGACACGATTAGTCTAATTATATAATTGGACAATTTTCATTCTATTATTTGTTTGGTTCATACATAATTAATATAATAATTGAATATGTTTTAACCCTTTTATTTGTTAGGTATTTTTTTTGGTAATAATTTATTAAAAAACACCCCGAAAAAAATATGTTGTTACATATCAAAACTGATAACATATGTTAATTCCAAAAAAAAAAATGCTTAATATAGTCCATCTATCTAGACTATGTATTAAAAAAAGATGCGGTTATACATTTATTTCCAAACAAATAATATCTATCAAATTAATCAATAGATCATGATGCATAAGGCATGTCCAGGAAAATCAATTCATTTGTATTGATTAATTGAAACTCTTATTAATCTAACTTAATATCCCAATATATTATAGATATTCTCGGTTTTTATTTCGGGATAACAATTACTTGGTTTTTACGAAGAAAAAAATAAATAGGTTTTCACAGTTATAGTATTTTATAATTTTTATTAATTTTAAATTCAAATAATAAAAAAGCTAAACAATTGTTCTGGTTATGAATAGGGAAAATTTAGCTATTAACCTTTACGTTACCGTTCTTTAAGTAATTCTTGGAATAGAAAACTTAGGTAATCCTCCTCTGATTAGATTGATCGATTGCAGGGTTTACAGTCACCTCCTATAAATAAGAAAACTTCAATTCAAGCAAGTCAAAAAATAGGTTCACCCTGAAAAAGACGGAATATCTTTGCTGATTCGCAATGAGACAAGACGACTCCGACTGGATTTTTTTCCGTTTTCTTTCTCCGTTTCATCTGCTTTGAATCCCCAACTCCTCTGCATTCGAGGCACTACCCAAAAATATATACATACATACATACATACATCTTCGCGTCAAGCTCAGCTCCAAATCTCCAGCCCAGTCTCTCTCTCTGATGCCAAAGCCCCATCGCCATTAGAGAGTGAGAATCATGATCTATGTTGGTGGGGTCCCGTTTCCTACTGATAACTCATTTTCTTCATCATCATCTCAGGTACTGTC
This sequence comes from Bretschneidera sinensis, assembly GCA_023935145.1. Classification (NCBI taxonomy): domain Eukaryota; kingdom Viridiplantae; phylum Streptophyta; class Magnoliopsida; order Brassicales; family Akaniaceae; genus Bretschneidera; species Bretschneidera sinensis. The sequence continues at coordinate 23,087,818 of CM043698.1, forward strand.
TCCCTCTTTCTCCATTTGGGTTTCGTTTTTATGTTCTTTTATCACTCTTTTTCGAGCTTTGTTTCGAATCCCCATATGCATAAACTCATTAAAAACAACTTGTTTTCTGTTTTTATTTTGGTGATTCATCCAATTCCACTGCCCTCGGAAGCCTAGAAAACTTGGGAAAAAGAAAAGAAAATGAATATCGTATCTCCAAGTCAACATGTGGGTTGCACCTAAAACTTATGATCAGAGTCGATATGCTCAGCATAAGCTGATTCAGTCACATATTTGGACTACAATTACCTTTCGCAATACTCATCACTTGTGTGTTTTTTTTTTCTTAATAATTATTTTTTTATTGAGAAACTTAACGCTGCAGAAAATTCTTTAATTATCTTGGTAATATATAAACTTGGAAGCTGAAGTTTATTTGTTGCTTTATGATTTTTCAATATTGACTGTTGCTTATAATGGTAAGAAAATCACCATTTGATTTAATCTCGTCTGATGACCAGTATTGTGGTTTCAACTTCCAATATAAGCTTTCTTATGAATATGGAGTAATTGTTAACTGCGAATGCTTGATATATGATGCATGTGTGTGTCTGTACGTACTATATATTTTGGGTCCTTTATTTATCCTATTAAGCTTATGTGGTAGCTATCCCTCTCCCCAGAATTGGGGCTTATAATGATCTGATTGCAGTTATTCCAATCAATCATGTGCAAGTATGACTTGATTGGCTTATCATACATGTCAAAGTCATAATGCTAGACATTGCACCATTGTCTTACTGACACGCTTATGGAACTCCTTCACTGTAAATTTCTCGAGAAACTGTGTCAGACAATACATGGATAACCCGACATGAAACTCTTGACCCTCATTTACCTTGAGAGGTTTCTGCTAATTCTGTCAGTCCTGACAAATGGATTCCACATTTTGGATGGTTTGAATTTTTGCAACCAAATCATTGTTATTCTCAAGTACAATCACTTCCTTTCCCTCCCCATATGTTCTATATGCCTATATGGATCATAACCATAAATTTGTTGTCCTACCTAATTTTAGTTGACAGGAACATCATGATTGTCTTTTGTATGGGCTGTGGAGTAATCATGTACGGAGTATCTTTGACTATATAATAACATAAACTCCAGGGACTAAAATTCTTGACTGCAGTTTTTTTTTAATGTTTTTACTTATTTATGTGTGTATAAAACACACATTACAACCAATTCCTAGAATTTCCATTTGTTTCATGGTAAATTGCCAACAGACTTGTAAATTTTGGTTATGAACAGGGAAGCGGTCTGCTGGTTGATTTGATGGAACACCCAATTTTAGTGTCTGCTTCACATTCTTTCAAGTCTATTCAGGAGAGGAAAGTATCTTCAAAGGAATCTGATTCAGAGAGACCAACAAAGAATAAATATGTTTACCTCTTCCAAAGAGAATATGCAACTGTTGATCCTGCTCTTGCGGATGTATGTTGGCTTCTCTCTATATGTAACAATATTCACCCAATTGGTGACAGGAGAGATAGTTTGTCATAAGCTATCTTTACTATTTTTCTTATAATCTTATGGTCTCACTTGCAACTATTAATTTAGTCTCCATATTCCGGAATAGTTTCTACGATCATCAGTTGGATTGATGCATTTTGACAACCCTCATGGTTGGTATCCTGTTATGATATCAGAATTCCCACACCTATGAGCACCCGGGAGCCATATAATTGGGGGGTCATGGCCCTCCAAAGTTTCAACTTTTCTTTTAAATTTTACATTGATATTTAGCCACCCAAAACAAATCTTACAAGGCTGCCTCCCCCCCCCCCCCCAAAAAAAAAAAAAAAAATCTTGAACGTATATCTATTTTTTTTCTTAGCCGTTTAGTGTGTTTTGATGTGTTTTTCGCATTTTGACGTTTATTGCTATTCATTTTACTTATTTGTATTGTATATATGTAGAGAAATTACCTTGATTTCCTTATTTGATATATGTTTGTGCTATGGTTACTTAAATTTTGGTATTAACTATGCGTTTAGCTTGTAGACACTGTTTGAGTAGGTTTCATTTGCTTGTAATTTAGGATGATATATTTGTGAAAAAAATATTAATTTGTTAATGGGTTTGTTGTGAACGTCTAGCTTGGCTTGTGAATTGGGATTGGCTCAAGACTTAATGATAATGTTTGGTAAAAAGGATGGACTATGTGATAGTGTGTGTGTAATATGATAATGTTTGGTAAGTTTTTTTACTTCTGCTTGACATTATTGTACTTCTTACTAAGATGGGATATGGAGAAGCCTAAAACCACTAATGCATTCTTCAAATGAAAACTTTATATACTTTTTTTACAAGCCTTTAGGTTGTAACTTATTTTTCTTGTAATAAAAGTCATTGTTTGAAGTTTAGATTTATTGGACACTTTTCACATATTCATTTCTATCATAAACTATAATATTATTCGGTCCCCTGTCTATGAGAATTACTGTATGCACTTGACATACACTGGTATTTCTGTTAGGTCTCTTAGAACATGTCATGCACAAAGAGTTGCCTGATTTTCTAAGCTAGATAGCCTTGATAGTCCTCCAAGTGAAAAATCAGTCTCCTTCGTTAATGACATTCATTAATCCAGGTATTATTTCTGCAGTTCTAAAGCTATTAGAAAGCAAGATGAAATTGTTCAAGATGAAATTGTTTTGCTTGGGGTGGTTCTCTTATGTAAGTCAGACATCAGTTCATATTTCATGACACTATGGCTCTCTCCCTCTTTGAGCTCGATAGCAATTTTCATTTTTTTTTCCTTGTCATTAACCATTCTCACTATCCTCTGATAATCTTTTGCCCATTCTCTCTCTCTCTCTCTCCTGCCTTAAAATTTATGTCATCATTAGAAATCAGCAAACCTGCTGGAAACTGCTTCCTTCCCACCCCGCTTATTTTCATGTTTCTTAAACTTGCAAAAGAATTACCTTGTTGCAGAATTCTTTAGAGATTTAAGTTCTGAAATTCACTTCTCATGGTGGCACCCCTTTGGTGCTTTCTTTTTTTTACTACAACTTTTACTTATCAAAAAAAAAAATTAGTTCTCATACAGTAAAATTCTTAGTTCGTGATTGCTTCCAGAAACGTGGATATAAATATATGAATTTTTTAACAGTTTCTAGTGTTTTTGTTTTTGTCAAGTATTATTTTAGTAGTCTCTTCTAAGTATTAACTTTTTTCCCATGCCACTATTGAAAAAATCTATTTCCTTCTTTTTTCATTTGCATTAAAAGTTTGTTGGCACTGATGAAGCAACAACCTGTGTGGGCCTTGTCATCCGGAACCGAACAAGTGGAATGTAAGAATTGATTTCATAGGAGATGAAAAAAATTTGCAAGATGATTTTGGATCTGAATGTCTTTGTTATCTGAATTGCAGGACCTCTGTTGCCCATATAGATTCTCCTAAAGTTGTGGATATTGGCCTCATCCAGATGTTATCACTAGTTTTTGATCAGAATTCTGATGCTGAGTTGGACGTATTCTTCTTTATTTTATTTTGTTTCTTATTATCGTCTTCTTTGGTTTATTTTGAACACTTTTATATGGATTTGAATCTCTGAATAAACATAACAATGCAGGTGCATCTGATTGGTGGTTTTGAAGATTTTCCTCTTAAAGTCTGGCCCAAGATCCTCATATTAGTTATTGGTTTTCCAGAGCTGTAATTACCCGCTAAGGGACAGAATGATTAAAGTTGAATGTACTTACCTTTGTATGCAGCTTGCTATTGGTAGCACTATGTCAGAATGCCATGAAAAATCAGATGGCTATTCCTTTCCTTTGTGTACCAAAATAGTTGAAACTTTGCAGAAGAGAAGAGAAAACTTTCACATTCAGACCCTCTTCGTTTTGGGGCATAACACCAAGTGGGACTCTCAAGGAAACGCATACCCCATTTTTAATGGGTTCCTGGTGAGCTTAAATTTTATTTGCTTCTCTGTCTTTTTTAATTTATTGTAAGTATTGAGTTTCACTAGGATAACTTCGGACTTATACAGAAAAACTCAGGATACTGGAGTGGAGCATATTTGTCCATATATTTCTACTATCCAAACATCTCACTGAACATTATGGAAACTGATTTTATTTAGCTTGATTTATTAATAGAAAAGAAAAATGCTGGTTTCATCAGCTTGAGAAACATAGTTTTATCTCAGGAAAAAAATCAGTTGTCTTCTACTATGTGGAATTGTGGATTATTGAGGGTATTTTATATCCATACTTGGATCTACCTCTTCCATTTGCTAAGGTAACCTTTTTTAGCTAAGTTCTTGCGGAATGGGCTTCTAACATTTTATAATTAGAGCATGGGTGACATTTATTAAAAAAAATAAGAGCTTGGTGACATATGAGGCTGCTATTTTAATCTTCTGTACAGATATGCTCCATTCTCTTTACTGCCATTGAAGATGTAGACCAAGCTTGTAGTATTGACTGTTTATGCATGTGATGTCTCAGCCTGGTGGAACCAACTGGTACAGAAACCAAAGCTATAGTATTAATATTAATGCAAAGTGTATTCTGATACAAACAAATTGAAGTGTTGAAATCTTAACAAAGGAAACAATTGCTGAATAGAGCTTGTATATGATTCATTGTGAAGCATTTGTGTCGAATTGTTAGTATAAAATGATTATTAAACTTGCAAAGTGTTTCTAATTTTAAAATATTAAGTAAATTGAATTGATGAAAAAATCTTCTTCATTGAACGATAAGGTTCTTATATCTTCCAACCAACAAGTGAAGCACTTATTGTTGAGGACAAGATGCTGCAAATCTTATTTGCCAGTGAACCTTTTAATATAAACTAAACATTTTAAACCAAATTTCTTGTCAACTATCAGATAGAAACTTCCACTGGATCTATCATCCCAGCCAATTTTGACAGAACTTCAAGATGTCCGGATGAAGTTGTCAGGAGAATTCGAGTGTCTGCATCATATGAAGACTGCAGTTGGGAGGGCAAGTTACTGGAGACATATGATACACGGACTGATCAATTCATTATCGCTCCGTCCTGTTGGTAAGATCACCTTTTACGATTTATGCTTTTCACTTATAATTTATTTACATACCCTGTATGGTACTCAAAAAGTAGTAATGGGGATATTAAAGTATGCTCAAAACTATGCAGACAAGCCTTATATTGTGCTCAGCTCTACATATTGCATCTAAATTTCTTCTCTTGGTACTTATCCAAAAAAAAAATATTTTCTAGTGAATAGCAATGCATTCTATTAGTTATTTCCGTAGTACTAATACTTTTAGTTCTTTTTGCTTTGTGATGCAGGACCTTAAACCTAATACATATTGCCTTTTCTCTTCAACATCTTTCTGATGCTGAAATCCTTCGTACGTGTTCTACTTCACCTTCAGCTGAAGGTCCAGATTTTGTGGATAATGAAAGAAGGTGAGTACATTTTGAAAGGAAGCCTTGATTTTGTGGCTGTTAAGCTTTAGTTTATATCCTATCACATCCATGTCATATGGTCTCCTTTGTGGTTAGCTGTGGGACATAAGAGATTTGCAGATGTTTTATTGATTACTAGGACCAGAGCTAAGCTGTTCATGAACAGCTTAGAGCTCGATTTGGTTGTTTAAGTTTGTTTACTTATGTTGATGGCCACCATTGAGCCTGCTTTGGAGGCTCGTTCACTAACCAGCCAATCTTAAAGATGGCTAAACTCAGCTTCTTTATGTTTTTTTTTATAAGTAACTCAGCTTCTTTATGTTAAGAGTATAAAAGACTAGTTGGCCTGTTTCCATCAGCTTAAGCTTTTGGAATAATTGATTGAGATAATTGCTCACCCAACTATTCTTAACATGGTATTAATGTTTTTAAAGGTGGATTCGAAGGCTGCACCTTGAGGCTTATGTATTTAGGCGCTTATCCCAATAGACATACGCTTTATTATTTGAAGTACACTCTTTTACATGAAGTGCATGCCTTTTCTGCTTAATTTTCAGAGGTGTGCGCTTACTAGGATTTTTTAAAGCTGAATTGAAGCAAAACAACCTTTTCTATGCAATTAACTAAACCTAAAAGGGCAAGAATAGAGTAATTGATTTTCGTCTGATTAACCCTCTAGTGCACACGAAAACCAGGCTGATTCTTCATTGTTTGGGTAATCGGGTATTTGCAACAAGAAGAGAGATTTGTTTGAAAGAAGGTGGCGAGAGAACTATTCCTTTTTTTTTTATATGTAAAAAGTATATTAATAAAGTATCAAGAGGGTGCAACCCAGTTACAAAAAACTATCTATAAGATAGCAAGTCTAGATTCTAGAAAATCAAGGAACTCTTCCTCATGCACAAAAAAATTAAACCAAAAACTAAGGTTATTTAGCCATTTACTTTTAGTTGTATCTGCTGAAATTAAGAATTGAAAGGACTCTCAACAGTATCAATGAGCTGTCTACATCATCAAAAGCCCTACTATTTCTCTCTTTCCAAACTATCCACATCATAGAGAGAAGAATCATAGAAAAGACCTTCCTCAACTCCTTTGAAGCTTTAAATTCGCTCTGAGCCCAAATCTCACTTTGAATGGAGCCGACCATAACCCATGATAACTCCACCACACAAGGCGCCATCTCTCAGAGTTGCTTAGTAAAGGAACAACCCAACAAAAGGCTAGAGAACTATCCTTAAAGGCTTAAAGCTAGAGAACTATCCTTAAAGGCTTAAAGCTAGAAGAGATGGAGGTTGGGTAGAGAGAAACTGGCTTTTGATTAGAAAAGACGAATCTATTTTGCCAGAGAAGGTGAAACTTAGCTAAGTACGAGACCGAATTTTGTCTTGGTTCTCTTGGGTGTAGGCCAAACTAAAATATTATATTTTGGTTGTAAATGGAGGAGAGAATTAATACGATGGATAAAGAGTGTGCCTTTTTCTGGATGATAATTAGGATTTAGATATTTATTGGAGTATAGGATTGGGTTTTATTCCTTCCCACACTTTGTGCCTACCTTAAATCCATCTATATAGTTAAATTAGCTCAGCCAATGTTTAAATATCTAAACTCTTCTTCTAGTGTACTTGCATTTAAGTTTTGCTTTTACTGTTACTTATCAAAAAAATGTTTTAAGTATCTAAACTTTTTAATGAATTTTAATTATTAACTATTAATATTAGCTATTTTATTATTTAAATTAATTATTTATAATTTTTGAATATATTAAAATCAATAGTCAAAACTCAAAAGCCATATAACCTAACGCCTCAGAGTTTATGCCTTGCCTTGCCTCACGCAACTCTTTCTGATATGGAACACGAGGAAGATAAGAATTAGGGATTTTAATCTAGGAATTGGGGGATATGGGGATAATTATATAATAAGGAAATATTATGGGCATCTAGGTGTAGTTAATTTTATTTTGCAGTTTCCTTATCGGTCTAGGACTAAGGTTTAAGATGATCTCTATATAAGAGGCGTCCCTATGTCATTTGTAGTTAGCTTGGAATTGAATAATAAAATGAGAGTATTGAATTAAACTCTGTGATTGAGTGTTTTCGTGTCATGTGATTTGGTTGCGGTGTTCGCGTCCATGTGATTTGGATTGCGATTCTCATGTGATTTAGATTGTGGTTCCCACGTGATTTGGGAAGATCCATATGATTTGGATCGGTTTTATCTTTTATTTTTAGTTTATCTTTATTTTTCATCTACTGCACGGCATCACCTGATTTGGGAAGATTCATATGATTTGGATCGGTTTTATCTTTTATTTTTAGTTTATCTTTATTTTTCATCTACTGTACGGCATCACCTTCGCTTTTGAAAACATTGCATGCATGGTAGCAGACCTAATTTCAATTCATGGGAAACCCTTTTTTTATTAATATTTCACCCAGTGCTTTGTCTACACTTAGCCCTTTGTGCAAAACCCTTTAATCCCTCTTCGGATTGCACCATCATCTTACACTTAGGCCCACATGCAAAGCCCATTAATACTCATCCAACTTGCATGTGAAGGGGTGTGCTAGAGTATAAAAGAATAGTTGAGCCATTTTCCGTAAACTTAAGATTTTGGGATAATTGTTCACTCAGCTATTCTTAACAGGCTTGTAAACATACTAGGTTCATTTAGTGATCAAGGCAAATCAACTCAAGCTTGACTTTAGGGGAAGTTAACAGAGACTTCTTTATGGTTTTATTATTATTATTATAAGTAAAGTTTGTATAAAATGACACTAAGGGGGTGCAACTCAATTACAAAAAGCTACTTACAAGAGGGAAACTCCACAAAATCTATTTGGTCTTCCTCATTTACGAAGAAGTTACCTTTGAACCAAAAATTGAGGGTATTAAACTACCCATCTTTGGTGAATTCTATAGACCTTTCCACACTCTCAAAATCCCTTCTATTTCTCTTGTTCCACACTTTTTAACTCCGTACTCATTAGAGCCTCGATACCACTCCATGACCAAACTTCATCTCCAATAGAGGCAGAAGGGACCCATGAAATACTCAAAACACAATAAGCCATTTTCCACAAGTGTCTAGCCAAAGAACAATCCAACAAGAGATGATATACGGACTTGGCCATTTCCTTGCAAATGTAACACATATTAACAAGTACTTTTCCTTTCTTTAAGCACTCACGTTTCCTTTTTTATACTTTTTTATAAGTATGTCCTATCACATTTATGACATACATTAAAAGGTACTCAAGCTTGAGTTTGGTCCTTTTTCTTTTTTCAGATTAATGAGAGAAGGCCATTTTTGTTTTTAAAAAGAAATCTTTTAATGGTTGAGCTCAAGAACATAAGCTTGCCTTTTTTATATAACTAAGCCAAGCTCTACTCATTTAAATAACCCAGCCAATCTCAATCAAGCCTGTGCTTCATTATGTTTTCCAAGCTGAGGTCAATAGAGCATTAACTCATATAGACAACCAAGGCAAGCTTGAAAAGCTTAATTTGGACTAGGCTTGGCTCATTTGCACCCTATTGCAAAAGCAAGATGTTCTGAAAATTCGGTGATTTGATTTTGGCAAGGTATGTCAAGTACCATCTAACCATTGTAAGATAGCCATCGGCTAAGGTGCCGATATGTGAATAGGTTAGTAGGTGAAGCTTTAACAATTTTTTTATATCAACGCCTTCAGTAAATAATAATTTCTGTTGCTTTATCTTAATCAAGTATGTGGATTTACTAATTATTCACACCGCAGCAAAAAAATTGATAAATACTTTTTTAGTGTTGTATCCAACTTACTAGCTCTTCTCTTGTAGTAATTTTTTATTCTTATTTTCGGTAAATTTCTTCATACATTAAATGTGGCCTAGCATAGATAATTTTTTAAATTTTCTTGATGGAACTGTGTTCAATTTATTATAATTAACTGTTCAATGGAGCTCAGTTAGAATGAGGAAAAGGCTACTTTTATCAATTTGGAGTTGACTGTAGTGGGGTAAACATGGAAAAGGAAAGCCACGTGAAATTTGCAAAGAATAGACACGCACAAAGATCTAACATATTTACCACAAACTAATTACTTTGGGAAAAAAGAGTCTGTGAGATGCTAAGATGAAGTGTTAAGAGTCCTAATAGGATTCTTAATGAGTGCCTTAGTAAGCTTGGATCATATTTATCTTATCTAATTGTTATGTCTTATTCTTATTAGACTTAGTATTCTTAAGTCTATATATTGTGTATTTGTTGGAGGTAATTTAGTATCATGGAAAAGTAAGAAGCAAACTATGGTTGCTAAGTTGAGTGCTGAATCCGAATATAGAGCAACGACTCATACTACTTGTGAGATGGTTTGGCTATAACGGTTGTTAGCGGAACTTGGGGTCAACCAGTTAAGTCCTATAAGTTTGGTGTGTGACAATCAAGCAGTTATTCATATTGCAAATAATTCAATGTTTCATGAGAGAACTAAACATATTAAAGTTGATTGTCATGTTGTTCGATAAAAGATTCTACAAATTGTGATTAGTACCAGACATATGAAGTCGACAGATCAGTTAGCAGATTTGTTTTCTAAACCATTGGATGGTTCTCGAGTTCGATTTATTTGTAACAAGTTGGGTGCATAAGTTGGGTGCATATGATATTTATGCTCAAACTTGAGGGGAGTGTTAAGAGTCCTAATAGGATTCTTAATGAATGTCCTAGTAGACTTGGATCATATTTATCTTATCTAATTGTTGTGCTCTATTCCTATTAGACTTAGTATTCATAAGCTTCTATATTGGGTCAATTGTATTCTTTTCATTCAATCAATAAGAGAGAATTCTTTTCGGTTATTGTTTTTTTAACATGTTATCCTAATAGGATTCTTAACAAAGGGAATCCTGCAGAAGCATGAAGTCAAATTCATAAGAAGGATTGTAATCTACGAAAGAATTTCACTTTTTATGCAACACTCTACTGTTGCATCTTGTCTTTTGATCTAATAAGGCATTTTAGATCACTTCTAGAAACCATGATGAGTAGAAGAATTATCTTCTTTAAGTTTTTGCATCTTTGTGATCATCAGATATGAATCTGATTTTTATGCATCACCTACTTGTCTGAAGTTCTCTCTGCTTGGGCTTTAGGTTGAGTCAAGTACTGGGGATGTTGCACTGAAAGCTCTTTGGAATACCCTTCTGTCCTTGGGTGAACCCTGCAGAGCACATTTCATGTCAATGAATAATCAGTACAATGATTTATTTGTTCTCTCTCTTTTCAGGATTTGGGACTATCTTATCAAACATCCAGACTGGAATGAAACCTTTCCTAGGAAGCAGCCACGTGTTCTTGAGAGGACTGCTGATGGAGTCTGGAAAAGGTGGTGATTATCATTGGAGTTCTTGGTATGTAACCCTTCATGGCATAGTGTTTTTTCAGATGACACAAGTCCCATTCCAGAATTGACTTCCTCTCTCCATGTGGGTCAATTTCTTAAATAACTTGTGCTTCTTTTCATCAAACTCTGTACACTGTTATAGGGTAACACATTTGTCATTCTTGTGACCAAATTATGGTTTATTTGCAATTCCTGGAATAATCAGCTATGTCCAACGGTAAAAATTATCAAGTTATTAACATTTTCTTGTGTAGCACCAAGAAGCTCAAACACTCCCATTGACTAATATTATCTCCCATCTTGGTGAAAGATTTTTAAAGCCACCTTTAGTAGTACATGCTTCTGAAAGACAACCACCACTGAGGGTAACCTCAGGTGCGTCGTCTCTCACTATCCCTGGGGTCCAATGATCCTCACCTCCAAGTGGGATCCCATCTTGATCCACCCAAAAAGATTGTCAAAGCGATAAAAGAAAAAAGCTGGTGAAAGAACTCTTGAAAGGCATGTCGGAATAGTTTTATATTTGTTTTAAGGGGATGTTCCTAGCACGTATTTATTTTATTCAAGAGAAATATGGGACTTATTTTACATATGATTTACTTAGAACCAGATTAACATTGCTTATAAGTTTGCAACTGAACAAAATCTTTTTTCCCTCTGGTGTGAAATAAAAAAGCGATTATCGAGAGGTAAATTAAGCAGAGATTCAGCTTAAAAGATAAGCATCATGGGATATGCTTATGTAAATATGCCGTTTTACATAAGCAGCTTTAATTGAGTAAAATATTAATTGTCCTCCGTCATTTCTTGAAGAGTATGAAGACGTTTACTATCGGTAGCTGATCTTGGCCGTCCGTGCAGCACACATGTAGTGTTCAATTCAATGTACTTAATTCTGCACGAGGTGGTAAAATATGAGTTGATTTGAAAACTTGATTTGATCTGGTTTTGTTTAAATTTGATATGATATAAAATTGTATCAAAATAGTATGATTTGAATTTGAATGATTTTAAATTTTAAATGATTCGGATGTAAAATAATTCGAATTCGATCTGAATTTAAACTATTCAAAATTCAAAATAATTCGATTTAAAATGATTTGAAATTATATTTTTTTTATGAAAGTTTTGTTAAAAAAATAATTTGTTTTTTAAAATGAGGATAATTATTAATTTATTAGTTATTAAATAAAATAAATTATATCATAATTAATTAATTATTGATTTACATGTGTTTATGAGCATGGTTCAACATTTTATTAATATAAGTAATACCATTAGCTTTAAATAAAAAAATCAAGGAGACTAATAAATTTTGTATTGTTATTCACGTCACAATAAAATTTTATCTTTAATTGTCTTGAAAAAATAGAATGGAATGAAGTGATTAAATGAAATTTAATCTCCAAAATCTGGTATAAGATGCATATTGCATTTACAATTAAATATGTTATTTAAAAAATTTGACATTGATTTATTATTAATTGATTTTTATAAATTTGGACATGTAACTCGTTTAGTCATATTATATACAGATAATATATATATTTTAAATAAATATAAATGTTTATTTTGTTCACCCGATCTGATTCGATCCGATATAACCCGAGATTCGATACGATCCAAAATAATTTGAACTCAATCCGATCCGAATCCAATTGACCAGACTCGATTTCCACTCTACGCACATGTATTACATGGAAAGTTTGGATCAATCAATTCGGGTCAGTTACAACTGAATTCTTAGAGCTTCACATTTTAGATTGATTATCAAATGTATAAAGAGTCCTTTGATCAAGTTTATTATTTCAAATACGTGAATCTATAAGAAAACTAATCAAATTAGTTAAGAGTGTTATTGTTATTCGTGATTGATTTAATTTATAATTAGCGATTGACGCATATTTACACGTGTGAAATCTATGTACACCCACTTGCTCATGTAATGCACGTGTTAATCCAAGGCATGCAAATGAAAGCTGACATCATCATTGGAAAATAAAAAACCCTTTTATCGATTTTGTTTGCTTCTGTTAACATGCGATCGACTACTTTTAATATCTTAATTTTTACAGCTATGCTTTAAATACATAGATAATGACATTAAGCTGCAACATTGTTTTCTTACTTTAAGGAGACGCAAAACCAGAGCTTAATTAGGGAAACCGGGTACAAATATTGCTAAATAGTCAACTGTGACATGAAGGCATGATTATCATAATCGGTAGAGTAGAAAAGGAAAGAAAGATAAAAGATAGCTTATGTTTTTCACCCTTTTAGTTTGAAAAAATTATAAAAGGGCCATATAATTTGATATATTTTTACGGTAAACTCTTTACTAAAAAATTGTATAGTATTTCATACGTTTTTTTTTTATATTAATAAATACTATGAAAATAGATTAAACGACTGTGAAAAAAATGATGCTTTAAAAATATATTAATGCATTCTTAAATCCTAATCATAGTTAATTCAAATTGATAAAAAAAAATATCTCATAAAAATAATAAGAATAAAAAGTATTAATATATCTTTAATATAAAAAAACACAATTTTAGTTTGCACGAAGCTATAATATGTTTTTGTAATTTTTTTCCTTTTGAATCGGATAAGATACTTGAGGTCAGTGTTTGTTTTAGGTCGTATGCTGTGTTGTTTAACGGGGAAGAGCTTTAAAAGCTTTCTATTTGTGCAGGGGATGTTACTTGAAAAACGACAAGAAAAAAGCACCTATGTATTGCTAAGCCTACTTTTATTTTAGCAACAAAACAAGGACAATGGAAACGTGGAATTATAAACCATTGAATCTAGAAAGTGTTTAGCGTCTAATACCAGGCAAAACATACTTTTAAGTGAACAGTGAATTAATTTAACCGATCGTTGGACCAAATCTTGATCCGAGTTGTAAAGGGCCGAGCTGACCAAAGTTTCGGTGAATTAGCCCAATATGACGAAACTCGCTGGCACATTGATCGTAGCCCAAAATTAGATAAGGCCCAACCCGAAATTAATGAGGGTAACACGGTTCAAGTGGAGTTCTGTTCAAATTCGTCCCCCCTCCCTAACCTAACTCGTACCAAATCATACAAGCCTATAAGGGCATTTTTGGTAAATCAAACCACGCCGCTCCAGAGCGGCATTTGAACGAGGGACAAACATTTGGAACTTGAATTATTAAACAAGGGTAGCACAGTAATTAAACACGTCAAAGCAAACTAACAATTTTTTTAAAAAAAAAAAAATCACAAAATCGTGTTGCGTGCTCGAGATCAGGCCCCTATATACACAAGACCAACGTAACCAAACAGAAGTGAAAAATTCCCCTCCTTCGTATCCCAAGCTCTCTAAAAAAATATTAAAAGGGCAAACAAAGAGACTCATAATATATAAAAGCGTTTCTTTTTTATTTGTTTGGTTTCTTTTGAACAAATATGGAGGGATGAATGAACCAAAAATACCCATTAGCAGCATGGCTAAAGAGAATAACAACAGTAGTAGTAATAATAATCAACAGACCCAAACATGGAGCACATGGGAGGAGCTCTTGCTAGCATGCGCCGTGAAACGTCATGGGTTCAAGAACTGGGACTCGGTCGCCATGGAAGTGCGGGCTAAAACCTCACTCCCTCACCTCCTAATTACCGCTCAAAACTGTGAGCAAAAGTATCGCGACCTTAAGCGCAGGTTTAGCATCACCACCAAACAACAACAACAACAAGGACAAGATCACGTAGTTGAACAAGAAGAAGAAACAGAGAATAGCAGTAAAACCGGAGACAAAGTCGATAACATCCCCTGGCTCGAAGAGCTCAGAAAAGTCCGTGTCGCTGAGCTCAGACGTGAGGTTCAGCGATACGATGTCTCCATCCTGTACTAATTTTTCTCTCAAATTTTGTTTTTAATTTTCATCAGCAAATTAAATAAAATATGCTAAGAGGGTGGATCTGAGGGAGATTTTGTATTTCTTAAATATTTGGGTTTTCTTTTTTTTAGATCGTTGCAGCTGAAGGTGAAGAGATTGGAACAAGACAGAGAACGGGGCTTGCAAGCGAACGGAAGCGTCGAGCCAAAACCAGATCTGGAGAATAATTCCAAAGGGGAGAGATCGGCAAACGAAAAAAACGAACCGGAGAAACCGACCCGGAAAAAGTCGATTTCCGGCGAGGAGTCGGACCGGGAAAACCGGTCCGTCAACGAGTCGAACTCGACCGGTTCAGATAGGAAAACCGGGGGTGGAAGGGCGGGTGTCGCCACCGAACCGGGTTCGGTTCGGGTCGCTTCAGGGGAGCCAGCCTCGGTTTTGAAGCAGCCGACAGGTGAGAACTCGTGCAGCAGAGGCTCGGGGGTGAGTCACTCGGACGAGTTGGAAGATTCTGAGACTCGGCTGAGTGGAGATTTGCAGAGCTCGGCGAGTTTGGGGAGAAAGAGAAATAGGAAAGAAAGGAGAAGGAGGAAGGAAATTTTCGGTGGTGGTGGTGATGATGGGATCAAAGGGGCCTCCGTGAAATCTGAGCCGTTGCTTGTTTTTTTGGAGATGATTCGGGCCCATCAGCACAGCTCCTTGTTTGAACGCCGGCTCCAAAGCCAGGTATGCTTTTTTTTTTTTTTTTTTTTTTAAACCCATTTTTAATGTAACTGTGAGTTACTGTAGTAGTTATGATTTTCTTTTTTGGGTTAGATTTCGTTTTTTAAAAGTTTCTTTTTTTGGTTTAAGCTCTTAAATTTACTATGATTGGGAGAAGTTTTTGTTTTTTGAAAATAAAAATTTGATTGATAATTTAAAAACTTTGATTAATAAAATCCATGTATATACAGTTAAAATAACTAATAAAATTTTTAAAAGTTATTCGGTGTAAAATTTAACATTTAAAAATATCCTAATGATTTGAGATAAATTTATACTCAATAAATCATAAAACAAAAAAAATTTAGTGCGTAAACGTCGTTTTATAACTTACTTAAGTATGACAAGATAATTTTTGTTTTGAAAATTTTAAAGTAAACTGATTTTTGAACCGAAACGACACCATAATCATTAAAATGTATTCCTTAGATTTTAATCAACCTAAGGATATTTCGGTGGACGATTTTGTCGTGTAGCTTTTTCCTTCTTTTACTTTTATTACAGGGTCAAGTGTGTGTGAATAATTCAAAAGAGTGTCCAATTATTTGGGACCATTTCATTTTCTTTCTCCATGCAAAAAAATAAAACAAAAAGGAAAATAAAACCAGTACAGTATCACTTCCGATTTCATCCATTTTCTTTTTCTCTTAAGATAATACTCCTTAAACTCCTTCGTTCGTTTACAAATCAGTTTTACAACTTTATGCTAAATTAATGTTAATTGATAAGTAGAGCTACAACACTTTTGTTGAGTCAACGATATTTTGTTTCTTTTTCTTTTTTGCAAAGAAATCAAAATAAATTGAATTTTTGTGCCAAACTTAATCAACTACTTTTTTGTTTGCTCTATATTTTGGAACGTAAAAAGCATGATATGATTTTTTTTCTCGTACGATGAGATAAAATTAAGTTGGTCGTGCACATAATCAGAAACACCTGGCGTGCATGCTGGTTTGATCTACCCTAGACGAAGGACCCGACCCGAGAGTAGCATGTCTTGCTATAAAATTGGTATAAATATAATCCTTTTTGAGTCTTTTGACCTTAGATATGTGTACACTTTCAATCGTCTATCTTTATTATCCCCATTTCTATGGTTTGGTAGCTAAAACAATAAGTGATAGTATACAAGAGAGGAGAGTTTTCACTTTTCTGTAGTCACTTACAAATTTAATTATTATTCATTCATTCATGCAACGTACATACTGGGTTGTTTGTTTGGTGGAACCCATGATTTGATTCATACCCTGTCTACTTTCTCACTTGCTGCATCTGTGTTTTGGGCCTATTCACTAACTTTGAATTTTCAACCTCGTTTTGGGCGTACCTTTTATTTTTCTAAGGAGCTTTGTTTTGGGCCAATTGCGAAGGAAGAATTTAGATTTGGACGATATCATTTGTTCCATGTAAAGCCCATTTTTTATGATATCTTAAACTCCAATTTGAATTGAGTGGCCCAAATTGGGTAGGATACCCTAGATGGCAAGTGAGTACTTGACTTGAAAGTTGAAAGGCCTATTTAACGAAAAAATTAAAAAGAATCATAAGCCCATTAACTACCAAAGCCTACATAGAATGGAAAAGCTTTCCATTGTCATGAAGCCCATATGACTCAAAAAGAACCCATTGCCCATAACTCTATTAAAAGCTCTTTTTCCTATCTCCAAAATAATAGGATTTTTTGGTTGGCTTAGGTTTTAGATTAACGGAAAATTTCACTGGTAATCTGAGAAATTTTACTGGTAATGTTAATTTTTGAGTCTTACACTTACATTATCGTTATCAATGAAACTCCTCGAGATTACCAGTAAAGTTTCATGTTGATCTAAACGATTGGATTTAAACTCAAGCCAGCCAAGAATTTTTGTCAAAATAATTTGAAAAAGGTTGATGAAACTATCAAATCATGATTGAACAAAGCCGACTTTGATCTTTGACTAAACCATGCAGGAATCGGACGACTACAAGAACCTAGTCCGGCAGCATTTGGATCTTCAAACAATACAGACAAAGCTAGAACAAGGTTCGTATTCCTCATGTACCCTCTCATTATACAGAGACCTCTTGCTTCTCTTCAACAATGCCATTATTTTCTTCCCCAAATCCTCCCTTGAATCACTCACTGCCCATGAACTTCGAAATCTCACCTCAAATGAAATGAAAAAGGAAACCCAAAAATCTGATTCTTCACAAGAACCACCAGCAGCTCCATCACCAACCATTACACTTCAAGCAAAGCCTGAGCTTCAAAGATCTGATTCCTTACTTGCAAGGCAAAAATCTTCAGCTCCTCTAATTGTTTGTCGTAAAAGAAGTTCAGTTTCAATGAAACCGTCTTCTTCTTCTAGCTTTGGTCAAAAAGCTGAGCAACAACACAGCGATGATAAGAAACCAGCTCCTGATCAAAAGCCACAAGCAGAGCAGAGTTTGAAAGAGAAAGAGAAGCCTGTAACTGGTACAAGAAGCTCCAGAAGAAGTAATAACAAGAATCCTACTAAGGCTAATAGCAATACCAATGTCACTTCCAACAAGAAACAGAACACAAACTCAGGTTTGAAAGCTGGTTCAGCTGATAAGCAAGAGACTCCCAAGGCGGACAAGAAGAAAACTGGTTCAGCTGATAAGCAAGAGACTCCCAAGACGGACAAGAAGAAAACTGAGGCATTGGCATCAGATAAAAAGCGAAGTGTAGTGGATTTCTTGAAGAGGATAAAGAAGAATTCTCCTGTAGAAACACCGAAGAAAAGCAGCAGAGAAGGTGGAGAGCAGAAAAAGAACAGTGGTGGAAAGAAAGATGCAGGGAAAGAAAGGGTTTTGAGAAGCAATGGTGACAAGAAGAAGGTTAAGGAAGAGACTAGTCCCTCGAAAAAGAACATTGGGAGGCCACCGAAGAAGGGGGCAGAGGCAGCGACTGTGGTGGCTTCAGGGAAGCGTGGGAGGGATGGTGGAGGTGGTAGCAGCGGAAAGGAAAAGCAGCAGAGGAAAAGGGCTAGGCGGTGAATATGCATATATAGTGGCTCTGTTATGGATATGGTTCTGTATATTATGTATTTCTGTAGACACACTACTTTGTTGTGTGGTTTAGTGGATTCCTAAGTTTGGTAGTTGTTTATTTGACATCTATGATCGACATTAGTATCACTGTCAATTTTAGCTAATTATTTATACGTGTTGTTAACTGAGATTAATAGGCTTTTTTTTTTACATGATGTTTGGAGATTAAGGTGATGTGTGCATATAATTATTATGGAAGTTTTGTTTAGGAACTGTTCAGGTGACGTGCTTTGTTCTTCTTTTTTTCCTCCATAAAAATGATACTTTTGGTTTTATATTTAGTTGGGCTATACAAAGTCCAAACTATAAACCCTTTAAACTAAGGGCCACACAAAGCAACCCACCAAGCTTTCATGTTGTGTCTTTTTTTTTTTTTTTTTTTTTTTGTCATGTCGTGTCAATTTTTTATTAAGAATGTAAACTCGATATGACTTAAGATTCACATGATTATTGGGTCATGTCATGACATATCAACCCACGAGTCTCATAAGTATATATTGACTTTTTTTTTGTTGATAGTAAAAAAGCTTATAAATATTGAATTGAATATTTGTAATTGTATAGAAAAAAATAATAATTTTATTGATGAATTTAAATGTTACAATAACTTAAAAATTGAACAAAAATTACAACAAAAACAAATAACTTAAAATTACAAGTTCCAAAAATCTTCCAAATAAATAACTTACAAAAATAACATATAAAATTAAAAAAAAAAGATGAAATGACTTACAAATGAGATAAATATAAAAAAAAAATTTATAAATTTTAAAAATTAAAAAGACAAAATATTATTATTTTTTTAACTTTTCACAGTTTATATTCTTGCGGGCCAAGAGTTACAAATTTTTTTCCTCATTCTTGATTTTTTCAATCGTTACTTGATTCGCTATATTGATCTTTGTGTGGAGTGTGGGAGTAGGCACTACCTGTTGGGAGTAGTATTAGGCAGGAAGAAAGAAAAATTATATGTTATGGGTTGTGCCTCGTCCTGTGGTGTGCTGAGCTTCGCGTCGTGTCATGTTCGGCCTCGTGTCGTGTCGTGCTAAGTCTCGTACAGTGTCATACTATTTTTTCGTGCCATGCCATGGACCTCAAAAGTTAGGCCCAACACGATCATATCCACTTGGACCTAGTAAATCTTCTTTGGTCAATATCGCTTGTAAAGTCTGAATCAATATAACCAATAAAATTGCTCTTGTGGCTTCCAAATTTCAAACATACATATGAAATACTTCTAAGATATTGAAATATCCACTTAACAACTCTCAAATGCTAATTCCTTGAATTACTCATATATATGTTAATCACACTGATAGCTTGTGCAATATGTGAACGGGTGCAAATCATGACATACATAAAATCCCAATAACATTGGAATAAAGAATACGTGACATATACTTTTTGTCATCATCTGTCTATGAAAATGACGCAGCTGAAAGTCTGAAGTAAAGATTCAAGTCATAAATTATTTGTGAGGATTTAAACTAAAGTGAAGATTTGTTGTGACTTTAATTTTTATGAGCTTCAGTCCATACTTGTTAAGCATGAAAAAGAGTAAAAGAAAAAATAATCCCATTATTGCTTGGCTAGTGCTCACATCACCTCATGCTTATCAACACCCCATTAGTTTTTATGAGTATCAGTTGACACCTATTGTATTATCAGTAGGTTTATTAAAGGATTGAAATAAGAAAGGAAAAAGGCAAGTGGTGACAGGATTACTAATGGGTACAGGACACACAAATAGATGTTAAGAAAGAGTGTTAGGGCATGTTTGGGGAGAGTTTTAATTTTTTTGTATTTGAAAACTGTTTTTGAATAGAGTTTTTGAAAACAATTTTCGGTTTTCAGTGTTCGAAAACTGTTTCCAAAACAGTTTTCAGTGAAATGTTGTTTGGAGGATCAGTTTTCGAAAACTATTTTGAAAATAGAAAATTGTCTGGATTACACTTTTTTGTAATTGTTTTCAGCTTTCAGTTTTCAGTATTCAGTTTAAATTTTAATATCTAAAATTAATTTTATTTATCATATTTACTAAATATAATTTTTTAAGCACACATCAAATACTTAGAAATAATTAATATTATTTTATTTTTAAAATGTTAGTATTTTTTATATATCATCGCTCAAACATGACAACATTCTTCCCTTTGTCATGTCATGTTTGTTTGTTAAATAAATTCTTAAAAAAAATAAAATATACAATACAACTTTTACAATTTAATAATATTTGAATAACTAACACATCAAATACAATATTCATGTTTGTTCAATATCTAAAAGATGACATACTTTTCTTCTTAAAAATAAGATAGTTGAGGACAACTTTAAGATACAGTATTCATTGATCAAATACAACTTTGATAAATTGATAAAATATAAATGAACGGCCCAAAATTCTTCCTTCAAACAGGTTTGCCTCAACAGTCCAATTTGGTTGGTTTGTCATCCTCATATCTTATAAGTCAAATAATATATCAATATGTGAAATATATTCCTAAGAAAAAAAAACATAATTCATTAACTAAAAAAAACTAAATTAACACAAATAATGACGTTAAATTAACTAAATCTTACCGACACAGATTAACATGATTACCATATAGTAAATCAAATACCAAAATGGTCTGCCCACATCTAATTGGCAATAAGCTCACGAGATGCAGCCATAGCTGCTGCAGACGCATCAGACAAATCAACTGTATAATTAGTTAATGGCGTGCTCAAACCTCCTTCGCTTTCTGCTTCATGACCCTCTGCTTCCCATTCATGAAACATTTGATCATTCTGAGAACACTGGCGTACAAAATTATGTACGATACAACAAGCAACAACTATAAGAATTTTAATTATGTAATGTTTTGAAATAAAGAAAAATGAACTTAAAAGACCATTGATCTGATGGTAAAATAAAAAAAGAGAATTAAAGAAAATGAAGAAAAGAAAAAGTGACTGGAAAATCATTTTCACCCATTTAATAAAAAAAATCATTTTCACGGATTAAATTAACAAAAGAGAGATTTTTAACATTTCTAGCTTAATTATATATCTTCTAAACCCACTTCCAAGGAAGTCATCATGTTACAAGTGTTTTTGTAAAGCATTAAAGGTCATAATCCAAAAACAAAAGAATAGAACATGTAATATAATAAAATCTTATAAGCATAGCAATACAATCTTATAAGCAAAGATATAAGATTGAGGAAAATCAGTTCCATTAAAGTCTACAAAAGGCACTAAATAGGAATTCTAAGCAATTTGGGGATCAACACAAGAAAAGACAGAAGGTAAAATGATTCAATAAACTGATTAAGGCTAGCTCACAGAAGATTGAGGACTAACAGATTCCATTAGGTTCTTAACCAGAAAAAATGACATAGAAGATTATCATTTTCAGAATCAGCTTCTATTTTCTTTTTGTTTTGACTGAGCCAACATGCTCATTGTATTATGGAGGAAGCAATGCACATAATTTGGAGTTAATTGCTAGAACAGGTAAATCAGATGTTCTGCATAAAAACAAACCCAGTCAATTATGAAATATTGACCGGTTTACTGACTTTTACAATTTGCTCTTTTTTTTGTATCATATTTCTTTTCTTACCTAACAAATCGTCATACATCAAACAGATTTAACAGTAAAAACAGGTCAACGATTATCCCGAAGAAAAATGAAGGTTCTCAAACAACAAGCCTATCCCCTATATGTGACTTAAAAGTAGGACAACGTTTGCAAGATTCGAGCAAAATAGCAGATGGTACAGAGTAAGAATAACTTTAATACTTATGTCACAACAATATAAACATCACATTGCACGCATCAAGTCTAGTAAACATCATATAAAAAAAAGAAGCCACTATGTAAATGAGGCATTCTTCAGGATGTCTTATGATAACTAGCTGAACGACAAGTCCAAACACATGTATGAGACATGTAATTATTCATAAACAAGCTCCAACGCACAACAAATAACAAATACTAATTAAATCTCATTACAGACAGAGCTTTAAGCTGCTAAGCGGAGAGAGAGCTTTAGAGGTGTGGGTTTAAGAGACAAGAATGGCCAAGGATTGCCACACTCCAGATACATAACACTCGCCATGCCACTATTAAAAAAGAAAGGGGCCATATACAAGTCCCCATAACATCAGCCTTATCATAGATAATTTCTACCAATTGAATTGCATGCCTTCTTCAGAATATTTTTTTTATATACAAGTAAAGAAAGCTTTTTCAGAATATTTTTATTCAGGTTCAATCGATTAGCATTTAAGCATCAATGATTATTCTACCCAAAGTGACTTTTAGATGCTCCGTCTCAATCAATAGTAGTGATAATGAATCTCAACATTACCCAACAGGATACACACAACATCAGGCAGGTTGCATTTCATAAATCAGATGTGATAAAGTCTAGCAATTTCATTCATTTGAACAAATTCCATCAAATAAAGTTAATTATCACTGTATATACACCAAATTAATCTCATCTCACAGCCATCCAAACCCATGACAGAACCAATTGGTCATGCAGATCCATCTTTAGATGTTCATACGACAAGATAGCACATCAACATTACACACAATCATTTGACATAAAATGAGGTAGACCAATTGTTCAAGAAGAGCCCAACAAGTAACTTATCAACTAAAAGAAGAGCCCAACAAGTATTCTAAAGTGGACTCTTACATAGGCATCCAAAGTAATGAAGGACACTTGAAAACATGGGATTGATACAGAAGCATCCACCATGCCGGTGATTGATATTGAATGTCCCTCATGTCATCAAACAAAACTAAAACTGATCTTAACTCAAAAAGAAAATTAAAAAAAAAAGCAACTGGTCAGGAGAAATTGGAGATAAAACATCTTTTACTATAAAACTAGCAGGTTCTATAAATTAACTAACCATATATTCCTTCGTAGCAGTAAGACTGCTTAGTCATACCACAGATCTCACTTTAGTTCTTCCCAAAAGCCTGAACATTTTCTTGATCTTACTAACACTAACTGAGTTCAATGCAGCCACGGGAAAATTTTCTCCTCAAAGTTTTTTCATCGCCAACTCAAGCACATTAAAGAATGAAGGAAAATATAGTCTAATTCAAGCATTCAGGGAATACAAGCAAACTGTCTATAAGTGCAAGCAAAATGAGATAATCCAGTAACAACTGTCTATAATAAAACAGCTTGCTTACTTCTATTTTCAATTTAAAGCATTTCAAATCCATCTTAAACACTAAATTAAGCTGAAAAATAGGTATGACTACCACTTATCCAACATTCATGCCAAAGCATCAATCCAAAATTCTGCTAACAGGAAAAAGATTGTGTTGTTGGAGTATATACAACACCTAGAAACAATCCCTTTCAAGCCAAACTAAGAATAACCCGATAACTCCAGGAATCTAAACCCCCTAAATTATCACTGTAACACCTATAAAATTATTCAACCCCAAAATTGTGAAATAAAATATACACAGGCACAAACAGCAGAAAAAGCTTTGAAATTCTCAGGCACAAACTAAATTCTCAGACACTAAAAGCAGCAAAAACACTGAAAATTATCTACCAAACATGCCCTTAGTAATCGAGAACAAGAGAGAGAGGAGAGAAAAGAACAGCGACTTACCGTACGTCAGCTGTGTCTGGAGGAGTGAAGATGGCGGGATGAACGGTCGCGATGGATTTCTAGGTTTGAGATCTACAAGTGCTGGAGTGGTTAGGTTTTTTGAACTAGACGATGAGAGGAATTTTGTAGGGTGCAATATTTTGGAGGATTGCAGAGAGAGGCGAGGTCGCGAGAGAGGGACAAGCTCTGTGGTTGCAGAGAGAGGGACGAGCTCTGTGGATGCAGAGAGAGGCGAGGTCGTGAGAGAGGGACGAGCTTTGTGGATCGCAGAGAGAGTCGAGGTCGCGAGAGAGGGACGGGCTCTGTGGTTGCAAAGAGAGGGAGGAGCTCTGTTGATTGCAGAGAGAGGCGAGGTCGCGAGAGAAGAGGTCGAAAATGAGAACACTGATTTCAGACTGAAAACACTGATTTACAGTGTTCTGATTTCAGTGTTTGAACCGTAAAATATGAACACTGAACACTGAACTTTATTTTGAAACATTAGCCCCCAAACATGACTGTAAGCCTTTGAACAGAGTTTTTAGTTTTTAAACAATGAAAAGGGTTTTGGAAAACCCTCCCCAAACATGGACTTATTCTCTTGGTTGTTGTTTCTGTATAAGTGTTTTAGGGTCTCTTTGTGACGCAATGAAAAGCAACAAACATAGCCTCAATTTTTTATATTTAATTATTTTTCTGCTGGTTTAGTTTTAATACATTACATTTCAAGCAAATAACACAGAATTACACATTTAAATTCTCTCAAATAATTAACAACATCAATAGAATTGAAAGACGGATCAAAATGGGATAAAGAGGGCAAAAACTATTACAATCGCATGAAGCAAGGAATTACAAGAAAGAAATAGGCAAATGAAAACATCAGAATCACCACTTACAGTCTAGATGCTCAAACAAAGTAATAACTCATGCAAAAATCCCCACTAAGAGTAGGGTTTGAAACCCAACCTTACCCCTGCTAAAAAAAAAATTGTGATTGAGAAAATATTATAGGAAATTATGCTTTCCTAAACTATTAGGGCGGATACTTATATCTCCGTCGCCGTCCTTATCTTCGCCAAGATAACGGAGAGAAAATCTTCTCTGTCTTTTCCTTAAACGGGGCATAGATTTTTCCTGAAATCAAGACGGGACGGGACAGGACGAAACCCCCCGGATTTGGATTAAATTGCTATCCCTACTCATATTCCATATTCCACTAGTGTGGGTTAAATTGATTGTATGAATTTTGATTTTATAAAATGGATTTGATGTATAGCTTAAATATATATAGCGCAGTTCTGTTACATGATTTATTTTTTTCCTTTATGGGCTTTAAAACTAATAATTTTATGAAATGTCATTAAAATTGACTTAGGCCCTATGGCCCAATAATATAACTTGGGCTTCCATTTCAAGAGAAAAACTCTTCAGAAAGAAAAGGAGAACTGAGGAGAGGAGAAGACGTGGTACCTAAGGTATGCACAATTCCTTATTCTTGTATTTTCATCAAAGACTCGATTAGGTATCTCTAAACCCCAACTCCTTATTAATGAATGTCCCAGTTTACTTAAAGATCAGAGATTGGAGAACAGCTTGAGAAGCGCAAGAAGTTAAAAGAAATGGAGAAGAGGTCTCTCCAGCCCACACCAAATAATGATGACAGAGAAGGTAATGTATTTTAAATTAGATATTTCTTTTTTTGAAGCCTTTATAGTTTATGATATGATAATCGCTACTTTGTGTGCGTGAATTATGTTTGTTCTTTGTGAAGTATGCTTTCATTAGAATCTTTTAACTGAGTTTTAAAATGATTGTGCGTTCAAAATATTACAACTTTGATAGAAATTTCGAGGCATGTGAGAGATGTTGCACCAGGCCACTACATATTCAAAATAGACTCCTTCTCATTGCTTTCCAAGATACTCTCAAAAGAGACTGATCACAATTATTATGAATCCCGTTTTTTTGAAGCTGCTGATTACAAATGGTGAGTTTAAATGGATCCTTCAACAACATCTATATTGCTAGTTTATTAAAAAGTGTTCTGTTTTCATAATATTTCTTTTTTGGATAAAGATATTTCATTAATATTAGCAGGAAGTTGTCACTCTACCCAAATGGAGATGAGAAAAGAAATGGGAAAGATCACATTTCTCTCTTCTTGGCCATAGCAGACGCTAGTACTCTTCCTCCTGCCTGGGAGATTAATATTAACTTCAAATTTTTTGTATATGATCAACTCCGGGACAATTACTTGACCATTCAAGGTATTTACCTATATCTTTAATGATTACTATATATCTTTTAAGTCTATAGATTTTAGAAAATTTACTTGTTGCTTTTGTGATGCAGATAGGAGAGAGAGGCGCTTTCATGTATTGAAAAGAGAATACGGTTTTCCTCAGCTACTTCCTCTCAGTATTTTCACTGATACTTCTAATGGGTATTTGATTAATGATTGCTGTGTGTTTGGGGTGGAGATTTTTGTTATAAAAGCTCAACCTAAAGGGGAGAGTTTTTCCATAATAAGCGATCCAGACAACTGTAAATGCACTTGGAAGATTGATAAGTTTTCTGGGTTAAAGGAGATAGAATATTATTCAGCTGTGTTTTCCGCAGGAGGGTGTCAATGGTATGCGTTTTATTTTTTAAATGTATGAAGATTATGAGAGATGTTTTCTACCGGAGAGCATTATTGATTGTTGTTGAAGTTGTTTTCCTTTCTACTGGCATTGGATATGCAGGAAGTTAACTTTATATCCCAGAGGAAATTCTAGTGCAGACGGCAAAGCTATCTCTCTTTTTTTAGCTTTACATAATCATTCTGTGCTCCACTCTGGATGGAAAATTTATGTGGAATGTACTCTCTGCATAAGGAATCAACTAGGCGGCGAGGATTTGGAGAGAACATGTGAGCCTGCGGACAATATTTGACGTTTTACCTTCTCTTTTTATTGGAAAACTGATTTGCAGTTGATTTCTAAAATTTATAATTATATTTGCTTAAATTTATGGATATATAAATCTTTAATTCTCTTATTTAATCTAAAATCACTAATAAATTGTTTCATGTGCAGATCATCATTGGTTTGATGCCTCCACTACTAACTGGGGTTACCCTAATTTCATGTCGCTGAGCATTCTCAAAAATTCATCCAAGGGCTACCTAGTTAATGATACTTTGATTCTTGAGGGGAAAATTATTTCTATGTCTGTGGTTAAGGATCTCTTTTGAAATTTATTGAAATGATCTAAGAATTGTGTAGTATCTACAACATATAAAAAAACACACCATATATAGGGAGTTTGTAAATTACTGGATTAATGTATTATTTCACACATAACTTATGATATGGTTTATAAATATAGCCGAGATTATATTGATGAAAGCTTCCTCAAAGAAGCTTGTGGATATCATGGCTTAATTGCTAATAATTGTCCAAGACACGGTCTTGACTTTAGTGGCGTTAACATATTGACAAATCCATAAGAAATTTCCATAGATTCAGATTCACCAGAGTGAAAGAGTTGAATGTATTTAACTGTTCTAATTGTTATTTGGTTGAACTAATGTAGTGTCTTTTTAAGTGGTAAGTGCTGGATACTGAATGAGTATTTGAATATCATTGAATTAATAAGAGACAATTTCTGAATACTAAATGATTAAGTATTTAAACTATTTGATAATGAATTGACTGAAACATCTGAATATGTGTATTTTTCATTTTTAATCCTCTTAATTGTTAAGAATATAATAGTTTGTTGTAAATAAGAGCCAGCTGAACAACTTTGGTATGTTTTTTCACAAAAACATTCTCAATTATATTATTTTTTTAATGAATTCAGTCATAATTTCAACATCATTAAATAATCAGTAACTTGCTATTTTGTGACGAGAACAATGCTGTGAGTTTTACTTTTGCTAAAAATAGCACATAATTCATAATGATCTCGGGGAAGCCACCATTTTGGGGCAAAAAAAAAATGTAAGGAGTGCAACCACTGTTTTAAAAATTAAAAAAAAAGAGAAACAAAGAATAAAATAATTGGGGCATTTTTGAAATTTAGGAAAACCCTTAAACAAACTGTTACCATCTCTACCTCTATCTCTCTCGTGCACAAAGACTACCACTCCCCAAACTACCACACCCATCTTCATCGCGGCAACCAAATCGCACCACCACCGCCGCATTGACCCCAATGCCATTGCGTTACTGCACCTCCATGATCATCACCATTTAGCGCAACATCTCTTCCTCACGCATAGTCGTCGCCACCATGTGAGTCACCACCAGTAAACATCTTGTGAACTATCTTTGTCCTTGCCCCTCTACCCTGTTGTGTGCCACCCAAGGTTATAAAGTTTGCACCGGACAGTGTTTCAATTTACCAATTTTTTCGAAACTTTTTGGTTTCTTTTTGTTTCGACACTTCTTTTCAGCATTTTCAGATACATATATACTTATCAAATTACATATATTTCAAAAGAAATATATATATATATATATATATATATATATGTAAATCATAATAAAACTATCTATCTTTCCAACATCAAATGATAAAAATATAATATCACTCGTATCGTCTAAAATCCAAATACCACAACAACTACTTTACTCAAACTAAATAGGCTGGTAAGATGTAATGGAAATGAGCTGTCTTTCAAGGTACTAGTTTAATCACAGAAGAATAATTAATCCAACGGCCTCACTTTCCTACTCCAACTGTAACATTCATGTCACCATGCAACATAGAGGTTACTGAAGCAGAGGAGCTTTTCTTTTACCAGCGGAGTTTTTATCTGCCTTTCAAATATGACTTTTGTTAGGGCAGTGAAGCTCTTTCTTTTGTTGCTGCTTCTATGGCTCAACATTTTCTCTTCTTGTCAAGGTTTTTCTTTTCCCCTTTTTTTGGCTAGCTAGCTCTCTGTTTCTTTATGTAGTGATCTTTAGCTGTACATGGGCTTCTGTTGAGGATACAGCAACTTTGATGAGCTATACTTTTTAAGATCGGTCAAATCAATAAATAATAACTGATTCTCTGTATAGTGTAAAAACCACATCGAAAAATACAATTCTTCCCTTTATTTGTACTTTCTTTGTGAAATATTAAACTCTTAATTTCTTTAGTTTCTTGTCTCTTTGACTCTTTATTTTTCTTCAAATTTTTACAATCTTGCTTCCATTCTTAAACTTGAGAGAGAAGTGTAAAGCAAATGAACTTAATAATATCACATCTAAATCGATCAGATGCAATACCATTAAGTGCAAACAAACATTATCTAAGATTCCGAAACATTTGTTCTTTTTAATTGATTCAAACAATTGAAGAATGAAGAAATCAATTTTATAAGAAAACTCTGTTAGGGCCGTTTGATTGAGATTTAAATAAATTTAAATCAACTTATTTAAATCATTTTAAAATAAAAGATTACTTTAAAAAGATTTAAATATGTTAGTTTAATCTTGTTTAAATCCCAATTAAACCCATTGTGTTATGCATTATTGGCCTTTATTGTTCTCGTTGCCGACATTTGCATATTTACTCTCATTAATTGGGTTCTCAAATCTCAAGGGAAAGAAAACACGTGTTTCTTTTATGTTTATTACTACTATAAAAACGAGTTTTATTATTAGTATTACTTCACCGAGAAATTCTTGCGCGCTTAATATTTCTTGAAAGAATGGTACATCTCATAAGTGAATGGCATGAGAAAAAAAAAATATTTTTTTTTTCATTCAATGATAAAATAGATTTTTGTATCATGTATTTTTGATGGATCTAACTCTAATTTTTTTTTTACTTCATCATTTTTGTTTTAACTCACATAGGCATTTTGGTAGATGATTAGTCAACAAAGTTAAAATTAGAAGAAGAGAGTATTTTCAATGTTCTGACTACAAAGAATGGGTGAGCATAAATCGGTTCGGTCTAAAAACTCAATTCAATTCATGAAATGGGACCAATGTCAACATACCTCATAATCTGGTCAACATGACTCGGTCAATCTGTTCAAACAGATTTTTTCACATATTTTTTCAATATAAAAATTTATTCAAATAAGTAATCAGAAAACACTGTTATACAACTTTAACAATTCATCATCCGTACATTTGGATTTAAATCGATAATTTTCTTATTAAATCTTTTAAATCCATTATTCAAAAAGTTTCAAAATTAGCTATAACATGTCATGCAATACAAAAAAATAAATAAATACTAAATTTTGGAAGTGATCAGTGATTTTCACTTCAACACCAACATACCGTATCCAAATTTTTTAAAAACAGATTTTTAATAAAGAAAACCTGCAATCTTGTCTTCTAGTTTGAAAATGTTCTGTCTTCATTAATTAGATTTCCTTACTGTAATTTGCAGGAAGTTGTTACTCTACCCCAGTGGAGACAACAAAAGAAACGGGGAAGGTCACATATCTCTCCACTTGGCAATAGCAGACACTACTGCTCTTCCTCCTGCTTGGGACGTCACCGTTTCCTTGAAATATTGTCTATGATCACCTCTCGGATAAGTACTTGACCATTCAAGGTATATTCATTCTTGGTGGATGTTTACCTATGCTTTGTAGTTGTATGTTTTTCACATTTAATATTTATCTCTTTTCTTTAAACATTTACTCATTATTCTTTCATATTGTAGGTGGTAAAGTTAGGTGCTTTTATAAGTGGCAAAAGGAGTAGGCCGGGTCAACTAGGTTTGTGTCGGGTTTCGGTCATATTGAGTTTTGGGTCGGTCGATCATTGGTTGGGTTCAGATCATTTTAATCTAGAGTCTCGGATCAGATTGGGTTCGAGTTATTTCGAGCTCGGGTCGTATTAGGTCTCAAGTCATGACGGGTTAGGTCGAGTCAACAAAATATATATTTATGCTTAATTAAAAAAATATTTTATTTGCATATAATAGGATTAAACGAGTTACATTGTCAAATACGTGAAAATTAATTAATAATAAATGAATACTTAATTTTTTAAATAATATATTTAATTTTTTAATGCAATATGCAATGTTATGATTCTTAGACCCAAAATTTAGTCTTAAACGATTTAAGACAACTGGTCCACAAAATTATTCTCATTAATAACGTCTTATACTAAATTTTGAAGATTAAATTTCATATAACAACTTCATTCCATTATATTTTCGTAGGATAATTAAAAATAAAATTCTATTGTGACTTGAAAAACAATGCAAAATTTATTATATCAACACATGTAAATCAATAATTAATTAATTATTATATAATTTATTTTATTTGACAACTAGTAAATTAACTATTATCCCAACTTTAGACAGTAAATTGTTTTTTATGAAAAAATATATATTTTCAAGTCATTTTGAATCAGATCATTTCGAGTTTCGGATCGTTTCGTGTTTCGGTTTTCGGATCACTGAGGTTAAGGTTGGGTCAAGTTCGAATCATATTATTTTGATGTATTTTCGGATCAAATCGGATCGAGTTTTTGAGTCGGGTCAGATTTTCCCACCTTATGTGCTTTCATGCAATAAATAGAGAAATGGGTTTTCGGCAGCTCTTCCGCTCACTACTTTCACTGATGTTTCCAATGGGTACTTGATTGATGATTGCTGTGTGTTTGGGTTGGGGGTTTTTGTTATAAAAACTCACGGTAAAGGAGTGCGTTTTTCTATAATCAGTGAACCCCATAGAATAAACCAACTTGGAAGATTAACAAGTTTTCGGGGTTAGAGAACAAACCACAATATTCTAATGTGTTTTCCAAAGGAGGAAGTTAATGCTTTATCCTAAAGAAGATTGCTTAGTTGAAGTCTAAGATCTCTCTTTATATAGCTTTACATGATTATTCTAAATTGGGAATTTATGTGGAATATAACCTCTGCATAAGGGATCAACAGCACAACATGCATCAGGTGAGCCTGTTTAAAATATCTTTCATTATATGTTCTCTTTTCAAGAGTTCTAGGTTTGCCTATTTAGACTCTTCATGAAGAGAAGGACAACAGAGGAGAGGAGAAGACGTAAGAGTACCTAAGGTGCGCACAATTCTACACGTACGGTGCTAATTCCTAATTTTAGGTATAGTGATTATTGGTTAATTGATAACAATAACCTAGTTAAATTTCATTTTTCACTTTAATAACAACAACCAAAAATAACCAAAAATTGCTTGTGCACACATTATATCTGCTCAGAGAAAA
Source organism: Bretschneidera sinensis (assembly GCA_023935145.1). Lineage (NCBI taxonomy): Eukaryota > Viridiplantae > Streptophyta > Magnoliopsida > Brassicales > Akaniaceae > Bretschneidera > Bretschneidera sinensis. Next base: position 23,120,158 of record CM043698.1, read on the forward strand.
TAGGTGTAAATATCATTTTTCACTATAATATCTAAGGTATAATTATCCTTAAGGTTTCATTTTTTACTTTAATTAATTTGTTGTGTCAGTTGTTTTAAATTTTAAGGAAATACTAAATTAATTAAAGCATTCAAATTCTAAAGTTATTCATTATAGTTGTCTCCAATCAAAAGTCCAAAATTTTAAATATTAATTTTTAATAATACCTTTCATAATTAATATGTTTGCATTCATTTAATAAGCTTTTTAAATTTTTTGAGTGACAAATTAAATTAATCTTTTAATACATATATTTAGTGGTTTGAAACTTTGAATGTAATTCGTGCCCTTTTTAAATTTTTTCAAATAAAACTAATATTATTGGACAAAAATGAGTACTAAATAGGGCTGTAGTTTTCTCAACCTTAACCCAATCCATAATCCATAAACCTGTATTTAATTATAGATTATATTTATTATATATAAATAAATATATATATGAAAATTATTATAATGTTTTAAATATTTATATTATTGGTGTTACAACTTGACTAAAGTAAGTATGACATTTTATAGGTGTTTGAACTTTTGTTATTTTAATATTTCAAAAATATTTAAAGTTGAATATGTTATTTTGATACTTTTAAAAATATATTTATAATATTTAGCATTCAAAATAATAAAATATAACTAAAGAATTTAACCGGACGTGAGCCAATCCAAACCAACTCAATTCAATTCAATCCATTGAACATAATTTTAAGTCACGAGTTAGCCCGAATTCAACTCAATTTTTTATAAGTTGAGTCAGAATTGAACTTTTACAATTTGTCTTAAGAATATAATATCACGGGTTGGACTAAAATTGATCTCAAACCTAACCCTTACAAATTCCTAAAACTAGACGCTAATATAAACACATAAACCAACACATGCCAGTGTAGACGAGGAGCTCCAATATTGTGCCGATATTTCAAATCATAGAAGCAATATCACTTTTTGCAAATAACTATAATCAAATTGAAGGGCTAATGATCAAAAGAATAAAAAAGAGTGGAAATTTTTACATGCATTTGTAGTAAAATATTATTTTTTATTTAATAATTTTATTGATAATATCTATGTAATTACCATTTATTGTTTAAAATGATAAAGTTGATTTTTTTATTGTTTCGAGATTGGAGATATTTTGGGGAGATTGATTTTATATAAAATAAGTTGGATGTATGGTCTAAATATATGTATAGCCCATTTCTGTTATGTTCTCTATTTTGTTATAAACTTTAACAGATTAATAAAATTAGTCGGACTTGTTGACACAACATTTATATGTGGACCCCACAGACAAATGTGCCTATCATGTTATGACACTTTGTCGCATCTCTTCAGAGGTAGCGCGGAGGCCTCCTTATGACAGGGACATCTCATGCACATACAATGGTGTCTTCGAGCACCAATGGTCTCTCTAAGGTATGATCTAGGTTTTGACTTTGAACAAGTGCTTTGTATAGATATTCATATGATATTTTGTGGTGTATTTGATGGGGGCTACTATTTGGGAATCTCGTGTGTTGGAGCGGAACCTCTCTCCTATCACCAAGTTTCGTAAGATGCTGTAACAAATATAAATATGACCCATTTACTCCAAAATAGTACATTTTGTCTCATTTGCTTAACTGGGGCCTATGGTCAATTTTAGTGTCAGAGCTCAGTGCGGTTGGTATAAAAACACATATTGGATTATAGTACCTTATGGTTGCTCCACTCTCTCTTTGTCCAACATCTTTGAGGTATTTTTTAATACTTTGGTTATGTCAGCACTCTGTACAACACTCAGAACAGTTCTGTTCTAAAATAACATTGGTACAACAAGTTCTTGAACAACGTATTTGACTGCAGGATATGATCATTACATATCGAATAGATGAACTCGATAATCAAAGCTTGAAAATTTATCAATCCTTCTTGCTGAATAATCAATCTATCTCAAATATCCAAACCCCAATCACCATATATATAATTGGCTAAAAGGTTGAAAGAACATCAATTCTTGGACCAAAATAAAAATTGATAAACAGAAGTTTGCAAGTGACAATCTTCTACTAAAATTCTTAACCTAAGAAAAAATCTGACCAACAGCGCGAATTAATGACAAAGTAATAATCTTGTAATGCATGTAGCAATGTAAGAAACAGTCCTTTACTTCTAAACATTGAAACATGTGTTTTATACAAATTTACCATTGTCCTAAACTCTGCAAGAGAAGCATACCAGTCACCAGAGATCCCATCTGCTAGGCCATTGATCCTATATATTACCAATAACACAACCTGCTTCCATAATTTGCAACGCCGCATTTTCATTAATAGCTTGCAACACTGCAAGAGCACTACTCGATAGTTGAATAGGACGTCGGTGCCTACCTTCTCCTCTCACTGTACTCAAATCTTTCTCAAACACCTTCACATCATACCTCCTATGTTTTGCTGCAAGACCCAATACTAGGTCCCCAATACTGCCACCAGCAATCAGAATGCTAAGCTTCTTCTTATCATGATCACCATCCTTGTCCTTAGCAGAACTCAGATTATAACTTGCTTCACATCTCATCAAACAGCCTCTTGTATTGCACTTTTTTTTTTAACCTGAAATCAGGGATTCTAACAAAATTATAATAATGATAATGATTGCATGAACAAAGGCACTGAAGAGCTGCCATTGATCAAAAAACAAAAAGTAGATAACGGGTGCTTAAATGGGCTGTTACTTTTTCTTTTGATCTGGCCATAAAATGGATTCTTACCTAATATATAGAGAAGAACTTAGAAAGCAGTTACCAATCCTTTGTTCTATTGCTATTATGCAGTTAATCAGGCTGAGTAATCATGTAGCCTCGTTGTCTACAGAACAAAATCTTAAACAAACACTGTGAAAAGTATAAAAGAACACACCAAAAGTAAAGACGAAAATACTAAGAACACAAGGTATGCAAACATCTTAGAATTCCCTAAATTAGAGAAAGTTATGGACCCTCATGAAATTTTATTGGCAAATTGATAGATAGATACCAGAGATTCAGTTGATGTCAAAATCCATGGGCGAATCATGCAATACATATATACAATAAGTCCAGGGAAGAGTAAAGTGAAACTGCAATAACACTGTTAAGACATGCCATGGACAAGGAACTTTAACCAATTGATGGATTAAGAGGAAATGATAAGGAACATTCACTCTCTTTGGGAGGATTCCTAGATGAAGTGAAAAGAATTCGAGAGAGAAGATATGTTCCCCTCCATTCTCTTCCAAATCTTATTTTTTAATCTTGGAGGAAAAATTACTATCTTTAAAGTAATTTTTAAAATTTAAACAAAAAGTGTGATTTGAGTAAGATTTAAACAGAAGTTTTTTAGACGAAGTTTGTAAAGTTTCATTTAAATTTTTTATATTTATGATAATAAAATTAACTATCGTGATCTATTATCTAACATACACTCGTGAGATTTTGAAGTTTAAAAAAATACACGAATTTTGATAATTTTAACCTATTAACTAAGTTAATTCATGAGTTAAATCAAATACTAAAATAAACAATGAGTTAAATTATACATTAAAATGATAATTTTTAGTTATAATTTTGTATATTTAATTTATTACACAGTTTTATTTAATGGTAAAGCTTGATCTTAAGTTTTTTTTTTTTAAAATTTTATTTTTCTTAATAGAATTTAAAGAACTTTATATAATATAAGTTTTTCCCTTCAAGTTTTTCCTCTCAGGTCCTTCTCTTTCCTTTTCTCTCCAAATTCCCATTGTCAACCCATTTTTTATTAAAGGATTTCTATTCTATTATTACTGTATTACTTATCGGTTTTTTCTTTATATTTATCTCTTGGTGGTGGGGAGGGGAGTCAGGGGAGTGATGCTATGGTGGTGAGCTTTAACACAGGGCATTTACACATTAACTTCTCGAGAATAACAACAACAATCAAATTGAAAGGCTGATCAACAGAGTCAATATGGGATAATATTGGGTCAGGAAATTTTTCTCTTACTTGGACTACATTTATTTATATTTTTTATTGTCATTTGAATAAAACGGTATTTAGAACACGATACGAAAGCCCATATATGAGATAATGTGATCCATTAAGTTATTTGGACTATAATGTATCTTGGAAATGATGGTATGATTTTTATAGGATGATGTGATCTATTATTATTATTCATTGGACTCCCAGATGGGAGCATCACTTTATTAGGTTAGGTCCCCTCTCCCAACGGTTAAATCCTACTGCACATACACATAATTATATACGGAGGACAGTTTGCTTATCAAAACTATCTTGTAGAAAAGAGAGGAAACTTGATCTAAGAAGCCAATATTGTTGCGGACTCACTTGCAAAGTTTGGATCTAGTCATGGTAGCAGCAAAATTATTTGGAACATCGATGAACTTCCAAGTTGTAGCTTAGCTGCAATCCAATTTGATAATTCACACTTATATTCTTATAGAAAATTATAGGTCCTTATACTTTGTTTTGATAGGGTAAAGCTTAGGGACCTTTGAGCTTGTTCGGATATGATCCCTATTGTCCACCCATTTGTTTGTATAATTTTCTTTCATATTAATAAGTTTTTGCGAAGGTTTTTTTTTTATAAAAAAAAATGATGTATCTTCCAGTATTTTCAGAGGCGAAGGTGTTGAGCGAGGCGTTGGGGTGTAAGTCTTTTGAATCATTTGGAGTGTTTTCGAAATTTTAATAAAATAATATTAATTAATTAATTAGAATAATAAAATAAAAATAATTTAAATTTAAATTAATTAAATATTTTTTATCAAAGTTTAATACTTTACTAACTCTCTATAGTGTTATAATTATAATTTTATAAATATTAATATATATTAATATATAAATTATATGAAATATAACTTATATTTTTATATTGTTGTAATTTGTAAGTGATTAATTAAATAGTTTGTAATTATTATTGAACTAGGTAACATGTATTATATATTTATGAAGTGTAATGATGTCACAATAAGAACACTAGCTTAGTGGTTAAGATCTATGACCTTCATTAGGTCATGGGTATGAACCTTTAACGTGCATTTTTTTTCCTAAATTTTAAGCTTTTTAAAAAAAATTTACGAGGCATACGCCCGAGGCGCAAAAATTACGCCCTGGGCGTACGCCCCAAGGCAAAAAGCAAGCGCCCAACGACAGGAATACCCAATCTTTCACGCCTTGAAATGCGAGCGCCCAACGACAGAAACACTCAATCTTTCACGCCTTGAGGTGTTTCCTTGAGGCATTTTCAAAACGCCTCGCCGACCGCCTTACAACACTGGTATCTTCTACACAACATAATGATACGCTCTTAACCAAGATTTAGTTCATGTTCATTACGCATGTGTTTAGTCTCTTGCATAGATCCATTAAATCTCAATGGGTCTTTGAAGCTCAGTACTTACATAGTGCTCCAGTTTAGTGAAACATTACAAATTAGAAAATAGTAAGAGCCTATTTGGTAAATAGTACAAATATGGGATAAGACTAATCTAATCCCACTTAATCCTTTGTCCATCTTTAGTTTGATTTTTTACTGTTTATTAGGGATAGAAGTGGGATAAATCTAATCTTTATCCCACCAAATTAATCTCATGGGGGTGTGGGACATAATTTATTCCACCTTATGGGACTAATTTATTTTCTTATTTCCCATTTACCTCTTATCTCTTCTCATCTTTTTCGTTATAATGAGAGATGTTTTTCTTTCTCTCTCCCCATCCTTTGTTCTCCCATTTACTTACGTAGTGCTCTAGTTTAGTGAAACATTAGAAATTAGAAAATAGTAAGGACCTATTTGGTAAATGTTACAGATATGGGATAAGACTAATCTAATCCCACTTAATCCCTTGTCCATCTTTAGTTTGATTTTTTTACTGTTTATTAGGGACAGAAGTGGGATAAATCTAATCTTTATCCCACCAAATTAATCTCATGGGGTGTGGGACATAATTTATTCCACCTCATGGGACTAATTTATTTTCTCATTTCCTATTTACCTCTTATCTCTTCTCATCTTCTTCGTTCTAATTAGAGATGTTTTTCTTCCTCTCTCCTCATCCTCTGTTTTTCCATTTACTTACGTAGTGCTCCAGTTTAGTGAAACATTAGAAATTGGAAAATAGTAAGGGCTTATTTGGTAAATGGTACAAATGTGGGATAAGACTAATCTAATCCCACTTAATCCCTTGTCTATCTTTAGTTTGATTTTTTACTGTTTATTAGGGATAGAAGTTGGATAAATCTAATCTTTATCCCACCAAATTAATCTCATGGGGGTGTGGGACTTAATTTATTCCACCCCATGGGACTAATTTATTTTCTCATTTCCCATTCACCTCTTATCTCTTCTTTGTTCTAATTAGAGATGTTTTTCTTCCTCTCTCCTCATCTTCTGTTTTCCCATTTGCAGACGTAGTGCTCCAGTTTAGTGAAACATTAGAAACTAGAAAATAGTAAAAGCCTATTTGGTAAATGGTACAGATATGAGATAAGACTAATCTAATCTCATTTAATCCCTTGTCCACCTTTAGTTTGATTTTTTGCTGTTTATTACTTTATCCCACCAAATTAATCTCATAAGGGTGTGGGACATAATTTATTCCATCTCATGGACTAATATATTTTCTCATTTCCCATTTACCTCTTATCTCTTCTCATCTTCTTCGTTCTAATTAGAGATGTTTTTCTTCCTCTCTCCTCATCCTCTGTGTTTTTTCAGATCTGCGCCGCCCCTCCTCCACGCTACCTCCCCTCTGCGCCATCAACATGTTCTCATTGCGTGGTCTCCTTATTTTTGCTTGTTTTCTAGTTTTGTATGTGTTTTTCTGGGTTTGTATTGGCATTTGCGGGTAATTTTTTTTATTGATTGTTGGAATTTCTATGACAGCTGGATTTGGGTTGATTGTCTGGTTTTGTTTGGTTTTTGCATAAGGGAGGAAAGGAGTGTTCGGCTTGCTAGAAACGGAGAGATTTTTTGTCGATTGTTGGATTTTATGAGAGGAAGTGTTTGATTCCTAAGAAAAATTTTAACAAAAATTTCTTTCCCTTTTGGATTTTGAAGATTCCACTCAAATTTAGAAAGGATCTTTTAGGAATCAAATGAAAACAGAAATTTGAAGTGTTTTTTTTTTTAACAAAAAATAAAAGAGAAAATGACTGTTTGGTTGGCTAGAAAAAACTGGGAAAATTTTTGTTTTTTTCTTCATTAGTTTCGGTTGTCCAAAATTAGAAAGAAAAAAATTATGAAGAAGAAAGTGTTGTGCTGTGTTTTAATTTTTTTTTTCTTATGATGGGGTACAGGAAAGAAGAAAAAAAAGGAAAGAGAAAATTCTAGAGCTTGCTTTTCTTTGGCACCTGTGCGTTTTGTTGTGTATAATTTGTAATGGCTTTTGCTCCTGGTTTCAGTAACCAATGGGAAGTGCTAACTTATCAATAAAGTGTACTTTTGCTTTAAAAAAAAAAAGTAAGTGAATTTTGATTTTTATATTTGTTATCTTATTTTAATTTTAAATTTTTTATGATTCAAAAATAAAATAAAATAAATCTTATTTTAATCCCTTATAATCTTATCTTATTACAATCTTAATTCTATCTTACTATAATCTTATTCGTGAACCAAACAGATTTTAAATGTAAGAAGATCAAATCATTAGAGAAACGGAAGAGAAGCCTCTCCATTTTCCCCTTTACATGACACTGACTTACTTTGTGTGCATATGCATGTGTTAGTATGTGTGCTTTCAGTAGATGCACTTATAACGAAATGTCAATATATGGCCAAGATCAGTATGATGAAATGTCAATCAACAAATCTTGAATATCAAGGCTTAATTGCAGATAGCGCAATAAAAGACATGGAACTGTACTGGAGTTATTACATTGACAAATGCATAAAATGTTTCAATATATATATTTATGCTAGATCAGCCGAAAAAGGTCCAATTCATCCCGCATAGTGAAAAGACTTGAGCCCATGCACCCTTGACAAGGAGTGCATCTAACAATCCATCTAAACAAATATTCATTTCTTGTAGAACTTTTAATGAATTGAACTGAGACCTCTGGTCTTCTAAGAAGCATTCATCTTATTCAAACGGTTGAAGAAATTATGTAACCAAATTTATTATATAGAATACTTGTTTACAAATCTCTTTCTACTTTTGACAACTTACAACGGCTGCTTGTCACATTTGTAGGTGTGCGACCAACTTCTAACACCATTGAAGTACTTTAAAATTCTGCTTAAATGCTTGCTGCTCTTCCTCATTCACTTCAGGATTCTTGCACAATGAACAGCAAGAAGCAATACGTCAATATAAGGTTCATTTATTGTAAAACCTTCAATTTAGGACTAGTCCAGTTGGAATTTGAGACAGTACAATATGGCAATGAATGGACAAAATTTGTACATTGTAAAACATTAATCAGTAATCAAATAATGTTATACAAGCATCAGCCTTTCAAACTGAAACTTTTCTATCGCTACACAAAGAAATTAGCACCCAACTACAATAAATAATCCCCACCTTACAATAATACCTATCCTAAGCCACAGACCTAGAGCTATCCAATTAGAAGATGGCATTTAAAAAAACGACCTCTGACCTTAAAATCAGAGGTTCCCTTAAAGCATCTCCAGAGTCCCCCTTTTACTCATCTTATTTCAATCACAAGTACACTCCTCTAGCTATTTTTTATCACCATGCGTATGTCATGCTACTTCCTTTAAAAATTGGCCCCTCAATATGCCCGGTCCATTTATTGTCCATGTGTAAACTGACGGCCACCCTCATCTGTCCGAAAGACAAAAAAAACCACCACGGGTAATCAGAAAAGAAAATAACCTAATGGAGCTAGAGCTTTCATCGTTTATTGATCTCAACAATAAATATGAATCTATATGAAAAGAGATTGCTGGATTTGGTAATCAGAAAAGAAAATAACCTAATGGAGCTAGAGCTTTCATTGTTTATTGATCTCAACAATAAATATGAATATGAAAAGAGATAACTGGATTTGGAACCCCTACCACAGAAATTGGACAGAAGAAAGACCACACTTTCTCACAGTGCAAAATATTAACCAATAATTATAAGTTCCAATGAATATGATATAATAAACTTGTTCTTGTAATCGACGGCCTACTTTCTGCAGCATTTTAAGAAGTATACTCATCTAAATTCATAGATAGACTTTCAATGTTTTAGTTCACTTTTTAACTGATGTGATAGCTCCATTTTATATATCAGCTACATTTTACAAAAAACACATTTTGCCATCAAATGTAACAGAAAATGAGTGAACTATTATATGATACCGAGGGATGCTTAAACGGGCTCCTGATAAATAGACACTAATTAAAATTGACTGATAAGGGGGCAAGTTAAGCTTTAAAGAACAATGCAAGATGGAAAAAGAAATTACCACTTTCACCATCAGAAATATCTACAAGCCTTGCAATTGCATCAATAAGTGCTTGTTCATGCTCCTATATTGTGAAAATTATGAATCAGTCCCACTATTTGAAGAAAAAGCAAGAAAAGCCTGAGATAAAATTGGAAAGGAAAAAAAATTTAAGCAATTTTGCATGGTTGCATATCTAACCTTCAACACTTTCTTTGCCTTCTCAATCTCAAGAGGATCGGGATGATTTGCACCAAAGACCCTATCCACCTGCTCAGAGTCACCATAAGTAAGAATGTTGATCAATTAGAAAATCTAAAAATTCACAATTATGGATAAGGTTCAATACTTACCTCCTTGACTAGAGTATCTGTATGACGAATTTGTATATCTGGCGCCTTCTTTCCAAATCCATTCTGTGATGGCAGAAGATCTTTCCTAGATGGACCCTTTGTGAGGCCTCTTCCTCTTCCCATACCTGGAATACCATCACAGCCTACAGATCTATTCATCCCATGACCTGATCCACCAGAACCACCTCGATGCGAAATTCCAGGGTCCTCTCCTTCCCACTCTATATCCTGAGGAGAGATCTGCAAAAAAAAAAAAAAGAAAAGTAATACAGATAAATGCCACACAAACACACAGTCACTCACTCTCTCCCTCTCTTGCACACACGCAACACCCAAAAATAAGTGCAAACTAATATGTTATTTCTGGAAGGAGAAAGATCTTAATTGAAGAAAGTAGATACAATGCTCTAGCTTCTACGTATTAGAGGGCTTAAAGAACATCAAATCTAGAACTTATTAATTTAATACATCTAGACATGTCTACCGAGAAAAAAAAAATGATAGTACGCATTTCAAACTTAATGTTTGCATCATATCATTGAACATAAAGCATAGACGAAAAGTAGCAGTGCACCATTTTTATAATTATGTTCCAGTTGAGACACAAAAATCCAAACCATATTTTTGCTTAAGATTAACCACCTCAAGTCAGGGAGGTGAGCACAAATGATGAGATGCAACCGCAACTAGTTGCAAGTCTATCTCCATAGAAGAAATGGGGTTGGTCATTAGTAATTATAGCAAACAACAGGGAAGGACTACAATTAGTAGACAAGGAACCAGTAGAACATGCTGCATCAACTTATAATCATATGCCATAAAACGTACAGGACCTAATCCTCTTCTCCACATCGAAGAAAGGATCATCAAGTTCCAACATTTTAACATCTCCAAATTTTCCAAGAGAGCTTGCAGAAGCCTGCAATCAAACTACTAAGTTAATACTTATTACGAATAGCCATAGTGCAAGATAAGGGCACTTATTTTGTAAGATACTTATGCAACCAAATCCACTTTACGCGTTTTAAGATTTAAAATCCATGGCTTTTCAATATATTCAATCTGCCTAGAAATTTTATAAGACTACCAACTTAATATGACAGCTCCACAACAGAATAAGGGTTCAAACTTGTATGCATTATAAAGGAAACTTTTGCAACCCGATCCTCATTTGCAGATCTAAGGTTTAAAACCATGAGTTCAACCCTTTTTCAATGTCTACCATTTCCAAGTATGCTTTCAGTAGACGCATATAGTGGCACAGAAGGGCTCACACCGACATATATTATATAAATTTGTGAGAGATATTCAGCTTCATAGTTTCAAGCTTCTAGACTTCATAGGGTTGCTGTCCTTTTTTTTTTTTATATATAAGTCATAGGTTTACTATCCTGCTACAACTTCTCTTTTAACAAATCCACTACGAAGGTCGATGGCCTGCCTGTTTTTGGCTACTACATTCCAACAATGGCTCTTAATAAGAGTTCCAGCCAATTATTGTGTTACAATACCAGAAATGATGTACAATTAAGTGTGTTAATTAAGAAATTATAACACACTGCATAATTCTTGCTATTAAACAGTATTTGCAGATGATGTAGCAACTCAGTTGTTTTTTCCAATGAAGTAGCAACTCATTTTTTTTTCCAATTAAGTAGCAACTCCACATTGCAGCGACTACTGCACCTTGAATTGATTAATTGCAGAATTGTTTGATTTCCCTCCACACACTGATAAGATAAAGAACCATGTCACCGTGACGAATGTTTGAATTTGAAATTATGTAATCTATACCCATAACTTTCTAAATTCTTCAAAACCAGAACGACACTTTATTCCAAGAAAGAGGATCCTAGAGTGTTAAAAGAAATAACTGCCTTTGACCGTTCATTCTTTTAAAACCTAAATCCAAACTTATATTTTATGGTGATCTGAAGGAGTCAGCATGAGTAATTACAGCATCACCATGAGTTTAGGATCTATTTAAGAGGAATCACCTCAGGTGTTTTCCCACTCCTCTCTTGGAGATGCCATGCAATCTTCATAAGCCTATCATCAATTTGTCAAATGGGGAAAGTAACACACTTTTCATAAATATGTTATATTTCATTTTATCAAATTACAGGAATGCCAGCACCATTCACTAATCACAAGCCAGCAGCATAAAATCCGCCAATTCTTCTGACCCCCTGGCCAGAGAAACTATTTAATTAACTCAAAATGCACTAGAACATTCTCTTCCGTTAATAATTTTTTTTTTTTGTTGAAAAATTTGATTGATTTTTCCTAAGAAACTAAATACAGTATATTGATTTTTGTGAAACTACAATGAGAACTGAGGAGAAACATCTTTATTTTGTGCCTCTTGCCTTCCAACAATCATCCACATGTTTACATTTTATTTGCTAAACTAAATTATAAATCTTGTGTGGAGCCCCACACCTACATGTATTGAATCCCAACATTGCTGAACATTCTCGAACTTTATCATATAGTTCCATCGGTGATTTTAATCTGCTATAACTAATTCATTGGAAAGTTTTCAAAACACAAAGAGGTAGCAGTAGCAGTAGAAAAATAAGAGAAATTGCAATAATGCATGTTCATGTATCATATCTACAAACTCTAAACGTAAAAGCAAGGGCTGAGTGAGGGGAGTGAAGATATGAAGCAGTTCAGCGAAATGATGACTAAATATAGGTAAAATTGGATCAAGAAGCAACTAGAGAGCATTGTTTAAAAGCATTAATTAGAATTATTAAATAAGCACATAAAAAGAACTCATAAAGTGAACCACTAAACACATAAGACCTGCTTGGTATGACTTCTGGCTTAGTGATTTACTGACTTTTGAATCAAAATAAGTCATAAGTCAGAAAAAGTCTGTTTTGATGCAGAAAAAAATTACTTAGGGAAAAAGCAAATTTTCAACTCATTTTGAACCAAAAGTATACATCATACTTATGAAATTTGACTTCGGCTTAAGAAGAACCACGAGAGAGAGGGAGAGAGCCATCTTGCCTGGTCTCAGCCACGGCGGTTCACTGGCTGCTCCCTGCAAGAGCCGTTTCTCCTTTCCTTTTTCTGCTCTCTTTCTCTCTGCCTCTTCTCTTCTTCTTTCTCTCTCCTCCCTGCATGCTGCAGAAGCAGCCTTTGTGGCCGCGTGGCGCTGCTGCAGCAGCAGCCTTCTTCTTTCTTTCTTTTTTTGTTTAAATTTTCTTCTTTTTTGGTTTTTTAAAATCAAAATAATCCAGATCAATATTATTTTACATACAAATGGAAAATATGGTTTTATTTTATATTATTATATATGGTATATATATATATATATATTTTTCTAAGTAAAAGTCTATTCACCAAGCGCATCAAGGTGGTGCAAACCCAAAAAAGGTAAAAGCAAGTATGGTATATTTTACAAGTACAGGTATATTTAATTTGATGGTGAAATGAAATTTGGATGTTATTACCAAAAAATAACTTTTGATAGTAAAAGGTTTCCAAATGCACTAATCAAAAAATGGTATTCAAACACAAAATGACTCATAAAATACATTTTTAAAACAGTGTACCCAAACAAGATTTCTCCAATAAGAACTTATATGTAAATGTCGATAAGCATGAGTCATAATAAGAAAATAAAAAATTATTTCAGAAAAGTCATACCAAAAGGGTCCTAAATCAATCCTTAAATAATAGTAAACTTGTTTCAGATCTTCATGAATAAAACACAATCACATAAATAATTAGAACAGAGAAGTACCACACGTCATGTGGATAAAACATGATATACCTCTGAGAGATTAACCCATTCCCATGTCTCATTAGCAGTACCAATATCATAGACCAAAGCATGTCGTCCCTAACAAAGATTATAAAATGAAAAGATAATATTAGATAGAAAATAACTGCAAACGAAATTTTATAATTTATAAGCAATCAAAAGCTGCGGGCTGAACTGAGTAATAACAGGTTAAACATTAGACACAAAAGCACTGCAAGCTAAATTTTACAATTTATATGCAATTAAGAGCCACACACCTCAACTGGGTTGTACTGAGTAATAACAGCTTCATAGAAGTTATTGTCATCGGGCCACCTGGTCCTCACTCTCCTTCCGATCAAGGGATCAGATGTTGCTCCTTCAGCAGGTTCACTCAAAAGGGCAGCCCCAGAAGACACTCTATTAGGAAGTTGACCCCTTCCAGTTGGACCTGAGGAGGGGTACTGCATGGACTTCATTGACAATACACCTGGCAATCCCTGTGGAATAAAATACAAAAGAACAGAAATGAAAAATAAAAACAACTATTAATAAACAGATTTTCATATTTTATTCCAAGTTCCATAATTTTTAACTCACTGGTTTATGCTTCTTGCCCTTGGATCCCTTTACAGATCCTCGTTTAGCAGCTGATGAAGATGGCCGGTGGGATGCAGCCACTGGTTGTGGGTGAAATGGTGGAGATGGCCCACCAAAGGGTTGAGAAGGTACTGACTGGGTGATCTTCTGTTTCTTGCGAGATGCTGAGACAGTAGGACTAGGCATCGGATCATGACCAGCTTGACCAACATTGAGCATGCCAGATTGAATCCCACCTGCTTGTCTCCATTCCCTAATGGTATCACCGAAAACATTACTTATTAAAAGATAAAAGCGAACAGAGCATGCTAAAATCTTAGTAATAGGCTTTTCACTTCTTAAACAAAATTTGTTGCTGAACTACTTATCAAAAAAACAATTGTTACTGAACTCTACCAGACCTTATCCTTCGTATGACATCGTCTGCATTAACCCGGCCTAGAAGCTCCCTGTGCTCCTCATTTGATAATCTCAACTCTTTTCTAAGCTCTGTTATTACAGCTTCCTTCTCCTGAGGAAAATACATTTCATGTAGCAGTCATTTAAACCTGATCAGAAAAATTTAAAGATATTAGATTCAAGAAAATAAAATATCAATAAGTACCCAAGTAATGGCATCAGCTTGAGCTTTAAAGGCTCTTAGAACTGAACTGTATGCTTCTTGCTCAAGTTGGTGAATTTGAGCCTCCATATCAGTTTCACCATACATCCTTGGGTATGGGACAGAAGCAACAGCAGATCTTCCATTCCCTGCAACTCGCCCCCCTCTAGGAATTCTATTCTGATGCGATGGAGGTAGATCATCATCTGTTCCTGCAATTATTTTGGAGTGAAACAGAACATCAATAAAACTCATGAGATGTTAGTTGCAATTGACAGGTATACATAACAATATCAAGCGGAAAAAAAAGTAGCATTGTTTGCTCAAGGATAATAATAAAATAGTTCGAATAGGCTAATAAGTTTAATAATTATTGCGAGGGCAGAGACCAGCAGCTAAGCCCATTACAGAGGGTTAACTGATATGTGATGATGCCCCTATCTCATGCCTCTGTTGGAAGGCTGATGGATAATATTTCTACCTCTAATAAAAACAAATTTCAATTAAAAAATAAAATAAAAAGTCCCGCCTATCAAGTCAGTTGTTCATTATGCTTGTGATGACAATATTTAATAATATTCTCCTTCGAGTTCAGGTTCAAAACATTGCCAAGAATTTCACAAACTGTTATTCATTACACTAACCAACAAGGACTTGTAAAAGATGCACATCAGACGTACATAAGATTGGAAAATTCAAAATCCTCGATTTTTTACACTGCAAACAAAATAGAGCATGAATAGTCTTTCTTACCAAGCCAATCTCATATAGATCAGTAAAACAAGAATAACAAAAATGAATTATTTTGTAAGGGAATGTGCGCCAGAAATGAAGTAGGAGGGAATTGTTATAGTATATGGGTAGTTCAGAAGTATATGCATGAAGTGTGAATATCACATATAATAAAATAAAAATTCCTTAGTCTTCTTAAGGTACTTTAAGAAATTACCCAAGCTGAAGGAAGGCTCAAAAGCCAAAAGTGAGGCTCAAACATCATCAGCCATTACAAGTTATGCAGACTGTCTGAACACATGCATGTAGGGAGTCATCGATTTTTTTTATAAGTGCGTGTAGGGAGTCATTTGATGGTAGACAGATTAGAAAGAAAAAAGGTGATTTCCAACAATTTTATATGGGTAATTAATGGCTAAATGGTAAAAAGTATGTGTCTTAAAAAGTAACAATGGTACAGTGAAATGGTAATTCTGGTAACAAAATGAGCAATAAGCTGTTCGATTTGTAGCAAGCAAGCTTTGGAGAACTCTCCAAGCTCTAGCAGATAAGACAATTTCCAAGGGAATCTTCTGGGTTAGAGATCTATGAAAAGAATTCTGAGGTGAACAACTATTCACTCCGTTGACCAAAACTAAGCAAAAAAATATATGACGCAACTTCCACCAGTCCATTACATCATTTACCAACCTGTAGCAAATGAGTCCTTCCGTTCATGAAACTCAACCTCCTAATCTTCCATAATAGTACAAAAAAGAGTCCTAAAGCAGTTCACCTCAGTCTCTCACTAAGTGTTGGCATACCTCAGAAATGATCATTATTTTTCTTTTTCTCTTTTTTTTTTTGATAAATGGAAATGATCTCATTATCAGGCAGTTAATTCATAACATACGTTTCTTTCAAAAATTCAAGAGCTGATGCATTAATGAAGATGATAGAATATAAATGCAATAAAAAATGTCCTCAGAATGCTGCATTATATATATTTAGTACAGTAATTATTATAGAATCAATATATATATATTTTTTATTTTGTTTAGTTATTATAGAATCAATACTTGTGAAATTCAACCATATAAGAAGGAAAAAAAATACTCTTTAACACAATTTTAATTTACTGAAAAGAATCCACTATGTTGACTAAGATGATCAATAATAAATTGTGCTTTCAGTAAATTATTAAATTATTATGTCTGCCATTTTCCAACATTGCTTAAAATAAACTAGATCAAGCATTCCTATTAAATTTCAGGTAGGTGTTCTTATTCTAGCCAGCGTGATGTTTCTTGAGCCAAAGTTGTCAGCCAAAAGCTATGTTGATGTATTAAAAAATGACACTAAATTTATATTTAATTAATTGTCATAACATACATCAAATACGTGACTTAAAATTAAGTTTTAGAGGGAGGGAATTAAAAAGAGGCGAAAAAAACTCAAAAAAGTTTTTGAAAATTAGTTTCAAGAGAAAGAATACATCATGAGGCACTTTCGTAGTGAACATATGATAATTTAAGTCTTTGACCCCTAGCTTATCATCAAAGTGTGACCAGGGTCTATACTAATGCGTGCGAAAGATGAGTTCATAAACCACTAATGAAAAATTAAGCTCTTATGATTAGAGTGTTTTGGTCACACGAGTGCACATACAGGATTTTACCATTAGTTAGTATGGGATTAAAGTAGCTGTCCTATATAATAAACTGAGATCAATACATGGCCACAGCATATTAAAATAAAAGGTCGTGCCATAAACCTGGATTGAATTTTTTTTTGTTAGACAATCCCTTTTTGTGTCCCTTGAGTGGCAAGATTCCAAGAATCAAGACCACACTCATTCCTGACTCTTAAACAAGAAGTCTGACTCACTACATGATGTTCAATACAACAAACACCTTTTCCTTTTGTCCAAAGTTGAACCTTCACTTATTTAGTTGGCAATCCCTATTCTAGAACCATAAATGAAAAAGTCTTGAATTATAGTTACCTAAAAGATACAAGGGACTTCAGCAAAAACAATGAAACCCAGATACATAACATGAATTTTTAATACAACATATTATGGCCTGATATTGAACCTCAATTTCATAAGCACTTTGGAGATTCTCAAAAACAAAAGTACTGGAACTCCCATAAATGGGTGAAATCTACTTAGAATACTCTCGAAACTCTTATAAAAAAAAAAAAATAATACTCTCAAAACTAATATGCACACCACCTAAGAGTTATGTATTTCATTAGATGACTTAAACTCAACATTTTCACCATTATACATTTACACCTTGGGAATGACTGAAAATCAGAATACTGTCATGGCACAACTTAGCCAAACCTCCACATATTTTGTTATTTCTACCAAAATAATTCATCCCTCCACTCCACCCAACTGAAAACTATATCTCAAGAGATATCCTGTAGTGATTGCTCCACATCAAATATACTATCTTTTCGACTTAAGTTCTTCAACTCGAGAAGTTGCAACCTTCGAACACTCCAAATCAATGAAAATTTTACAGAAAAATAGAATCGAAAAAAAAATAATTCATCCCTCTACCCAACTAAAAACTATTCTCAAGAGATATCCCACAGTGATTGCTCCACATAAAAAATATGATCTTTTCGGCTTAAGTTCTTCAACTTGCAAAGTCACAAACCTTCGGACACTCCAAATCAAAGAAAATTTAAAGAAAAATACAGGAGTTAGACACTTGGACACGTACTCATAATCGATACTTGTACCCGAGTCCGGGTAACATAGACGGGCAATAACCGCAATTACTATATACCATCAAGTCTAGCACTATCACTAACCTTAATGTGATCTTGTCACTCTAATCAACACAAAGCTTCTTCAACTCAAGAGTCAAAACTCATATCTTTACTTAATTAGGCAATGACTTGCAAGAACCGTAGAATTTAACGTCAGTCCATACTTTGTTCTTCAGTGCTACCAAATAATAAAAGACTAAATCGGAAATTGTTATAACCTCACTATATACACTTGAAGTTCACAATTACACCATTCAACAACAATCAAAAGCAATCAAAATTACACTAATCATCACCAAAAAATCCTATTGTTTTCAAGTTTTTTACTCTTCTTTAAATGGAAAAAACTTATTAAACTTAGAAGAGATCATAAAAGTTCAAACTTTTAGATTTCAAAATAGTCCCAAAGAAGTCAAAATACAACTACCCATCACTGGAAAACCCCTTTCTTATCACTACCCACCACGAAATCCAACTCAAAACACTAAATTCACAAATTAAAAGTGGAATTTCTACACTAATTAGCACAATTCACAACTCAAAGCCCTACTTCTCTCTCTCTACAAACTACCTAAAATATCAATAATGACGAATTAAAAAAAAATACAAAGACTACAATGCTGAAGAAAACTGAAACGAACCCAAAAGCCTTTCACATTCAAAGGCCTAAATTGATAATTCAAAAAGAACAAAACAAGAAAGAACTGATATTTAGAGAGTAAACTCACCACTGCTATCATATGGCTCGTAATCCATAGCCAGCTTGAGATCCAGAAAATGGCACTCCTTTAGAGTCAAAAACGACACCCCCGGTAGGGAAAACCCCTAAATTTTCACGGCTGATTTAACCGGAGAAGACTTGACTCAGTGCAATTTGCGCATAAAAAGAAACAAAAACGACACCGTTTTCCACATCAACTCCGGACGGTGGTCTCTTTGGCACGAATTCGATGAATTTTGCGAATTTCTGCAGTGAACAGATTTTCTCTTTAGCTGAACTTGGAGTTCCCCAGTGCGAAGAGAGTGGAATAAAATACAAAAATAAAAACAGAAAATAAAAGAAAGAAAAATACAAGTACAGCCCTCTATTTGATATTAATTGCAAATCAGTCTCAAGTTTTTGAAACACAATATTCTACCTAAAATTTCAATTAATATAATAGTTAAATCCAAACTTTTAATTAATGCAGGAGCAATTACAAAATAACTCGAGTAAATTTTAAAGAAAATTAATAGTGATTTTTTATTTAATAACCGCCTAACATAAGATTTGTATTGTTGTATTGAGATATAAGTTGCATGTTACATACACTACTTAATAGATATTAAAGATTTTTTAGTCTACTTTAAAGCCAATTTTAAGTAGAGTTCATTTTTTAAAATTTGTCAAAAAAATTAATTAAATCACTTATTAATTAATGCTTTAATTGTTATTTAATAAAATTTAATAAGGTTTGATTCAATTTTAATAAGATTTTTACAAATTTTAAAAAATATGTTCCAATTTAAAATGATTTTAAGCTATACGCAAACATAGCCATTAATTTAAGAATGTTTGTATTTTTTTATTTTTCTGTTAAATTTTTTACCATGAAAATGAATTTTTTGTCATTGAATATTTTGAAATTAAGTTGTAATTACCATCAAACTTGAGGGATGTGATTGTATTTTACTTTTTTAAGAGTAAATTTCATTTTTTATCATTCAATTTTGGCCTACATTCTATTTGGGTTTTTTGAAGTTTAAATCGTCCTAACTGAGTCTTTAACGTTTAATATTGACATAATTTAATCATTTTGTCGAGATAACGTTAGATTTGAACTTGACAATGTTATTAATTATCAGAATAGATTGAGATTTAATTGTTTTAAACTTGATAAAAAAAACTTGAAAACTTAAATTTTAATGAAAACTTGGGAGAATGACTCAATTGAGTTAATATTAAACATTAAAAATTAATTAAAAGGATTTAAACTTCAATGATCCAAATAGGATGCAGTTTAAAATTGAAGGATGAAAAATTAAATTTACTCTTTTCTAATAATCCCTTATGTTTCTTGATATTTTGTAAAAATTTACCCTTATATCATAATTTTTAAGTCAACGGATTTTCTTTTCTTTTATTTTTACTCAATTGAGCTAATAGAACATAATTTTCTTTTCTTTTCTTTTTGCCAGTAGCATTACAACATAATATATATTCAGTCTTTGAAATTTATATAACCTACAATATTCTAGCTACTCAAATCCGGAAACCATGCATTTTGCGTTTGTTGAGCTATATATACCAATTGTTGATTTTGGTAATTGAGCTTTGATACCAAATTGTTGGGTAAAATAGAAACACATGGTGAACAAGTAACAAATTGTATTACAAACTAAAAATAATGACCAATTTATTACACACTTATAATGAGTTGCCACACACACTGTACTAACATTTTTTTGCCTTCCTGCCACAAGAACTCACCACACCTCACACACTTTATTCAAGTTCCTCTTTACTTGAACTCAACCTTATTTTGCACACACAACACTTCTTTTGTTTTTGTACACCTACAACTGGAGCACAAATCTCCTATTATAGAGAAACTAACCTATGTGAACATTTAACGGCCTACCTTAACTTTAGCTCACGTGAGCAAATAAAGTCTAGAAAATTTACTCAAGTTGGCTGCCGAAAATGTGGACTTTTAACCAAGAAAACTTATGTTGATGGCCATGTGAAAGACGAGTTTTTGTTGACTCTAGAACTCCCACTCAACAAAGACTCTGTGACTTTGATCTTGTAGTCATACCAAGCTGTTTTCGAAATTCTGTAAATTTTTCATTGTTGAGTCCTTTAGTAAAAACGTCTACCACTTGGTTATGTCTCATTGTAACACCTTTTCTCATAATAAGTGATATTGTACTTCCACGTACTTAGTTTTAGTATGGAACACAAGATTTTTTGCTAAGCATATTGTCTACTGATTATCGCAACTTAGCGGCAATGCATAATCTGCTAGTTGATGAAGATCCTTCATAAGTTGTATTAACCAAATACTTTTTTGAGCTGCCATGGTTATTGCTTTGTATTCTACTTCAGTGGTTGACAATGAAATTTTGGTTGTCTTTTGTTGTACCAAGAGATTGCTCTTGAACCAAGACTAAACACATAACTGGTAGTTTAACGTCGTGTGTCATAGTCACTAGCGTAGTTAGTGTCACTATAACCAACTACCATGCAAGTCTATCCTTTCTTGTAAAATAAGCTAAAATCATTTATCCCTTTTACATACCTCAATATTCACTAAACTGCTTCTAATTGTGGCTTATTTGGATTTTACATGAACCTACTAGCAACTCTAATTGCATATGCAATGTCTGGTCGTGTTAGTGTTAAATAAATCAAATTTCCCATGCGTTGTTAGTACATAATTGGTTCTTCCAAATATTTTCTTTCTGTCGCATGAAGCTTAGTACTAACCTCCATCGTGATAGAACTAGGCTTGCGATCAACCATCCCATATTTTTGTAAAAGATCTTTTGCATATTTTTGTTGACATAAGAATAAGAATTTCTTCATGCGTTCTGTTTCAAGTTCAAGAAAATGTTTGAGTTCGCCAAGCTCTTTCATTTGGAAACGAATTGCTAAGGTTTCCCTTATTTGGCGTATTTCCTTTTCATATCTTTTGTGATGATCAAATCATCCATATAAACCAATATAATAGCCAACTTGCTATTTTAGTCTTCATGAATAAGCTTGAGTCTGTTGGTGCCACCGAGTAACCACATTGAATTAAAAATTCAGTTATTTTACTATATCATGCCCTTGAAGCTTGCTTCAATCCATGCAAGACCTTTCTCAACTTGCAAACATATTATGTGTGGGTTTTACTCTCAAACTCTTGTGGCTGCTTTATATATAGTTCACAATCTAACTCTCTATGTAGAAAAGCATTATTCACATTCATCTGTCATAGTTTCCATGACTTACTATTGCAGTGCTAATAAGACACATACAAATGCTATTTTTGCTAGTAGACTAAATGTCTCATCATAGTTTAGTCCATACTGTTGTGAGAATCTTTGAGCCACCAATCGAGCCTTATACCTTTCAACCAATCCATCTAGACGATTTTTCACCTTGTAAACCCATTTACAAGATAATTCATTGGCTTGAGAAACTTATTCATATTTTCTTTGGTCGATCACATGTTCTTCCTTCGTCATTGCTATATTTGCGTATTTAGGATTTGGTTTTCTTTGTTGGGTTGATTTTCGAAGCCAAGGTTGCGACGAGTCTTCTTTTCTAATTTCTTTTTGTTGACTTGGTCGAGCTTCTTCTTGTGTTTTACAATATATATACTAGTTCGCTAGGACTTGTTTCTCATTTTGGTATAGGTTTATCAACAACTTCTGAACTTGTTGGTGCTTTTCGGCCTGTTCTTTCAACTTTTCTTGCAACTTATCTTCTATATCTTTAGAATCAAGCAATGTCACTTTCTTTAATGACTACCAAGATAATGCCTCATCAAACAAAACATTTATGAACACATAGCATTTGCAAGTTGTAGGGTCACAACATCTCCACCCTTTTATTTTTCTATCGTGGCCAACGAAGATACATCTAACTGTTTTCTTATCAAATTTCTGTCTCAGATGATCGAGCACAAACACATAGCATACACAATCAAAAAGTCGAAAATGGCTTACTGTGGGCTTCATATTTCATAATATTTCGAAAGGAGAAATGAACTCTACCCAAAATCTGTAAAGCACGTTTTTCACATGCAACATGCTTCTACACACCTTAGCAAGATGTCTGTTCTTCCACTTTGCAACTCCATTCTATTGTGGAGTTAAAGGATAAGTCTCATCATATCTTGCACTTTTGAAGATACTCTGAAAATTTTCGTATGTAAACTCTCCCCCATTGTCCATGTGTACACACCAAATTTTTCTTACATGCTCACTCTCAATAGTTTCTTTAAATTCTCTAAACCTTTTCAAAGTGTTTGACTTTTCTTTTATAAAGTACACCAGACATACCTAGAATAGTCATCAATGAAAGTCACCATGTATTTCATGTTAGAGATTGATACTTACTTCATAGGTCCAAATACGCCTTAATAAACAAGCTCTAGCGGTTCTTTAGCTCTTAACTTGGATTCTTCATATGGTAGCTGATGTGTTTTCCCATGTTAACATCCGACACATATAATATCATCTCATATCTCAAATTGAGGGAGACCCTTAAAAATTGATCTGTTCATCATCACCTTCAATTTATGATAGCTTACATGACCTTGACGTGCATGCCAAAGATCTACCATCTTATTTTTTCCAGTCTTTTCTATGTAGGCTGATTCTTTTGACATTATGTAGATAGACTCAAACTTTCTTCCCTTTAGAAGTAGCTCGCCAATTTTCTTCAACTTTTCATACACCTTGACATCATTGGGGCCAAACACCACAAAATTTCCTAGGGCTCTCAGTTAAGATACTGACAATAATTTTTTCTTCATCCCAAGCACATGGAAAACATCTTTCAATTGCATCTGACTGGGATTGAAATGTGGAGTGTTACCGTCTTACCAATATGAGTAATTAGCAATTGTGATTTGTTAGCAGTCACGACAACTCATCTTCTTGTGTACTTAGACATGCCACAATCTTTTTCTTGTATAGTCATATGGTTTGAATATCTCGAGTCAACTATCCAGTCCTCATCATAATTTATTACACAAGCTTAGGAGTAGATACTGTGAGTGCTGCATACTCTGCTACTTTGCTTGAACATGAACTATCTATTATTTTTTCAATAGGTTCAACCCAAGAGAAATAGGCTTATGCATCCCACTCATCTTCAACTTTTTTCTAGTTACTAGTGTTGGATATTGTTGCATTCTCTTTGGTTGTTTTCTTGTTGAATCAATAGTCACACACATAATGACCTATTTTCCCGCAATTGAAACATTAATCATTATGCTGTTCAAGGTTTCTAAAATATTGCTTAAATCATTGTTGAGCTCTTTCTTTGTGAGCTATTCCATTTGTCTTCTTTACATCACGACCACGTGGACAACCTCTTCTTTTATTAATAAAGAGCACCTCTTCTTCATCTTTCAATGAGACTCCAGCCATTTGTTTTACTAGAGTCTTCTGACTTGCTAATAAATTCTCCAAGTCCTCCAAGAATGGTTGAACATGCCAACCTTGCACTGATGTGATGAATTCTTTGTATTCGGGTCGCAACCCGTGAATAATAATTCTTCTGGTTTGTTCTTCAGAAATATTAAACACAGGTTATAGTTCTGAAATTTCGCGGCACACCGACTTTACTTTTGTAGAGTACTAATTAATTGTCATATCATGTTGTGTCATAGACATCAACTCATTCTCTAGTAATTGTAGCCTTGTATCATTTTTTTTTAGAATTTTGTAGCAAAAATATCCCACGCAGCTTTTGGTGTAGTGGTGTGCCTGATGTACTAGTATATCCTTCTATATTATGGACTTTATCGTGAACATGGATTTTCTAGCCTTTACTTTCCATTTTCTCAGTGTGGCAGCATCCTCCGATGGTGCAATTTCATTCCCACCAACGACATCCCAAAGGTCTTGTCCCCTACAAGTATGACTCCATGCAAGATCTCCGTATGCTAAAATTTTGATTATTTAGCTTCTTGATTTTACCAACAGTGCTAAGCTCTGCCATCGTGACTTGATGTGATCGTTTTGCACTCCATTAAGTAAGCTTGGTCCTATACCTCAAGCTTCACAGTCCTAGACTATGCACGAGCATAAATTCTTCTTGCACCACTTCAAGTGGTGACACACTTTGAGAATATGGTCCCTGACGACCTCGCTCTGATAGAAATCCCAAAGACAAATGGTCCTTGACCGTCCCGCTCTTATACTAATTGTTGAGTTTATTAGTTGAGCTCTATACCAATTGTTGATTTTGGTAGTTGAGCTTTGATACTAAGTTGTTTGGTAAAGTTGAAATACATGGTAGACAAATAACAAGTTGTATTACAAACTAAATATAATGACCAATTTATTACACACTTGTAATGTGTTGCCACAAACACTAAACTCTCACATTATACTAACACTTTTTTTGTCTTTCTACCACAAGAACTCATCACACCTCACACACTTTATTCAAGTCTCTCTTTGCTTGAACTCAAGTTTATTTTGCACACTAATAACTTCTTGTTGTAGGATTTTTACCATACCAAGTGGAAGTGAATTAATTTGATATTCAATCAAATCACCACACCCACCAATTTAATGGAAATAAAATAAACAGAGATAAAATATTAAGAGTGGACACACAAGATTTATGTGGTTTGTCAAAAACCTATCTACATCTACAAAGAGAGTAAACCCATTCTTTACTATGAGATAAATAAAAGAAAATTAACATTGAGTTTTTGTTCTCAAAACCCAATCCCATGAACCCTTATACACCATCTCTTAACCCAAAGAACACTCCCTCATTTGTTACATGTGTTTTTCACTTATACTTTCAATATAGATCCATTGAGAATACGAGCTAACACACACCACAAGCACATAGTCCTTCATAAGAGGAGGAGCCTCTAGCTCTCTCTCCCCCTTTGGTTGTTCTTTTGCTTGCTTTTTTTTTACCGCCCGTGTACAAATGGGTATTTATTGGTGAAAGTTGCCGAGAAAAAAAATCCTCTACACATTTTACCCTTATTTTATTTCTTTCTTCCCTTTCTTTTTATTTCTCTAATATTTTTTCCTCCTCTCATTTTCTTTTTCATTTTCTTCTCTCTTTTGTCTGCCATTTGCTTTCCATTGAAAGCAAATTTATCCCAACAAATCTCCACTTTTGCGAGTATTCAAACCACCTTGAAGATTTGTTGCACCTCAACTTGCTTGCTTATGTCGTAAATAAACATTTAAGGACCATTGGTTTTCAACTCCACCAGCTATACTCAACCTGAATCAGCAACCGGTCCTAACTCTACCTGATTTGAAAATCTCAGCCAATGCACATCTGTAGCTGCACCTGTCCGGGTCAGAAACCATCTTCACATCAATTTATTGTAGTTGATCCACGATCCATTGAACACGTTCAAGCATTCCATGAGATTCTTGTCTTCCACCATCTCCAGCCAATGTCATTTCATATGCAACTTGATGGTAAAACTTTTGGCCAAATAGAGTTTTTCCAACTCTTCCTAGATGTTGAAAATTCATCCATAACATTACTGATAATGTTATGAGCAATACAGAGTCGAATCGCACCTCGATTCCAACTCCTCTCACTCACTTTCCTTCATCTTTCTGGCTTACCCTATTTTCTCTTCAACGCTTTTGTCAAGCCCCGTTGAACACGGATGTCCCTCACCCTTCATTGCCAAAGAGTGAAAATATCTTTTCTGTTAAATTTATCAACAACAGAATATTGATTGATATTCACCGTTATGGTGTATGTTCAAAATTTGAATCTCGAACTTTGTAGCTTTGATATCATTTGTTGAGTTTTTTTATCTTTCTCATCACTTGTTGAGTTTTTTTTTTCTCTCTCCATAAAAATCTCATCTACCAGCTATGATACCACTTGGTTGGTATTTTTACTAGACAACGGGAAACCGAATTAATTTAAGATTGTAAACATAGAAATTTACAGATTCGATGAATTGTTGTATTGTGGAGTCGCCAACGTACTAACTCATAAGATCCATAAAATAGCTTTCGAATTTGATTGGTGATAAACTATTATTGAGTGGAGATTCTGGATAAGAAATGAAGAATATGCTTTTGAATTGACAATTTGAGTGAGACTAAAATGTAAAAGTATTTTTATATTTTGGCGTAAAAATATAAAAGAAAATAAGTAAAAAACTTCGAAAAATAAATGAGACAAATGTTTACGTGGTTCGACTTATAAAATCTACTCCACGAGAGCAATATATAAATTCTTCACTATAAATAAGAGCTTACAAAGCCGTGTACATAGCAATTCTCTTATGTTTTTGTATTGCTTTTTCTGTAAGTCATTTTCTCTCTTGAAGGTTTGTAAGGAATAAGTGACGTTAAATAAATTTTCTGAATTTGGCTTTCACAAATTTAATAGAGAAAAATACAATTGAAGAATTCTCTAGTTTGTTGCTCGCTCCCTCTTTAGCCTTGCGTTGACTTCTCTCCCTTCAAAAACAAGAGACTCAAAGTCTCTAATAAGCTCGGTACCAAGGGTGAAGGAATCTCCCTTTTAATTTTTAATATTTATTATCACCAGCTTCAATGTCGCCCGACTTGCAAAATAATTCTGGCATGGCCGTCCCACTTGTTTTGCTATTAGACAAAGATCATAATAGAAGTACTTTACAATTTGGTCTGATGAGGGCGTAGCCATTAAAAAAGAAATAAATCTGCCAATTTATCTTTTGGCACATGATTGTGCCTCCTCCATGTTTCCTTCAATGTGAGGTGGAATAAAAAAAACAAGTACATTTAACAAAGACGAAGTGAAAAAATATTGGGTGATTGTTCATTTTTCATATTTGCATATATTCAATCTGAACGATTCAAAACTTGTCAATCACACAAATAATAAATAAAAAAAAATAATAAAACATTATATACTCAGGTTCATCTCAGAATAGAGTTATGTCTTGTCAGAAGTTTCACTATAATCAAATTCTCAAATCTCTCGTTACAATGAGCACTCTGTACATAAAGAGTGGTTATAAGTAACTTATGATGTCTTAATTAAGATTTCTGTTCTGCTGCAAAAGCACGGTTATTCATGAGTTCAAATTCAAACCGTCAAGCCAAAAACCAGACTCAAAACGTGTACAACAGGATTCTGTGGTCGTCAAAATTTTTTATAAATCTAAACCCATAAAGTATACACTAACTTTAACACAATCAAATCACTGGCACACAACACTTCCTGTGTTTTTGCACAAATATAACTAGGGCACAAATCTCTTTTATACAGATGAGCTACCTTAACTTTAGCTCATATTAACAAATTTAAAGTAAAGAAAATTTACTCGAGTAAACTGCCAAAGAAATTAAACAAACAGCGAAAATACGAGTCTTTGTTGACCTACCTAAACTATACGGCAGATTCGCACGTGCGCATGTAAAATTATTTTATCTTTTTTCAGTCTCTTTATTTTTTCTTACTATCTTTTCCTTTCTGAGTGCAGTAGTCAATCATGCCTAATCAACAACAAATTTTCAGTCAAGAATATGGTTACAAGTGCAAATTAACTACAACAATACAAAGCATGCATTATCTTGTAGTTTCATTGACAATTATAAGAATGATTGTGTATAGCTTTAATTAATTATATATATATATATATATTTATTTATTGCTACATTGTAAACATAAGTTAGAATTGTGTCTAAATGTTCATAGATGAAAATACATTTACTAATGCAAATTTACATAACACAAACACAATAGGGTAATTCAATAAATAAATATATTTAATTTTTTCATCTTCTAGATTTTTTGATGATATTGGACAAACCAGTGGTCGAAAAAACACACTGCCGGTATCGTTGGAAAACTTTCACCAATATCCTACCCAATGACACCCATAAGCACCCTATCACCGCCAACCATCACCCTCACGCGTCACCAGAAATTGATGAAGAATTTGTTAGATCTACGCATTTGGGAGAGTATTTCGAGAAAATAACACACCATCGGACTGAAATTGACCAAACTTTCAATTTTAATGGCCAAACTTCTACGGAACCAATCAGATGTGTGGTGCACACGTCGACGAGCTCCGCCGGTCGCACGAGGGGTGGGTTCCTGTGCACGTTAGATTTGACTCTTTTTTTTGTTGCATTTTTGCATGAAATTATTAAATTAACCTTACATTTTTGTTTGTATTCAAGACACAATACCAACTTGTGCTTACAATGGAGTAAGTTAGCAAATGATATATATATATATATATATATATATATATATATGTGTGTGTGTGTGTCTGTGTGTGTGGAGAGATTTAACATTTTCTTTTAATTATGTTGTCTCTCTCTCTAATAATTGTGTTTTACATAGAAAGGGTTTGTACTCGAACTAAAAGTTGTTATAATATATATCTTCTTCTTCTTCTTTTATGTTGGCCAAAAGTATATCATCATTAAGCTAATACATAAAAGATATATCACTAGTTCCTAAAGAATGTTAATGGCTGTGGTACCAGAGAACCTTGAATGGTCTCTTCCAGTTCCAAGCGTACAAGAGCTAGCAATTCAACAACTTGAAACCGTGCCACCTAGGTACATAAGAGATGACATGGATGAAATCACTACCAATCATTCCCTTCGTGCCGTTGATTGATATGACCAAGCTGGTCAACCCCAAAACTCTAGAGGTAGAGCTTCAAAAGCTTCGCTATGCATGTAAAGACTGGGGCGTACTTCAGGTAATTCCCACTAACATTTTGTGGTCCTTCTTCTTCTTTTAGACATAAAAATTGTCCTATTATTTTCGTTTAGCTAAATATTTTATATATATATATATATATATATATATATATATATATATATATATGGAGAATGTTAATTTTTCAATAAATACCCTTAAAAGTTTATTTCAATAAAATCATTTTCTGCAATGGATGGGGTAGTTCTATTAAAAAAAATCGGAAAGAGTAAATTACCTTTAAATTCATTAAGACTCTACCACTAAGTCTGGGTATTAAATAAGAGTATTTTTGAAAAGTAGATTATAATTTAATAAGTTATAGTATTAATTATTATATCTCTTTAAAAGATTAGGGTTTTTTTTTTTTTTAACATATCAATATACATGTAATATACCCAAAAATTTTGTCGTCTAATTTCAAATTTTTGTCATCTAATCTATAAAAATTTCTCTAGTTTGAGTCAAGTGTGTATACAGCATTTCGCTTTAGCAAATCACCATTAAGTCAGTAAATTTATAATTAGTACGTTGTGAATTCATAATTTCTGTTGAAAACTTTCGAAATAAAAATTTCAAGCTGTGAATTCATAATTTCTGTTGAAAACTTTCGAAATAAAAATCTCAAGCTAAGTTAGAGAAGTAGGCTGTTCGACGAGGACGACGACGACATTATGTACAGTTTACATGAGAGCTAAGTATAAAAATGTGATGTTAAATGACTACTTTGGGTAGGATTGTAATCGAGCCGAGTTTTTATCGAACTATTCGACCTAGAGTTTGGTCAAAACTTGACTCGATCAAACTCGAACTCGAACTCGAGTTCGAATATGAAAATTAGGCTAAAAAAACTTATCGAACTGAGTTCGAATACTTTAAGGTTCGTCTTGAATGGCTCTTGAATAGTTCGATAAGGTATTATCGAGCTCAAGCTAAGCCGAGTTTAAGCTCAAACCAATATTTATTAATATTTTTATTTACTAAAATTTTAGTTCGGACTCGAACTCGAGTTTGAATGGGCAATCAAAGGCTCAAACTCGAATAAGCTCGATTGTTATTGATCTCGAGTCGAGCCGAGCTTAAGCCTTTATAAAATTTATCGAACTCAAGCTCGAGCTTCATTTTCTAGTTCGATTCGAACTCAAGTCTGTTCATTTAAGCTCGAGCTGAGCTTGGATATCTTAATACTCGGACTCGATTAGATTTGAATCCACTCCTAGCTTTGGGGAGAAGTCCTTGTCTCTTGCAATAATTTATCTGCTTTTTCACAAGTAGTTTCATTTATCTCCAAAAAAAGGCTTCTATACATATGAGATGTATTTTTATTTTAAAGAGAGAACCGTTAAAAGAAACATCACAGTTGAAAGAATCTGACGATTAAGATTTGTTTGGACTAAAATATATAATTAAACATATAATAATTACTTTTTAATATATTATTATTAGAATTTTAATAATATATAATAAGTATATATATATTACCAAAATATATAATATATTTTTTTGTAGTTACCAAATTAAATTTTTGTCACTTTTTATCTAAATTTCTGTAATTAAAAGTCTGAAAAAAAAAATCTAAGGGCATGTGGCTAGTGTAAGTAATTATAGAGAAACTCACTTTGTTATCAGTTTTTATCAATTGAAACTGCAATTTGTTTTTCTTATGAGTTCACGGATGTGTAATATACTATACAAA
Organism: Bretschneidera sinensis; assembly: GCA_023935145.1. NCBI lineage: Eukaryota > Viridiplantae > Streptophyta > Magnoliopsida > Brassicales > Akaniaceae > Bretschneidera > Bretschneidera sinensis. The sequence continues at coordinate 23,151,540 of CM043698.1, forward strand.
ATAATACAAAGGACTCAACTTGTCACATGATTGATGAAATAATTTATGAGGTGTTTAAAGTTAAATCTGTACTTAATTAGTGTAACATAATTTTTCACCAATTTTTGCCCCTTCTCCCCCAAAAATAAAACAATTTCCGAATTCTAATTTTGTGCGGTTCCATCAAAATAGTGCTAGAATTGAGAGATTTTTACTTGTATTAGGTGTAAAATTTATTTTTACATTGGGGTAGAAACTTGACTGATAATTTTTAAGAATTTCACTAATAATGTTAAGTATGTATATACATTATTAATGAAGCTTTTCAAAATTTTCAATCAAGTTTTTATCCCGTGCAAAATTTATTTTTACACTCGGTGTAAACAATAATTTTTCGCTAAAAATTAGACTAAAAGGATAAAAGAGTACTAGAAAGCAGATTCTATAAACAAGTTTTTGCCGAGCAGATAAACTAATTGTTTTTTTTTAATCCTAAAGCTAATTGGTAATCCATATGCAGTTTTCTACATGATTAACTCATCCAGAATAAATAACAAATTTAGTTTGATGGGTCCTATTTACATATCTTTCTTTTTTTTTGCATCATCTTATTGTCTAAAACACTCCGTTTTATTTGCACTCTAAATTAATAGACTAATTTTTTTGGTAATAATTCATATGTTTTTCCTTATAATCTTAATAATTAATATAGTGATGATGTCATATAAGTAAAAAAATCAAAGTTAGTAATTTCAAATCATAAAATTTGGAAACAAGTTTAGTTTTTCTATAATTAAGAATTTCTTAATAATTTAAATGGTTAGGAAGATGTGGTTAAATGTCAGCCAACATTGGTGATTACACTTTTATGGGAAAACATTTTTGATAATGGTGGTGTGTCTAAATCTTAAGCCTTAATCCTGTAAGCGATGATGTGTTTTTCTATCATTAAAAGAAAAAGAAATATCCTTTAATCGAGAGGTAACTGATGGAAGCTGGATCTATATATATATATATATATATATATATATATATATATATATATATACACATATGGTGAGTTGAGCCGGGAAGTCTAAAGAGTAGCAATTTAAACGTCAGTATAGCATATAAAAGATTGTTTTACAAAGATTTAAAGGTTGAGTAAACATTGAGTGTATTGGGGTTTGAGTTGTAAGATTGTGAAGGGTTTTTATACAATTTTTGCTCGAAATAATATGTATTGTTGTGTAGAAAGTTTTAGCATATTTCCTCTCTCCAAAAATTGTAAGAAGTGAAATAGTGATTGACTCGTGGACGTAAAAGAGTAGCAATTTAAACATCAGTATAACATATAAAAGATTGTTTTACAAAGATTTAAAGGTTGAATGGACATTGATTGTATTGAGATTTGAGTTGTGAGATTGTGGAGGGTTTTTATACAATTTTTGATCGAAATAATGTGTATTGTTGTGTAGAAAGTTTTAGCATATTTCCTCCCTCCAAAAGTTGTAAATAAGTGAAATAGTGATTGACTCGTGAACGTAAAAGAGTAGCAATTTAAACATCAGTATAACATATAAAAGATTGTTTTACAAAGATTTAAAGGTTGAGTGAACATTGATTGTATTGAGATTTGAGTTGTGAGATTGTGGAGGGTTTTTATACAATTTTTGCTCGAAATAATGTGTATTGTTATGTAGAAAGTTTTAGCATATTTCCTCCCTCCAAAAGTTGTAAATAAGTGAAATAGTGATTGACTCGTGAACGTAAAAAAGTAGCAATTTAAACATCAGTATAACATATAAAAGATTGTTTTACAAAGATTTAAAGGTTGAGTGAACATTGAGTGTATTGGGGTTTGAGTTGTGAGATTGTGGAGGGTTTTTATACAATTTTTGCTTGAAATAATCTGTATTGTTGTGTAGAAAGTTTTAGCATATTTCCTCCATCCAAAAATTGCAAAAAAGTGAAATAATGATTGACTCGTGGACGTTGTACCGAATCACATTAAAATTCTTGTGTTTCTTTATTTTATTTTTGCTGTTGTGATTGTGTATTTTGTTGATTGATGTCTGATTCCCAACATTAACTTATGCCTTATAGTTATTTTATAAATCAAAAAATCGCCTTACTTAATTCATCATAAAAAGAAAGTAGTAATTTAAGGAAAGTAGAAATTTTTATATTACACTCTGTTTGATGTGACATTGTTTGGATTAAGATTTAAGCAAGTTTAGTATAAATCAATTTATTTATATTTAATTAAAATAACTTTTGTTTTAAAAAAGATTTAAACAAATCGATTTAAACTTACTTAAATTCATGACACACACGAAATACTAAAATTAAAAATTAGGAAACAAGCAAAATCTTATGCTTGAATCAGTACCAGCTGTACCGAACAAGCAAAATCCCCACCATTTCTTCCTACTCTGATGAAGGCGAATCTTGAGTGTTGGTCTTCTTGTGATTTGGTGGTTCTTGATCTGGTTGGTCTCTTCACTTTCTAATTGGGTTTTGGATGAGGGCTTGTTTGAGGCAGTGCTTCAAATGGTTTTTGGGGATTTGAAAATGTTAAAAGATCTGTGAATTAAGTCCATGGATCTTGATTAGCGTTGCGGACGAACTTGATGCCAAAGCCTGAAGCTAAGATGGTGATGACTGACAAGGTTGTTCAACGATTGCTTTGAATGGATTTGATTAAAACGGTTTATTTGATCGGTATAAAATTGGTTAATTAAATAAAATATATTAATTAATCGATCGGTTAATAATTAAATTTTTTAATTGTTTTTATTATTTAATTAATTAAAAAATTAATTAATATTAATAATAAGTTAAATATAAATATAATATATATAAAATATAATAAACAAGATCTATGGATGCACATATAATTCTTGGGTGCACTGAGTACACTTGCATCAACTGCTGTTCAATATTTTTTAATGAACGGTTAGCATGTATCTAGTGTAACTTATATTTGGTATATCTTTATTTACTTTATCTGTTTTATGGCTTTTTGTAACTTTATTTTTTCATATTAATTATTCTCTTTTAATTTATCCAAGTAAGATTATCAAAAAGCAATAAAACAAAAATAAAGTAGAAGAAACATGAAATGGAAATTTAATCAATCCGTATCCCTTAATCTTGCAGATAACAGATCATGGAGTTCCCATTGAATCACTGAAAAGCATGAGAAAACAAGCTTAAGAGTTTTTTGATCTTCCGATACAAGAGAAGAAACGCAGGGCTCAAAAACCAGGAAGTCTTGAAGGCTATGGCCAAGCATTTGTCACCTCAGAAGAACAGAAGTTGGAATGGAGTGACATGATCTTCCTCAAAACTCTTCCTGTCGTAATCAGAAATTTGATTCTCTGGCCAGAACAGCCTCAAAAACTCAGGTAGCATTCATTAACATTCTTTTTAGTTTTTACCATTTTTTTAAAAGCAAAATAAAGGGTTTATTAATAGTATCCAAAAGGTGCATGACATTGTTTGGTAAAAACTTAAAAGCCAACTTAAATAAATCAGGGAAATGAAACCCAACCAAGTAGAAAGTCAACAAATCCAACAAAACTCAATTGCAAGCCAAACACCTAGAAGAAAACTGTTGGGATTTTATCTCTAAAATCCACCTACTTAAAATTTAGGCAAAGAACACAACCACAAAAATTAATTAGACAAAACAAACAAAGAGTACGAAAACCAATAATTAATGTGATTTGACAACCTCTTTGCCTATATCTACCAACAATTCCACTGTTTTATTAATCTTCAACTACAACTTTAAGAAGAACAAAGTTGTGAAACTTTCACCCCTAATCACAATACAACAAAAACACTTAAACTACCTCTAGTTGTAAGTGTCCTCCCTATTTGACAACCCAAAACCCCAATACACCTAAAGCTCTCATCCTAACTCTAGTAGTAAACCCCTCTAGTTTACAATGTATATGGAATTATGAGTGTGCCTCAAATCTTCTCTAGGACCTCTTTATATAGAGGATATTTTCTTAATACTATTAGAAGAAAAAAAACATTACTACTACTTGTACAATTAACAATCTAATAGGAAATTACTACCATTCCTGCTAGAACAAGTAACTACAAAATAGGAAACAACTTTTTCAAACCAATTAGAAATCTTCTTTGTGAGGAATTGAACCAAAATCCTAACAAATGCAACATTTAAAACAGTCACCTCCAACCTAAAACTAAAGCAAACAACAAACTAATCTCAGCCATAAATTCCAAGAGCATCATCCTCAAAAAATTGATACTTGAGCTTGAATGATTCAAATTCTTCATCCTTCTATAGAGCTTTGTTTCTCATAATATCACCACTTGGAAGACATTGATCATTAATCTCTACTGAAACTAATTCATCACTCACAACTTTATATTTCGCAGCCAGTAATTCTAAATCTTCCTTTTACGAATGAGATTAATAGAACCCCCAACCCAACCCACATTTTGCATCATCTTCCCTCGCAACAATATCACTTTTACCAAATTTTCAAATGGTTTGTTTCAGTTAGAGTTGATCAAAGTTGCGCTCGGGTAAAGCTTGTCAGTCCAGTCCAAAAATTCAGACCACCTTAATTTTTGTTCAAGTTCATTCCTGTAAGTTAGGCTAAGCCCAACTCACCCATCAAACCCGAAATTCCTATTTATTTTTATATTTTGAGTTAGTCCAAATTACAATATTGTGTTTTCCATATTTTTTCATAGCACAGAATGTTAACACCAAACAAATTTAACACTAGCATCACATGTTACATAAAATAAATATTATTTAATATAAATAATTAATTAAATATATGGAACGTAGGAGTAATATATTTAAGAGGTTCGGATAAGGTTGACTTGCCTTATTTTTTAATTTCTCAAGTCCGGTCCATTTTTTAATCGGGCCTAAATTTTTGCTCAAGCTTGGTTCATCGATAAATTTTCCTTATCAAAGTCCGTAAAGCCTACGGGTTAAGCCAAACAGGCGTGCAAGACAACGAACCCATGATTAGCTCTAGTTTGAGTACTGTGTGAAATATTATATGTACTTATGAAGAACTAATTTTTTGTGTATTAACAGGGAAACATTAGCGAGGTATTCTGAAGATATGAGGAAGGTTGCAGTTTCTATAATAAAGTTCATGGCATTGGCACTTAAGCTTGATGCCTAAGAAATCTGCAAGACTTATCAAGATGGAATATATGAAATGAGGCTAAACTGCTATCCTCCTTGTCCGGAACCTGAGAGAGTTCTCGGGGTTGTGCCCCATGCTGACATCAATGGGATCACTCTGTTGCTCGAATGTGGCAATACGCCAGGATTACAGGTTCTGAAAGATGAGCAATGGGTCTCTGCTGAACCCATAGAAGGAGTCGTTGTAGACATTGGTAACATTTTAGAGGTATATAACATATTTCTGCATTTCAACACCCTCTAATTCAGACTTCAGTAAGGATTTGAAAATTAATTCAAAATCATTAATTGAATATGCAAGGGAAAACTGTTTGACTAATAGATTTCAGTGAATTATATATGCAGATTATGAGCAATGGGATATATAAAGCGCCGTATCATAGAGCAGTAGTGAACAGATTGAAGCAGAGGCAGTTAGTAGTTACGTTCTGCTATCCAAACTCGGCTGCTAGTATTGGACCAGCCAAAGAACTTACTTATCAACTCAGGAAGTCTGCCTATGTACAAGACCGTCACACGTGAAGACTACCTCCACAACTTTTTCAATTGGAAGCGGGATGTTCCATTCATTGAAATCCTGAAAATTTAGTGTTAGATCCATATAGTTGTGCAACTGATTCAAAATTTGGCTTCTCTTGACAGAAATTTGGATCAGAAAAAAAGCATGTATAAATGTTGTTAATTACTACTTAATTAGACGAGTCATGTTACTCGTGTAGTAGTGTGAAAATGTTCATGGTAAGCTAAAAATTGATATCATCTATAGGAAGCTTTTATTCATAGAAATGTTG